>CM022675.1:15909688-16032188 GCA_012295275.1 Chrysomallon squamiferum
TTGTCTGCAGTTGTTTACTGCGTTACTCCAGTTGTCTTTTACTCGAAGTACGTAATGTGTGCGTCAGTGTGTGTGCGTGCGTGAGTGAGTGTATATGCTTGACTATGACTCTAAGTGTGTGTATGTAAATGGTTTTGGATTTGTGTTTGAGTATGAATATGTTTATGTGCCATTTTGTGTACAAATAACAACAGCTACTACTACTACTACATCTACTACTAACACTACTATATCTACTGCTACTATTTCTACTACTGCTACTACTACTATTACTACTACTACTAGCACTACTTCTACTACTACTACTAGCACTACTTCTACTACTATTACCTCTACTGCCACTATAACTACTGCTATCATAATTAATTCTAATAATAATAATAACAACAACAACAACAACAACAACAACAACAACAACAACAACAACAACAATAATAATAATAATAACAATAATAATAATAATACTAATTTTTCCGTGTTTATAATTAAAATCTGTTTACCAGAAGAAGATGTTGCTATGAAGGCAAGAATTAAAATATTCAGAATCAAAATCGTCATATCAGATTTCTCCATGTTGTGCTGCCTTCCTTGAAAACAAGTAGGAAGCAAAAATAACATACAGTACATTTAAATGTAAACACAAATATACACACATCAACACATACACAGACACATACACTCTTACAGATACATAGATATGCACATACACACATGCATGTATATGTATATATATATATATATATATATATATATATATATATATTTATAGCTATGTGTTTGTATGTGTATACACACACAGACACAAACACAGTTACATATAACATACATGTTTGTAATCACAAACATACGTAGAGATATATAAAAACACACATATAAAAACTGATACATTTAGATACATTGTTATAATATATATATACGTATACGTACACATGTATGTACAGAAATTATCTGTAGGCAGTGACTACACATATAGTTATCTCGTAATAACACGTGAACACCTATACCCATATTCATGTTACCATTACTGCTGTTTGTCGTATACCTATATAATGTGCTAGGTATGTTTTATACACATATACCAGTACATGCATGCATGTATACACAGAAACACACACACACACACACACACACACACACACACAAACGCATATACATACGTATGTTTACGTTTGTGTCTGTACCTGTGTGAATATATATATGTATATAGATTTAGTTCTGAGGTGAGTTTTTGTCAGTGTGTATGTGTGTGTGTGTGTGTGTGTGTGTCTATATTTATAGTTCAGTGAGGCTGTGGAAGTGATAGAAGTGATCTATCTTACAATTAAACACCGCAAAACAACCATAACAGTTACAACACTATAATATATATATATATATATACGAAATATATCTACCTGTGACATATATGTATACCAGCATGATAAACGTATATAACACAATACAACACACAACACTATACAGTATAATTTAAAATACATATACAGGTAACATAAAGAGGTATCAGATAGAACAACATAATTTTACTTAAGATAATATAACACAGCATAGCATAGCATAACATGAAATTGTATAATATAATATGAAATAACACAAAACAACAGAGTGTAATATGACAAATACGAAGTTTACTTATAAAATAGACATTGAAATATTACAAAATTCGTGTTACTCACTGTGAAAAGTCAATACCAGCATGAAAAGAAAAAACATATAGCGTTTACTTACAAACATTCGAACTAACAGTATTTTTGATGACTCATGCGGAAGGTTTTGGTGTTGTTTGTTAGATCGCGCACACAAAGAAACGAAAGAGGAAATAAATGCTCGAATTCCGATTCAGTGATTTCAGGTCTATTTAAAAGTTTGAGTAACATCTTGAAACAGTGACAGCGGTTGTAACAGACACTCTGACTCTGACAGCAGCAGAAACTACTTGAGGCTTATTAGCTAATGGAGTAATAGCGATGGTGGTAGTAGTAGCAGTAGTAGTAGTACTTGTAGTTGTCGTAGTAGTAGTAACAGATAAAGATAGCTGTAGTAGCAGTAGTAATTGTAGTAGTTGTAGTAACAGTAGTTATAGTAGTAGTAGAAGTAGCTGTAGTAGTTGTAATGACCGTAGTTGTAGTAGTAGTAGTAGTAGCTGTAGTAGATATAGTAATGGTAAAGGTAGAATTATACTAGTAGTATTTGTAGTAGTTGTAGCAGTAGTAACAGTAGTAGTGATAATAATAATAAGAACAAAAACAAGAAGAAGAGAAATGAAGTAGAGGTAGTTGTGTTTTTGTCGCTGCTGTTGTTGTAAATTAGTTAATGCTATGCGTATTTGTTACACAATGTAGGAAGAATACGCCATTTGTAAACGTCCCAGTGCGCAAGTAGAACTGATCACGTGATTGACAAACAAGCTTTGTAGCCCTTTGACCTCAAACTTGTACTATTAATAGTAACAGTAATCTTATGTAAACTACACAATAAAAACATTATAGCTGGATTTAAACATAAGTTAATAAAACTACAGTTTATAGAATCATACAGAGAGTTTTAGTTTCAGTACATAATTATATGTTAATTTGTCAAAAATGTGAACACTGCTATCCTTTACCTTAGTGCCTACAGAATTCAAATTCAGTCACAGACGATATTTAAAAACCTAACAAAAGTACCAACTTTATACACATTTATAGCTAGTACATTATATAAAAGATATCAAAATTTACATATAAAATACACTCAAGATAAAACAAAGTTTAATATAAGTTATTTTCATTTTACTTAAAAATAATGGGCCTGATTGTTTTGTATTACTCAAACAAGAAATAATATTCGACTCTACCTTTATCACTTTACTGAGTTCAGTTCCTTAATGGGTCATCTGAATTTGACAAAACGTTCTAACACTAATTAAAAAAATTACGTTATTTGATACTAGACAAATGAAATACAAAAAGGAATAAAAAGAAAAAGATATATATTACTTTAGTGATAGGGTTATTAATCAGAGATTAGAATGCAAACTAACGTAATAATGAAAATAAATACGCAAATAAACACACACACACACACACACACACACACACACACACAACTATACAGGAATCCTAGATTTTTATGTTACTGTCAGAAACAGTGTATTAAAACAACATACATTAATTAAACTCGGACGCATATATATATATATAGTGAAGTATTTTTGCTCAGTTTTAAACCAGCTGTTAAAAAATAGAAAATCTAAGCTGTTTTCCAGTAAAAGGGGCCATAACTCCAAAGATAATACGTTGTTGACACTATATAGATACAGATATTAATTAATTCATTTATTTGTTTGTTGGGGTTGTTTCTGTTCTTACTCTTGTAGTACTTTTATTATTATTATTTGTATTATTATTATTGTTATTATGATTGTTGTTGTTGTTGTTATTCTATTTTATTCATTTAGTTTTTTTAAACGTAGTTAGCATGATCCGCAGTGGTATTTACAAGAGATGAATGAAGACGTCAAAAGGAGCTAAACTTGTTTAAAAATCTGTCACAGTTTGACATGTGAGTAACCTCGATAACGTGAAAAACTTAATCTTCAGACCTCTACATCCACAGAACAGACTGGAGAAACTTTTGAGATCTAATTAACAGGCTGACAGTTCTATGGATCAGCATTCGGAATTCTGCGGTCTCAAGCATGCAATTTATGATAACAAAATCTTTCACTGGACTGGATTGTTTTAGAGGTTTAACCTCACTGTGCCCGCAGTCTGTTGGATTAGTCAGGGAACACTTCAGTCGCTATAGTTGGTTTCATCAAAGTGAACAGTTACTCAGAATTCAAACCAGTTTTTAAATATGGTGCAGCTTTCGTGGTGGTACAGGTACACATCTGTGTACCAGATGTGTAACATACACGCATTTGTCAACCAGAAAATGTCTCCCCTAGGCTAGCATTGCTTCCCGATAACAAACAAACAACGTACCGCGACACGTTTGGTTTTGTGAAATGTGAAACAGAGGTTATCAGTTTTCCATTGGTTCCACCATTTGTCATCATTTGTCATCATTTGTCAACATTTGTCAACATTTGACTTTGTGGTGGCGGCCCAGGACGCGGTTGAACGAGAATTCCACTGTCAACTCTAAGGAATCCTATTTCACCTCTGTTTGGACATCTGACAACGTGTGGATCTTTAGTCGGCTGAACGAGTTTGAAACAAATGTTTCCAGAACTACGAGTCACGTTGATGGCTGGCATTCAAAACTGAAGACGATGGGCAGCAGACATCCCAAAATTTTAAAATTCATAGATATTATTAAAGAGAGAACAGGAGGCCTTTGTTGAAGCTTGAGTTTTACAATTAAGAACTGGTGGAAGGTTGGCACCAAAACGTGGGAAATACCAGCAACTTGACTTTGACATAAACCAACAGCAAATAGTCCTCTAGACAGGACTGAACTCTCCAATACAATATGCTGAGTCCGTCTACCTTTTTGGTGGACTGTGAAATGTTGTAAGTCCATTGTTGGTCTTTTGGGAAATAAACTATAATGTAACCCCTAGTGTTTCATTGTTTTGCTATCCTTGACTGCTTCAGTAATACATAACAATAGGAGCGGGCACAGTGAGGTGACCCCTATACAACAAGTATGGTTTGCACACTAACACACAGACTTACCAGACAATCAGGTCAAATATACAAAAGCACACACAGACACACAGACATAAAAACACATAGAAAACCACATACAAGGTCATCTTTACATAGAGGAACGTGCGCCTTCTCACACATACAAACACTATGCTACTAAAATGCATAAAATAAAATAAAAAAAATGGTTTGTGGTTGATTAACTTTAAAATACAAAACCGCCCACATAAAATAATTATATGTTCCGAATTAGAACAGGATATCATGGAAATGTAATTGAATATTTCAAATCGATCCTTCTTTGACAGAGTTATAATTAAAACACTGAAAATTTGTTCACGACGACACCCGTTGTCTGTTTCTTTGCTCCAGCTGTAGGCCTACAAGCGTCACAACGTAAAAACAACTGAAAAACAAGAACGACGTAATCAAAACATCAGCGCTGATAATCTAAAAATGATCCAGCCTTTCAGTGAATTACTGAGTGTTGCAAAAAACTTATATTAGATATTTATTATTATTAATTTTATAAACAGACAGATAGATAGATAGACAGACAAACAGATAGATAGATAGATAAATAGCTCACACAGACAAACAGACAGATAGATATAGAAAAACTACCTAAGCATAACTATATGCATAAATATTCCTGTTCTATATTTTTCGTTCAGTGAGCATAATAATTATTATTTTATTGTCACCGTTATTTTATTTTATATTTTATATACTTTTTACATCTTCCTGTGATACACACACACCACACTGCACTTATAACTTGAAATGAATAAAACAAAACACAGACAAAAGTGTGAACTGTGGTTTACTTTGATAGGAATGCATATTGCATGTAACATTATATTTTGTGTGCGTACGCAGAATTAATAACACACTGTTACGGTTTATGTTGTATTAAAGGAAGCCATCTTTCAGACTTAGTTAAAGGATCAGCTGTTTGTGTGTGGGTTTTTTTCTGCTGTCGTTTTATTAAATATTATTTTCTTTTAACAATCATCTGAAGTACTTTCGAGTTTGGATAAAAAAATAAGTCAAACCACAAATAATAATAATAATAATAATAATAATAATAATAATAATAATAATAATAATAATAATAATATATGTAATAATAATAATGATAATAGTAATAATAATACTAATATTTAAAAACAATAGTAGTAGTAGTAGCAGAAGCAGTAATAGTAACAGTAATAATAATAATAGTAGTAGTAGTAGTAGCAGCTGTAGTAGTAGTAGTAGTAGTACTTGTAGTAGTAGTAGTAGTAGTAGTAGTAGTAGTAGTAGTAGTAGTAGTAATTTTTATCACAGAGTATTGTTCTGACTTCTAAACAACAGTTATTTTCATAATTCCATATTATCCACGATGTTGTTATGGAGTTTTCGTAAAGACACGTCTTGAAAATCGTGAATCGTGTCGTCACCAAACGTCAAATTTGAAAATTACAACTGATCTTCAGGACGTGTGGGGAGTTTGTGTTTCTTGACCTTCTTGAACTTGTTGTCTTTCCCGTCTCTCCAGCGACAGCGAAGTATGTCAAGTATCTGCTTTCGCTTGATGTAGATCAGCAGGCCTAGAATGACGACAGCAGCCAGTACCAGCCCAATTATCAGTCCCTCCACAGTCGCTTTGTCCTCCATCTTAGCAGTCCTCGCCTGCAAGCAAAAGGTTTTCTCTGTGTCAACTGGTCCGCGACTGTAAAATACCTTATCAGTTTATTTAAAACATTAACATCTATATGTATATCTGGCTTTCTGTATATCTACCTATATCTCTCTGTCTGTGTCTCTCTCTATTTATATATGCGTGTGTGTTCATACAAATAAAGCCCTTATTTAGCCGACAGAATTGAGAGAGAGAGAGAGAGAGAGAGAGAGAGAGAGAGAGAGAGAGAGAGAGAGAGAGAGAGAGAGAGAGAGAGAGAGAGAGAGAGAGAGAGAGAGAGAGAGAGAGTTCTTCTACCTTTTAACTTCCATCACAATTTATAACAGTATTTTCAAACTATTTGATATTTCTTGTCTAACATTACTTTGATATAATATATTTCCCTAAGGCAGTAAAAAAAAAAAAAAAAAAAAAAAAACAATCGACCTCTATAAAGAGTAAAAAAAAGAGATAAGGAAAATGTAGGTATCCGTTACACAAATACTACTAGTATCAAGCTAAAACTGCATGCATGACCTGCCACACAAACAAAGCTGGACGTAAATACATAGTTATATGTTTTAAAAATACAGTCTTAGAACAGTCTTATGAATAAATGATATATAAATATAAACAAGATAAATACAGGATGCACCATTCTGATGATATAACTATAGAGATCTTACCTTTCTGCAGATAAATGTATCAGAAAGCTAAACTATTCGAGCGCTCATAATCTGAGCTTATTCAAAGTCACACTTGATATCTCAGATGTCACCGACTTGCTTAAAAGTTTCAGTTTCGCATCTTTATCTTCTACACGAACAAATATACCTGCGGCCAAAAGAAACTTTACCACTGAAGAATTGAAAAACTAGAAAATAAACTGAAACTTAAACAACGCAAAACACGTAGGCAAAATGCAACACCAGATATTCACCCATAGCAGGTTCTGGTGGAATACATTCAGATACGAAAAAAAAAAAGGAGAAAACTTGAAGAAACTACAGCTGCAAAAATGGTATAAAAATGGTTGCGATGGCGTGTCCCACATCCACAGTGACAAGACGTCATCACAGGAATTCGCCAGACGACACCTGAGCGGCTAGAGCTGTGGGTGTGGCACAAATAAGAGTAAAACTTTACTGCAAAACTCGTTGACTGTTCCACGTTGCTGTAACCAACTTAAAGCTACATTAAATACAGACAGGCCAAGAACAAGCAGACCCAGACGATGCCACTGGAGGACAGGTATTTGTGTAACTTTTCATCTGCAGAACTGCTTCCTGACGTCCTCACTGATAAACACTTTAGATCACAGAGTTTGTCAACAGGCAGTGTGGCCAGGCGATGTAGGATGCATGAAATCCGAGAAGCGCAAAATTGCCTTCTGATACTGAAATGAGCCCTGACTTTACAAAGACTATTGCAAAGTTGATGGGGTTTTTTGGTAGTGGGTATACTAGCAGTTATTTTTAAAATGTACATTAGCTTACTTCCAAGTTATGTTTTAGTTATTTTAATATTTATTTATTTTTTCAGCTGTCAAATTTTAATTAATAATGAAGGACGACAACAAAGGAATTCAAAAAGATATCTGTGATGCCATTTTTTCTTACATCATCGTGCAGTGATTGGATTTATTCTAGTTTCTTATATTCTTGGTTGTAAGAACAAACATATATATCAGTCTGCTACAGAACGCCAAGATTATAGTCGTGAAAACTAGTGTCATTCCAACGTTTTTAACTATTACTTTATTGTTGTACTTTGTTATTAGCAAAGACTGATAGCCCATAACCATAAAATAATAACTCAGAACTTTGAATAATGTTAATAAAGCAATAATTATTACCATTGATGGTATAATTTAATACATCATTTTATTACATTTATCTGTAACTAATTATTTTGAAGTACTATCATTTCATAACATAATAAATTACCATTATTACTATTACCACCACCACCAGTACTAAGTCTTCTTGTAGTACCATCATCACTATTACTTGTACTATTAAATCTGTATTTATTACAATAGTTATTACTACTATTATTACCACTTCCTCTATTATTACTGTTGCTACTACCATCACAATTGCTACAACTATTCATTCTACTAATTTATAACTACATTTACTACTAACACTACTATTACTGCTGCTGTTACTAATATTACTAGTACTACAAAATAGTAGTAGTAATAAAAAAAAAAATAATAATACCAATAATAACATAAATAAATAAATAAATAAATATTTTTTTTATCAATTTCAATCCTCTTTTTAAAAGATTTCTTTTTCTTTTCATATATTTATAACAGCTTCACATTCATTGCAGTAGCTTCGACACTGTTCAAATAGCAAAAAATAAAAAATAAAAAATAAATAAATAAATAAATAAATTGGCCCCCTGTATATGAACATATAAAACTCCATTAAAATTAAACAAACAGCAAGGAAAAATATCTAAAATTATTCAAGATATAATGGGCTAAAATAAAATGATGTAAATTAAAACTCAAAATCTTACCATTTTATTAACACATAATGTAATATTTTATTCCAGAAAAAAAAGTGAAAAAAAGAAAAGAAGAAAAATATATATAAAGCATGTTTCAATATTTACAATTACAGTCATGCTAATGAACGTTTATGATTGTGACAGATTCATAAAAGTAATTCACCAGTCTTTTTCTATTCACATTTGTTTTTCTTGACATCAATTTCAGGCACATTTGCATGTTCTAGAATTCACTACTGCATTAAAATTTCAATATAATTTTAACTCAAAAATTTGTTTCTTCAGGCAACTGAAACTCTGAAAATATTACCACGCAATTTTTGTTCAGTTATAATTTTTAAACAAGATTAGTTTTAATTTGTCAGTTATGATGGCCCCTCAGTTCTTTTGAGCAATTTTAATGTATTATTCAAGACAATTTTTTTTTTTTATCATTTTTTAAACTTTATTGCAGAATCATTTTAAAAAAACAATTTTAGTGAATTTATCAACAAATCTTTGTTTCATTAGTCTTTTTAAGTTTTAATTATTAACAACTGTTAGTTCTTCAGTTACTTCTGAACACAGACTTTCCAGTTATTTATAATTTTAATGTATTTATCAGAAAAGTCCATTTTTTAACAAAATGGCAAAAATCAAATCAATGGAGTTTGTAGATGTCACTCTGTTATACTGAATTATTTTCACCAATGAAGAAAGTTTAAGGTATAAAACAATACATTCAAAATACAGCTCAGATCAGCACAATGATTCTGTATATATAATTTGGAGTTGCCTTCTGTCATTTGAATAATTTTCTCAGATGAAAAACTTTCAAGGTATAAAATAACATAAATACAACTCAGATTATACATAAGATTCTGTTTACCAGATTTAATTTTTCCTTTATTTGACCTGCTGAAAGTGAGTTATCTTCTTCACATGAAAGGAATAACAAATTTTCATTGATCAAGGATTTTACATTTAAAGATTGCTGGTTTAAAAAAGAACAGTAAAAAATAGGGAAAATATAAAGAGAGACAATAGGATATCTGACCTGTGTTTAATCAGAAATTAAATGTAAAAAAAAATCTTTAATCTACATAAACATGGCAGTTTGTACAAGGTTATTAGACTATAACACTGAGAAAATAAGTGGGATATAAAACTGAAGTTCTTATATAGTAAGATAGTTGAAGTGAAAATATACTAACTATTTATTGTTATCACATACTTATTAGTAAAATAACTGAAGCTGAAATCTACTAACTAGTTATAATCAAGTACCTGCTTAATAAAATACATGAAGTAAAAATTTACTAACTTGCTATTGTTATTAAGCACTTATTTAGTAATATAATTTAGTTATGAATGAAGAGAAAATTACTATTGTTAATAAACACTTATTTAGCAATATAACTGAAAATTTATGGACTAGTTATTGTTATTAAGAACTTATGACAGATGAAATAAAAATTTACAAATCTGCTAATGTTAAATAGTGGTCTGTTTTTTTAGGTTTAAAAAAAAAAAAAAAAAAAAAAAAAAAAAAAGAAGGATATTTTCCTCATTACAATTTTCTAGACTTAACATCACATTAAAATGATTTACTTGTGTTCTCCCAAAATCTCATTTCACTTGTAAAACAAATATTTTTATTGTAAATTCAGCAACAAACAGATTAAAGAGGTCACACACACACACACATACAATAGTGTATAAATATTTACATGTAGCATGGATATACATATAATATAACTAAGAATACAGATAGCTATTTATTCATCAACAATCAGAAACATAGTGCAGCTATATAATGATAAATATAAACAAAGAGAAATACTCCAAATGTTTAATAATAATAATATTAATTACAATAAATAACAAAAAATAATAATAATTACAATAAATAATAATAATTACAATAATAATCATAATCATAATAATAATAATAATAATAATTACAATAATAATAAATAAAGTTTTCAAAGGTTATTAATTTCAGTATTATTTTAAAAAGAATTTTTACTATTAATATAAACATAAATATCATAAATAAAGTAATGGAAATCAAAACCTGAATTAAAAGGCAGTATTAATAAAACTGTGATCTCTGGCACATTATTTCTACATACTTATAAAACGAAATTAAGAAATAATTATTACTCCACACTTTTAATTTACATCAACATGTGAGACAATTTAAAATCTCACAAGAGAAACACCCAATCTTCCACATAATAAGTGTATGTACAACAATTCATTATTAACTGGTTTAAACATTTCTACATGTAATTAATAACTAGATCAAATAACAAAGGAAAATGTCTGTTTATTTAATTATTTAAAAAAAAAAAAAAAAAAAATGTTGGAGGTTAAAGAAAGAAAAAATAAGCTAATTAACAGCCACAGGTAATGACAGGTGATCAAAAATCTGAAATTAACCAGTTACTGAATGTCAGCATGATTTTAACAGTTTTAAAATTGTATTGGAGAAAATGTGACAGTGCAGTTGTTGTTTGTCAAACTGTTATTCTTATAATGTATAATGAAGTATACACTTGAAAATAATAAATAAATTAAAATATATATAAATAAAATAATAAATATAAAAATAATAATAAAAAATCCTAGCTAAAAAAAAGAGTTAAATAATAATATAAAACAAATGTAAATAATAATATTAATAATAATAATAATTATAATAATAATGATAATAAGAAAAATAAGAAAAATTTACAACAAAAATAAAAGAAAATCACTAACAATAGTTTGTGAAATAAATAATGTTTGAAAACAATGAGATGAAGTTAAAATGTTGATGACATCATTTTGCTGTCTGTGGAATCTGTGGTAAACCAAACTCATCGACAGGAACATCACCCTGAAACAAAAACAACTGAATTTCAATTTCTATGTAACATATGATATTTCCTTTTTTTTTTAAATTATTTAAACTATATTTATTATCATTTTATTTGACATTTACTTTTTTAATTATTTAAACTATATTTATTTTTCATTTTATTTCTAATTTTCTGTTTTAAATTACTGAGACTAGATTTGTGATATGTGGTTATATTCTGACAGAGTTTATCGAGTACTCTACCCGCATGCTCTCTGCCCCGGGGTCAGCTGTTGGCGCTGATGGTGCTGCGACTTCGTCTAAGTACGACGTGTCCTGATCTAAACCAATTTCATCTCCGAGTGCGTCCAGCTCAGCCTCCAGTTCATCATCATCAACCTCCGGCATCCCGTAGTTCCTCCCCAGCACATCCTGAATCTCATCAGCCTGCTCCATCATGTCCTCCAGCTCATCTTGCATGTTCTACAAAACAAACCAAATTTAATACAGTCTACTGTATGTTCTACAACACAAACCAAATTTAATACAGTCTACTGTATGTTCTACAACACAAACCAAATTTAATACAGTCTACTGTATGTTCTACAAAACAAACACAAATTTAATACAGTCTGCTGTATGTTCTACAACACAAACCAAATTTAATACAGTCTACTGTATGTTCTACAAAACAAACACAAATAAATAGTCTACTGCATGTTCTACAAAACAAACCAAATTTAAATAGTTTACTGCATGTTCTACAAAACAAACCAAATTTAAATAGTTTACTGCATGTTCTACAAAACAAACCAAATTTAAATAGTTTACTGCATGTTCTACAAAACAAACCAAATTTAAATACAGTCTACTGCATGTTCTACAAAACAAACCAAATTTAAATAGTCTACTGTATGTTCTACAAAACAAACCAAATTTAATACAGTTTACTGCATGTTCTACAAAACAAACCAAATTTAAATAGTCTACTGCATGTTCTACAAGACAAAACCAATTTAAATACAATCTACTGCATGTTCTACGAAACAAAACAAATTTAAATAATCTACTGCATGTTCTACAGAACAAACCAAATTTAAATACAATCTACTGCATGTTCTACAAAACAAACCAAATTTAAATACAGTCTACTACATGTTCCACAAAACAAAACTCTATAAATACAGTCTACTGCATGTTCTACAAAACAAACCAAATTTAAATAGTCTACTGCATGTTCTACAAAACAAACCAAATTTAAATACAGTCTACTGCATGTTCTACAAAACAAACCAAATTTAAATACAGTCTACTGCATGTTCTACAAAACAAAACAAATTTAAATACAGTCTACTGCATGTTCTACAAGACAAAACAAATTTAAATACAGTCTACTGCATGTTCTACAAGACAAACCCAATTTAAATAGTCTACTGCATGTTCTACAAAACAAACCAAATTTAAATACAGTCTACTACATGTTCCACAAAACAAAACTCTGTAAATACAGTCTACTGCATGTTCTACAAAACAAACCAAATTTAAATACAGTCTACTGCATGTTCTACAAAACAAAACAAATTTAAATACAGTCTACTGCATGTTCTACAAGACAAAACAAATTTAAATACAGTCTACTGCATGTTCTACAAGACAAACCCAATTTAAATAGTCTACTGCATGTTCTACAAAACAAACCAAATTTAAATACAGTCTACTGCATGTTCTACAAAACAAACCAACTTTACATACAGTCTACTGCATGTTCTACAAGACAAACCAAATTTAAATACAGTCTACTGCATGTTCTAAAAAACAAATTTAAATAGTCTACTGCATGTTCTAAAAAACAAATTTAAATAGTCTACTGCATGTTCTACAAAACAAACCAACTTTAAATACAGTCTACTCCATATTCCAACATAAACAAAATATAATAATTGAAAAAAAAAAAAAAATTGTAAATACAGCCTATTATATGTTCTAATACAAAGACTTAAGAAAATAAACATATAAATACAGCCTACTATATGTTCCAACAAACAAAATATAAATACTTGTGTTGGGGAAAGGAATAAAAAAAGCTGTGTAAACATGGCCTAATGCATCTGATTTATTGTGTGATTTTGTTACTTACTGGAATTTCTTTTGGTTAAAGAAAAATGCATGCATAACTAAATAAAAACTTATATTTAATTTCGAAATATAAAAAGTTGATTAACAATTATTACTTTATGTTTTAAATTCTTAGTAAATCAACACACACACACACACACACATATATATATACATTTCTCACTAACTTGTGGATTAAAATAATGTTTTTTAATTTGTTTGCTATATTTAATAATCAAAATCTTTCATCATTATTAGAAAAAACATACCAATCCTTAAAGTTTTATTCCATTTTAATAACTAAACCTAAAATAAAAGATCTTTCCTGCACCATTTTGAATATTTTCTATTTAAAAAAAATATTTACTACCTGATCAGTACATAATTTTTATTTTATTTTTTCTTGATAATTTTTATTCTTTGATTTACAGAAACACTTACCTCAATATTATCTATGTTAACATGTTTGTAAGCTTTCTTAAAATCTTTAACACCAATCTTCATGGCATCAACCTGAAATATGAGCAAAGAAAAATCATAAAACAAGAAGATAAAACTGGAATTTCTATTTACTGTCTTCTAACAAACAAACACACAAATATTACTAATCTTTTTCATTATTATATACAACAGTGACTATCTCAAGAGATATTTTAATTGTCACTAACTGGTTTTGTTTACTAGTGCTAAGTGATCTAAAATAAATTTTAACTTCACCTTTTCTCAATTAAAAAGAAAGGAATAAATATTTTTCATAAAAATAAATATTTATTTTGCAAAAATGATTGGTTCATTAAGATAATGTTATTTCTTCATGGATTAAATGGTTTGTATTAAAACACTTAAATTTGTTAAAAGTTAAATAAATTTTAAAGTAACAACTGATGATAAAAGTTAAAACTGTTTTATTTGTATTGTAATTTTGTATTTGTTCACTAAAATAAAGTTATGTTCTTCATGAAGCATATACATGTTTTTTATTTGCTTTTATATTTATAGTTAATGCACTTAAAGGTTAAATATATTTAAAAATTACTTCTGAATTGATGTTAACATATTATATTCATCAATTTCTGTGTGTGTATGTGTGTGTGTGTGTGTGTGTGTGTGTGTGTGTGTGTGTGTGTGTGTGTGTGTGTGTATGTGTATATATATGTGTGTGTGTGTGTGTGTGTGCGTGTGTTTATAATTCAGTTTTTCACTCACTGTTGTTTTGGTGTCTTTCAGAGTCTGAATGGCGAAGTTTTGTTGTTCCAGATTAAATGATTGGTTACCAAGCTGTTCTCGCTGATTCTCATACCTACAAACATCGTAAAAGTCATTTTTTAATTTAGTAACAACACCACACAGTGATAATTATTAAAATAACAATAATATCATTAAAATATATTTATCTGAAGTGATCAATATTATTTTTAAATAAAGTGCTAAATTCTGCAAAGTATATACAGACACATACACTCACAATTAAATGTGACAAAATAAAATCTGATTTGAAGGAAATGTTTTGTTTGATCATTCTCAGACTACATTTTGTTTGTGACTGTACAGTGTTAATTAAGGATGACTTTGATAACAAGAATAGAAACCCACTGTTACAATGTCACAGCTGGATTACAACTGTTAGCTGTGGTCAGAATATGTCCAATATAATTTAGCTTACTGTTTTCATCTAAATTAAATTATGCACACAATAACATATGCATACACAGACACATACATATGACATACAGACATATACATACACATTCACACACATACATAGATTCACACATACATACATACACATGCACATACAAACACACACACACACACACACACACAGATATACACACATATGCACACACACAGATTTACATTCATATGCACACAGATGCACAGACATATATATGCACTGTATACTTACATTTTCTTCTGTTTTAAAACTCTCATTGCCTTCTGTTTCACCATGTTCTAAAAATAAAATAATTCTTTTATATAAAAAATGTTATTAATTTAATGAAAAAAGAATGATTTTTTAATTACACCTTTACAGTACAGAATATGCATAAAATAACATTCATTCTGTCTCATGTGATACTATTATAATTCAAGAAGCTTTAGAAACTCTAGAACATAATAAATGTCTTCTTGTAACAAGATTAAATTACTGATTAACAGTATGCTGTCATTTTCAATTTTACATCTTATATAAATGAAATGATTGAGAGAGAGAGAGAGAGAGAGAGAGAGAGAGAGAGAGAGAGAGAGAGAGAGAGAGAGTGTTGTTTTTTATACTTTTGATGGCCCATCTCTCATCTTCTTCATCTGATTTTTGTATTTTGTAAGTTCTGCCTCCAGGCGAGCAATTTTTTTATCAATTGATTCTCCACGACTGTCAATCTGAAATACCATTACAAACATCACAATTTTTCTAACAGATACTATTTTTTAGAAAAATATAAATCTCACAAAGAGAATGGAAAGAAATTACAGAATTATGTACTAATCAAACTTAAAACTATTAATCAATAATGACAATGAACACAATACAAAAGAAAAAAAAATAACAAATAAATAAAATAATAAATTATAAATAAAAATAAAATAATAAATAAATTCATTAATTAATAAAGCAGACACTAGAGATAAATGGATATAAAGATATCTTAATATTCATGCCTATGAAATATAAATTAAAACAGAAACTAACAGGGAATAAGATTTGCTGTCATCTGTATATTTTGTTACTTCTGACAGGATGAATTAGATAGCATACTGTCACTTCAGGTTTATGTTTATGTATAAAAATATTAAATAAAAATAATAGATTTATTAATAATAATAATAATAATAATAATAATAATAATAATAATAATAATAATAATAAGGTATTATATCTGCCTGCACACCTCCTAAAAATATTTTTGGATTATTTTTTGTAAACTTTTTACACACACTAAAAGGTAAGTGGTTAAATATTTCAAGCAAAACAATCCCTATTTATATCGATAACTGGGAGGATGTGGGAGGAAATCGTTCCAATAATAATAATAATAATAATAATAATAATAATAATAATAATAATATATAACTATACCATATACGTCCAAAATATAGGTTCAATCATTTTTAAATGTAATAAAAGAGATGTTTAAAACTGACAAACAACACATATTAATGATACATAATTAAACAACAGTGTTATGTGGATATAATAAACAAATGGTTAACATGACACACTCATAGTAGCAGTATGTAATGTTAAATGGAATCCATTCATATGAATTTAGATGTCATTGTCAGTTTAAATCTTAAAATTCTTAAAATATATTGTCAAGCTATCCATTTCCAGTCGAACATTACTATTTATTAGATTTTGTGGAAGGATAATTACAAAAGAATTGTCAATACCCAGGGACAGTGTTTTTTTTTACTAATTTTTTAAAAGTTTTTCGATAATTGAAATATTATTATTACTACAGAAGTATGTTAACTATAAAATTCTTACAAATTTAAATTCATGTCACTATGACAAAGAGTATTAAAATAATCATAATATAATTGTTTAAAGTCAGTTGTCGAAAAAAGGTGTAGGTCGAAAAAAGGTGTAGGTCGAAAAATGATTGTTTCTCAACAATTCTAATTATAATATAAAATGGTTCAGCTTACGTTTGCCACACAATCTGTAAGATTTGGTGGAGGTTCTTTCGGTTTTCCTCTTCCGAAAAGACGATTCATATTCTGTAATATGTACGGAAAAACGAAATAATCAAATAAATAAATATTCCAGTCCGAAATCAAATCAAGTTAGCTGACTTCCCTGCTTTGGGGAACAATTATTGAAACGATTAACAGAAAGTGATAATAATATATGGACAAGTCGGAATTATGTATATATGTTTTTAAAATATAAATAATATAATTTAAAAATAATGTACGTTACTACGGAATTATGTTGTATTACTAATTTTTTTTTTTTTAATTTTTTTTCACAGTTTCATTTTGTATTCTCCCTCTTAGCATGATCGTGAGTCAGAATTTGTTTTAGGATATAAATATTACATTTCATCACGGTCTGACAATGTGACTGTGACAGCTATTACAGTTATAGATTTTAGGTGAAGCAGTTACAAATAAATTATAATTTAAAGTAAAAATAAATAATTAATAAACACTTGGAAAAAAATACAGTCTTATAATTCGTGTTATCGCAACACTTGACAGCAATTCGTATTCAAACCAATTGAACCCATACAATCATTATATTCTGTTGCACCTTATCCAGTATACTCGGATTTCCATGCCGTGATAATACACCGATGTATTATATGTTGAAATAAACAAAAATGACGAAGACGCAGATTGTAATTCACTGGAGGCATCATAATTATGACTATTGAGCGTGTAGCACTATCTCGGCTGACCCCAACCAGTGGTTAGTAGAAATTACAGAAATCTGCTTTTTAACTGTGGATGATGCTTATTGTTACAAATTTCTTATAAATAATAATGATAATGATAATAATGATGATGATGATACCTATTACTACTAATAAATAAACAAGATTTATTAAGTAATGATTGAAATTTAGTATAGACTATTAATGGAAATATTACTAGTAATAACTGTGACTGATTTGTTTACATTTTTTTTTTTATATCTACTTTGAAATTATTTATTGAAAAATAATATATTTTTTAAATTATTTTTTGTTTGTTTTAATTATTATTATTTTTTATCTTTTAGAAATTAAACTCACCACAGAAATAAGGAAGAAACTGTTTAAAGTACTGCAGATGAACACTCTGCTGGTGTCAGACATTTAAATTTGTTTTTTGGCAAAGGATCTGAATCATACATACTTGAACAACAAAAATACAAATTTGAAGTGAAAATAGATATGTCTCATCCTGAAGCTTCTTGTACTAAATACACAAAAGAAGTGAAAAATTCTCCTCTAAGTAGAGGCAACTGTACAAAGCTAAAAAGAAGATATTACAGACATAAAACTGATTTAGCATTTGACAAAGATGGATCAGGGTTAACAAACACAGCTGAAGGTCATAATGAAAGTGACACTAATAAGAAATATTGTGGATCAGGAAATCTAAATAATTCTGAGGTTCAAAAAGATGAAGTCAGAAGCAGGACTGGTGAGATGAAAAATGAATCTGAATTTTTAACTTCTCTGCCAGATTGTCTCGTTTCCCAGAGTGCAGAAGACTGTCAGAAACCAAAACACAGTTCTTCCAATCAACATGAAAAAACAACAGCTGTTCTAAATTATCACAAACCAGTTTCTTATATTCAAAGAAAAACTAATTCACATGTTTCTAGAGATAACAATTCCAAAACAGTGAAAGTTTTTGAAACTGTTTCATCACATTCAAGAGATACTGAAGATGTAGAAATTAAGGAGGAATTTCACTGTCGGGGAATCTACACATTTGAAAATCCTTGTCAGACAGCCCATGAAATAGCAGACAGCTACATCCTCATTGAAAAGTGGCAGTGTGAACTGCTGAGAAAAGTTCCTCTTCCTGATAAAGTGGCTTATGTTTACAATCCGCTGGAGTACGCCTTTGAAACACATTACAATTTCATTGTCAAGTTCTGCAATTCAGAAAAACACATTTTATTTCTAGGAATGAATCCTGGGCCCTGGGGTATGTCTCAAAATGGGGTAAGAAAATGTTTTCTAATGCAGAGGTTTTCAGAGCCCTTGGTTATACAAGCAGTCACATGGGAATATGTGAGGGAAGTTCAGTAATGGAGGATGCAGAACGTAAAAACAGTATTTCTACAGAAATGCATTTTAAGAATGATAATTCTCTGTGCCTAACCCTAAAAGTGCCCCAAACTATCTTTTATTTAAAAAAATTACAGTTATCTGTTATATTTTATCCAGTATTTAGCACATTTTGCTCATCTATTAGTGACCATACTGAAGGTGCTGTCATGATTTTTAGTCATTGGTACAAATAACCTGATACTTTCTCCAACGAGTACAGTCAGAAAAAAAGTTTGAAAACCTCTGCTCTGATCTACTGAAAAATACTAATATTAGTTTTGCTGTTAGATGAATATTTTAGTATGTTTAAATTAATATATGGTTCTCATTTCTGAAGAATGTTATTGCTGATATTAACAAATTTCCCAAATATTGCTTACATTTTTCCATGAAATAGCTATATACGATCTAAGCCAAGTTTTGTTAATTATAAGGTATGAACAGACAAATAATTTAGCAGTTTTCTGTTTTATATAGCATGGTAATATAATTGTATCCCATTTTATAAAAAATAAATAATAGTAATAATAACAACAACAACAACAACAAAAAACAAACAAACATTCAAATAAATAAATAAATACAATAGCAATATTCTAATAGTCCACTTATGTTTCAGATGTGAAACCAAATTTTAATATAGAGTAAAAGGAAGATATTGTAAGTTTCCACAACATTTCTAATTTTGTTTTCAAAAGAACATTAAACTGAAAATAACCTCAGAAACAACATTTCTTGCCTTTTTAGTATGTAGCAGACTTTTGAACATATTTGTACCTTGTTTCTATCTTTTGAACCAGTGTTAATTATTTATGTTAATTTATAACAGGTTCCGTTTGGAGAAACAAGTATAGTGAAAGACTGGCTTGGAATTGAAGGCTGTGTACTGAAACCAGAAAAAGAACACCCAAAGAGACCAATTCTTGGACTGAACTGTAAAAGATCTGAGGTAAATATTTTATAATAACTCAAGATTTCCTAAGTTCAAAACTGTATTGTTCGTAGTCACTGCTGGCTTTGAGATGTAGTCAATCAGCAGAAGAAGAAACTGAATTAACTGTGCCAGCTTCATGAGGGAAACTTTTTATAGGGTTGGAACAATAATTCAGTTTTTTTATATGAAACTGAAAGACAATATTTAGATATTTGTACTTAGGTTTATTCAATGACATGCCATTTTTTCACTTTTCAGAGTATGTGTCATATATTTCAGTGAAATCAGGTGCTCAAATGTCACCTGCTGAAAAATGGTACAAACTTTTGTTGAAACCCAGTATATTGACCGAATGTCTTAAACATTATTTTTTATTTAGTTTTGGTAAAAGAACTGCTCACAGGATGGTATTCCTAAAAACAGCTTAGTAGTTAATGTTTTTTATTCATGTTAATAATAAAAATGTCATATTTTATTTGTTTTACAAAAAAGAGTATTTAGAAAAAGAATTCAAATTATCTTTTCTTTATGAACGTAGATATTTAGTCAGTATTGTTTATTAATCAGATTGAAATGTGTTGCAAAATGGAAGGTTTCAGATATTAATAAAGTGTCTTAATTATGATATAAGTGACAAATGAAAGATTCAGAATATTTTTGAGACATTTAATATTGAAGTTAGGAAAAGATAAAAGAATAAAGAAGTCATACTGGATACAGTTTCAGTGGTTAGACTGTTCTGCCCCAGACATATCTTCATCATACAGATCTTCATTAATCCCTCAGTATATCAGAAATGAGGGGATACATGGGGATGGCATTCCCCTATTTATTTAAGTTTCCATTTCATGTCCAATTTCTGTACTAGTGTGGAGACAGAGATGTTTATTTAGCAAAGAAATAAAAATATATCACTACCAGTTATCAATAATTTCTGATTGGAGTACCCAGTGAAAATGATACTTTAAAAGATAATATTTTGAGACTGGTGAATAATTAAACTCTATAATTAAACTTTATCTGCAGCACCTCTTCTTCCAAATGTCAGCTTAAAGATCTTAGTATACTTGTAGTTTCTGAAATCTATGTTCATCTCTGCTCTGTATGATCCAAACTTGTTTATAGTGTTTTGTTGTTAGATCATTCACATGAAATTTATCTCCCATTTTTCTTTGTTTTAGGTTTCTGGCAGCAGATTTTGGGGATTTTTTAAGACAATCTGCAAGACGCCAGAAAACTTCTTCAAGACATGTTTCGTGTACAACATGTGTCCAATGGCGTTCATGACAGAAACTGGGAAAAATGTGACACCTCCCCAGCTGACAGCCGAAACCCTCCACCAAGTAAACTCAGTCTGTGACGAAGCTTTGCTCAAAGTTGTCAAATTGTTGAATGTGAAAGTTGTCGTTGGTGTTGGTAAATACGCGTACACGAGAGCAGTTGGAGCGATGAAGTCATCCAGCATGATGGGCGTGTCAGTGGATACAGTGATGCACCCTAGTCCCATTAACCCCGCCGCTAACAAAGGCTGGGATAAAATTGTCTCACAGCAGCTGGAGGAGAAAGGACTGCTAGCAGTTATCAAAAACAATGTCCAGTCCTGACACAAAACTTTATACAGTACCAGTATTAATTATTTAAATATTTATTAAAAATAATGTCCAGTCCAGTTCCTGTCACAAAACTTTATACAGTATTAATTATTTAAATATTTATTAAAAACAATGTCCAGTCCAGTTTCTAACACAAAATTTTAAACAAACCATTATTTAGGTGGTTATGAAAAATATTTACAATTGATGATTTAACATTATTTATTAAAAAAAAATAATAATAAAAAGAATAAGTATATAAATAAATAAATATAATAAAAAAGAATATAAATATTTTATTTAGTGGACAAAGTTTCTGTTAACAATAATTTTTATTTATAAAATACATTTATTGTAATTTATTTCCCACCAAAGAATTTTTTTTTTTTAATCGTTGCTCATGCAATATCAGTTGCGTGTTTTAACTGATCTCAAATGAGTATTATTTCCTTAAACAAATGACCTAAACACACTTGGTATCATTTTCTAAACTTCTAACAGTAATATTAAATTATATATATATATATACTAACATACAGTCTGTCTTTTTGTCCACTTACAATTTTTTTTTTTTTGTATTGATGCTAAATTTATCAAAGCTGAAGATAAAAAATCTGAATTCAAACAGTGTTGTCTTTAACTGCAATGTATCTGGTGACAGAAAAACATGCAAAAAGTAATTTTAGGAATTATAATTTAAAAAAAAAATAATGCATGTATGTAAATAAAATCATAATAATAGTTAACAAAAAATTAAAATACTGAGATGAAATGTTTAAAGAAAATATTAAAGCATAAAAGTGTATCAGCTTTTGAGAGTTTCAATTTCATTTGTATATACAAGTTTTGTTATTTTGAACTTTGTAACATTTTGTTGTTTTTTCTAAAATGCATGCAAAAAAAAAAAAAGAAAGTGTGCTTATTTTCCCTTATAAATTTATATTGCTTTTTATTATTAATTTTTATTTTTTTATCCCAATAAATTCATGCATTTTTAGTTTATTTCCCAAAAAAAAACAAAAATTTTAAAATTTTCAACCATTTATTTTTTACATTTTTGCTCTACAAACACTCAACATTTTTGTTGTTTGTTTCTGACAATACACAAGGTTTGTTTTTTGTTTTTATCTTTAATGTAAAAAGTTATTTGCTGAAATATACAAACAGTTCTTGTTTGGTTTTTGATTAATATATTGGAATTATGGTGCAGTTTCAAAATGCACTTCGACTTTAATTTTGACTTGCCATTTAACTATTAATTTTTGTCATTTATGAATGTGTAAAACAGAAGTAAATAAAAGTGATTCTTGTAAGATTAACAAAGACATTTTATAAACATAATCATTTATAGATCTGTTTGATTAAAACATTTTTAATTTCATTTAACTGAAAGATATTTATATTTTTTGTTTTACTGTAGTGTAAAACACAAACACAAAACAAACAAAAAAAGCCATTAACATTTCATTTTGATATGCTTTATAAATCTGTGATTAACAAATAAAAAAATAAATATAAAAAATAAAATAATTTCACTTATATCATATACCTATATTATAGATACACATGTATCTACAATTTTATGGATACATACCATTATTATATATACCAACATTATTAATAACAAGTAAGCCAATGTTATTTTTGTTTTTATTTATTAACAGTAATATATACAAATTTACTTCGATTACAAATAACAAAAAGAAGAGAAACTCAATCGTGAAGAGAATAATCATTCCTCTTTGTGTTTCTTCTGACGTGAAGACAGAAGTATTTAACAGACTAAACAAGAGTTTGAGCACTTTACAGTGAAATTTAACTGCTTATTTACAAACTTTCTATGCACTGGGGCTGCATGTGCTATACCCTCCCCTTGAGTAAAAACCCAAAACAAGGTTTTAACAAACTGCAAACAAACTGTAAACTGAAGTTCAGCTGCTGTTGAACAATGATTTTATTTTGCAGACAGTTTCATTTATCTTGTGAGAATTTCTGTTTATTACTACAGTTTTGATTTATATTAATTTTGAACTTTAATACTGACTTGGTTTCTGTCAAATGCAAAGTTTCTGAAATAACCACATATATGAACTTCGGCAATGTTTTAATATGTCTATGAAAGACATCACATTTATCCTCTATCATATCTAAAGATAACAGTCTTTACTCCAAAGAGAGTTACTATTATACATGAATTAGTGGCCTTTTTGGTTTGTACAATGTATCTGGCAATTAAGAAAAACAGCAGAACTGCATTTTAAAAAAATCAATGTAAATAAATGTTTGAATTACTGAGATGAAAAACTTCATATTTAAAACATGACAGCTGACAGCCTATAGGAATGAACTGCAGCAGCCCCAGGACTTTTCACATTCTAAACAAACATTACCCATGTGCCCTCAAACAATGACAATATAACCATTTGAACAATGTCAATAATAATGAGAGAAAAAATGTGTAAAATACTTGGAAGTAAATCAATATAAAATCACAAACAATATATTTATAAATAATACAAAATATCACAATCAATATACATCGTAATTTTACGAACTGATTAACAAATAAGAAATTATCAGTAATTTTAACTGACTTTTTAAAAACAAATTATTTTAGAATCATCCTGATCTATCATTTCAAATTTGTGAATGTTAGTAAACAAATCTCATCTAAATTCTTTTACAAAATCATCATTAAAAAGATAAAAATTAAAATTATTTAAAATAAAAGATTACAAGCGAAATCAACTTGTACTAGGTCAAATAAAACTAACAGAGGCAAACTGAATCAAACACCAAATCAATCTTATCAAACTGAATCCAAATAATACAAAAATTAAATCTTAAAAAAAGACACATTCCATATTTACTCATGTATAAGTCACAATATAAAACATTTTTTTTCAAAATTATTAAAAAAATGAATTAAATGATATATATATATATATATATATAAAATGCATTTGTATATCAATTAAAATTGAAGTATTAAGCTGACAAATAATAATTCACCATAAAGAGTTTTATATATATATAAAGTATGCACACACCCATATATATTGGCTGGTAATATACAACTGATAAAATAAACCCACATTTCTTGGGTCTATGAATAGCTTGCATCCCAAAGTTCTGTACTTTATTTAGTTAACTGAAAAAAGATGGTGAAGCTTATATGTGAATAAATATGGCACCATTAAATACTGCAACTAGTACAACATTCTGCTGCAAGATATCAACTAGCTAGTAACTTTACAACATATATTCTTTAATTAAAGATATGTTCTGAATAAAAAACACAATCACCATATAGTATTAATTGAAATTTACTGGGGTTACTATCTATGAAAAAACAAAATACACACACATAACATACAAGCTTGTCATTGTAAGAAGCCAGGGAATATAGAAGATATTATCTTTGTTTAAAAACTTATTTATATTTAACAGATCTTTGATGGCTATAGTAGTATTTCTGTGTTAATAATACATTAAATAAAAATAAATAAATATATAATAATAGTAGCTGTAGTAATAACAATAACAATAATATTAATAATTAGTAATAATAATGATAATAATAATAATAAATGATGACGATGATGATAATAATAATAATAATAATAATAATAACAACAACAATAATAAATGGCTTTGGCTTGTGAATGTTCTGTGCTAGCAAGAACAAAGCTAACATTTCTATCACAGTTTTGTAATCAAAGCTTATTCTAGTGCAATATTGTCAGATATTAAATACTAAATGAGGTTATGTTTTTGGTGTACTGCACCCCTCCAGTGATTAATATAAATGTAGAATATTTTCTGTTTTTTTTTTTTTTTGTTTATCTCCAAAGTAAATTTCCAGTATTATTTTAAATTATATTATATTATCTTATTATCATTGTAATGTAATTTGTATTAAAAGATTTAAGAGATATGGTAGGAAATATTTTAGGATTTTAAATATCAGATGATATACAAAATGCTCTGAAGGCTGGCTCAGACAAAGATATACTTCAAAGAATTTCCTTACAAAACAGTAAAACAGTAATTATCCTGCCATTATCAACTATTCTAAACATCTAAAAAAATATGTCAAAAAATAAAAAAGTAAAAATTAAATACTGAAATATTTTCCACATCATAAATATAAATTCTGAAACGAAACTGTTTCAGATATCTTTACTTCCAGTATTTACATTTAATACATTAATATGAACTTCTTGTTCCTGCCATAAAAGAGTTCTAATTATGGAAATCACTATTTTTTTTACAGTACATTTGCAAGGTCATTGAGGTCAAATCCATCCTTAAAATGTCTCTTTTGTTTATACAATATTCAAAAAAACAAACAAAGCAAACATAAAATGATACAAAAAAAAGAAAAAACAAGAAGATAAAATACAAATAAAATAGAAGTAATAAAATGAATATAAGCAAGTTTACTGTAACTAATCATAATTTATAAAAATCATAATGTATATTTAGAGAAAATTTTAAATGTAAACATGGACACTTGAAAGAGTTATTCCCAGCTTCTTACAACCATCTGTGATGCCACAGTTTTTCAAAAATCAGTTTGTAAAAACATTAAACTATTATCTGCATATATATATGTTAAAATAGCATCGAGTGTAAATAATTTAAAAAGTTAATAATATTAATATATGTTAATGATAATATCAAATAAAAATAAGAGAAAATAAAATACTAATAATAAATGTATAATTGAAAAAAAAAAGGTTCGATTTGCTGTTTTAGATTAGATCAGTTGACTATTTAGCTGTCAGGTCAGTATTGGCTAAAGAAAGGTGCCAGAATAAAGCAAAAATCTCTCAATAACAATACAGAAAAATCTGATCTAAACCACAACCATAATATCAGTATGCTTAACCATTTAACTATCAGTCTTGATCAACAGATATTAGAAAGGAAAGGTAATTGAATAATGGAAATATCTTTGAACAGTGAAACCACAATGTCTAATCTGAATAATAATCATTATAATATGTATAGTTGTTATATTATAAAGCTTGATAAAAATAAAATAAAAATAAAAGGTACATCAACAATGAAAACATGAAGTCTAATCTAAATAACAGTTGTAATAATATGTATAAACATTTTATTAAACAGTTGTGTCAACAGATGTTAAATCTATCTGATTATCATTATAATCTAGATAGGAAAAAAAGAAGAAAAAAAAAGCAAAAAAATCTAAATAAAAAAAAAATAAAAAAAAATAAATGAATAATAAAAAAATAAAAACAAAAATAAAAAAAAAAATAAATAAATAAATAAAATTAAAAAAATCTAATACATTGTTTATTAAAAAAATTATACAAAATAAACTTCTGTATTTTATCTTTTAACAAATCTTTAACAAATTCAGCAAAATACATAGAAAAAATTAGAACATCTTTCAGATTTTTATTGTTTTTGGAATGATTGGACCGTGATAGAATCTTACAGACATGTATGTGAGGCACTTTGGCAAAATGAGGCTGCTAAATTAAAACATAATGAAGATATTTTCAAATGATACCAAGCCTTTTTGAAAACAGCAAACTTCTGAAAACTGGATAACCATAAACTTTTTACATTTAACATTAGTTAAAAATGCTGTATTGTGAAACATCCAGGGCATCAAACTAAATTATTTCCTTAGCAACTAAGCATTTAGAATTAAAGCATCAAAATACATTTTTTTTTATGTTAACTGTCCAATGAATGAAGCTGTCATTTCCTTACTATCACATTATTAATTCATAAAAATAAATTTTTTGACATTTTTTCAGAAATAGTTAATTAACAAGGATATTCATTTTTCATTTTCAAGTTACTGTACTGTAGTTAGCAGTCATTTACCATGAAAAAAATCTAGCCAATCAGAACATGTCTAACAAACAAGTAGGCCAAATTTGTACCTATGCCTAATAAAACAACTTTTCTCTTTGGTTAATGTTGACTTGACAATTATTAGCCAGATTATTTATATTGTAATAAATTATAAAGAAAAAAATTTGATAATAAACAAAACAATAATCATTGCAAACTCCAGTAAATTTGGCATCAAAACATTTGCCAGTGTGCTTGCTTGATTAGAACCATATGTACAAAAATTTAAAAAAAATTTGTATTTGGGTAACAATCAACAAATTCTTGATAGAATTTTCACAGTTTTTTGAATAGATTATAATAAAATGATCTCCACCATTACCTGCCTCATTTTGTTAAACTGAAGTAGCCATTGTGTGTTTTTTACGTAATATTTTTGATAAATACAGTCTAAGTAAGCAAACACTGCCATTTTAGTAATGTTGTCTGCTTTGCAGTTTAGCTGGTCTTGCCAAAACAAGACAGAATGATGAGGAACAGATAAACAACGTCGATGTACAACTGCAGTGCGCCGTAGATGTATTCCTCAGGAGACATTTCAACCTTCCTCCCCCCCATAATCATCTGCGTGTCGTACACCAGGAACTGAAAAATAAAACCAGTTCATTTAAGTTTCATTTCTTCAAACTGCAGTAAAATAAAGACAATAATAATGTCCTTATTTCTAACATCACGATAACAATTTTAATTTTTACAACAGTGGCATAAGAAGTTCAATTTATTTACATTTTTAGCTTTTGGAATGATTTAAAAATAAAGTCAGGTTTTAGAAATAAGATAAAATAATAATTTCAGTTTTACAACTGCAGAATAATTTCAGTTCTACAACCAAAATACAAAAATAATTTAAGGTTTTAGAAATAAGATAAAATAATAATTTCAGTTTTACAACTGCAGAATAATTTCAGTTCTACAACCAAAATACAAAAATAATTTCAGCTTTACAATCAACAGAATAATTTCAGTTTCAGTTAATCAATATCACTTCTGTGAATCATAAAAAATAACTACAACCTTCACCCAGAGACCTGTATTCAATTTAGAATAATAGTTTAGGAAAATAAATTTTAAGAAACAGAAAGAATAAAAAAAGGAAGAAACAGAGTGAGAGATAGAGTGTGTGTGTGTGTGTGTATGTATGTATGTGTGTGTTGTGTGTATGTGTCTGAGTGTGTGTGTGAGTGTGTGTATGTGTATAAGTGTCTGTGTGTGAGTGAGTGTGTGTATGTGTATATGTGTGTGTGTATGTGTATATGTGTGTGTGTGTGTGTGTTATGTGTGTGTGTGTGTGTATGTGTGTGTGAAAGGTGTCTATACTCACCAAACCAAAGACCAGAGCAGCCAATCCACCGTACACTGCATCAAGAATCTGAAAAACAGAAAACACATCTAATATTAATCTAAGTTAATCTATCACTTGAAACATAATAATATCCATTACTGCCTGAAAACAGAGATTCCGAGTTGTATTTCTTTTAAGATACAACATAAGGAGTCATTGAATCAAGCTCTGCATCTGGCCTATCTCACCAGATGCTCAAGCTCAAGATGAGACGAAGTTAAAGAAAATACAACATTAAGTCACACACAATAACAACTGAAGTTATGACAGGCCTATTGTTGTACCCTCCATATATCTTGTAGTCAATGGATTAACATTTAAAAGCTTTGAATACAGAATGAACTTCAGTTTCTTAGATTTCAAAATGTATAAATAATGAGGGAGAAAAAATTAAATACTTAAATAAATAAATAAAATAATAATAATAATAAAATAATATGAATGTGACTCAACTGAAAATTAAAAAAACAAAGATTAAACCCCACCCTCCAAAAAACAAAAGAAAAAACAACTGGAAACAAAAATGCCATAATAAATGTGATGAAATTATAAAACAACAACAACAACAAACTTACATAGTATAGCTAAATATATTGCTTTTTACGTCTTCATTTGAAAGTAAATCAATCATTTTAGTTTTAGGTGATAAGAATAATAATTCAAATAACAATTCAAATGTAATAATAGTAAATGAAAGCAAAAGGAATTTATAAAAATATAAAGACAAATACAAAATATAAACTAAAATAAAAAACAGAACATTAATTTAAAGATGGTAGTCGAAAACAAACTGAAATTTGAAACAAATTACTTGCATTGAAAACAAATACAACAACAAATACCTCATACTCTTACTAATTTTTTTCTTTGGTTTCTGAAAATGGTTTGAAAATTGTCTGCAGTTAAAAAAATTACTTAGAAGAAGTCTAACATTACTTTTGGTTATTTTCTTCAGAAATGATGTACTATACTCCACTAGTAGTAGCAACAAAATCATTTATTTTGAACTGTGATCATAATTCTTTGTCTTTTTTTTTCTGTGTGAACATCTCTCTTTGTATGTTTGTGCATGTCTGTAAGTGTGAATTTTTGTGTGTATGTTTATGCTTTGTGTTTGTAGCTGTGACTGTGTTAAATACATATTTGTGTGTGAGAAATTCTAATAGAGTATATAACAAAACAAAGATCAATCATTATATTTTATGATAATAATAATAATAATAATAATAATAATAATAATAATAATAATGACAACAAACATGATCCCTTTGCAGGTTTGCCATGCAATGAAAAAAACATGGTATTCTGCTTTATTTGTAAAAACTTAGATACAAACATGTTTGAAGTTACAAGTAAATAACTTGTCAAAATATGCTTGAGTTATGGATGTGCTGAGATAATTTTAGATTGAACAGAATTTTGTTTGTGCTTGGTTTCTGTTTTATGAATCTGCTGCAAATGACAACACATTTTCAATGAAAAACAAACCATAATATGCCATTTTCCTACCAAAAGTTATTGAAATGGATAAAATAAAATTTTAAAAAAAAATGACAGCTTTTCTCAGGATTTTTTCTGAAGTAACAGAAAATGTCTTTACTATGTTTTTCAGCTACAAGACTGATTAGTGACAAATAAAACAGTACTGACTATTTAGTTCACGGTTTAACAAAGCTTTTTCATGTATAGAATTACTGAGAATGTGTACATATAAAAAAAATAGTTTCAAGCTGACTGAAAGCTGTACATGAAATATAAACTTCTTTTGATTTAGACTCAGTTTCTTCATAAAGCTATTTCACTGTGTTTTGAAATATTAAAATATCAAAACAACAGTGACAAAGATGAATTAACTTTACCCTTGAGTAACCGGCAAACTGGTAGACAAGGAGACAAGCCAATCCAAAGAAAAAGAGAACCATGACCAGCACAAAGAGAAGACCAGCACACATCGTGAAGTCAATCTGAAAAAATAACAATTTCTTAATTTTGTAACACTTGCAAGTATATTATTTTTATTATTATTATTTTTTATTTTTTATTACTTATAAACAGAAGTTTGAAACTTGAGAAATTTAAATTAATCCATAATGTTTAAAGTAAAATGCTACCTCTGAAGGTGCACACACACACACACACACACACACACACACACACACAAAAATGGATATTTGATTTACATGATTTAAATGTTAGATGAAATTAAGTGAACTTACTTTTGTCTGGATGGCAAACAGTGAGATTGAGAGACATACAAGAGCAGTAATTCCGACTGCAACCAAAACACTGTTGGTTGTGTAAAAACTAGAAATAAAAAATGTATAAATGATATTTTGATAACTAAATTTCAGATAATTAATTTATTGAACCAAGTATCCAATTGTATACTACTGACAATGATTTATAAAACGTTAGTGATCTTAGTTTTAAAATATAACTATTGATCATTACTTTTTTAGCCCTCTAAATGGTTTATGTGATTTAAAACAGCATGATTTAAAAATATTTCTGAAGTTATTGGAAATAATATTTGTTATCAAAAAAAAAAAAAGAAAGTTAAATGTGAAACTTTTCAACATTGTGTTTTTTTTATCAGAAATACATGTTTACCAGTATAAAAAAATGAAAAGAAGTTACACATGAAACCTTTCAACTTGTTTATCAGAAAATTAAACATTGCTGTTCCTCAACAGAACAGAATTTTTGGGGAAATTTTGCACACTTACACTGCCCAGTGTCACCATGTATATGTGTCAGTAGTAAAGACAAAAGTCAAAACAAACCTTGAAATGGTTCCAACCATGTACGAGAAAGCAAGGGTCTGAAAAAGGGGAGAAAGTATTTCAGGGTTTTACTAATAAAATATTGTTAAATTATGAAAGAAGAAAATGCAACTGGCACTATTAAGTAAAACAGCAAACAGAAACATAATATCAAATGTTAAATAAATTAAAAACCCAGGAAGTTTTCATGATTTAGATAAAAGATTCGAGACAAAATTATTAAGTATTTATTCTAAAAATATTTTGATGCACATAAAGTGAAATAAATTTGATTTTTTTTTATTACTTTACGAAAATGAAAAAAAAAAAAATGTTGAAAAAAATCCCAGAAAACCTAGATATGTGTAGTGACTCTGTATTATGATATAACTGTTAATGAAAGTTATTAATTAAAAAAATTAAAAACAACTAAAATCACTTACGAATACTCCAAGACAGATGTAATTTCCAGGGGTTGCTCGCCTTTAAAATAAATAAAAAAACATTCAAGCCAGTGAACAAATTTAACAATCTGCTACATTTACTGTAAGGAAACTTTTTAAAATTTTATTTTATATTTAATGCCTGACTATTTAATATTACAGAGGAGAGAGACTAGCCTCAGAAAGAATAGCCTCCTTCGACTGTGTAGTTCTTGTTAAATGCTGAAACGGAAAATTTAAATAAGACTGAGAAATTTGAGTGACTGTAATAAACATTACAAGACACACAAGTCTGGTTCATTTGAAACTGACTTTTAGTCCACTTCTATAAAAACTAAATGCCGTTAAGCAGATGAAGACAATATATCATTTGCAGAATATATTTCAGCGCTGGAAAAATGTATCTAAATAAGCAGTTGGCAAAGTCGTTATAAAAGGGGTTGATAAAGTGGTCACTAAATACTGGGGTTAATTATGGTACTGATTATTCCAGTATAATAAACTTATGATTATTTTCTTCTTCTTTTGAAATTATTGAAGAGTATTTACCCTTAAATAGATAAATGTATTATTGCTAATATTTATTTATTTGTTTTATATTCCTCAGAATCAGTGAAAGATAAAGTATCTAAACAGATTGAAGACCTCTTTACTAAACTATGGTGTACTTGTCAGAAGAACATTACTAAAGCCAGCTGTAATTTAACCTTTGATGTGTGTCTCAGACTTACACAGAATAAAACAGATCTATTTCTATTAACTTTTAAAATAACTTATAAACTTACCGTACACTTGGAATACAGATCAGAACAAAGTATGTCACAAAAAATGTCGCACTGAAACACAATCCACATTGAAAATTGTCAAAATTAACTATATAAATATAAAGATAAGGTATATATATTAAATATTTATGTTGTGTCTTCAAATGATTAACAAATTGCTAATTTGTATTTAAATATTTATCCTGTCTAAAAATTATCATCCAGCTGATAACTTGTATTTAAACAAATATGCCATTTCTAAGAATGATTATTCAATTCATAATTTGTATTTAAATATTTACATTGTTTCTAAAAATGGTTATACAAATGAGAAGGAAGAAAATCCGTTATCTTCTGTAATAATTATGGTTTTTTTTGTAAGTAAATTTAGGTGCTTTATAATAAAAGCAATGAATTAAACTTAAAAACATATAGGATGAAACCAGTAACAGCAAACAATGTGAATAACTGTACAGAAGGAAAATGAAATAAATGATATAAAATTAGCAATACGTACTATGATACATAGTAAAACCAGGCACCTGTAGTCTGAATCCAGTGCTTCAAAGGGTGACTGTAAAATCAAACAGAAAATTCAAATATTGGAATAGCTTGTTTGTATTAATTAAGGGGTGATGATCAGATGAAAAGCTCATTTTGATCAACAATATACTAATTGGAGGACTTACATTTTTCTTTATTTAAAAACAGAAAATATTAACAAACAAATCTGAATAAAAGTCTGTCTGATATAACATGTTTTAACATTGATAGAGATGAGTTAATAAATATAAACAGATTAATATCAAAAACAAAATAAAAATAAAAATAAAATAAAAAATAAAAATTGGATGCCAGAAATACAGACTCTTGGGACTATTTGAAAATTCAATAACTTTTAAAATTTAACAAACTTCTGTGCATGTGTGTGCCTATTTGCACTTGCTGGCAAGTGCCTGACAGCTGTGCAATGACAAGTGATGATTTTGAAACTGCTAATCACAATAAATAAAGCATAATGAAAATACAACTCATCATTACTCCTCTTTAAATCTGAACTTTTTAAGAATAAGGAAACTTCAAGAATCTGACTCAGTCAAATCTCCAAGTGGTACAGATTTCCTAAATTTCTACCATAACAATGAGTTTCTAAAGAATCTAACAACCCAGTCCCAGGCAGTCCACATAATTGTTCTTTCTACTGTAATTATGTTTTCTAGTGAAAACACAGAAATGATTCTTACAATGTAATAACTCATTTCCAACTAGGTTCATTATTTTCAGAATGAAAAATGATTGAAAAACGGAAACTCACATAAACATGAAGAGACAAATAAAAGCAACAGTGACCAGTAGCTGCAGCATCAAAATCAAGTAAACCTACAACAGAAACATGCTTACTTAACATTTTTATTAAACTTTTTAAATTAAAATCTTTCCCATTTTAGCTCATTTATCTGAAATTAAATAACAAATGTAATTTCATAGTTAAAAGAACACATACCACTCAATGAGTAACACAAGTTAAATAACATGAACAATAAAAACATTATTTTAGTATTTTAAACAAACATAAATGTTGACAAATTATTAAAAAAATCTTGTTCACTAATTTTATATTTTAAACATTTATTATTCTTATTTTTACTGTTGTTGTTTTAATTTTAAATACTAATTAAGACTAATAAAACAAATTCTCAGTTTACCTTTCGGATGAACGCTCGTCTGATCGCTTTCTCAGAAAACGAGTTGTTGCTAAAGATTGGTGTATCGTGATCCACTTCCGGTTCAGCCTCTGGGGCTGGGACACCAACCCCACCGTATGGTGAGTGCATCACTGGTGGGGGTGCACCGTATGGCGCCGGGGATGCACCGTACGGCGCTGGCATAGCTGGCTGAGGTGGTGGGTAAGCTGAAACAACCAAGGATAATGTGGAAATTCACCTAAAAGTCCACTACACAGATAGCTGCTTATTTACCAGTGTGCTTGGTTTCAAAGCCATTTCAGGTGTTCAAAACTAATAACTACAAGTAATGATTTAGATATCTCACTAATGGAAGGTGAGACATGTCTTGTTTAACACTATTCATATTATACAGTTACACGGCATCAGACATAAGGACTATTCAGTTAACAAGGGAGGGAACTTCTGACTCCTATTCATGGACTACTCTTTCTGAGACATTCTGTATGCTCCTTCCTTCACACTAGAGTCAGAAACTGTTCTATGAGGCCACCAAGAGGCACTAATCTAACAGCCCACTCAACTGTGAATCAGTTATTCAAACAAGTAACAAATACATAAAAATAATCAGTGAAGAAGGCTGCAGTGTATATGCTATCTTCAACTTTGATTTTAGACTTGAAATTATTACAACTTAATAATAAATGACTCCTTATATTTTTCTTTCCATTAATACAAACATACATGAACTGCAACAAAATATATTTCTTTAAAATATATTTACAAATCCAATATGCTTGAAAAACAAACAAAATATATCTATGAATTTTTAGTTTGAAATACTGTTTAATTACCTTGTTTCTGTGGATCATTGTATGGTGAATATTAAATATTACATTTAAAAAACTGTTTAATTACCTTGTTTCTGTGGATCATTGTATGGTGAATATTAAATATTACATTTAAAAATCTATTTAATTATCTTGTTTCTGTGGATCATTGTATGGCAAATATTAAATATTACATTTAAATATGGTTTAATTACCCTGTTTCTGTGGATCATTGTATGGTGGACCAGCAAACTGAGGGTTGTTGTAGCCTGCAGCAGCCTGTTCATAAGTTGGAGGTGGTGGGTAGGAAGCCATTTTAGAAATATGCTTTATCAAAGTAAAAACCTGTTGAAAAAAAAAAAAAAAAAAAAATTTCATATATTATTTTTTATTCAATTTTTAAATTTTTTGTTCACTTTGTTGTTATTATTATTTTTGTTTATTTGACAAAAATGGCCATATTACATAAACATGGTTTGTTTTTTTAAACAGATCTATACAAATAACAATCGTAAGTTTATGTTACAAATGGAAAAGGTAAAATTTCTTGATTTGTTGAAGGTATAAACCGCATCTATTACAGCTTTCTCACATTTTCTGTATAATCCAGCCAATGGGGTTAACTAAAACATGGCATGGTGTAAGCTGGTACATTTCTTACAGTTTTGTTTTCTGTCCAAAATTTCCACTGGGAGAACTTGTAAATGGACCCTCATAAAAGAGTCAAAAAAAAAACTCACAAAAATGTAGAAATAAAATAAATGCAAGTTTAAGTTTTCTATCATTTTCAGTGTTGATGAACCACTCCTCAAAAATCAGATCAAAACTGATCATGTGACTAGTTTTGATTACAAGGAATGTCCTTGCATATAAATATGGATACCCAATGACAGTGTTTGAAAAATAGGTTCATTTGAACAGTTTTACAAGAGAATGAGGGTTTACACAGCTTTATATTTGCTATCTTTATGTAGTTCTGCACTACAATAAAATATAAAATTGAGTAAAAGCTCTGCTAAAAAGGGGTTAGACCAAAACAGCAAGATAAGGCATTTGTGAAATGAAAAAAATATTATATCAATCAATAAAAATAGCTGATATTATTATTATCTTAAAATAGAAAGTAATATTAATAAATAACCTGATGTTGGCTAATAATAAACAAAATTGTCACAATTATACTTATTTAATGTTATTATAACTATCATTATTACAGTAATCCGTATCACTATCAGTGTATCACTATCAGTATCAGTGTATCTCTATCTGAAAATAAACAATGTTAGTTACTACTTATTTTACATTTTCTTTCGTTCTTCATATATGTTATAATAAAAATTTAACAGTCGTTCTTTAGCCTTATCACATGATTATGATGACGGTAACCCGAAGCGTTACAAATAACTGAATAAATAACACAATATGATGAATATCAACATGAATGTCAGAAGATAACACTGATAAAACAACAGCTAATGATTTTACGAATTTACATGTCTATTATACTCACATAAAGGTAAAACTTACTGTTAATGTTTATTTTACGTGGATGTGAAGAGCAGATCAATTTTCAAAACAAACCACACTTGAAAACGTACGGAAACTTGTAGAAAGGCGTTGTGCAATAATGCGTCACTACAGCGTAGGCCAGCCCCAAATCCGGTCTAGTTCCCTAATTAAAAATTAGTTCCTGGATTTGGCCGCTTAAAAGAATTATGCTAATAATTTATTGAATCTTTTAAAGCACTTTTTGGATATGTTGCTAATTAAAATGTACAAAATTCACATGAAGCTCTCTAAGTTTACTTTCGTTTATCAGATTAACCAATTTCTCCTCCCGGATGTGCTATTATTAACTTGTGATTCATTCACCGGTGATCAGCGAAAATGTTTCTCGCATTTAAAACTCCTAATAGCATTATTATAACAAGGATGAAATATTACAATGAGATAACTAAAGAGACTAAACTGAACCAGTTATGTGAAAATAAATTAGAAAACAAAAACAAAAAAACCCCAACTATCTGAATGTAAAAAGCCATTTAAAGGCCCTTTTGTTTTCTATAATAAAAAAAAATTTTTTTTTTTATATATATTTTTTTATAATTAACTCACACACACACACACGAATAAGTCAGGTAATTTAAAAAAATAAAATAAAAATGAACTGTTTCAGTATCTATTCTGGCACTCGAGTACACATATTCTTGGTGAAGCCATAGAAAAAAAAATGTGGAGGACCTCTTTGTTATGGATCACCAGTTGATAATGAGTTTTAGTTATTACTAAAACATGGCTTTGGATGGAAAGTGGGTAGATTACAGAATAAACTGTTTGCTTATTTTGTTAAATTAAAATCCTGGGTTGTTGATTACGTTATATTTTATAAAATTCATGTATGTATGTATGTATGTATTTGTGTTTTTCCTGTGTAAAATTTTGTTTTAATAATAAAGTGAAACTGGATATATTTTATAAATTCATCTGATGTTAATTGTATTTGATTGTACAATTAATAAATGATTTCACACTTGTTTGCCAATGTTAACACTAACACAGCTGTTGCACTATTTTCCTTTTTGTTTAGTATTTTGCTATTTACTGCTGTCTGCAGTATTAAATATCAGGTATGTAGTTTTATAATAACCTTTTTGTTTTCAGGCAGATTTCAAGCAATGAATTCAACAGTCTTGAAACAGTTTGTAAACGTATTGTGAAACTGAAACAGCAAATTGAAAGACTGCAACTGTAGAAGGAAGATGTATTCAAAATGTTTGAGGTATTAAAATTAATATTAGTCACCTCTAATACAGCATTTCAGAAATTGGGGCAAATATCATGAATGTAGGGGCAACAGTTTATAACATGAAATCAATTTTATTATAAAGAAATGAAATTTAAAAACATTTATGGTAGAATGCTGTGTAATTAATCTGTTGAAGAATATTGGATAAGAACTGATTTTTATAAGATGTGGGATCCTTGTTATACATTCACTTAGATCTGCTTGTGGACTCTCTGGTTTAGACTGGGATTTCTTGTGTTGTTACATATCATTAGTAAATAAAACTGGATAATAAAAAAAAAAAAACAACCCTTAACGTATATAGAATGTATTAATTTTCATCTTTTTACTTATGTTTTGTTTTCAGTACAGCTAATTCTAAGTGAGAATTCTGAATGAAAAAGTCACCTCTGATACTATCACTATTTACAAGTTACTTTTTTATGATTTATTATTTAATATTCTTATTATTTTTCAAAACAGATAATTTTAAACTTTATTTATTAATTTATTATTATTATTATTATTATTATTATTGTATTTTTAAAAATTTTTAATTGTAACAGTTATAATGATTTGAATTTATAATCATCCACTTGGAATATAAATCTAATTATGAATTATTTTTTTGTTATTTTGATTTTGTGCATCATAAAATACTGTTTAAAAGAAAAAAAATGTGTGTTAAGTTTTAAATGAGATTCTTAATTATTACTGATAGAAGTATGTGAACTGATTTTAGAATAGAAACACATTTCTTAACATTTAAAAAAAAAAGAAAAAGAAATGAAAAGAAACCACTTAATTGTCAAACATATATTTTTTTTATGAGTTTCATATATCTCATAGGGACATCAGTTACATTAATTACAGCTTTTTTACATTAATTGCATAAAAACGTTTATATTAATTATTGTTGTTTGACAAGTTGTATTAACTTGTGGACTGAATGATTTCATGTCTGACAGTGTGTGTGTTGTGTTGTAGATGTGGGTCATTGATAGATCTGTGCAGAGGTCCTCATGTAAGACACTGCAAAAGTGAAGGCTCTTGCTGTCACCATGGTAATGTTACATTAATACATCTTTTTTTTCTTCAGAAATTATAGACCTGGGAAAACTTCATTTTTTTTTTAGCTAGTTACTTAGCTATTTTAATCGTTAATGTGCAAAAAATATTCAGTCTGTTTCAAAAATATTTGATTAATTTAGTTTCTAAAAAAAAAAAAAATAAAAAATAATAATAATCGTTTATATAGTTAATAAAAGTTACAGACATAAAACATGAATTTCTAAAAGCTGTTGATGTTTAGAGAAATAATAACCATTGTTTTATATTCTGTAGAAGTACTGTATTTAATGTTTTTAAATAAATTACTAAATTACTTCATAAAAGTAATTAGTGGGGAGTAAGTGCTGGCAAGATAGATTAAGATGACTACCTTCTTTAGCACTGGGACTATATGGACATGACGTTATATGGCAATTGCTCCCAAGAATTTAAGCGGGAACATTCTCAGAGAGCAACACTTTGCCTCTTGACATGACACAACCTTTAAAATAATTGTTAGTGAAGGTAAGTAGTTTTATATTTGATTAATAATTGTTTCTTATATGTACAATGGATAATCTGAGATCAGTAATTAATTTTAGATTATTGTTCTCATTTTAATATGGTTACTAAAAAGATTAAGTCAGATTTTATATATTGAAGATGAGACAATAATTATATTTTACTTGTGGACTTTCATTTATTTTGAATGTGCTATGCTACAATTTATTAAATGTCTTGGTGTAATGTTAAGTAACTGTGGCTACAAATCATAATAATTAGCATGATCTGTATTAATCTTCACATGGACATATAATTAAAAATAAATATGATTGATACACAGAGTATTTTCTCAGTAAACTCAGCTGATACATATTATTTCTGGTCAACTGGCAATGCTGACATCACTACTTACAATATGGCATATGTTTTATATTTATGTGTAATTGTTAATTTACATGTGATGGTAATTGTATCTTTATGACAGCTGTTATTCTCATCTTTAAATATAAAGTCTCAGTGACATTACATTTATGTTTTCAGTGTACATAAAATATAAATAATAATATATGCATTTAAAAGTCTTATGATAACTGGGAAAATAACATTACTTGTTCACCAAAAGTAACAATTATTTTATTTTGTTTCATTTAGAACTCATCTGCCTTCAGAGAAGGAAATTCCAATGCAGAAACCTCGGAGAAGGTCTACGGCATTTCATTCCCTGATTCAAAACAGCCCAAAGAATGGAAACATTTCCAGCAAAAAGCTGCAAAAAGGTGTCACAGAATAACTGGAAATGTTAGAATATCATTTTGTATGCAAATGTACACGTGTAGTTCTGGAAGATTTAAGTTATAAAAGCTAACCAGGTTTCTGTCATGAAATATCATCGGTTCTCTAAAGAACAGATGTTAACAAAATGGAGTAAATTAAAATACTCCGAATTTGTAAACTTCACTGAAACACTTACAGTTGGTGATACACTATAATTGTTTATTTTGAGAATTATATGTGATGCTAAATATTTTATATAATTTACAAAGGTGCCCATATCAACAACAGACTGGTTGACTTTATTCAAGTAAGTCTTTACATTGTACCTATACATACATAATTGAAATACATTTAATACATTTTGCTGTTTCTTATAGTGATCATCAAATAGAGAACCTAATAAAAAAAAAAAACCCAATAATAAATTAAATAAAAAAGTAAAAAAAAATATATATTTATTCACGATAATCTCATTTTTGTGTGTTTTTTTGTTGCTAATTTTTATTAAGTATTGTATAAGTAAATAAATAATTCATATGTGGGTGTGTTCAATATTCAGTATTGTTCCACCTGTTTTAAAAAAAAAGAAGAAGAATTAAATTATATTTTTGTTTATTTTAGTAAATCTATTGGAAGTTAGGTTTCCAGGAAATGTTATCTCCAAACAGCTACAATAGCAAACTGTGGGAAGTTTGAGGTAACTGGCAGCATTATGAAGTACATTTACATAAATAATTTTAATAAATAAACCTTGTACATTTAATTATCAGAGGATAAAATAAATTCCAAAATTTATTTGTTACAATTAAAAACAAAAAATAGCTAAATAATTTTGATTTACTTCATAACCACAATGTCACAAATTTCATTGTTATCACACAAAAATAAACAAATAAAAATAAACAAAGAACCTGCCCCATGATCATTAACCATGGTTAATTAGAATTACCCTAACCCCCAAAACCCAGATTAATTACATTTTATTAAATTATTATTGTAAGAAATTACATTAATTTATTTGTAATCATTAAACCATGTAATACAAATTAAATTATTACTATAAGAAATAAATAACAGATTAAGTTCACTCATAATCAATATTTTACATATTTAATTATTACTGTATATTTAAAAAAAAAAAAAATTTAGTTTTACTTGTTAATTTATTATGATGAATTATTATCCTAAGACAACATGTAAATAATATGTACAGGAAAATAAAAGTTTTAGCATCACTAACTGATTAATTTTTTTTGAAATTTCTTTTTACAGGGAAATGTGTTTAAATTTGATGTTGAGAAGGAAACTTTTGCTTTGAAGCCTGTGAACTGTCCAGGTCACTGGTAAATGAGTGTGTGTATTTATTTTTAATTCCCTTTGTCAAAATATTGAAAACAAATATCAGATGAAATGTTTTAGTGTAACTTTCAAGATACAAAGTAATATTGTACACTTGTTACTTTGATGTCATCAACAACTGGTAAGGATAAAAGTGTAATTGTTTTTATTTATTTACATCAGTTGTGGAGTTATTTATTTATTTATTTATTTATTTATTTTTATTTATTTTTATTTTGTTTATATTTTTGTGTATTTAATATAAATTTAAATTTTTTTAAATTATTATTATCATTATTTCATAATATTTATTTATTACTGAATATTAAGTATTTATTTTATTATTTTTTTTATTTAATATTATTTATTTATTTACTCATGTTTAACTGCAGATACCAGTCTGCAACTGGCAGATTTTGGTTATTTTACATTGCAATGAGTTTTCTGAAGCTCAGTCCAGCTTGACCAATGTCCAGCAATTTCAGCAGGACAACACACATATATTTATGAATTTATACATACACATTCCTACACACAGAGTTAACTACAATCACCAAAGAATACATATGTGTATATGTATGTGCATGTGTGGTTGTTTGTGATAATTATATTATGTTTGTGTGTGTATGATTGAATTAAATGAAATAATATAGCTGGAACAAACATACAAAATTTGATATTCAGACATACTGCTTATTTATATCATTTATGAGTAAAGTAAATATATTACATTTATACTGAATAATCATGTAATCTGCTTCTATTTGTCATTTTTCATTTTCTTTTTAAATGTCTTTCCTCTTGGTACATGTGTGTTCATTTATTGGTTTCTTTAAATATTTGTTTATCTCAATACTGTCTACTGGTATATTCAATTACATTATTTTTGTTGTTTCATTAATTGATGTATAATGTTTAATAGGTCATAGCATTTGTTAAACATTTGGTCATTTATTTGTATTTTGTAACAGTATAAATAACATGGATAAGCAATTACATGTGTTCATGTTTGCAATGCACATCTGTATTTTTTAGTATGTGTATATTAAAGGTTAATGTTGTTACTGTGTTTTGCAACATAATGACAGAAAGTACAAGACAGTCTGGATGCATTTGGTGAAAAATGGCAACCAAATCCTCAAGATGGAGCATTCTATGGACCAAAAAATAAAAATGTTTGAGATTCTGGAATTAATTAACAAACAAAACCTGTTAAAACAGAACATTACTAACATGATATATCTGTAAACATCCATAAATAATACTAAAAATGTACTAATTTAATATAAGTATAACATGAAATTCTAAAATAAAATTTGATAGCCTTCCTTGATTAATGTAAACACTATAAATTTTTAAATATAATGTTCTGAAACTCAGATACTTGTGCTTCTGGAATTTTATTTTAATTTAATTATTTTTGACTGAGAAGTGGCTTTATTTAAAATTAATAAATTTTAAGTTATTTTGTTTGTTTTTATAGATTGATATCCCAGTTCCTAATGCACTATGCAACCTTCCAGCTTGATTTCCAACTATCACTGTTTTAAACTGGGATATGTCAAGTACATTTTTGTTTATTATTATTATTACTGCTCTTATAACTTTTATTACTATTACTGTTTTTTGTTTATTGTTTATTATTATTACTGTACTATTAATACAGCTGCTACTGCTATTATTATCATTAATTTTCTTCTTTAAAAAAAAAAAAGCCAAAAAAATATCTGATATTAAATTATAAAGGTTCAGTTTATCTTTAAGGCTTAAATATATCTAAAAAAATATACACTTAAATTAATAAATTGGATGTTTTTTTTTCTAGATATAGTTTTTAATATCTATGAAATTAAAGCTGCAATATTTTATACATTTTTTGTATATAATTTTTAATTTGATAGTTAATTATTTATTGTATACAGCAGATTCGTACAGTAAATCAATTATGATATTATGAAACAAGATAATCCTTGCCAGTTTAAAATTAGATTTGGAACATGTACAATAATTATAGTTAATAAAATATTTCAGTGAGCAGGGAGAGAAAGAAATTTCTGTTATTATACACTGTGCCATTCTCAGATCTGTTGAAAGATTTGTTATTATTTTATGTGAAAGTTTTGCTGGCAAATGGACAGTAGAGAGGGGATATATATAAAAAAAAAAAAAAAAAAAAATTATGAAAATGTATGTTGCTTGGGTGTTGGTGAATAAAATTTGTTCAAAATTTGTTCAGGTTATTAAATAGTTGTATTACTTTTTTGCATTTTGTAAATTTAGAACTGTAACTTGTTGCACTGGTCAAAAACCAGTGGTAGAATAAATATGGTGTTTATAAACTAATATATATAAACTAAGCATATTACTTCTGATTAAAATGTAGACACATCCTAAAAGCAGACTAGTATTAGTTTAAAATGGTTTACTTTTTTAGAAGTAACAAATCATCATAATCTTCATCCACAACAGTTGGTTAGAAAGCTTATATAAGAATTACAATAAATTATCTACAATGAATGGTGGTTTAAATGTATAATAACATATACATTCATTCTCAAGAATGTTCAAACTAAATATATCAAATAAAAATATATTATTTATAATTTTAGATGATGTAACTTCTGTTTTGCTAAATTCTCTAAAAAGTCTAAACATTGAAGATCTGGACAGCATTAAGCAATTTTGTAAACAAATATTACTTGTTGAATCTGATTTAAAAACAAACGCAAATCATATTTAATGTTGTTTGTCATTTAAATGATCGTCTCATCCCTCGTTATGTTACCTCCTATATGAATCTTCCAAACAAATCATCTACTGGACAAGAAATGAGGCCTTGTAATGGATTTGACAGGGAATAATGCCAGGTACTCATGCTTCAAAACAGCTGATCAGCTCTATATGCCCAACCCCATTTCTATTACAAAATACGATACAGTAGATAAACGCATCAGCAAAATTCAAATTAATAAAACTACTTGCTGAAACATGCTTGAGGTTAAAATCATCATTAACATTTATTTTATATTCCTGGTTCTCCTCATTAGATAAATACATTAACATTTTCATTATCTCTTATATCCAAATACAGTTGATATATTTTAGAAATTTCTTAGTTTATAAGACTGTTGACTTACGTTTCTGTTTGCACTATTATTAGCATGGACCAACAGGAACGATAACTCGTAACGGCACAAATTACTTCGGGGAAATGATGCATCCAGAAATTTGGCCGATTTAATGGGTACAAACAACACCTAAATGCTCTTTTCTGCTGAGTTCTGACAGGGGGAACATTGACAACTACTGATGAATGTAGAAAAAATGGTCATAGTTATGAAATGTTTTCTGTGAGGGATGATAAAGCAAAAGAGTGGGTACTTAGAGATATGTCTGATAAAAACTATGCAACTTGTTTAAATACTCTAAAATTCATTACCAGTGACATTGAAGAATTTACATATACACTAGTTGGAAAGAAAATATTAATTAACATAAAAAATACAATGTCAGACAGAGCAGCCACAGAGAAGAAATTTCATAATTTATTACAGTTTTACAGAGAAGAGCTATTACCATCAATATACAGTTGTTGGAATGAATTGTCACAGACTGAGCAGGAAACAATGACCAGACTCGGTAACTTCTATTGCTGTAAAAACTTTGTTTAAAAACAGTATAATTTTGTTTTCTGTTATTTACTTTCCATTTTCAATACATTAAAAGTCGTATGTAAGAATGAAATTAATCACCGGTTATTTGGATGATTTCCCTGATAAATTCATTATAGTTCCTTGATTTCAGTTTTGAATTTTTTATTTTTTATTTTTTTTTATAAAGAACCCTCAACCGGCCGTATAAAAAAATTCGTTAAAATTTTTTTCACTCCTTTTCGTTGAAATAAAACGCATATAACATCTGAAATGTGTACTATTATGTATGCAAACAATGAGTTTCCTATTTTAATTAAAAAAAAATTAAAGGTCCATGCTACAATTATTTCGTGAGTATTACTTATGCATACACACATTCCTGTACATACATTCACATGAAACAACTTCTCTCTCTCTCTCTCTCTCTCTCTCTCTCTCTCTCTCTCTCTCTCTCTCTCTCTCTCTCTCTCTCTCTCTCTCTCTCTCTCTTAGATATTCGTCTTAAAGTTAAATGTTTTAAATTATTTTATTAGTTATTAATTACTTTCAAAACAAACACAATGGAAAACAACATGTTCACACATTATGATCATGAAGGTGCTATGGCATAACAAATCTCACAGAGGTCGTTAGTGTCTTCAGTATCACAGACATATCCATGATGTCAACTGAAAGAAAACTCGAAGGTATTTTATTTCCGCGCTTCTTAATAATAATAATGGATCAGTTATGTGACGTGGAAGCGGTACGTGTTGCATTTATTGAATTGAATATTCATAATTATTACTGTTATGAATATTTAATAGCACCTTCACTTCCGTTGCACTGGACGTGTTGTGATTGTCATGCGCCCATGCTAGTATACTCATTAAACAATAATTTTAGCTCTACATTCGATTAGATCGGTCGTTTTCCAATTCGTCTTATATGGCTGTAACTACATTGAGGCAAATGAGACAAATGCCTAATACTGAAACTGACGATTTCGTCTTTTAAAATTATATTTTAAATATTTTTTCTAAAGATTTTATTTAAAAAAATATAAAATATAAATCTCTATTCCAATAGAAAAAATATCCACTGAATGAATTCGTTTGAAGTCTGCCGACATCGTTGCGATGAAACACGTAACTGTTTCAAAGACATCAGACTTCAGACAGGTTTATCGAACACCTGATGAGTTAAGACACACTGCATCCTTTTCACACGTTTCAGTCTTTGCATGGATCTTGCCCTGATACATAGTGTATGTTGTCATTTAGTCCCCCGAACCCTCGCCCAAATATTTCTGCTCCGATCGGCGATTAAGAGATTTTGTCTCAACTAATTACGGCCATGTACGCACACGCACACACATATACTTCTTTTTAGCAAATTGCTACTACGTGGTTGTAGATAGTACCACTCCCTGCCTCTTACGATTCGTGGATACCAAGCAATAATCAGATGTATTTTTTCATGACTGTTGCTCTTTAACATTTTCAACGTTTAAATGCCCTAGCAATTCAGCAGACCTAAACATTTCCATGTTGTAACATTTCTGCGTTGATAGTCAATATAAATTTAGAAGGGACAAACAAAAGTTTTAATTAGTGCAAGTAAGTGAGGAGAAATCGGCAGCAGACAGTATGTCACTAATACACTGCAGGAAGGCACGTAACACGCTAAACCTGTGGCTGGAATTGAAAATGGCTGAAAGGAGGACACAGGACTGATCTGGCCAATTGATAAATTTCAGCTCAGAGGAAACACTCTACAGACATGATGATGATAAGAGGTAGAAAATAATTCTATGAAGAAGAGGTCCCAGTAGCAAGACAATTGTAAAAAAAAAAAAAAAAAAAAAAAAAAAAAAAAAAAAAAATGAAATAAATATATAATTATTATTGTTATTAGTAAATGCAGTAATTGGAGACCTAATATCAACAACAGTAGTAGAGTTAGTAATTCAGAAAGGGAACAAAAAAATGCTAAAAACAGATCCACGTAAGAGCATAAAAACCTCAAAATCAGTAGGAATGATTAAGTTTGTGTAATTTATGACTTGTGTTTGTGAGTATGTGTATGTTTGTGTAAAATACTATATTTGTATTAACGATTTATAGAATATGTAAGAAAAAGAGAGAAAGTATGTATGTTATAAATACGAAAAATAAATAACAAGAGTACAGCTGTTAAGATTATTTATTTTCTTGAAAGGAGCAGTGATATTCTACACTGCTAGTTTCATCTTCGGAATGTTTGAATTCTGGAAAATAAAATAAAATTGATATTACACAAATGTAAACATCTGCAACATTTGGAAATTTATACTTGATTATAAATCTACAAATGTCTTTCATTTGAATTTGTTTGAATTTAGTTAGCCATAGATAACTAGAAAAGCAATGTTTATCAGGATCAACTCTCATCCATCCTCTTATTGTTATTATTACTATTTTTTTAAATATTCCTTTCAGAAAAAAAAAGAAACAAAAAAGCTGGAAACATTAGTTTCTTTGCTAAATTATATTGAACCAGATTTTATAAATTTAGACTAATTTTTAAAATAAAATATGCAATAAATTAATAATATAACAAAGCTACACTACTGCATAAATATAATGCAATCTACAAATTAATAAGAGAACATTAATACTGAAGAAATAATAAAGTCGTATTACATGGACAAATTGATTTGCAGTCTTTAGGATGTGCTGCGCAAAATTTAGCAGTTCCGAATATGAGACTTCGTTGGTTCAGTATACCACAGACCCAGTAGTTTCTGTCAAAGCATCCATACAGTGCTGCAAAACAAAAGATTATAATTATTGTTATTAGTAGTAGTATGTTGTTGTAGTTATTTGTGTTGTTATTATTATTTTATTATTAAGTTGTTGTTATTATTAGTTATTGTTATTATTGTTATTGTAGTTTCAACTGTCAGTGTCATGTTATTCTAAGTTATTATTATAATACACGTTATCATCATCATTGTTGTAATCCTCTTATTATCGTATTCATCATCGTCTTTTTATATAATTGTTTTCTAATAATTATTTACTGATTTCTCAATAGCTGACAATTGTATTAATAAATATATTTTTAACACAATGCTAACACAATTATTTTCTATTGTTATTTTCTTCCATTTTTATTCTGTACATAAACTCTCAAAATAAAGGTAATTTCTACGACAACTTAAAGTAGACTTACATAGACAAGATCCACAAGATTTCGGGCAGTAGTAGCGGACAGCTGGATATTTATTACATATGTCTTTAAAGACCTCTTTACCCTCCGTCTGTGCTCCATCGTTACAGCCTAATAATGAAAGGTGAAAAAAGAATATAATATAGGCCTAATACATAATGTTGTATGTAACATGACGACATGTATTACATAACAACGTAATTTAACAAGATATGACATAAAGTAATTAAAATCCCTTATTTCAAACATTTATCGTTTAGAAACTATTCCTAGGTACAAATATATTGTTTTTGCCTTAAGAAAAACAATTTTTATTACTATTATTTATTTATTTATTTATTTACTTATTTATTATTATTTGCTTTATTCATGAATTTCAAACTAATTCTGTTTATTGCCTGCACTGTGTTTTTATGATGTATGTTTAATATTTGGTAAATATTTACTCTTAGCTAAATTTTATTTTTCCTGAAGGTTTATTATATAAAATTAATAATAATTAAAAATATATACTTACTGTTCTTACAGGTTCTTCCATAATACTCGTCAGTACATATACATTTATTTCTGCGTTTTGTTCCACCGTTTAAGCACCCTGTTTCAAATCAGATATAAAAATATCAGTCTTTTTTCTTTGTATATATCGTGTTCGATTAATTACGTGCGTACCTAACGGTGTTTGTATATATTTGACTTAGTAACACTCACACACACACACACAAACACACACACACACACACACATGGAAGCATTCATACAAATGGAGAGAAAGAAGGAGCCAAGGATAAATACACTGGTCGACAATGTACACAAAATACAATATACATGTACCCACAATTAAAAGTAACAAGGTGTTTTGAATATAAATATGTAGAATACTTACTGATTCCAAGTGACACCTGCAGCAGCAAGCAGATGAGAAAAACGTGAAGTAAAGTCATTTTTACAACAGTTCTCGTCTTCTCAGATCTCTGATGTCTACATAGAAATATTTCCTTTATTTATAATCAGAAGATGTTCTGTATTTTAATTAATTTGTGGAAAAAGTCACGTTTTCACCTTGTTCACGTGTGGCAGATGTTACTACGATTAAAATGATATGACGTATTTCTTGTGTCATGCACGATTTGTTTGATTTAAAACGAATTAAAACGACTGTACTAAAACAAACGTATTTTTTCTCTTTCTTTATATTGTAAAAATATTTCTTTATAATTATAAATTTCTATATATGATATTTTTATACATTTAGCATTAGAATAACTTTTCCTTTGTTACTGTATGTTGTATCAGAAATAAATATAAATGAAAATTAATTGTAAAACATGTTTCAGTATAGGGATAAACTTTTCTGTCTAATTTATGAGAACAACTAGAAATATATATCTGTTTAACCAAATATATGGTTTGCAGAATATCACAGTGAAGATATTCTTTTTAATATTTTCTATTTATTTGGAAATATGTATATCAAAATATTTTAAATGTTAAAAGTAGAGTATATTACCGAATTCAATGTCTTGATACTTAAAATATTCATCAGTATTATGTGAATTATATATGTGTAAAAGTATTATCCGAAAATTATTTGTTTTTTTATCAATGTGTTTAGTTGCCAAAAATTGTTCAGTGATATCCTTTTTTGTCTATAAAAGATTGCTGTTAGTATTTGGATATCGTTCTTCCATGGTTCAGTGTAGTTTTGGAAATTATGACGTTTGAAGAGTTTCGTAATAAAATGAGATATATACAGTGGTACTGTTCTGAGATACAAACTACAATGGTGCTTATTGGTTTTCGAAATAAAAGAACGTTGCTCAGTTCCAATAACTGTCGTTTACTTTGTCCTTTACCAGAAAGTGGAGAAGATATAACGTTTTAGTGGAGGTAACATTTTTGGCATTTATTACATTTTGTAGTCAAACTAGTGAAGAAGATAGCTTTTGACATATCGTAGTAAGTGTTATGATGGGGTTTCGTGGAAAAATGGGGCGTGGCTTTATGGGGACAACTTATTCGTGAATTAAGTAAACATTTGTGGGGAGGGACACGATCGCCACTCTTTCCAAAAGTTGAAATAATAAAATTTCCTACTGAATAGACAGAAAGTAAATCTTCCACATTCTGTGTAATGAAGTAATAGTAGGAGCAGTGTTTACCAGACATATTAGTAGTTTTCGCGTATCTGTTTTACAAAACCCATTCAGTGAGATGAAATAGCAGCAGTAATGTTTACGTGATATTAGTTGTCTAAGTGTACCTGTTATATATAACCCATTCAGTGTGATGAAGTTGTAGTAGTAGTGTTTACTTGACATATTAGTGGTCTTTATGTATCTGTTATATATATTCAGTGTGATGAAATAGCAGTAGTAGCAGTAGTGTTTATGTGATATTAGTTGTCTAAGTGTTCCTTTAATATATAACACATTCATTGTAATGAAATAGTAGTAGTAGCAGTAGTGTTTTCCTGACATTAATAGTCTTCGTGTACTGTTATATATAAAACATATTCAGTGTGATGAAGTAGTAGTAGTGCTGTTTACCTAACATATCAGTACTTTTGGTGTACCTGTTATATATAACATATTCAGTGTGATGAAGTAGTAGTAGTACTGTTTACCTAACATATCAGTAGTTTTGGTGTACCTGTTATATATAACATATTCAGTGTAATGAAGTAGTAGTAGTACTGTTTACCTAACATATCAGTAGTTTTGGTGTACCTGTTATATATATCACATTCAGTGTGATGACTTAGTAGTAGTAGTGATTACATGACATATTAGTAGTCTTCGTGTATCTTTTATATATGACATCATATTCAGTGTGATGAAGTAGTAGTAGTAGTGTTTACCTGACATATTAGTAGTCTTCATGTAGCTGTTCACGTGAAACGTCCAAGTATAACAAATATTGTATCTATGGATCACTCAAGGCTGATATTTGTTGTTATTTGCAAGATTTAGGTGCTTGCATAAAGAGATAAGGATAAATTTAAGAAGTTTCCCATACTTCAGTTATACACTATAGGCATCCTATATTTATTGACATAACTTTTAAAAATACATAATTTTCGGTATATTATTGTTCTAGTTAACTATGGGAACTATGGAAAGCATCGAGTTTATGCTCAGAGTTTTGAGGAGATTTCAATTATATACTAAACTCGAAGTAGAGGAAACTTCAGCAAAGCGATCTGATGCGAATTCACAAAGATTTTATAATGAAGGAGATTACAGTAATTATTTCATTTTGATCATCCTTCGGCAGTTTTTATTTATATAGCAACACGCATTTCACGCACTAATATCTCTTTCGCAGCCTATGACTTCGTGTATTTATTTATTTATTTATTTATTTTAAATTCTACTTATTCTTCATCTTTTAAAAAAATATGATTAAGTATAATTAAGTATGTAGATGTATGGAAACGAAGCATGCAAACAATGTTTTGTTTTTACATTTAGTTTTATAGTTAATTTCTTTTTCTTGTCTTGGGGTAAATACAATTTAATTCCTTGACATTTTTTAAAATAAAGTAAATACAGTTGAAATAACTAATCATATCACTTAGGTTGCTATATAAATTAATTTACTATATGATTTTTTTTATGTTCTTCTGCAGGATTTTGTTCAACTATTGTATTAATGTTTCTGTATTAAGTGGTAAATTCGTGTTAGTAAATTAGTCACATGTCAGCATATTATAACAAATAATAAATATGATGTTTAAGTAGTATTTGTCTTCTACTGTAATAAAAATATAATGATTTTTTTTATATATAATTTGCCTAGATCTATATGTTGTTATTAGATTTTTGGAAGATCTTCAAAAGTAGCCATAATGTTTCTATGTGATCAAAGAGCACAGCTCCCTTGAAAAATTCTTAATTAAGATTTGTGTCAATTCTCAACGGAAAACAAACAAACAAAACAAAAAAACAAGAAACAAAACAAAAAAAAAAACAAGAACGAAAGCAACAAACGTACAAACGAACAAATAAATAAAAAAAAGAAATACTAAAATAAATAAATAAATAAAAAATGTTTAGTTCTCTGCAGATGCAGAATAAAACTGGTGCTATTTTGTGCCAATCTATTTTCAGGACTGATAGAAAATTATTCTTTTGAAATAAAGTATTTATCTGATGGACTGCGTTATTGTAGTATTAAAAAAATACTATCTTTTTTCTTCTTTCTTTGTCTTTACAGAAATACACGCACACACATCAGTCGTTAACTGAAGTTTACCAGTATAACGTTATTACTTTATAAAATACGTTGTGACAACGTAACTATCAAAATGGTATTGTTACGTTATTAAGAAACGTTGTGACAACGTAACTACAAGAAGGTTATTATTACGTTATTAAAATACGTTGCGATAACGTAACTATAAAAGGTTATTATTACTTTATTAAGATACATTGTGACAATATATCTTTAAAAAGGTTATTATTACGTTATTAAAATACATTGTGACAAGGTAACTATAAGATTATTAAAACGTGAAATTACTTCATCATAATGAGATTATGACTTCATTATTATGTGATAAAATTATGTTGTAACAACGTAATTATTTAGCCACACCTTTACGTAAATACGTAATAAAACTTAAATAATGATGACTATATAGTAATGTCACGTGTATATACGTATACATATTAAATTAGTAGGTTTAATAAAACAAAACACAAAACACTTCAGTGTAATTCTAACAAACTATTGCTGTAATATTTAAATAAAAATATGTATTTCTGTTAATATTAAATCCATACACACCTACAAGTCCTCATTTTAACGTATTACAACTTTGAAACTTACATATTAGTTATCAAGTGACACCGTCTAAAATATTTATTGGCATACTATCATATCAAAAGTAATATTTTTTCCACAACAGTTGCATCAAGGTTAAACAAACAGACCAGTGAATGTGTACTGACCAAGGCTGTTTAATAGACAAGGGTCAGGCAGGTGTGATACATAAACAACTTGGTCAGCAACAACTTCATCTGTTTCAGTTTAATACACTACTGCCAGGTGACATTACATAATCTGACTGGTTTCCGTCGTAATTATAACTTAATATTAGGTTTATATCGGTCAATAGTGCAGAAATAGTTTTATTTATTTGTTTTGTTTTATTAATTTATTTGCAATAACCATACAATAAATCATTAGAATCAGACGGTGTTATCGATCAATTAATTTTAGTTTCGTTATAAGAGATAACACGGAATACAAAATTAACTGTCAAGCTGGCGCCTGTCAGGCTACTTGGGAGGTTGTAGAACAGACACGTGATTTCTGACAGCTTTACACTCACCATATTACTTTACTAAATTTATTGACAATTTTCTGAATTACAGATACCATATTAAATTGAACAGCATGAATACGTCGATATATGGCTAGATAATTTGTACTCGTAGACATATAAGGTAAGTACAAAAAAAAAAAAAAAAAAAAAAAAGAAAAATGAGTACACAGTAAGTAACCAATCAGAAGTTAGCTTTCTTTCAGTTTGTTCTTGCACCTGTTAAACCGTGTTTCTGACCACAGATGTTTATTTTCATCATAAAACCAAGATATAAAATAGTTTTATACAGTAGAAAATTAATTAGTTTCACACGGCTGAATTATTATCTTTGAAGCTGATAAATGTCAGACTTCCCTGGTGGTAAATAAAATCAGTACGTGCTTTGACGCATTTTTGCACTCACCATGTTTTATTACTAAATTTAAAGAATTTTTTTTGAATTATGATAAAAAAAGATTAAATCCAAGATGAACTGAATGATCTCGAGTGTAGATATTTGCAGTAATCAATTAATTGATACTTAACTGTTATGGTGTACCAATCCGGGACAGACATAAGACCCCAAGGACAGAATCCTCCAGCAGAAATTCAAGGAAAGACAATCCCTTCCGTGAAAAAATCCAGTGTATGACAAAAGTCCCACTGAGATAATAACAAAATATACAAACGCTCAATATTAAACAGTGATAGAATTTTGTTTTTTAATACTCTACCACTGTTTAATATTTTCACTAGTATCTAATTATCAAAATCAAGGAATTTATTTAATTAGTTATTCAGTCAAGGTTTAATAGCTGACTCACTGACGTTTGATAATATTCTACAAACAAAAGTCCCCGCCCAGGACAAAAGTCTTTTTTTAACGAAGTTTAACTTAAGATATACTTAGAATATAGCACTGATATTTTATATCTGGTCAAATAATAAAAGACTACAAAGCTTAATTAGCAGTACTCATTAAAAAATAATAATAGTATTCTGTTATCTTGAAAATCACCCATAAATTTTAATATTGAAACCGAATGAAAACTGATACAAAGAACAGATTTATTTGTAACTGTTAGTCAGTGATTTGAGTATATTATAGTTTACTCAAACGAACATTCACATAATAAGTAATCATAAAGAATCATGCATTATTTAGTTCTAAATAATTTTTTTGTTTTTTGTTAATAGTTATTATATTATATATATTTCATGTTGTGTTATGTTAAATAATTACGTTATTTATTATCACAAAGGAAAACTGCTAAAAACATAGACGCATACACACAAGCTCACTAAGAAATATACAATGACATTTAGATAAATCCATTTGAAAATGGATTTATGTATATGCGTGTATGTATTAGAGTAACTGTGTGTGAATGTTGATGTATGCTTATCTTAGTGTATGTACAGACTTGTCAACTTACCATAATGTTTCAGTCGGTCGTAAGTTGAACTGTATGTAAGTGGGACATTTAAATTTATAGAATCCATATTACTGTTTGTATAGTAATGTAAGTCAAAATTGTATATGTATGTACTATTCAGAAAATCCATTAATTAGTTTAAATCAAATACAATCCATATTTCAGTATATTTAATAAGTCACAGATATATAACAAAATATGGGTTTGTAGAGTATTGAATGTGGCATCATAGTATGTATGGGGTAAATGTTAAGCTTACTGATTAGGTCAATTAGGCTAGATTGAAGAAAGAGGCTTCATATTGTCCAGGGGTGATGCTTGGGTTTAGCTTATTGATTAGGAAAGATTTAAACTAAGGGAATCCTACTGTAAATGATGTATAAAATGTCCCAGGTTAAAATGTGTTTAATTATATATTCTTCAGCTTGCTCTCGTATCAGAAGTATGTTTCATATGGACATTATTCATAGCAATAAGGGTGGTAACAAAATTTGTTATTAGGGGTTCATGTATACTCGTAAAACAAAGTTGTGGTGGAAAGGCGTCAAACGATCTAGTGTTAATTGTCGAGGTTCTATAACAGACTTACAGAGGGAGCACCCAGAAGCAGTTCAACCCACAACCATGCTGCAGATCAATCCGTCTTGCAAAAAATACGCAGTTTAACGAAAGATCAAGCTGCCAGGACCCGGGACAAGCCAGGCCAGATCTTTGCCCATAGTGTGAGTCAATGTGACGATGATGTATGTGCACTTCTATCTTCTGCTAGTATCTGCAAGCGAAATCTTCGCAACCAACACCCAAAACCATCTGTTTCGCATCTGCTAGAAGATTTAGGTGGTCTTCCCGCTGAGTTCACGCAGGCAGTTGGCCCAAACCCCGAGCAGTTTCTAATCTTGTTGCTCCCGACACCTCTACATGGATACTAACTTCCCCATGGCTCCAAAAGTCTTCAAGCAACTGTATATCATCTGTGTGCCCTTTGGTGATATTACCACTGTTTACACTCTTCTTCTGAGCCACTTACGAAGAACTGTTTCAAACTGTAGTGGACAAGTATGCAGAACCAGACTAAGACCTGAATATACAAACCATAGTGAGCACTTTGAAAATGGTTTACTACGAACTGTCTTTGGTTGTGATGTTACAAATAAAGGTTGTTTCTATCATCTTAGGCTATGCACCTGGTGTAAGATTCAGACTTAGGCTTGGGTCCATATTACATGGTGACTTTTGCCTGTTTTGTGGTATGATGGATGCTCTTGCCTTGTTGCCATTAGATGACATTGAGGAGGGTATGGAACACCTAACAGCTGTCGTGCCATAAGATCCACCTGAAGCTGAGGACTTAATTACGTACTTTGATTGTATGTACATCAGTGGTTCTTTCCGACAGACTCAGCAGACAGGCCCGGTACTCAGCTCAGATTGTTCCACCAATGTTTGCTCCTGTCCTGTGCAACATTCACGACCAATAACAATAATCCTTGTACGAACAACTTATATGAAGGTTGGAACAACATGTTCTTGTGAGCTACTACCACCAATCAACCTGGTGAGTTACTGAATGGTTTTAATGTCAGCAGGCCACAGTGAGCACCATCATCCAGCAGGATGCAGTTGATAAACCACATCGAATCCAGGCTCGTCAATGCTACGTTCAGCAGCAAGAGAGGCTTCGCAACTTGCGTGTCGATCACATTGAGGACCGCGGGACTGTGGCAGAATTTCCTCATGGTATTGGGTGGAAAATCCGTCTAAATCACCACATTAAAATCAAAGAACATTAACAAAAAACTCTGACAAAATGTGTTTAATCTATCTTTCATTGCTAATATATTTCTTAATAAAATGTTTTAATTTTTTTCCTGTGCTTTTTTTTTCTCTGAGTTTTTTCCTGTCACTTTTCTCCTAGATTCGTTTAATACATGCTACTTTCTTTGTTTATTAAACTTCATAACACTCTTTAACATCAGTCGGTCTTAAGTCAACTATTCTGTGTATACATTTCTTGTTTATCTGTACGTGGAAAATGTGTGTGTTTATCTGTGTGGATAATAACTATATATATATATATTTAATTAATTTCCCAGGACCAGGACAGTATTCTAATGAATCATGTTAAAATCATCACATGACTGAGAGTTGGTTTTTATCTAATTCAGGCTGCGTTTTAGCAAAATCAAATACTAGAAACACTTTACCCAAATAAGACGAACTTTGTGGGCTGATAGAAAATTTTGGATTGGATTAAAACGTTATAAACAAATTGTTTGGACTGACATTTTCAGTGGTGAGTTACAGATTATTTCGTTACGAAGAACTGATTAGTTTTTTAAAAATGAAATAAAAAATTTAATTTTATTTTGGTTATTTGATGATTTGTTCTTTCTTTTTTTTACCTTTCTTGTTTTCTTCTATGATTTCTTGCGACTGTTATTGGGAAAATATTATTTTTGATGTGGTAGTAAAACAATCATTATTTATAGTAACAGGTAATCTTGATAATTGTAAGTTTCAGAGTTGTAATAAGTTAAAACGACGACGTAAAGGTGTGTATGGATTTAATATTAATAGAGATACATATTTTAATTTAAATATTATTTCTGTTGTAGTTTGTTATCGCTACGTTAAAACAGATTCAGAAGTGTTTTGTGTTTTGTTTTATTAAACATACTAATTTTAAATGTATATGTCCATACACAGTTAACAGAATATTCTGAGTGATGACTTCGATTATGGGTTTTTATCTCGGTTCCCAGTGTGACTAAATTTGGAGTAAGTTATCAGTATATAGTCATTTATTTAATTTGTATAACGATGCAGTTACGTAAATGTCTGGATGCATTATTACGTTGTTACTACATAATTATATAACATGATAATAAAATTATAATTTCAATGTGATGAAGTATTTCCATAACGTAATAATAATTTTATATAATTTTGTTGACAGAACGTGTTTTAATAATGTAAAAATATTCTTTTTGTAGTTACGTAGTCGCCAAGTCTGTTAATAAAGTAATAATAACATTTTTATAGTTACGTTATTTGTTAAATTATCATACGTAAACATTATATTTATTATTTGTTAAATTGTCATACTTAAACACTTTATTATTATTATTTGTTAAATTATCATAAGTGAACATTATATTTATCATTTGTTAAATTATCATAGTTATGTTGTCATAACGTATTTTAATAAAGTAATAACGTTATCCAGGTAAAATTGGGTTAACTTGTGTTTCGATATATATACATAAATATTATATTTATTATTTGTTAAATTACCAAACGTAAACATTATATTTATGATTTATTCAATTATCATACTTAAACATTATACTTTTTATTTGTTAAATTATATTTAAACATTACGTTTATTATTTGTTAAATTATTATACGTAAACATTATATTTATTATTTGTTAAATTATCATACGTAAACATATTTATTATTTCTTAAATTATCATATTTAAACATTATATTTATTATTTGTTCAGTTATCTTACGTAAAGATTATATTTATTATTTGTTAAATTATCACACTTCAAAATTTTATTATATTTTGTTAAATAATAATATTTTAAAACAAGATGAATAATAAGAAGAATTTAAAATAAAAACGTTAACTAGAATAATAAAATAGCCCCAAATTATGTATTTATTAAAAGTAATGTCAGTAAATATAGAATGCGTATAGTGTATAACCCAGGTCTGGGACACTTCTTAAATTTATCCTTACCTGCTTAGGCAAGCACTTAATCATCCAAAGATACAATATTTGTTACACTTGGGCGTTTTACGAAAACCGGTACACGAAAACTACTAATATGTCATGGAAACACTGCTGGTACGACTAATTCATTACACAGAATATGGAAGATTTACTTCTTGTTTATTCTATAGGATATTTTATTATTACAACTTTTGGAAAGAGTGCTGATCGTGTCCCTTCCCACAAATGTTTACTTAATTCATGAATAAGTTGCCCTACAAAGCCAAGCCCCACTTTCCATAAAACCACATCATAACACTTATTCTTGATAAGTTTGAGTACAAAATATAACAAATGTCAATAGCGTTACATTCACAAAACCATCATACCTGTCATACTTTCTGTTAGAGGACAAAGCAAATGACAGTTATTGGCAATGAAAAATGCTTTTGTTACAAAATGCCATAAGGACCATTTTAGTTTGTGCCAGTAATTCTATCGCATTTTATTACAACATTCTTCAAATAGTCGTATAATCCAAAACTTCAAAACTACTCTGAACCATGGAAAAAAGACATCGACATATTGACAGAAACATTTTATGGACAAAAAGAACATGAACTATAGAATTACGTCACAATATTTCACACTGATAAAATAAAATAAATAATTCTTAGATAATACTTTTACACATTTTAATATTTCAAATAATATTTAAGAATATTTTAAGTGATCAAGATATTGAATTCAGTAGTATACTCTACTTTTAACATTTAAAATATTTTCACATACATATTTCCAAATAAACTGAAACTGCTACAGAAGATATTTTGTTAAATAGATATATATTTCTAGTTGTTCTCATAATTCACACAGAACAGTTTATTCCTATACTGAAATATGTTTTGCAATTAAGTTTCTTTTATTATTGACAAAACATATAGCAAAAAGAAAACAATTCTTCTAATGCTAAATGTATAGAAAACATCGCAAACAGAAATTTGTAATTATAAAGAAATATTTGTATAATACAAAGTGAAAAATATTTAGAAAAAGAAAAAAAAAGAGGAAAATGAAAAGTACATTTGTTTCTTGAACACTTGTTTTAATTATAGTATTCTTTTATAAATAAATATAACAGACAGTGCATGACACAAGAAATACGTCATATCTTTTTAATCTTAGTAACATCTGCCACACGTGAACAGGGTGAAAACGTGACTTTTTACAAAAATTAATTAAAATATAGAACATCGTCTGGTTATAAATAAAGGAAACATTTCTCTGTAGACATCAGAGATCTGAGAAGATGAGAACTGTTGTAAAAATGACTTTACTTCACGTTTTTCTTATCTGCTTGCTGCTGCAGGTGTCACTTGGAATCAGTAAGTATTCTACATATTTATATTCAAAACACCTTTGTTACTTTTAATTATGGGTACATGTATATTGTATTTTGTGTACATTGTCAACCAGTGTATTTATCCTTGGCTCCTTCTTTCGCTCCATTTGTATGAATGCTTCTATGAATGTGTGTGTGTATTTGTGTGTGTGTGTGTGTGAGTGTTACTAAGTCAAATATATACAAACACCGTTAGGTACGCACATAATTAATCGAACACGACATATACAAAGAAAAAAAGACTGATGTTTATTTTTTATATCTGATTTGAAACAGGGTGCTTAAACGGTGGAACAAAACGCAGAAATAAATGTATATGTACTGACGAGTATTATGGAAGAACCTGTAAGAACAGTAAGTATATATTTTTAATTATTATTAATTTTATATAATAAACCTTCAGGAAAAATAAAATTTAGCTAAGAGTAAATATTTACCAAATATTAAACATACATCATAAAAACACAGTGCAGGCAATAAATAGAATTAGTTTGAAATTCACGGATAAAGCAAATAACAATAAAACTATGACATATAAATAAATAAGTAAATAAATAAATAAATAAATAAATAAATAATAGTAATAAAAATTGTTTTTCTTAAGGCAAAAACAATGTATTTGTACCTAGGAATAGTTTCTAAACGATAAATGTTTGAAATAAGGGATTTTTAATTACTTTATGTCATATCTTGTTAAATTGCGTTGTTATGTAATACATGTCGTCATGTTACATACAACATTATGTATTAGGCCTATATTATATTCTTTTTTCACCTTTCATTATTAGGCTGTAACGATGGAGCACGGGACGAGGGTAAAGAGGTCTTTAAAGACATATGTAATAAATATCCAGCTGTCCGCTACTACTGCCCGAAATCTTGTGGATATTGTCTATGTAAGTCTACTTTAAGTTGTCGTAGAAATTACCTTTATTTTGAGAGGGTATGTACAGAATGATAGGAAAAGAAAATAACAATAGAAAATAATTAATTTGAGTTACCATTGTGTTAGCAATATATTTATTATTTTTGTTGTCAGCTATTGAGAAATCAGTAAATAATTATTAGAAAACAATTATATAAAAAGACGATGATGAATACGATAATAGGAGGATTACGACAATGATGATGATAACGTGTATTATAATAATAACTTAGAATAACATGACACTGACAGTTGAAACTAAAACAACAATAATAACAGTAACATTAATAACAACAACAACTTAATAAAAAATAATAATAACAACACAAATAACTACAACAACATACTACTACTAATAACAATAATTATAATATTTTGTTTTGCAGCACTGTATGGATGCTTTGACAGAAACTACTGGGTCTGTGGTACACTGAACCAACGAAGTCTCATATTCGGAACTGCTAAATTTTGCGCAGCACATCCTAAAGACTGCAAATCAATTTGTCCATGTAATACGACTTTATTATTTCTTCAGTATTAATGTTCTCTTATTAATTTGTAGATTGCATTATATTTATGCAGTAGTGTAGCTTTGTTACTATTATTAATTTATTGCTTATTTTATTTTTAAAATTACTCTAAATTTATAAAATCTGGTTTAATATAATTTAGCAAAGAAAAAAATGTTTCTTTCTTTTTTGTTTCTTGTTTTTCTTTTCTGAAAAGAATATTAAAAAAATAGTAATAATAACAATAAGAGGATGGATGAGAGTTGATCCTGATAAACATTGCTTTTCTAGTTATCTATGACTAACTAAATTCAAACGAATTATAATATGAAAGACATTTGTAGCATTTATAATCAAGTATAAATTTCCAAATGTTGCAGATGTTCACATTTGTGTAATATAAATCATATTTTATTTTCCAGAATTCAAGAATTCTGAACATGAAACTAGCGGTGTAGAATATCACTGCTCCTTTCAAGAAAATAAATAATCTTAACAGCTGTACTCTTGTTATTTATTTTATCGTATTTATAACATACATACTTTCTCTCTTTTTCTTACATATTCTATAAATCGTTAATACAAATATAGTATTTACACATACACATACACATACTCACAAACACAAGTCATAAAATACACAAACTTAATCATTCCTACTGATTTTGAGATATTTATGCAATCAATGGATCTATTTTCACCACTGTTTGTTCCATTTCTGTATTACTAAAGTAACTACTGCATTGACATTAGGTCTCCAATTACTGCATTACTAATAACAGTTATAAGTAAATATTTTCTTCATATTTCTTTTTACAATCGTGTTGCTACTGGGACCTCTTCTTCATATAATTAATTTTACCTCTTATCATCATCATGTCTGTAGAGTGTTTCCTCTGAGCTGAAATTTATCAATTGGCCAGATCAGTGATGTGTCCTCTTTTCAGCCATTTTCTATCCCAGCCACAGGTTTAGCGTGTTACGTGCCTTCCTGCAGTGTATTAGTGACTTACTGTCTGCTGCGGATTTCTCCTCACTTACTTGCACTAATTCAAACTTTTGTTTGCCCTTCTAAATTTAAATTGACTATCAACGCAGAAATGTTACAATATGGAAATGTTTAGGTCTGCTGAATTGCTAGGGAATCTAAACTTGAAAATGTTAAAGAGCAACAGTCATGAAAAAAATACATCTGATTATTGCTTGGTAACCACGAATCCTTAGAGGCAGAAAGCGGTAAGAACATCTACAACGACGTAACACAGAAATTAATAGCATCCGGAAAAGAATCGTTGATAATTGTTTTCTGTCCAATTTGTATTTTAAATATTCACAAATGGTAAAAACCAACAGCGTACGCGAGAGCACCCCAAAGTTATTAAACAATATTAGATCACTCCATCAATTTCCAATCAATTTGGTAAGATGAAGAAATTATACATAGATCTTTATACTATGATTTCCTTTTAATTAAAAATATAATTAATGGCTTATGTATTTCAGACATATATATATATCTAAACAATATCTTAGCTTCATTTAGTGCTATATTCAATGAAAATGGATGCTAAAAACAGCAGATAAAGCAACTTTGTTCTTTTGTTCCTCCATAACCAAGTTTTAAAATCAATTCATGATATTAACAAAAAAAAAACAAGTGATTAGTTTAAGTTTATATACACAGTGAAGATACAAAACTAATCCACCTGTAAGCAGACGCCTTCTCTTGTAACAAACCAATAATGTGTTAATTCAGCATACCACTTTGTGGTAGATTTTGGAAATTTTCCAGTATCACATGACACATTTTGAGTGAAAACATTTTTCTGATTTTGAATTAAAAAATTCTCTTGAAGTGAAGGATCAACAATATTAGTAATTTAATGTTATTAATAGTGGTACCTCGAGTTACGAGTTCTCCAACTAACAAATTTTTCGCTTTGAGTTGCGAGCCAAAATCCGAGTTTACTTCACGTGGTTACCTCGCCATGGAAGCATCTCTGTTGTGTTGTGCTTGCATGGATCCTAAGAAAGTGAGCGCTATAGACAGAGCTGAGGCGAAGAAGCGGATGATGTCCATTGAATTAAGACATGAAATCATAGAAACATAGAAAAACATGAGCGAGGTGTATATGTTATCAACATGGCTAGACAGTATGAGCGTTATACTTGTACGACATGTACCATACTGAAGCAGGAGTCGATAAAGGTTATAACTGCAGCCAAAGGCGTTAAAATAATTTCTAAGCTGCCGACCGCTGTCCCCGAAAAGATGTAGAAACCCTAACCCTGTACACTTTACAAAACCAATTTATTTCATTACATTCTGTTTTATTTTGTTTTTTTACAATATTTATCATTTATACATTTTTCTTATTCTTGTTACAAAAAATTGGGGTGGTTTTTTGGGGCTGGAACGGATTAATGCTATTTCAATTAATTTCAGTTGGGAAAACTGATTTGATATACGAGCAATTTGAGTTATGAGCTCGGTCACGGAACGAATTACACTCGGAAGTCAAGGTACCACTGTATATTTCTTTCATATTTACAGCATCTACCTCACATACTTCGTGGCTTATTCAAATTAACTGAAAAAGTCCTTCAGAATTTGTTTTATGAGAGCAGATATTAATATTGTCATATTTTATTGTTATTTTTTTTTTTTTTAATTTTTTTTTTGTTCGTCGTTTCTGTGCTTTTTTATTTATGTATTTATTGTTGTTGTTATTATTTATTTATTTTTTTTTTAATTTTTTTTTTTTCATTGTTGTTATTATTGTTCGTTTGTTTATTACAGTGAAATAAGAGCGGAATGCTGATGCCACCCTTTTATTGTCTACCACTTTTAACTAGAAGACGTTTATACGAACCTTCTCATAAAATATGCAGGAAACACCAGAACTTCGAAAAACTCCAGTGGCTTTAAAATGTCAAACTGAACGTCGGTTGTAAGTGGCGCACTTTTATTAGGTCATAAAATAGTAAATTAACAGAGGTAAATAAATAAATAAATAATAGTTTAACAGAATGTAATCAGTGGTGCCCCACTTAATGTTGCGCCCAGGGATCCTGTCAAACCTTAGTAACACTACTGTTAAAAACAGGCCAATACTGAAACACACACACACACACACACACACACACACACACACACACACACACACACACACACACACTTGTCTATTATTCTGTTTTGAATTTATCTGAATTTCTCTCTCTTTCCCGTCTCTCTTGTATTGTTTTAAACCGATAGACAGAGATATAGATGTAATGATATGACTATTCATAAAGTAAGGTAGGTGCCAACTAGTGGGTGCTCCAAGACTTGGAGGGGCACTTCACGTAGAACATTCGTCATGGTTCGAATGCAGACGACATTAAATGATTAATTAACAAGTAATTTTTTAAAATAACTGTTTGTGTATTAGCTGGTGTAAGAAGCGTGACTAGAAATGAAAATAGTAAGTTATTAAACTGTGTTTAAAATGTCTGACCAAATACCTGCGCCGAAAAGGAAATGTTGGAGAAAACTGGCGCCTTGTTTTCAGCAATACCAGCTGTGTGTGCACTACTGAAAAAGTAAGACAATTTAAAATTTGTAGTTATTTGAATTTCTTGCAGGTGAATCAGCGATACAGATTCTGACATACCTACATTTTAAGATTGCACCAATAATTCAAGTTCAGTGATTATTGTTCGCCGAAAAAAACCCATTAAACGAACGAAAGACACAAACTGTATGTAAATACATTAATTCACCCAATTAACATGATTTCTTCATCAGTAGAAAGATCACGGAAACAAAAATAAAGTGATACCATATGTGGTGATAATAATGGCAATTTAACATTCCGAAAATTCTTCTAATTGCGCAAACTCACCCCTCCTTTTACATTCGAGCATTAATGACGCCGGTACTGGAAGATAAAAAAAAATAAATAAATAAAATAAAATAAAAAAATAATATATATATACAAGAAGCCAATTCATAACGGAATATGTTATGCATACAGCATTCATGATCATGTAAAAAACAAGCAACAACAATGATTTGTTTACGTTCTAGACTGTTACATCAGATAATTTGATTAAAGTAGAAAAATGGTGGCCAGCAATGGATTTTGATGATATTTTGCACAAATAAAGTTAAATACCTAATTTACAGGCCACACTAGTTTTGAAAGATACCAAGACTCACGTTTTGTTTTTCATCTGGATGATTATGTAAATGTATTTTTGATTGCAAGAATTTGAAAGTGAAGCAACAGAGAAATAGTGTATTAAGTTAGTTAACAAAAATTGGTTTTGGCAAACTTGGTAAATGGCAAACTTTGTCACATATGTACAACTAGAAGATGTTTGTTGAGAGAAATGGAGAAATATAGGTAATGAGTTGAAAGTTGTCATACAGTGGAAACAACAGACACAGGTAATTATGAATGATAAGACAGATCAGTCTAGTTTGTGGATACAGTGCACAGTATATTCAAAATACACAAACAATTATAATTCATAACATTTCAGGATGGAATATAAAGATCAGCTTTTGAATGCTCAAAGTGTGGTCTTGTTCATTGGAGTTGTGCACATATACAAAAACAAAACCCTGAATAGAGAGTGTATTTGGTTAACATACAATTATTTGACATTCAGTCAGAAAAGCAAGGAACAATTTGATTGCATTGATTTTCATAAACAAAACTTGTTCCAGTAAAACTTGATACAAGTTCAGATATTAAAAATAGGAATCCATAGAAATGTTCAAAGCAGAAACCAAAACTAAACAGCAGTAATGTTCAGATAAAAGCTTTTGGTGTAAAATATATTCCTGTAAAATGTGAATGTATTCCAGAGGTTCATTACAATATCTTTGTAAAGCATTTTTCATCATCTGATGGAAAAGTAGGACTAGTTCTAGGCTGTAAATTATCTGAAGTAATGGGCTGGTCAGATGAATACTGTCATCCGAATATAATTAATTTTTATTTGCCTTTGAATGCCACTTAGTGGCCGATTTTATTTTTATTTTAGGATAACATTAAAAAAATGCATATAAATAAATAAATAGTTGAAGAAAAAAGTTTAAAAATCTTACTAATGTTTTGTAACTTTTTTGGATAAAAAAACCAACAACAAAAACAATGTAACTCAAAATTACAGTTGACTTGTAATTACTTTCAATATTAAGCTATTGCTAAATATTCCTACATTATTAATATTTGTTTTATTTTTTCAGATTCGTTTGTAAACAGTCAGGAATGGACACTGAGTCGATCAGTTCCAGATTTGAAGTTGGTAAGTATTAACATTCAGACAACTGAATTAATACACAGCAAAAATTACTTACATAGATATTAATTGTTCATTACTGGTTAATTATAATTTGTTTACTGTTTAACTTCTTGATATGAAATAAGTTAAGTGCTGAATGTTTATATCTCAAATATATCTTTTGATCCTGTTATTATTAAATCTTACACATTATGAATTTTCTGCTTGTTAATTCTTTAAGTTCATTTCAACTTTTAAGTGATAAATAATAAAAGACACATATTACATTTATACAGTTTTTCTGTTTAATATGATTTCAGATGTTTCATCTATTTTCTGCTGATACAAAATTTATCCAGTATTTTTCTAGTAATTTAAAAATAAATAAATTACAGCGGCAGAATTAAAAAAATTACATCTAGTTTTGTTTTAAACCTTTTATTATTATTATTATTTTTATTCTTTTATTTATTTATTTAATTTATTTATTTATCTTATTTTTATTTTTTCACATGCTTGATGTAATTATAAAATTATTTTGTTTTCAGAGAATTCTGGGAAGTGTGCAGAGTGGAAAGTCTGCTTTGATTCATCGATACCTCACTGGCTCCTTCATGCAGGAGGAGTCACCTGAACGTTTTATATTTCCTTTCATTGACTGACACATAGATACAGATTATTAAATATGTGTCATCAGCTTCTGTTTCACATCCTGTTCACATCTTCCATTTAGTACAGTTATACATTCTGAACAAATAATCACAACTTAGTCTGCATTCATGTCTGGTTTCTGTGTGTGTGTGTGTGTTCATGTTTTAAAATTAAAGGAGAACAAACTAAAAAAGAATGAAATATATAAAAATAGTAAAGAAAAAGAGAATGTAGCTCTGGCTATAAAATCAGGAACTCAGTCTTTGTATTTTGTTTAGTCTCGTTTTTTTTTTTTTTTTTTTTTTTTTTAAATTTTTTTTTAAATTAAATAAATAAATAAATAATTTAATTTAATACACTGATGAATTGTCATAATTATAATTATTTTGTTAAGATCATTTATGGTGCTGTTAATCATGGATTTAGATTTCTTTAAATATTAATTTATAGAAGCAGGCACACCATAGTTACAATATGCTATTCAGATTACTTTTCATGAATTTTTTGCAGATCATTAGTTTTGTAAAAATATGTGGTTTATTCTCTACTAAATGAATTTGTAATAAATACTTTATGAATCTGACAGTAACATTCTTTTCAATATTAACTTAGGGCATGAACTATTTTCCATCTTTTCCACCATACCACAGATACTTTATAATTTTTAATTTTTTTATATTTTTTTTATATTAACCATATCATTTTAATTATTGGATTTTGATAATGACTCAGATCACTGAATATTTTTTAACTGCTGTTCAGTCTGTTCTCAGCTATGATTTAACTTCTACACAACTAAGCTGGTTTCATTAAATGGAAGCTATTTATTATTTAATTTTACAAGGCTTATATTTGTATATTTTCCCTCTAAAGTTACAAAAGGCACCAGGGACCCAGTCTTTATATTTAATTAATATTCTTAATGTATATTTTATTTTGTTATTTTATTTTAATAAATAATTTAAATATTTTATTTAATATACAGACAAAAACTACAAATAAAAACCTAACAAAAACATTTTAAACATTTTAAGAAAGAAAATGTTTGTTAGTATTCAGAGTGAAGTAATGTTGTTCCTCACAGTAAATACAAAGTGTGCCTAGATAGTTTAAACTGAAGGTTTGTTACAGGAAAACACAGTCATGTTTCTTACCACCAGACTCACTCCTGTTACCAAAAACATTAAATGTAATGTGGTTATCAAACTGTGGGTTAGCTTCTAAAGTACCTCTATCATCAAATTCATTATCACAAAACCCATTATTTCCTTCAGCTTCCCTGCTGGAATGAAAGCGAAATAGTGAAAAGAGGGGTTTTCGTTAAAGAGAAAATTATTTAAGACGGTAAAGAAAAAATCCATTCTACTTATTTATATTAGAAGAACGTAATTGTTGACATTTTTGTTTTATCTAAATAGAATTGTTTTTCTAAGATTAATTTCATTGTTTCAATTCACCTCACTTAATAGTTATTCTAGTTAGTACTTGGTACAAATATATATTTATTCTACTCAGCATTCCAAGTTAATTTATGCTTATTATAGTAGACATTCAGGGTAAAGTTGTACTTATTCTAGTCAGCATTACTGGTAAATTTATACTTCTTAATCTGGTTGGCACCCACAGTAATATCAACACTTCTTAAAAGTGTCAGAATTCAGATTTATGATTATATTTCTTATATCTAAATGTTTTATAATTCAGTGTTATTTGTAGCCACTGGTTTCATTATTTCTGTCACACCTCGTTACGTAAAACTTGGCTAGTTTGATGATGTTTTTTTTTTTTAGACATATAAGAAGATTGAAGAAATGTAAAAATATTTTTTTAAAAGTGTTCACTAAAGGTAAATACAAATTGACACAAAATTTAGAGGCTTATTATAAATGTGATTCATGGATGTCAAGCAACAGTCAGATGTTTTTCATGACTGTTGCACGTTAACATTTTCAGGTTTAAATGGAATGAAGAATACAGCAGACAGTTACTTTTTTCTCATAATTAATTTGCTTCTCATAACGTTTTTCTGCTCTGAAAACAGTGTTATAACATTATTTTTTCTCAGTCCAAAAAGGCTGACTGCTGTTCCACAAAATTATAATTGGATTCTGATACTGTTATGACTTTTGTATTAATTTGCTTGAATAATAGCTTTGCAACCTCATTTTTGAGCAGTTCGGACACACTGTTCATATTTGGAAAAGGACGAACTTTACTGACTTTGTTCAAAGATATTTTCAGTTTTTCTATTAAAGAACATCAGATTTTAACCTAAACAAAGGTATCGAAATAATTCTTTTCATAATGTGATGAACTATATATATCTATATATATCTAATTTCAGCCTGATGTAGCTCCAGGGACGACAACTGACAACAATATCCTCCAAAACACATCCAGTTGTGACCCTCAAATTATTTTCAACATTATCATAATACTCGTAATAAAATTTAAACAGCCTTCACTCAAAGCCTAACCATAACCATAACCCTAACTCTAGCTCAACTTCTAAACATAATCTTTTGCAAGTCCACAACATAAATTCTTACCTAAACGATGCTTCCAATTGTTACCCTCAAATTATTTTGGACATTATCATAACACTATTAATAAAATTTAGACAACACTAGCTCTAAGGCTAAACCCAACCCTAACCCTAACCCTAACCCTAACCCTAACCCTAACCCTAACCCTAACCCTAACCCTAACCCTAACCCTAACCCTAACCCTAACCCTAACCCCAACCCTATCCCTATATCTAACCCTATCCCTAACCCTAACCCTAACACTAACCTAGTCTCAAGTTCTAAACCTAATCCAACGCAAGTCCCCCAACATTAATTCCTACCCTAACGCTACATCTAATCGTAACTCTCAAACTATTTTGGACATTATTATAATAATCATAATAAATTTAGATACCCATAACCTCGAATCTAAAATTCGGAACCTAATCCTGCGAAAGTACCGAATATTAATTCTTACCCTAACGTTACTTCCATTCGTGACACTCAAATTATTTTGGACATAATCACAACACTCGTAATTAAAATATACATAACACTAACCCTCAACCTAACTCCAACCCGGACCATAACACAAACCCTAACCCTAACCCAATCTCAACTCCTAAACCTAATCCTACATAAGTCCCCAACTCGTAATAACACTGCTTATAAAATTAAATGACCCTAGCTCAAAGTAGGCTGACCCTAACCCTGAACCTAACCCTGAACCTAACCCTGAACCTAACCCTGAACCTAACCCTGAACCTAACACTAATCGAATCTCAACATTAATTCTTACAGTAAGGCAACTTGTAATCGTCACACACAAATATTTTGGACATTTTGAGAAAACTCGTAATAAAATCTAGATAACCTTAGCTCTAAGGCTAACACTAAACCAAACCTTCACACTGAAACTAGCTCAGCTTCTTAAACTAATCCTACACAAGTCCGCAGCATTAATTATTTTACTATGGTTACTTGTAATCGTGACAATAATATTATTTCTGACGTAATCATAACACGCAACAAAATTCAAATAAGCCTAGCTCAAAGGCTGACCCTAACCTTAACCCTAACACTAATCGAATCTCAAATTCTAAACCTAATCCTACGCAAAGCCCCAACATTAATTCTTACTCTAACGCTACTTATAACAGGCACACTAAATCATTTCGGAAATAATGAGAACACTCGTAATAAAATTTAGATAACCATGGCTCTAAGACTAACCCTAACCCTAACCCTAACCCTAACCCTAACCCTAACCCTAACCCTAACCCAAACCCTAGCCAAACTTCTAAAACTAATCCTACACTAGTCCGCTACATTAATTCTTGTACTAAGGCTACTTGTAATTGTCACACTCATATTATATCTGAGATAAACATCACACTTGTAATAATATTTACATAACCCTATATCTAAGGCTAACCCTAACCCTAACCCTAACCCTAACCCTAACCCAGCACAGCTCCTAAAACAAATTCTAGACTAGTCCGCAACATTAATTCTTGTACTAAAGCTACTTGTAATCAAGACCCTCATATTATTTCTGACATAAACATAACACTAGTAATAAAATTCAGATAACTCTAGCTCTAAGGTTAACCCAAACCCTAACACTAACCCTAACCCTAACTCTAACCCTAACTCTAGCTCAGCTTCTAAAACAAATCCTACAGTAGTCATTAACTTTAATTCTTATGTTAAGACTACTTGTAATAGTGACTCTCATATTATTTCCGACACAATCATCACAGTTGTAATAAAATATAGAGACCCTATCTCAACGGCTAACCCTAAACCTAACCTCAACACTAACCCTAACCCTAGTTCAGCTTGTAAAACAAATTGTAGACTAATCCGCAATATTATTTCTTATACTAAGGCTAGTTAAAATCAAGACGCTCATGTTATTTCTCACATAAAGGTAACACTCGTAATAAAATATAGATAACACTGTCTCTAAGGCTAACACTAACCCTAACCCTAACCCTAACCCTATCTCAGCTTACAAAACAAATCCTAGAGTAGTCAGTAACATTAATTCTCGAACTAAGGATACTTGTAATTGTCACACTCATATTAAATCTGAGGTAAAGACCACACATGTAATAAAATTTGGATAAGCCTATCTCTAAGGTTAACCCTAACCCTAAACCTAACTCTAACTCTAGCTCATCTTCTAAACCATATTCTAGGCTAGTCTTGTAATAAAATTTCTTATTCAAAAACCATATTCTAGGATTCTCATATTATTTCAGACATAGTCTTGTAATAAAATATATATACCCTACATGAAAGTCCAACCCTAACCCTAACCCTAACCTTAACTGTAACCCTAACCCTAGCTCAGCTTCTAAAACAAATCTTAGACTAGTCCGTAACGTTAATTATTGTACTCAGGTTACCTGTAATTATCACACTCATATCTGAGAGAAATATCACACCTGTAATAAAATATATACACCCTAGCACAAACACTAACCCTAACCCTAATCCTAACCTAACACTGACCCTAACTCTATTTCAGCGTCTAAAATATATTCTAGACTAGTCCGCGAATGAATTCTTATACTAAGGCTACTTGTAATCAAGACCCTCATATTATTTCTAACATAAACATAACACTCGTAATAAAATTTAGATAACTCAAGCTCTAAGGCTAACCCTAACCCTAACCCTAACCCTAGCTGAGCTTCTAAAACTAACACAACGCTAGATCGCAACATTAATTCTTATACTAAAGCTACTTGTAATCGAGACCCCCATATTATTTCTAACATAAACATAACAGTCGTAATAACATTCAGATAACTCTAGATCTAAGGCTAACCCTAACCCTAACCGTAACACTAACCCTAACCCTAACCGTAACACTAACCCTAGCTGAGCTTCTAAAACAAATCCAACACTAGTCCGCAACATTAATTATTTTACAAAGGCTACTTGTGATATTGACCCTCATATTGTTTATGACATAATCATCACAGTTATAATAAAATGTTGATAATCCTAGCTATAAGGATAATCCTAACCCTAACCCTATCTCCAACCCTAAAGATAACCCTAGCTCAGCTTTAAAAACTAAACCAAAACTAGTTTGCAACATTAATTCTTGTACTAAGGCTATTTCTAATCTAGACCGTCATATTATTTCTGACATAAACATAACACTCGCAATAAAATTCAGATAACCATAGATCTAAGGCTAACCCTAACCCAAACCCTAACCCAAACCCAAACCCAAACCCAAACACAAACACAAACCCAAACCCAAACCCTAACCCTAACACTAACCCTAACCCTAACCCTAACGCTAACCCTAGCTCAGCTTCTAAAACAAATCCTACACTAGTCCGGAACTTTAATTCTTATATTAAGACTACTTGTAATCGTCACTTTCATATTATTTCCGACATAATCATAACACTTGTAAAAATATATATATATACTCTAGCTCAAAGGCTAACCCTAACACTAACATTAACCCTAACCCTAACCCTAACACTAACCCTAACCCTAGCTCAGCTTCTAAAACTAATCCAACACTTGATCGAAACATTAATTCTTATAATAAGGCTACTTGTAATCAAGACACTCATTATTTCTAACATAAACATAACAGTCGTAATAAAATCTAGATAACCTTAGCTCTAAGGCTAACACTAACCCAAACCCTAACCGGAACCCCAACACTTCGCCTAACCCTACGGATAACCTAGCTCAGCTTTAAAAACGTACCATGACAAATACCTAAGTAAGAAAGAAAGTAAGTAAGTAACTAAATAATTAACTAAGTAAGCAAGAAAGCAAGTAAGTACGTAAATAATTACCTAAGTAACTAGAAAGAATGTAATTATGTAAATAATTACCTAAGTAAGAAAGAAATGTAGTAAGTCCATACATAATTAAGTAACTAAGGAATGAAGCCAGTACGTACGTAAATAATTACCTAAGTAAAAGAGAATGTAAGTAAGTACATAAATACTTAACTAAGTAAGCAAGAAAGCAAATAAGTACATCAATAATTACCTTAGTAAGTTAGAAAGTAAGTACATTAGTAATTACCTAAGTAAGAAGGAAAGTAACAACATAAATAATTGGCTAAGAAAGTGAGATAATAAAGAACCTAAGGAAGAGAGTAAGTAAATATTAACATAAGTAAGTAAATGAGAATGTAAGTAATTACATTAACAATTACAATTATCTAAGAAGAAGGACAAAGTTCGTAAAGTTCGTAAAAAAGAAGCAATTAACTAAGTAAGTGAGAAAGTGAAAAAGTAATTAAAATGTATTAATTAACATTTATCTAAGGAAGAAGGACATTATGTGAGTTCGTAAATAATGACCTAAGTCAGCAAGGAAACAAGTAACTAAGAAAGCTAGTATGTAAGTAAGCACATTAACAATTATCTTAGTAAGAAAGTAAGGAAGTACGTAAATAATGACCTAAGTAAGCAAGGAAGCAAGTAACTAAGTAACAAAGTATTGAAGAAACTAAACTAATAATTATGTATGTTAGAAAGTACATAAATAATAACCTAAGTTAGCTAGGAAGGCATTAAGGAAATATTAACCTAAGTAAGTGAGAATGTAACTAAGAACATTAACAATTATCTAAGGAAGAAGGACATTATGTGAGTTCGTAAATAATGACCTAAGTCAGCAAGGAAACAAGTAACTAAGAAAGTGAGAATGCAAGTAAGCACATTAACAATTATATAAGTAAGAAACTAAGGAAGTACGTAAATAACGACCTAAGTAAGCAAGGAAGCAAGTAACTAAGTAAGTGCGAATGTAAGTACTTAAATTAAATATGATCTAAGTAAGAGCTAATTAAGTTCGTGAATAATGACCTAATTAAGGAAGGAAGCAAGTAACTAACAACGTGAGAATGTAAGTAAGTACATTAACAATTATCTAAGTAAGCAGGACAGTATATGATTTCGTAAACAATGACCTAAGTAACCAAGGAAGCAAGTAACTAATTAAGTGAGAATACAAGTAAGCACATTAACAATTGTCTAAGTAGGAGAGAAATTAAGGACGTAAATAATGACATAAGTAAGCAAGTAAGTAACTAACTGAGAATTCAAGTAATTACATTAACAATTATCTAAGTATGTAAGTACGTAAACAATGACCTATGTGAGCAAGGAAGCAAGTAACTAAGTAAGTGAAAATGTAATTAAGTATATTAACAATTATCTAGGTAAGAAGGACAGTATGTGAGTTCGTAAATAATGACATAAGGAAGCAAGGAAGCGAATAAGAAGGTAAATAGTAACCTAAGTAAGTAAGTGAGAATGTAAGTTAGTACATTATTAACAATTATCTAAGTAAGAAAGATAGTAAGTAAGTACGTAAATAATGACCTAAGTAAGCAAGGAAGCAAGAAACTAAGTAACTGAGTATTGAAATAATTACATTAACAATTTTCTAAGGAAGAAAGTACATAAATAAGAACCTAAGTTACCTAGGAAGGAAGAAGTAAACAATTAACTAAGTAAGTGTGAGAAGAAAGTAAGTAAACATTAACAATTAACAATTATCTAAGAAATCTAAAGAAAAAAAGTAAGTAAAGGAACGTAAATAATGACCTAAGTAAGCAAGGAAGCAAGAAACTAAGAAACTGAGAATGAAATAATTACATTAACAATTATCTAATTATCTAAGAAAAGGAAGAAAGGACAGTATGTGAGTTCGTAAATAATGACCTAAGTAAGGAAGGAAACAAGTAACTACGAAAGTGAGAATGTAAGTAAGCACATTAACAATTATCTAAGTAAGAAAGTAAGGAAGTACGTAAATAATGACCTAAGTAAGCAAGGAAGCAAGTAACTAAGTAAGTGAGAAATGTAAGTAAGTACATTAACAATTATCTAAGGAAGAAGGACATTATGTGAGTTCGTAAATAATGACCTAAGTAAGCAAGGAAGCAATTAACTAAGTAAGTGAGAATGAAAGTAAGTACATTAACAATTATCTAAGTAAGAAAAATAGTGGCAAGTACGTAAATAATGACCTAAGTAAGCAAGGAAGCAAGAAACTAAGTAACTGAGGATTTGAAATAATTACATTAACAATTATCTAAGGAAGAAAGTACATAAATAAGAAAATAAGAACCTAGGAAGCGAGTAAGTAAATATTAACCTAAGTAAGTGAGAATGTAAGTAAGTACATTAACAATTATCTAAGGAAGAAGGACATTATGTGAGTTCGTAAATAATGACCTAAGTCAGGAAGGAAACAAGTAACTAAGAAAGTGAGAATGTAAGTAAGCACATTAACAATTATCTAAGTAAGAAAGTAAGGAAGTACGTAAATAATGACCTAAGTAAGCAAGGAAGCAATTAACTAAGTAAGTGAGAATGTAAGTAAGTACATTAACAATTATCTAAGGAAGAAGGACATTATGTGAGTTCGTAAATAATGACCTAAGTCAGCAAGGAAACAAGTAACTAAGAAAGTGAGAATGTAAGTAAGCACATTAACAATTATCTAAGTAACAATCTTAAAGTAAATAAATAATGAAAGTAACCTAAAAAATAAGTAAAACAAGAAATAAGTAAGTGAAGTAAGAATGGAAGAAGTACATTAACAATTATCTAAGGAAGAAACATTAAGTAAGTTCGTAAATAATGACCTAAAGGAAAGAAAAGGAAAAAGTAATAAGTGAGAATTAAGTAAGTAAATTAATTAATTATTATCTAAGTAAGAAAGTAAGGAAGTACGTAAATAATGACCTAAGTAAGCAAGGAAGCAAGTAACTAAGTAAGTGAGAATGTAAGTAAGTACATTAACAATTATCTAAGGAAGAAGGACATTATGTGAGTTCGTAAATAATGACCTAAGTAAACAAGGGAAGCAAGTAACTAAGTAAAACTAAGAAAATTGAATTATCTAAGTAAGAAGGTAAGTAAGTACGTAAACATTAACAATTATCTAAGGAAGAAACTAAGGAAGTGAGAATAAATAAGTACGTAAATAATGACCTAAAGTAAAAAGGAAGGAAAATAAATGAACTAAGTAGTAAGAAAAAAAGTAAGAAAGTGAGAGTACATTAAAATTAACAATTATCTAAGAAAAAAATTATGTGAAGTTCGTAAATAATGACCTAAGTAAGCAAAGGAAGCAAGTAACTAAGTAAGTGAGAAATGAAATAATTACATTAACAATTATCTAAGGAAGAAAAAAGGAAATAAAAGTAAGTTCGTAAATAATGACCTAAGTAAGGAAAAGGAAACAAGTAACTAAGTAAGTGAGAATGTGAGAATAAGTAAGTACATTAACAATTATCTAAGTAAGAAAAGGAAATTATGTGAAGTTCGTAAATAATGACCTAAGTAAGCAAGGAAGCAAGGATAACTAACTAAGAAAGTGAGAATGTAAATAATTACATTAACAATTATCTAAGTAAAAAAACATTAAGGAAGTACGTAAATAATGACCTAAGTAAGCAAAGGAAGCAAGTAACTAAGTAAAGTGAGAATGTAAGTAATTACATTAACAATTATCTAAGGAAGAAGGACATTATGTGAGTTCGTAAAATAATGACCTAAGAAGGAAGGAAACAAGTAACTAAGAAAGTGAGAGAATGAATGTAAGTAATTAACAATTATCTAATTAACAATTATCTAAGGAAAAAAGGACATTAAGTGAGTTCGTAAAAATAATGACCTAAGTAAGAAAAAAGAAGAAATAAACCTAAGTAACTAAACAAGTAACTAAGTGAGAATGTAAGTAAGTACATTAACAATTATCTAAGAAGAAGGACATTATGTGAAGTTCGTAAATAATGACCTAAGTAAGCAAAGGAAACAAGTAACTAAGAAAGTGAGAATGTAAGTAAGTACATTAACAATTATCTAAGTAAGAAAAGGACATTATGTGAGTTCGTAAAATAATGACCTAAGTAAGGAAGAAACAAAACAAAGTAACTAAGTAAAAGTAAGAATAAATAAGTAAATTAACAATTATCTAAGTAAATTATCTAAGGAAGTTCGTAAATAATGACCTAAGTAAAAAAGGAAACATGTAACTAAAGAATGTTAATTAATAATGACCTAACAATTAAGAAAGAAAAGTAAGAAACCTAAGTAAGTAAGTAAGTAACTAATAAGTGAGAATGTAAGTAATTACATTAACAATTATCTAAGTAAAAAAAAGTATGTGAAGTTCGTAAATAATGACCTAAGTAAGTAAGGAAGAAAAAGTAACTAACTAAGTAAGTGAGAATGTAAGTAATTACATTAACAATTATCTAAGGAAGAAGGACATTATGTGAGTTCGTAAATAATGACCTAAGTAAGCAAGGAAACAAGTAACTAAGTAAAGTGAGAATGTAAGTAAGTACATTAACAATTATCTAAGGAAGAAGGACATTATGTGAGTTCGTAAATAATGACCTAAGTAAGCAAAGGAAACAAGTAACTAAGAAAGTGAGAATGTAAGTAATTACATTAACAATTATCTAAGTAAGAAAAAAAGTATGTGAAGTACGTAAATAATGACCTAAGTAAGCAAAGGAAGCAAAAAACTAAGTAAGTGAAATGTAAATAATTACATTAACAATTATCTAAGGAAAGAAAAAGGACATTATGTGAGTTCGTAAATAATGACCTAAAGAGGAAAGGAAACAAGTAACTAAGAAAGTGAGAATGTAAAGTAATTACATTAACAATTATCTAAGGAAGAAAGGACATTATGTGAGTTCGTAAATAATGACCTAAGTAAGCAAGGAAACAAGTAACTAAGTAAAGTGAGAATGTAAGTAAGTACACATTAACAATTATCTAAGGAAGAAGGACATTATGTGAGTTCGTAAATAATGACCTAAGGAAACAAGCTAAAGGAAAAGAAAAGTAACTAAAAAACAATTAAGAAAGTAAGAAAGTAATGAAGTACATTAACAATTATCTAAAAAAACAAGAAACTAAGGAGAATTATAAAGTATCGTAAATAATAATAACCCTAAGTCAAAAGGAAGGAAGTAAAAAAGTAAACTAAAAAAAGTGAGAATGTAAGTAATTACATTAACAATTATCTAAGGAAGAAGGACATTATGTGAGTTCGTAAATAATGACCTAAGTAAGCAAGAAACAAACTAACTAAGAAAGTGAGAATGTAAGTAAGTACATTAACAATTATCTAAGGAAAAAAGGACATTATGTGAGTTCGTAAATAATGACCTAAGTAAAAGCAAAGGAAACAAGTAACTAAGTAAGTGAGAATGTAAGTAAGTACATTAACAATTATCTAAGGAAGAAGGACATTATGTGAGTTCGTAAATAATGACCTAAGTCAGGAAGGAAACAAGTAACTAAGAAAGTGAGAATGTAAGTAAGTACATTAACAATTATCTAAGTAAAGAAGGAATTATAAAGTTCGAAAATAATGACCTAAGGAAAGTACGTAAATAAAACCTAAGAAAAAAAACAAGTAACTAAGAAAGTGAGAAAAGTAATTACATTAACAATTATCTAAGGAAAGAAAACATAAAATATGTGAATCGTAAATAATGACCTAAGTAAACAAGGAAACAAACAAACTAAGTAAGAAAGTGAGAATGTAAGTAATTACATTAACAATTATCTAAGTAAGAAGGACATAAGTAAAAGTACGTAAATAATGACCTAAGTAACCAAGGAAGGAAGCAAGTAACTAACTAAGTAAAAGTGAGAATGTAAGTAAGTACATTAACAATTATCTAAGGAAGAAGGACATTATGTGAGTTCGTAAATAATGACCTAAGTAAGCAAGGAAACAAGTAACTAAGAAAGTGAGAGAATTGAAGTAATTACATTAACAATTATCTAAAGAAAGAAAGTAAGTAAAGAGTTACGTAAATAATGACCTAAGTAAGCAAGGAAGGCAAGTAAGTAACTAAGAAAGTGAGAATAAAGTAAGTACATTAACAATTATCTAAGGAAGAAGGACATTATGTGAGTTCGTAAAGTTCGTAAATAATGACCTAAAGGAAGGAAGGAAACAAGTAACTAAAGAAAGTGAGAATGTAAGTAATTACATTAACAATTATCTAAGTAAGAAAGTAAATAAGGAAGTACGTAACGTAAATAATGACCTAAGTAACAAAGGAAGCAAAATTAAAAAACTAAGTAAGTGAGAATGTAAGTAAGTACATTAACAATTATCTAAGGAAGAAGGACATTATGTGAGTTCGTAAATAATGACCTAAGTCAGCAAGGAAACAAGTAACTAAGAAAGTGAGAATGCAAGTAAGCACATTAACAATTATCTAAGTAAGAAAGAAATATAAATAAGTTCGTAAATAATGACCTAAGTAAGCAAGGAAACAAGTAACTAAGTAAGTAAGAAAGTGAGAATGTAAGTAAGTACATTAACAATTATCTAAGGAAGAAAAAGGACATTATGTGAGTTCGTAAATAATGACCTAAGTAAGCAAGGAAACAAGTAACTAAGTAAGTGAAAGAAGTAAACATTAAGTAATTACATTAACAATTATCTAAGGAAGAAAGAAAGTAAGTAAGTTCGTAAATAATGACCTAAGTAAGAAAAAGGAAACAAGTAACTAAGTAAGTGAGAGATGAATGTAAGTAAGTACATTAACAATTATCTAAGGAAGAAGGACATTATGTGAGTTCGTAAATAATGACCTAAGTAAGCAAGGAAACAAGTAACTAAGAAAGTGAGAATGTAAGTAAGTACATTAACAATTATCTAAGGAAAAGGACATTAAATGAAGAACGTAAATAATAACCTAAGTAACCTAAGGAAGCTAAGTAAAAGGAAAAAAAGTAACTAAGTAAGAAAGTGAGAATGTAAGTAAGTACATTAACAATTATCTAAGGAAGAAGGACATTATGTGAGTTCGTAAATAATGACCTAAGTAAGGAAGGAAACAAGTAACTAACTAAAAAGTGAGAATGTAAGTAAGTACATTAACAATTATCTAAGTAAGAAAAACATTATGAAGTTCGTAAATAATGACCTAAGTAAGCAAGGAAACAAGTAACTAAGTAAGTGAGAATGTAAGTAATTACATTAACAATTATCTAGGAAGAAAAAATTATGTAAAGTAAATAATGATAAAAGAAGGAAACAAGTAACTAAAAATGTAAAAGTAACTAAGAAAGTAAACATTAAAATTACATTAACAATTATCTAAGTAAAGAAGAAAGTAAGGAAGTAATAAAAATAATGACCTAAGTAAGCAAGGAAGTAAGTAACTAAGTAAGTGAGAATGTAAGTAAGTACATTAACAATTATCTAAGGAAGAAGGACATTATGTGAGTTCGTAAATAATGACCTAAGTCAGGAAGGAAACAAGTAACTAAGAAAGTGAGAATGTAAGTAAGCACATTAACAATTATCTAAGTAAGAAAGTAAGGAAGTACGTAAATAATGACCTAAGTAAGCAAGGAAGCAAGTAACTAAGTAAGTGAGAATGTAAGTAAGTACATTAACAATTATCTAAGAAGGAAAAGGAGTACGTAAATAAAACCTAAATAATGACCTAAGTAACAAAGGAAACAAGTAACTAAGTAAAAAGTGAGAATGTAAAGTAATTACATTAACAATTATCTAAGTAAGAAGGACAGTATGTGAGTTCGTAAATAATGACCTAAGTAAGCAAGGAAGCAATTAACTAAGTAAGTGAGAATGTAAGTAAGTACATTAACAATTATCTAAGGAAGAAGGACATTATGTGAGTTCGTAAATAATGACCTAAGTAAGGAAGGAAACAAGTAACTAAGAAAGTGAGAATGTAAGTAAGCACATTAACAATTATCTAAGTAAGAAAGTAAGGAAGTACGTAAATAATGACCCTAAGCAAAAACTAAGTAAAGAAAAGAAGAAGTAAGTAAATAACATTAACTAAGAAAAAAAAAAAGAAAGTAAAGTTAAGTAAATTAACTAATTATCTAAGGAACAATTAAAAATAATGTAAGAATGAAATAATTAAATTAACAATTAAAAGAAAAATAAAGACAAGTAAATAAGAACCTAAGTAAAAACCTAGGAAGCGAGTAAGTAAATAAGTAACTAAGTAAGTGAGAATGTAAGTAAGTACATTAACAATTATCTAAGGAAGAAGGACATTATGTGAGTTCGTAAATAATGACCTAAGTCAGCAAGGAAACAAGTAACTAAGAAAGTGAGAATGCCAGTAAGTAAGTACATTAACAATTATCTAAAGGAAAAAAGGACATAAGTATACCTAAGTGTAAGTTCGTAAATAATGACCTAAGTAAGCAAGGAAGCAATTAACTAAGTAAGTGAGAATGTAAGTAAGTACATTAACAATTATCTAAGGAAGAAGGACATTATGTGAGTTCGTAAATAATGACCTAAGTCAGCAAGGAAGCAAGGAAGAAACAAGTAACTAAACTAAGAAAGTAAGAATGCAAGTAAGCACATTAACAATTATCTAAGTAAGAAAGTAAGGAAGTACGTAAATAATGACCTAAGTAAGCAAGGAAGCAAGTAACTAAGTAAGTGAGAATGTAAGTAAGTACATTAACAATTATCTAAGTAAGAAAAATAGTAGGTAAGTACGTAAATAATGACCTAAGTAAGCAAGGAAGCAAGAAACTAAGTAACTGAGGATTGAAATAATTACATTAACAATTATCTAAGTAAGAAATTACATCAATAAGAAAATAATGACCTAAGTAAGGAAGGAAAAGTAAGTAAATACTAAGTAACTAAGTAAGTGAGAATGTAAGTAAGTACATTAACAATTATCTAAGGAAGAAGGACATTATGTGAGTTCGTAAATAATGACCTAAGTCAGGAAGGAAACAAGTAACTAAGAAAGTGAGAATGCCAGTAAGCACATTAACAATTATCTAAGTAAGAAAGTAAGGAAGTACGTAAATAATGACCTAAGTAAGCAAGGAAGCAAGCATTAACTAAGTAAGTGAGAATGTAAGTAAGTACATTAACAATTATCTAAGGAAGAAGGACATTATGTGAGTTCGTAAATAATGACCTAAGTCAGGAAGGAAACAAGTAAAAGAACAATAAAAAGTAAGTAAGTGAGAATGTAAGTAAGTACATTAACAATTATCTAAGGAAGAAGGACATTATGTGAGTTCGTAAATAATGACCTAAGTAAGCAAGGAAACAAGTAACTAAGTAAGTGAGAATGTAAGTAAGTACATTAACAATTATCTAAGGAAGAAGGACATTATGTGAGTTCGTAAATAATGACCTAAGTAAACGAAGGAAACAAGTAACTAAGTAAGTGAAACAAGTAATTACATTAACAATTATCTGAGAAATGTAAGTAAGTAAATAATGACCAAGGAATCAAAATTAACTAAGAAAAGAGATAATAATACATTAACAATTATCTAAGGAAGAAAAATTATGTAAGTTCGTAAATAATGAAAGAAAGGAAGGAGTAAATAATTAAACTAAGTAAAAGTGAGAATGTAAGTAAGTACATTAACAATTATCTAAGGAAGAAGGACATTATGTGAGTTCGTAAATAATGACCTACCTAAACAAGGAAACAACTAAACTAAGTAAGAAGTGAGAATGTAAGTAATTACATTAACAATTATCTAGGTAAGAAGGACAGTATGTGAGTTCGTAAATAATGACCTAAGTAAGCAAGGAAACAATAAACTAAGTAAGTGAGAATGTAAGTAAGTACATTAACAATTATCTAAGGAAGAAGGACATTATGTGAGTTCGTAAATAATGACCTAAGTCAGGAAGGAAACAAGTAACTAAGAAAGTGAGAATGTAAGTAAGTACATTAACAATTATCTAAGAAGAAGGAAGTATGTGAAGTTCGTAAATAATGACCTAAGTAAAGCAAGGAAGCAAGTAACTAAGTAAGTGAGAATGTAAGTAAGTACATTAACAATTATCTAGGAAGAAAGGAAATTATGAAAGTTCGTAAATAATGACCTAAGTAAAGCAAGGAAACAAGTAAACTAAGTAAGTGAGAATGTAAGTAATTACATTAACAATTATCTAAGGAAGAAGGAATTATGTAAGTTCGTAAATAATGACCTAAGTAAGCAAAGGAAACAAGTAACTAAAAAGTGAGAATGTAAGTAAGTACATTAACAATTATCTAAGGAAGAAGGACATTATGTGAAGTTCGTAAAAATAATGACCTAAGTAAGGAAGGAAGTAAACAACTAAACTAAGAAAGTGAGAATGTAAGTAATTACATTAACAATTATCTAAGTATCTAAGTAGAAGGAAAAGTTCGTAAATAATGACCTAAGTGAAGTAAATAATGAGAACCTAATTATCTAAGTAAAAAAAGTAAATAAAGTAACTAATTAACTAAGTAAATAAGAAGTGAGAATGTAAGTAAGTACATTAACAATTATCTAAGTAAGAAGAAGGACATTATGTGAGTTCGTAAATAATGACTAAAGTCAAGGAAAGGAAACAAGTACTAAGAAAGAAAGTGAGAATGAAAGTAAGCACATTAACAATTATCTAAGTAAAAAAGGAATTATGAAGTACGTAAATAATGACCTAAGTAAGCAAGGAAACAAGTAACTAAGAAAGTGAGAATGTAAGTAAGTACATTAACAATTATCTAAGGAAGAAGGACATTATGTAAGTTCGTAAATAATGACCTAAGTAAGCAAGGAAACAAGTAACTAAGTAACTGAGAATTGAAATAATTACATTAACAATTATCTAAGTAAGAAAGTACATAAATAAGTTCGTAAATAATGACCTAAGTAAACAAGGAACAAGTAACTAAGTAAGTGAGAATGTAAGTAAGTACATTAACAATTATCTAAGGAAGAAGGACATTATGTGAGTTCGTAAATAATGACCTAAGTCAGGAAGGAAACAAGTAACTAAGAAAGTGAGAATGTAAAATAAAGTAAATTACATTAACAATTATCTAAGTAAAGAAAAGTAATTAGGAAGTTCGTAAATAATGACCTAAGTAAGCAAAGGAAACAAGTAACTAAGTAAGTGAGAATGTAAGTAAGTACATTAACAATTATCTAAGGAAGAAGGACATTATGTGAGTTCGTAAATAATGACCTAAGTCAGGAAGGAAACAAGTAACTAAGAAAGTGAGAATGTAAGTAATTACATTAACAATTATCTAAGGAAGAAGGAAAGTAGGAAGTACGTAAAAATGACCGTAAATAATGACCTAAGTAAGCAAGGAAGTAAAAACAAAACTAACTAAGTAAGTGAGAATGTAAGTAAGTACATTAACAATTATTATCTAAGTAAAAAAAATAATGAAAGTACGTATAAATAATGACCTAAGTAAACCTAAAGAAGAAGGAAACAAGTAACTAAGAAAGTGAGAATGAAAGTAATTACATTAACAATTATCTAAGTAAGAAAGGAAAGTAAAACGTAAATAATGACCTAAGTAAATAAGGACCTAAGTAACCTAAGTAAGTGAGAATGTGAAGTAATTACAAACAATTATCTAAGTAAAAAAAAAAAAGAATACGTAAATAAATACTAATTAACAATTATCTAAGGAAGAAGAAAATACATTAACAATTATTATGTGAAGAAGTTGTGAGTTCGTAAATAATGACCTAAGTCAGGAAGGAAACAAGTAACTAAGAAAGTGAGAATGTAAGTAAGCACATTAACAATTATCTAAGTAAGAAAGTAAGGAAGTACGTAAATAATGACCTAAGTAAGCAAGGAAGCAAGTAACTAAGTAAGTGAGAATGTAAGTAAGTACATTAACAATTATCTAAGGAAGAAGGACATTATGTGAGTTCGTAAATAATGACCTAAGTCAGGAAGGAAACAAGTAACTAAGAAAGTGAGAATGTAAGTAAGTACATTAACAATTATCTAAGGAAGAAGGACATTATGTAAGTTCGTAAATAATGACCTAAGTCAGCAAGGAAGCAAGTAACTAAGAAAGTGAGAATGTAAGTAAGTACATTAACAATTATCTAAGTAAGAAAAAAGGAGTAAGTATTAATGAAGTTCGTAAATAATGACCTAAGTAAAACAAGGAAACAAAAACTAAGTAACTGAGAATGAAATAATTACATTAACAATTATCTAAGTAAAGAAGAAGGATAAATGTAAGAACGTAAATAATGACCCTAAGAAGGAAACAAGGAAACAAGTAACTAAGAAAGTGAGAATGTAAGTAAGTACATTAACAATTATCTAAGGAAGAAGGACATTATGTGAGTTCGTAAATAATGACCTAAGTAAGGAAGGAAACAAGTAACTAAGAAAGTGAGAATGTAAGTAATTACATTAACAATTATCTATCTAAGAAAAGACATTATATGTAAGTTCGTAAATAATGACCTAAGTAAGCAAGGAAACAAGTAACTAAGAAAGTGAGAATGTAAGTAAGTACATTAACAATTATCTAAGGAAGAAGGACATTATGTGAGTTCGTAAATAATGACCTAAGTAAGGAAGGAAACAAGTAACTAAGAAAGTGAGAATGTAAGTAAGTACATTAACAATTATCTAAGTAAGAAGGACATTATGTGAGTTCGTAAATAATGACCTAAGTAAGCAAAATAAAGTAAAGTAACTAAAGTAAGTGAGAATGTAAGTAAGCACATTAACAATTATCTAAGTAAGAAGGAAAGTAAGTACATAAATAATTACCTAAGTAAGCAAAGGAAAAAGAAATAAGTAAGAAAGTGAGAATGTAAAAAAAACAATTATCTAAGTAAGAAAGTAAGGAAGTACGTAAATAATGACCTAAGTAAGCAAGGAAGCAAGTAACTAAGTAAGTGAGAATGTAAGTAAGTACATTAACAATTATCTAAGGAAGAAGGACATTATGTGAGTTCGTAAATAATGACCTAAGTCAGGAAGGAAACAAGTAACTAAGAAAGTGAGAATGAGAAAAGTAAATTACATTAACAATTATCTAAGGAAGAAGGACATTATGTGAGTTCGTAAATAATGACCTAAGTAAGAAGGAAACAAGTAACTAAAGAAAGTGAGAATGTAAGTAAGTACATTAACAAATTATCTAAAGAAGAATTAAGGACAGTATGTGAGTTCGTAAATAATGACCTAAGTAAACAAAGGAAACAAGTAACTAAGTAAGTGAGAATGTAAGTAAGTACATTAACAATTATCTAAGGAAGAAGGACATTATGTGAGTTCGTAAATAATGACCTAAGTAAGGAAGGAAACAAGTAACTAAGAAAGTGAGAATGTAAGTAAGTACATTAACAATTATCTAAGGAAGAAGGACATTATGTAAGTTCGTAAATAATGACCTAAGTCAGCAAGGAAACAAGTAACTAAGAAAGTGAGAATGTAAGTAAGTACATTAACAATTATCTAAGTAAGAAGGACAGTATGTGAGTTCGTAAATAATGACCTAAGTAATGCAAGGAAGCAAGTAACTAAGTAAGTGAGAATGTAAGTAAGTACATTAACAATTATCTAAGGAAGAAGGACATTATGTGAGTTCGTAAATAATGACCTAAGTAAGCAAGGAAGCAAGTAACTAAGTAAGTGAGAATGTAAGTAAGTACATTAACAATTATCTAAGGAAGAAGGACATTATGTAAGTTCGTAAATAATGACCTAAGTCAGCAGGAAGGAAACAAGTAACTAAGAAAGTGAGAATGTAAGTAAGTACATTAACAATTATCTAAGGAAGAAGGACATTATGTGAGTTCGTAAATAATGACCTAAGTAAGCAAGGAAACAAGTAACTAAGAAAGTGAGAATGTAAGTAAGTACATTAACAATTATCTAAGTAAGAAAAATAGTAAGTAAGTACGTAAATAATGACCTAAGTAAGCAAGGAAGCAAGAAACTAAGTAACTGAGGATTGAAATAATTACATTAACAATTATCTAAGTAAGAAAGTACATAAATAAGAACCTAAGTTACCTAGGAAGCGAGTAAGTAAATATTAACCTAAGTAAGTGAGAATGTAAGTAAGTACATTAACAATTATCTAAGGAAGAAGGACATTATGTGAGTTCGTAAATAATGACCTAAGTCAGGAAGGAAACAAGTAACTAAGAAAGTGAGAATGTAAGTAAGCACATTAACAATTATCTAAGTAAGAAAGTAAGGAAGTACGTAAATAATGACCTAAGTCAGCAAGGAAACAAGTAACTAAGAAAGTGAGAATGGAAGTAAGCACATTAACAATTATCTAAGTAAGAAAGTAAGGAAGTACGTAAATAATGACCTAAGTAAGGAAACAAGTAACTAAGAAAGTGAGAATGTAAGTAAGCACATTAACAATTATCTAAGTAAGAAAGTAAGGAAGTACGTAAATAATGACCTAAGTAAGCAAGGAAGCAAGTAAGTAAGTAAGTGAGAATGTAAGTAAGTACATTAACAATGATCTAACTAAGGAGGACAGTACGAGAGTTCGTAAATAATGACATAAGTAAGCAAGGAAGCAAGTAACTAAGTAACTAAGAATTAAAAAAAAAAAATTAACAATTATCTAAGTAAGAACGTACATAAATAATAACATAAGTTAGCTAGAAAGCGAGTAAGTAAATATTAACCTAAGTAAGAGAGAATGTAAGTAAGTACAATAACAATTATCTAATTAAGAGGGACAGTATGTAAATAATGACATAAGTTCGTAAATAATGACATAAGTAAGCAATGAAGCAAGTAACTAAGTGAGAATGCAAGTAAGCACATTGACGATTATCTAAGTAAGAAAGTAAGGAAGTACGTAAATAATGACTTAAGTATGCAAGGAAGCAAGTAACTAAGTAACTAAGAATTCAAAAAACTAAATTAACAATTATCTATGTAAAAAAGTAATAAATAATAACCTCAGTTAGGTTAATATTTACTTACTGGCTTCCTAGCTAAGTAAGTGAGAATGTAAATAAGTAAATTAAGAATTATCTAATTGAGAGGGACAGTATGTGAGTTCGTAAATAATGACCTAAGTAAGCAAGGAAGCAAGTATGTTCGTAAATAATTACCTAAGTAAGTGAGAATATAAGTAAGTATATTAACAATAATCTAAGTAAGAAAGAAAGTAAATACGTAAATAATTACCTAAGTAACCAAGAAAGGAAGTAAATAAGTAAAAAATAATTCTTAAGTAAGTTATATAAGTAAGTTCATTAACAATTATCTAAGTTAGTACTTACTTAAATAATTACCTAAGTAAACAGCAAAGCAAGTATGTACGTAAATAATTACCTACCTAAGTGAAAATATAAGTAAATAAATTAACAATTATCTAAATAAGAAAGAAAGTAAGTAAATATTTACCTTATTCATCAAGAAAACAAGTATTTAAGCTAATGATTACCTAAGTAAGTGAGAAAGTAAGTAGGTACCATAAGAAATACCTAAGTAAGAAAGAAAGGATGTAAGTACGTAAATAATTTCCTAGGTAAACAAGACACCAAGTAATACGTAAATAATTACCTAACTAAGGAAGAAAGCAAACATGTACGTAACTAATTTCCTTAGTAACTGAGAATATAAGTAAATAAATTAACAATTATCTAAGTGAGAAAGAAAGTAACAAGGTAAGTAAATAATTACTTTAGTAAGCAAAAAAGCAAGTATGTACGTAAATAATTACCTAAGTAAGTCAGAATATAAGTAAGTATATTAACAATTATCTAAGTAAGAAAGAAACTAAGTAAGTACTTAAATAATTACCTAAGTGATGAAGAAATCTAGTAAGTACCTAAATAATTACCGAAGTAAGTGAGAAAGTAAGTAGTTACATAACAAACACCCAAGTCAACAAGAAAGGAAGTAAGTACGTAAATAATTTCCTAGGAAAGCGAGAAAGCAAGTAAGTATGTAAATAATTTCCTAAGTAAGTGAGAAAGTAAGTAGCTATCATAAGAAACACCTAAGTCAACAAGAAAGGAAGTAAGTACGTAAATAATTTCCTAGGTAAGCAAGAAAGCAAGTAAGTATGTAAATAATTTCCTAAGTGAGAATATAAGTAACTATATTAAAAATTATCTAAGTAAGAAAGAAAGTAAGTATTTACGTAAATAATTACCTAAGTAAGGAAGAAAGCTGGTAAGTACGTAAAAAATTACATAAGTAAGTGAGAAAGTAAGTAAGTACCATAACAAATACCTAAGTAAGCAAGAAAGTTACTAAGTACGTAAATAATGTCCTAAGTAAGAAAGAAAGCCAGCAGTTACTTAAATAATTACATAAGTAAGCAAAAAAGCAAGTATGTACGTAAATAATTACCTAAGTAACTAAGAATATAAGTCAGTACATTAACAATTATGTAAGTAAGAAAGAAAGTAAGTATGTAAATATTTACCTAAGTAAGGAAGACAGCTAGTAAGTACGTAAATAATTACCTAAGTAAGTGAGAAAGTAAGTAGGTACCATAGCAAACACATAAGTGAAGTATGTAAATAATGTCCTAAGTAAAAAGGAAAGTAAGTAAGTACATAAATACTTACCTAATGAGAAAGAATAAAAGTAAATAATTACCTTTGTAAGAGAGAAAGTAAGGAGGAACCATAACAAATATGTAACTAAGCAAGAAAGTAACTAATTACGTAAATAATTTCCTAAGTAAGCAAGGAACAAAGTAAGTACGTAAATAATTATCTAAGTAAGAAAGAATCCAAGTATGTACGTAAATTATTACCTAAGTAAGTGATAATATAAGAAGTACGTAAATAATTTCATAAGTAAGTAACAAAGTAAGTAAGTACGTACATAATTACCTAAGTAAGAGAGAAAGTAAGTAGGAACCATAACAAATACCTAAGTAAGCAAGAAACTATGTATGTAAGTACGTAAATAATTTCCTATGTAAGCAAGAAAGCAAGAAAGTAGGTAAATAATTACCTAAGTAAGTGAGCAAGTAAGTAGGTACCATAACAAATATCTAAGAATGGAAGTAAGTAATTAGATACGTAAATAATTTCCTAAGTAACCAAGAAAGCAAGAATGCACGTAGATAATTACCTAAGCAATAAAGAAAGATAGTAATTACATAAATAATTACCTAACTAACCAAGTAAGCAAGTATGTATGTAAATAATTACATAAGTAAGCAAAAATGAAAGTAAGTACGTAAATAATTACCTAAGTTAGAAAGAAAATAAGTAAGTACATAAATAACTACCTAAGTAAACAACAACGCAAGTGAGAAAGTAAGTACCTTATCAATTATCTAAGTAAGAAGGAAAGTAAGTACGTAAATAATTTCCTAATTAATACTACACTAGTTCGCAACTTTAATTCTTATACTAAGGCTACTTGTTATCAAGGCTCTCATATTATTTCTAACATAGACATAACACTCGTAATAAAATTTAAATAACACTAGCTCTAAGGCTAACCCTAACCTTAACACTAACCCTATATCAGCTTATACAACATGTCCTAGAGTAGTCCGCAACTTTAATTCTTATATAAAAACTACATGTAATTGTGACTCTCATATTATTTCCAACAAATAATTACACTTGTAATAAAAAACAGATATCGTAGTTCAAAGGCTAACACTAACCCTAACCCTAGCTCAGCTTCTAAAACGAATCCAACACTAGTTTGCAACATTAATTCTTATACTAAGACTACTTGTGATCGTGACCTTCTTATTCTTTCTGACATAATCATCACAGTTGTAATAAAATTTTGATAAACCTAGCTCTAAGGCTAACCCTAACCCTAAACCTAGCCCTAACCCTAAAGTTAACCCTTGCTCAGCTTCAAAAACTAAGCCTACACTAGTCCGCAACATTAATTCTGATACTAAGGCTATTTTTAATCAAGACCCTCATATTATTTCTCACATAAAAATAACACTCGTAATAAAATTTAGATAACACTAGCTCTAAGGCTAACCTTAACCCTAACCCTAACCCTAACCCTAACCCTAACCCTAGCTCAGCTTCTGAAAAAAGGTCCTAGACTAGTCCGCTACATTAATTATTGTAATAAGGCTACTTGTAATTGTCACACTGATATTATATCTGACATAAACTGATATTATATCACACTTGTAATAAAATTTAGATAACCCTATCTCTACGGCTAACCGTAATCCTAACCCTAACCGTAGCTCATATTCTAGATATAATACTTCGCTAGTCCCCTAGATTAGTTCTTACACTAAGGCTACTTCTATTTAGATATCCCTAGCTATAAGCCTAAGGCTAACCCTAACGATAACCCTAAGCCTAACCCTAATTATTTTGGACATTATCATGATACATATCGTAATAAAATTTAAATAACCCTAACTCTAAGCCTAATGCTCACCCTAACCCTATCCTTAATGCAATCTCAAATTCTAAACCTGATCCTATGCAAATCCCCAACATTATTTCTTACCCTAACCGTGATACTAGTCGTGACTCTCAAATTATATTGGACATTACCAGAACACTCGTAATAAAATTTAGATAACCCTATCTCTAAGGCTAACCCTAACCCTAACCGTAACCTTAACCCCAGCTCAACTTCCTAACGTAATTCTGAACTGGTTCCGGACATTAATAACGCTACTTGCAATCGTGACTCTCAAACTTTTTTTGGGACATAATCGTAACAATCGTAATACAATTTAAATAACCCTAGCTCCAAGGCTGACCCTAACCCTAACCCTAAACTTAACCCTAACCCAATCTGAAATTCATTTTAATTTAAATTTTAATAGCCTTCTACGCATACCCATCCTCTCTGGCTTCAAGAATAACATCAGCATCCACAACTCTTGTTCTTGTTTTCATGTAGTTTTTTTTTATAATTTTATAATCTGAGTGGGAAGCACACCCGTCTTTATTTTTCAACTTAACTGGCAACTCGGTCCTGATTGTTACTCTTGTCCCCTGCAGATTCTTTGCCGAGAACAGCACTAGATCCCTGTCACGCTGGTGCACAAAGACTACAATAATGGCTGGTGGAAGAGCTGGAGACAGAGGACCTGTTATTACTGGAGGGCTGCTCTTAGGTTGGCCAAGACGATGAACATTTATAAAACTCTACAGTCGTCTGATCTAGTTTCTCTGACTTGTGTAGAAACGTTCTAACGACTGCCTCTGTATATTCTTTTCCTAATAACTGATCCACTTATACACCAAAAATCAATAGGTTTCGCTTTCTTTCATGAATTTCTAAAATTAATCAGTCGATTTTGTAACTCTGTAATTTTATCATCAGTTTGGCTTTTAATTGTGTTTTGACAATGACGCACATTTTCTATTCCAGATTTATTCGTCTGTACATCAAACAACAGACTTTTAACAGCCTCATTCAGTTCAAACTTAATTTCAGTTTTTGTTGAGTCTATTCATGTTTAGTTCTAAACTAGATAACGTTTCATCTACCTTTGCACTAAATTTTTTCAAGTTATACCATTTTAGTTTCCATACCTTTAACCGCCTGAAGAACCTGCGCGATCTCAGTTTTATCTGTCGTTTTTTGTTTTAGAGCTAATGCGTTGTCTCGTGGGACTTACTTGAGCGCCTTGTACATTTTCCTTCATCCGAACACTGGACCATTCACCTTGTTAACACAAAACGTACTGGTCATTAATTAAACTTCAAAGATGGCGGTCACGTGCAAAGCATGCATATTTACAAAACATTCGTCTATGGACAGCGGCGACTTCCCTCACAAAAATCAAGAAACTTTGGATGACGACTAGTTTGTACAAACTCATCATGTTACACACACTTCTAGTCAACCTTCCTTCACATCAACTCAACTTTGAAAAACAATTTCCCCGCGCGAACGCAATTACTCGACCATCTAGGTCAAGGGCATGTAACTCTATCGCACTAAGGCTACTTGCATTTATGACACTCAAATTATTTTCGACATTATTATCACGTAATAAAATCTAAACCCTAAGTCTAAGCTAACCCTAACCATAACCATAACCCAGACTCAAATTTGAAGTAAGGGATTTTATATTACTTTATCTCATGTCGTTGCAATACGTTGTTACGTAATATATGTTGTCATGTTACATATAGCACTATATATTAGGCCTATACTATATTCTTTATTCACCTTTCATTATTAGACTGTACCAGTGGAGCAAGGAGTGTGGGTAGAGAGGTTTTTAGAGACGTATGTCTTAGATCTCTAGCTGCCCGCTACTACTGCCCAAGATCGTGTGGAATTTGTCTGTGTAAGCGTACTTTGATTTGTCGTAGAAATTATGTTTATTTTGATGTGTATGTACAGAATAATAGGAGAAGAAAAATAACAATAGAGAATAATTAGTTTGTGTTAGCAGTATGTTAACAATATATTTATTATTACAGTTGTCAGCTATTGAGAAATCAGTAAGTAATCAATAGATAACAAATATTATAAAAAGACGATGATGAACACGATGATATCGGGATTACGACAATGATGATGATAATCTGTATTATAATAATAACTTAGAATAACATGACACTGATGGTTGAAGCAGCAAAAACAACTAGAAAAATAACAGTAACAATAACAACAATAATAACAAAATGCCACAAAAATAACAACAACAATGTAAAAAAAAAATAATAACAATCCTTTGCAGCGCTGTGTTGATGCAATGACAGAAAGTATTGGGTCTGGGGTTTATTGGGTCAACCAAGTCGTATATACGGAACCACTAAATTTTGCACAGATCATCCGAAGGACTGCAAATCAATCTGTCCATGTAATATAACTTCATTATTTCTTCAGTATTAATGTTGGTTTCAGCGTAAGAATGTTCTGTTATTTATTTATAGATTGTATTACATTTATGCAATAACATAACTGGTACTGTTACTAATTTATTACTTATTTTATTTTTAAAATTAAACTTAATTTATAAAATATGCTTCAGTATAATTTAGGAAAGAAAAAATGTTTCTTTATTATATTTTTTTCAGAAAAGAATATTTAAATAAAATAATAATAACAATAAAAGGATGAATGCGACTTGATATTGATAAACATTGCTTTTCTAGTTATCTATGGCTAACTAAATTCAAATGAATTATAATATGAACGACATATGTATATTAGAATAAATTTCCAAATGTTGTAAATGTTCACATTTCTGTAATATAAATTTATTTTATTTTCCAGAATTCAAAATTTCAGAAGACGAAATTAGTTGTCTAGAATTTCACTGTTCATTTCAAGAAATAAACGATCTTAACAGCTGTTATCTTGTTATTTATTTTATCATACATCCCACTGTCACATACATACCCCTCTCTCTTTTTCCTGTATATGCTATAAATCATTAATATAGTATTTACACAAACATACATATACACACAAGCACAAGTCATAAAATACATAAACTTAATTATTCCTACTGATTTTGAGCTCGTTACGCTATCATATGTGTGTTTTTAACACTTATTGTTCCCTTTCTGTATTACCAAAGCTACTACTCTTATCTATCTTTTTATATTTTCTGTTATCATCGACTTTTTTATTTATTTTATTTTCTTTTCTTATTTATTTCTTTTAAACAATTGTGTTGTTACTGGCACCTCATTGTCATATAATTATCTTCTGCCCTTTAATGTCATCATGTTCACAGAATTTTTCCTCTAAATCTGAACTCACATTTGTGAAATGGCCAGATCACTCCTGTGTCCTCTTTTTAGCCGTCTTCTATTTCAACAAGTGATTTGTTAGCGTGTCGTGCGCCTTTCTGCAGTCACGGTGACCTCTGCCTTCTCTCTCATGATCATTCATTAAAAATTGTGTTATAGAGTTAACAAAACAAAAACTTTCAAACTTGCTGGAACTTATTGGTTTAAAATAGCATGCAAAGACCTTTCCAGCGATGCCAGAACAAACCTCCTAATATTTATATTAAGTATTTTATGACTAATTAACGATTAGTAATTATAAGAACTAATTTTTTACATGTAGTCTGAAAAAATAAAAATGTGTGAAACTGTTAAATTTATTAGTTATTATCTTCGTTTTTCAGTTTTAGCAGAAAGTATACTAAATATAATAAGAAACACACCAGAATAACAATTTATGCCTTCTGAAATCACAACAAGCAATTAACATGTCAATGTTCAGACAGCTTAGGTGGCCAGAAGCCAGGTGTACTTTTTCCAGGATGCACTTCTCTGAACTACATCAGACTGAAACTGAATATGCATATTTTCTTCAGATTATAAAAATAATTATTTCGATTCATAATCTTCGGGTGAAAACCAGAAAATTTGTTTGAATAAAGTCAGTAAAATTTATCCTTTTCCAAATAATAATAATAATAAATAATAATAATAATAATAATTTAAAAATCTATTAAACAGTACATGGCTGTATTTTAATTATCCACAGTCAACAAAATACAGAGGTTATCCTATAAATCCAAATTTCGCTGAGAGAGAGAGAGAGAGAGAGAGAGAGAGAGAGAGAGAGAGAGAGAGAGAGAGAGAGAGAGAGAGAGAGAGAGAGAGATTAAAAAAAGTGGCATGTCTACGGACAGCAGTGCCCCTGTCCAGACATCTAACAGACATCTTTCAGATAACTTTATAAAATCAGCTGAAAAATACTTGTCAAGTTTGATACAGAGTGTTCAGTGGCGCCCCTCTTCAAGTTGCGCCCAGATTACGCCAGTCTTTAGTTACGCCACTGTTAAAAACAGACAGACATACAGTATGCACATACATACACACAGGCACACTATATATATATATATTACTCTATTTTAATTTTGGTTTCTCAGTCACTTTCATTTTTTGTTCCTCTCTCTCTCTTATAGTGAATTTTGTAGAGAGGCAGACAGACAGAGAGACCGACAGATAGATAGATGTAATATATGATATATTCGTAAACTAAGCTTGGGGCCACGGAGTGTGGTGCTCCAAGACTTGGAGTGGCACTTCACGTTAACATTCGCTATGGTCTGGACGCAGACGACATTAATCAAAAAATAAATTTTTGAAAAGTTTTTGTATAAGATCTGGTAAGTGGTGTCCGAAGTGTGATTAGAAGTGAAAATAGTAAGTCATTAAAATGTCTGACTAAATACCTGCGACCAAACACTATATTTAGTAGGAAATTTTGCAGAAAACTGGTGCCGTAGGTTTCAGAAAACGAACAGTGCATGTGGCTACTGAAAAAAAGACACAAAAATTTAAAAAAAAAAAGAAGTAAACGATATATGCATTGCTTGCGAGTGAATCAGCTATACAACTTTTTAACATATTTGTATTTGAAGACAACAAATACTGGAAAATTGCTAAAAACAAATTCTATTCGCCGAAATTCCCACAGTTAAACTATTTCTGCATCAGATTCACTGGAAAGAGCATGGCAACAGCAATAACCGATACTATATATGTGATGATAATTTGTTATCGAAGTTCATTAAATTTTCTTAGTTAGAAAGCCCGATAACGAAGTCTGTTATAGCAAATTAATTCATTCATTAATTGCTATCTCACTTAATGATTATTAATAAAGTAGTGACAATTGTGTCAGGGTGAAGCTGAAATTTGAACTGTAGAAGATTTTTACTACAGCACTAACAGGTGAATTTGACTGAATATTAATTTAACTAAATATTTGATTGAACTAATTATCAATTAGAATGAATATGTTACCAACAATGATAAATCATAAGTTTTCCAATCAACAATAACCAAATGACAATGTGACTGTGAGAATATCATTAAACACTTCTGCAGGAAGATTACACTGAATAATATTCTTCAACACGGCAAATGACTTACCAGTTTGTTGGCTATAAGATAAAAATCAAATAAAATTAAATAAATCTTTGTAAAACAAATAAATCTTTATAAATCTTTGTAAAACAAATAAATCTTTATTCTAGGATAACATTAAATAAATAAATAGTTGAAGTAAAGTTTTTAAAATCTTACTAATGTGTTGGAACTTTTTTGGTATAAAACAAAAAAAGAACATAACTCAAAACAGCAACAACATACAGCTAACTTATAATTACTTTCAATATTGAACTACTGCTAAATATTCCTGCATTATTAGTATTTGTTTTATTTTTTCAGATTCCATTATAAGCAGAAATGGACACTGAATGAATCAGTTCCAGATTAGAAGCTGGATTAGACAGCTGAATTGATACAGAACAAAAATTACTTTCATAGATGTGTACTGTTCATTACTGGTTAATTATAAATCAGATATTTGTTTATTGTTCATTACTGGTTAATTATAAAGCAGATATTTGTTTATTGTTAAACTTCTTGACATGAAATATGTTGTTAAAGTGCTAAATGTTGTATCTCAAATATATTTTTTAACTTTGTTATTATTAAATATTACAGATTATTAATTTTCTGCTGGTTAATTCTTTAAGTGCACTTTCTACTTTTAAGTGATAAATAACATTTATACATTTTTGCTGTTTAATAACATTTTAGCTATTTCATGTATTTTCTGTTGATACCAAATTTATCCAGTATTTTCTAGTAATTTAAATATAAATAAATTACAACCCCAAAATTAAACAAATAATATCTAGTTTTGTTTTAAGCCTTTTTTTTATTTATTATTATTATTATTATTATTATTTGTTTACTTAAATTTTTACTTTATTTTTTTTTTTTTTTTTTTCAATACATTCAGGTACTTGTAATTATACAACTGTGTTTTGTTTTCAGCAAACTCTAGGAAGTGTGCAGAATGGAAAGCCATACCTCACTGGCTCCATCATGCACGAGGAATAACCAGAAGGTTTGATACTTCCATTCATTAATTGACACATTGTTACAGATTACCAATGTTAAATGTGTTCCATAATCTTCTCTTTCATATCCTGTCCAGGTCTTCCAGGTTTGTGTGCATGTTCATTAATGTGTGCAAACATTAATGGAGAACAAACTTAAAAAATAAGATAAAATCTATTAAAACAGTAAAGGACAAGATAATGTACCTCAGGGAATGAAATTAGGAACTCTGAATGCTATTCACTGAAGGTAAATAAAAACTGACACAAAATTAAGAGGCCTCCTGTACATTATAAATGTGATTCGTGGATGTGAAGCAACAGTCAAATATGTTTTTCATGACTGTTGCTCACTGACATTGAAATATACAGTAGATACATTTCTGTCTAGAATTTTTGTTAAAAGATAACAGGACTGAACTAACGAGATTTAATTAGCTGTACAATTAAAGTGAATGAATGGAGTAAATTATATTTTTCTTTTACAGAGATAGAAAACGGAAAACTACAGACAACTCTCGGTGGACTTGCTGACTAAATGTAAGATGTTTTATAGGCATTTTCCCGCACAGATTCACTAATCTTGATGAATCAGTGACAGAACTCTGGCTAGACTGGGAGTGGCAGTTTTCTGGTTTGGTTGGTTGGTGTTGTTTTTTACGTTTGTTTTGTTTTTTAAATTTTTGTCTGATGTATGTATATGGAAAATGTTCAGTTGTAAATATCAGAACAATTGTATTTATTAACAACTATTATGCAAATGCTAATCTGTACATACAAAGCTATAATTTACATTAATAGACTGCTTATCATCACATTTGAAAAAAAAAAAAAAACATTTAATGAAAAAACAAACAAAAAGTGGGAGTTTCACTGTCATACAATAAATATTTTAAACCATTAGTTCATGTTAATTAGTTTATAATTATAAAAATAATTAAAAAATTAAGATATTTTAGAATTTGGATTGGATTAGATTATTTATTAGATTAATTAAAATGGTATATCACTGACAGATGTCAAATATATATTGACAAGATAGCAGTAACCTGTAAATAATTAAGTAGTAACAATCATTTCTTTCATTTATTAAGAATGGTATGTACATGATTTTAATTGTTTATTACTGCAAGGTGTGTCTTAAAACTTTATTGTGAGATAAAATAAATGTATACGTATAGGTTGATTAAATACTCATCAGTTTGTCTGGAATATCCTTCAATTTCAGTGTCAAACTGGAAAGCAAAAATGTTGAATTTTAGTTTCTTATTTTTCTTTCTTAACATTTAAGATGACTTTTGTTATTCATTTCATAGTGGAAAGCAGCTAATTTGCTATTGAGAGAGTATCAGTACATTACATTTTTAAGCTATGTTTTTCTATTTCAGAGCTATAAATTAGATTGCATTCTTTTATAAATAACTGTACAGAATATCAGTAGAAGATGTAAGAACAGCAGAAACTTGAAACTTACAGTGAGATCCTCCTCCTCATCTCTTCTCCATTCTAGATACATTCTCACTGAAATTCGGTAATTGACATTTTTAGTTAAATTATTCCTATTAGCTCAAAAAACAACAACAAATAAAAAAAGCATCTAATACTAAAAATTACAAATAAATAAAACAATTAAAACTGATGATAATTAATTCATGTATTTAATTAAAACAAATCTGCCCAAAACAAATAAACAAAAAAATTAAAAATAAAACGGTAATAGTGAAATAAGTAAATAAATAAGATAATAATTTAAAATAGTAATAATAATTAACTAATAAATAAAATATAAGAGAGAATAGAAAAAAAAAGTTGTTTTAATTACAGACAAAAAGAATATTAAATTGATAATTACTGGAGTGTATTCTGTATCTTCATAAGTAACTGAACTTGTAAAAACTGCCAAATTTAAAGAACTTAGATAATACTTTGAAACTATAATAACAAGATAAAGAAATTTATAATTGCAAAGTTATTTTAAAATTCTGAATAAACATTCTTTATGCAATGTTAAAATTCATAAACTTTTATATTATACAATCATATATATTTGAAATCAAAAATAATTTATATCCAAGCTGTTTCAGAGGTGTTTTTGCCATTGTTAAACAAACATTGAAATAGACATACAAATATGTACTGTGATTAAACAAACTGTAGATTGTAAAATTAATTAAATACTCACCATAGAGTTGAAAAGCATTAATTTCAAGTATGCTACATCCAAATTATAATCATGATTTTTGAATTTGAAATAATATATTATATCTATATGATGTTATTTTATTATTGGTATTATTACTACTGAAACCAAACATTTTTTGAAAGGTTTATTAATGAATATTTTTTACCACATTTTACTTTCAGAACTCTAGAGCTTATGTAACTTATATCTTTCAGTTCTCTTTAAGTTTTTTAATTGAATGGTTCCATGTAACTCATAAAATTCTGTAAAATTTTCCTTCATTAACAGTTTTAACATAAGCTCATCTGTAAATGCTTTGTAAGCACCATGTTGAATAACCTTTTTTATTTATTTATTTATTTTTTAGCATCACTTCTTCTAACATTCACTATAAATGTATTGTCTAGTTTTCGTAACCTTTTGGGAAAAATGCATACTGATTTGAAAAAAAAAAATAATAATAATAATAAAGAAATTAATGCAAATTAAAATGATAGAACAGAAATTTGCAGCTTACATTACTTTAAGTTTTCAGTTCTCTTTAATGTTTTAATTGAGTGATTCCATGAAAAGATACTAAATTATATTCAAACCATATTTAGTCTTTTATATTTTTGTAACTCATAAAATTTTGTAACATTTTGTAAAATGTCTTTCATTAACATTAATATATTAATATTATCTGATCTGTAAATGCTCTGTCAGCACCATACGGAATAATATATATATATATATATATATATATTACATTTTCTTTTTATTATTATTATTATTATTTTTTTTTAAATTGTATTGTTATTTATTCCTTCATCGAAAATTCACTTTAAATATATTCTAACTGAATTTTGAAAAAGTTATTAAACTTCAAGAAAACAAAATACAGCTGACGCTCTTGTCTTCATACCCAGGCCAGAATAATGTGTATTAACTTTAAAAAAAAAAAATAATAATAATAATAATAGTAATAATAATAAAGAAATAATAAAAATAAAAGAAATAAGCACACGGTTGAAATGTATGACTATATAAGCGGAAATGTAATAAGTATATAACTGATTTTCATGGCTTGAAAAGTTGGAATCATAAAATGGAGCGATATGACTAAAAAAGTTCTTTACTTCAATCAAACCATTGACATTCATAATTAGTTCCTTTACTTGCTATATTAGGCAACGTTCTCGGAATTAAACGTCGAATGGATGAAGGGAGATAACTTTGTCCTACCTGCCCATTGTATTATGTATATTCATCTGTAGAGTACTCATACATGGGAAACGTTTTAAAATTGAAAGAAAAAGACGGCTTTTTCTGTAGCTAGTTCGGCAGACCATAATACCACAATGATCGTTTTGTTTTGATCAACATTATTATTATTATTATTATTATTATTATTATTATTATTATTATTATTATTATTATTATTATTATTATTTAATACTTTTGATTGAAATCTATCAATTTATTTGGGAAATACAGTTTCATCGTATGAGAACTGGAAACTTTCTGGTTTAAAAATTAAGAACAATCACTTTCCCTATTTAAATACAGCCACTAAATATTACTGTCAGAATAAACAACTATCAATGGCCCCGCGTTCTGTAAGTGTTCAAAAAATCTAATTGAAATATATTAACTTCTGTTGGTTTCAAAAAAAAATACAAATAAAATAAAGTCTTCCAAATAGTCATATAATACATTTTACATCGTTGGTTTAGGAAAAAAACGTCCTAAATGGTGTCACTGCTTTCTAACATGTTCATTAAAATACATATTAATAGTATTACCTTTCGACTATAATATATACTGAGCAGCAAACCGCTTTTCTTGGACAGTACCAAATAAGATTAATCGAAATTAGGATTATAAACAAAATATTAATTTTCATTTATAAGTTAAATCATTTGCTAGTAGTACTTCTAATATGACACAGTAAAACTGACATTTGACTTAACAAAGCTATAATGGGTTACTTTTTGCACTCGTAGCCGTTTTTGCTGAAGATGGTGGTGGTACTAGTAATAGTAAAACGTTCTTAAAACAGTCACATAAATTCCTAAATTAATTTTAATATTTTCTGATAACGAAGTATATAATGAATTTTATTAATAATAAATTTATCAAATCAAATAAGTATATAAACCGGTAATCATACACTCAAAATCTACGTCTTGTGGCATTGATTGGCTTTACAAATCATAGCAAAATACCTCTGTTGACTCTAAGCTGCAAGATTACCTGTAAACACATAATTATAATGACTTTTAACATGTAATAAAATGTATTAGTAAAGTTGTAAATTTCATTGAAAATCTAAATTTCAGACGGTTCCTTTTCTCATGAAATTCATATTTGCAGCGAACTTTCACAACGTTGTAAATTTTTACTTTTGGAATTTTACATTCGGTTTCAGTCGGAAGCAATCGGCTTATAATTTGTTAAATATAGATTGTGAATATGATATCAGAAGGAAATATTTGTTACATTTCATTTTTATCGTGAAAGGGCTGCTTTCACTGGACGCTTCTATACTGAATTTCACAGATCTGTTCTTTACTGAACTACGGCTATCCTGTACGATTGTTTAAATTCACTAAACCTTTAATGCTTTACAAACATAAAACTAATACAAGTTGAAAATATTCAATGCCAAAATATATATTTGGGAGAAGAATTATGCTTAAATTTCATATTTTGGTTACTGCTAAGCAGACATTTTTTTTTGAATAGTCTGATCATAATTATTTATTTATTTATTTATTTATTTATTTATTTATTATATCTACCATTAAAATAAATAAAATAATGAGGATGTTGTTGATAAATAATATAAAATACAATAAAATAAATAGAAGAACTTAACTTTTCAAATTAATTTTGTAAGAGGATTTTCTTTCTTGTTTTTCTTCTTTCTTTTTTTTTTTTTTTTTTTCTTTCTTTCTTTTTTCAAACTAGAAGTTTTTTGGTCTTTAACATGGACTCTAAGTGTAATTACAAACAAACAGACAACCAGAACAAAACATACTTTCCATTATTGTGTTTACATACGATTTAAAAAGTAAATGTAATGATTATTATTATTATTATTATTATTATTATTATTATTATTATTATTATTATTATTATTATTATTATTATTATTATCATTGTTATCATTGTTATTATTATTGTTGTTGTTGTTGTAGTTGTTATTATAAGTAGCAGTAGTAGTAGTAGTATAACAGATGTTCTTTTCATTATTGTTGATATTGTCATTACTAGGTTTAATGGTACTGTAAATACATTCAAACTTGTTTTGTTTAAAAAATTTCAAAACTTTGCCTGAATAAAATAACTTTTATACTAAGTTTCTTGCGTTTTCTGTTACAGACATTCTATATGCCTCTTGATACAATTGTAAATTTGACTGACGAAACCTGAATGTGATCCTATATTCAGCTGTGGACTCATAGCGAGCGAGTTCTGCTATTTGCACCGTTACTTTTTTCCGTTAGTTTATAATTAATACAAGCGATGTTCAAACCTGTTACGTATGAAATACATACTTTCTACTTACACTTGTTACTAACGTATCAATACTTATATCGAATATTATGTGATACAAACAAAAGTAGATATTTTCTTACTATAATTCAGCTAAAGTTTGTCTAATAGAAAAAATATTTTTGAGTTTCCACACAGGACCTTATAATAAATAAATTTGACCATTCAACTGAAATAACATTCAGATGTTATGTCCAACTATATATAGAGAAAACAAGCGATTACAATACTGAACAGATTTAACCTTCACTGTCTCGATTTTCATAGATGTTATTTCGCAGATCAGATAGCAATTTCTACGTGTACTACAATATGTATTATACAATCCATGTGTATTACAATTTGTATTATACAATCCATGTGAATTATGATATGTATTATACAATACACGTGCATTACAATATGTATTATACACTTCACGTGTACTTCAATATATATTGTACAATCCGCGTGTATTACAACGTATTATACAATCCACGTTAATTACAATATGTATTATACAGTCCGCATGTTTATGTGTTTTGTATTAATTCGTCGCAGTACTCTGGTATATAGTCTTTCGTTAAATAAGGTCACCTCTTGTTGTTTGTTCCAGTTTGAAACACTACTGTAATTGTTATGCTTAGCAAGTATCTAACATCGTGGAGAAAGACAGGGAACAATGAAAGCAGATATAACAGCTGTAATACATAACCGTCATCATCATTATCATCGTCATTCATTTTCTAACAATTTATTACTTTGTTACAATTTTCATTCATCGGCTAATGATATACTATACTGTTGTTATTTCAGAATCATTGTGATTATTTCCAGTTTATTTTTCTAATATGCAAGCAGGAATAAAAAAATAAAGTAAAACAAAAATAAAAATAAAATAAAATGGCCTTAATGAAGGAGGTAGTTTTGTCTTTTTCCGACCCACTTTTTCCAAAAAACGAGATGTACTTACAGTGATTTATAAAACTATTCATCATTAATACGTATCACAAAGAAACGACTGAGACAGCTGATGTGTTATCTGGATGACTGCTAGAAAGGAACATTCTGACAGAGGACAGCACAAGAGTGGAATATGTAGAAGAAACATGCTGAGGCTTTTATTTAAAAACGAGACACTACGGCTACGCCATGATGATGATGATGATAACAAAGTAGTTGCATATTTTCGGGGATGAAGAGTATATTAGTTTTGCTATATATAAATTAAATATGCCTCTTTATACAACAAAGAAATTTAAAAAAAAAAAAAATAATAATAATGTAAAAAATAATAATAATAATAATAATAATAATAATAATAATAATAATAAATTATGATAAAAACACAATAACAATAATAAATAAATAAATAAAATAAATAAATACAAATCTGTTCAGACGTAACTCTTACATATTATAAGCTGAGAGAGGTTGTCTCCCTTGTTCCTGTTCCATGGCAACGTTTGTTGACGGCTTTGCTTGGCGTCTTCACTTTTCACCATGAAGCGAATATTCAAAACGCTGGGACCGTCGAAACAAAAGCACGAATCTACTTCTGACGTAGTTCTGGAATCGAGCGAAAAACCCAAGAAAACAACCAGAAAAAGAAACAGCTTACCCAACGACGACAGGTATGTCAGTTACTGCAACACTAGCCTAGTTCCTGACACCTGACGACTTTTGTATTTGTTTCTATTTTTAGTAACAGATTACAGCTAGAAGCAAACTAAATTTACAGTACTTGAACATTAAATTGTTTATCTATATCAAAATCTAGTATATAACTTCTTTCGGTCATTTATTTTTCTTTTTCTTTGTAAGGTGATTGTGAATGTTTGGGTGTTTGTTTATGGGTGTGTTTGCTTGTATGTGTGTGTATGTCTGTATTTGTATGTATGTATGAAAGTGTGTAAGTGTGTGTGTATGTATGTATGAAAGTGTGTAAGTGTGTGTGTATGTGTGTGTGTGTGTATATATATATATATATTATATATTTATCTTTCTATATTTCTACACTAGCCTATATCTTCTGCCTGTTATTATATGTTAGTGTATACGTCTGTGTATGTGTGCGAGTGAATGTGTTTCTGTGCGTGTGTCTGTGTACTAATTTTGTTTTTGTTTTCAGAGAGATGGCATACGCCGCTGAAGAACCTCGCTCTGCTTGTCACAGACGTGACTGTCTTCAGAAAGCTGGTCAAGGAGTAAGTGAAAAATTCTAAAATGTAGATCGACAAAAAAAGTATTATTTAGGTGTAAGACAACGTGATTTTAAAACTAACAGTCTGTGATCCTAGCAAGGGTAGTAACTTAGTGTCATACTGGTATTACAAATTAAAAACTAAACTTGTTATAGCGCTTGAATACGTGCATGTAATTGTTTTAATAAGTTCTCGTATATGTGATTCAAAAAGAAAATATTATTATTATTATTATTATTATTATTATTATTATTATTATTATTATTATTATTAATCCTTCCGCCGATATTTTTGGCAAACAAATCGAACACAGTTGCCCAAAGTTTCACATTTTTTATTATTTACTGAAGGAACACTAGGAAATTGAAATATTTCGGAAGATAATAATATATATTCTGCTAAAACTTTAAAATTAAAACTCTGACTTAGAAATATAAAATGTATTCTAAGTAACAAATGACTATAAAGTAATAATTTTTCATTCAATATAAAGAGTAGAACAACATGTGACGTCACACACACACCTTTATCTCACAGATGTGTTACCAATTAATATATTTATTTATTTTGTTATTTTATTTTACTCAAAGGAAGTTTCTGATAATGTGTATGTTTACATGAACACATACAAAGAAAGCAGTCATTCTTATGTAAAACAAAAATTATGAAATGAACAGCTGAAAAATTACTAATTATTTATTTTTCTTTCTTTGTTTTTTCAGGACGAGGCGACAGTTTGTTCCCTGGTCAGAGACACAGCTGGTGGCGATGGTCAGTTTCAAACATCTCTCTTAATTAAACACATCTCACTATTACAAAACTATCTCTTCTACAGTGTTAACATCAAACATCTCTCTTAATTAAACACATCTCACTATTACAAAACTATCTCTTCTACAGTGTTAACATCAAACATCTCTTACTTAAACACATCTCATTATTACAACTTTGCTAACACAACTATCTCTTCTACAGTATAAGTGTTAACAGTTACAAAACCACAGTGATGTTTGCTTTAGGACAGACGATTGTTTTAACTTTTAATATAAACAATGATTGTTTTAACTTTTAATATAAACAACGATTGTTTTAACTTTTAATATAAACAAAGATATTTATTTGATTCTTCTATTTGTGTTTTGTATGTATGTTTATCTATATATATGTGTGTGTGTGTGTGTGTGTGTGTGTGTGTGTGTGTGTGTGTGTGTGTGTTAACTTAGTAAAACGATATATTCTACATTATTAGTATTGACAGTGACAAAAACAACAAAAAAAAAACAACAACAACAAACAAACAAAAAAACAAGTTATGTTTGCTTTAGTACAAACGATTGTTTAATAGTTTTAATATAAACAGATAAATATCTTAGTCTTCAGTTTACGTATATGTATATGCATGTAAACACACACACACACACAAACACTCACACACACACACACACACACACCTACATACGTACATAGGAAGACACATACACAGTGAATAACAAGCAGTTAGGTACATGGATTTGTTGATCGATGGATGGATGGATGGACAAATAGACAGATAGACAAATAGACAGATAGACAAATAGACAGATATTATTGGCAGGTAAATTATATAGACAGACAGACAGACAGACAGACTGTCAGATATACCGATACGTGTAGTATTGTTTATTTCAGTGGCAGGAAAGGCGGTTTCAGCGAGTTCCAGTTTCGGCGACTTTGACAAACCAATCCTGGGTGAAAACTGGTCTCTCCTCGACGACATCATCTCTCACTTCGAGCAGAAAGAAGATGGCCAAGAGCTGTCCAGAATTCTGGTAACCATAGCAGCACTGTTTTTTCTATACTAATCCCAAATTATAATCATGTGTTTATCGCTGTGCTCCAAATATTGGTAAACAATGGAACATTATTTTTATTTAGTAATCCTAAAGTTTGCCATTACTATTCAGAATTCTGGTAACTATAGCAACACTTTTTATATTTATAAATCCTATAATTGTCTTGAACATTGTTCTTTATTTCCCAAACACAGGCAGCTATGGCAACATAATTTATTATTTACAAATTATGTTTTGTATCATTAAGTCCAAAATTTAAATTACAGAATAAAGATATCCAAGTGCCAAAATATATCATTAATTTGTTTTATCTGATTGAAATATGTGTTAATTAAGTAATGCATTTTAAATGTGTTAAGTTACTTACACCACAAATATCAATGTCCCTGAATTAAAAGCCCTGCGATATTGTTTAATATTGTGTGCTAGGTATTGATATATATCTACAAATATAGAGAATTTCGTATAAAAACTTAGTTTAGTGAGATACATACACTGGATGTGTATGATATAGATAATATGATACATACATACATGTAGACATACTTACATACAAACATACACACACACACACAGACACACATACTCACATACTCACACACACACTCACACAAATACACTCACACACTCACACAGACACACACACACTCACACAGACACACACACACTCAGACAGACACACACACTCACACAGATACACTCACACACAGACACACACACACTCACACAGACACACACACTAATACAAATACACTCACACACAGACACACACACTCACACAGACACTCACACATACACACACTCACACACACACAGACACATAAAAGACATGTTAATCTGGTTTGATGTTTTCAGTGTAAAGAGCGAGACTGTGAAAACATGACTAAGATGATGGACGAGCAGTTGTCTAAGATCCAGCGAAACCTGCGGCTTGTCGGAAGAGAGGTAAACTCGTACTTCTTTATTGTTTACACATTGAAACTCCGTACTTTCTTCTTGATTATTTACACACTGTAAATTCGTATTTTCTTCTTATTGTTTACACAGTGTAAATTCGTACTTTCTTCTTTATTTTTTATACACTAAACTCGTGTTTTCTTCTTTATTGTTTACACATTGTAAATTCGTACTTTCTTCTTTATTGTTTACACATAGTAAATTCGTACTTTCTTCTATTTTGTTTACACACTCTAAGCTCGTATTTTCTTCTTTATGGTTAAAGATTATATTTTATTTTATTCACTTCTGATAATAATTAAAACTTTTTATTTTATATATACATACGTTTTCTCTATTAAAATATATATATATATTTATTTAAATATAAAAAACATGTATTTATCCCTTCTTATTTACAGAGTAAACCTTTATTTTTCTTTATAGAATAAACTCCATTCCCCTTCTTTATGACTTGCACATCTGTTAAATATTTTAATTTTACCTCTCTCCAGCTCTCTGATGCTCAGTCTTGCTATATCAGTTGCCTCGACAACCTGCACGGCAACGTGCAACACGAGTACAGCGGCCTGAAGGAGAAAAGTCAGGTCGAGTCGGAGAACAGTGACGAGGAGGAGTCCGAGGAGGAAAGTGAAGACACAAGCAGAGTAAACATTCAGTGATATAGTAATTACACACACACATACACACTACACACATACACATACATACATACATACATACATACACAACATACACACACACATACACACATACACACACATACACACACATATATACACACTACACACGTACACACACATACACACACACACATACATACACACACACATACACACACACACATACACACACACACATACACACACACACATACATACATACATACACAACATACACACACACACATACACACACACATACATACATACATACACAACATACACACACATACACACAAACACATACATACATACATACACAACATACACACACACACATACACACACATACACACACATATATACACACTACACACACACACACACACACACACACACACATGCATACACACGTACACACATATATACACGTACACACACATACATACACACACACATACATACACACACACATGCACATACACACATACACACGTACACATACATATATATACACGTACACACACACATATATATATACACATACATACACATACATATATATACACGTACACACATACGTATGTATATACACACACGCACACATACACACATATACAAACATACACATACACACGTACAAACCCACATATGTACACATACATAAATGCACGCAGACAGAAAAATACACACACACACACACACACACACTTATACACACCTTCATAAATACATTTAGGTTCACACAAAGATATGTACATGCATACAACTCGTTTATTGGCAATGGAATGTTTACTAGTCACACAGAATTATAAAATGTGTTCAGATAACGCCATACAAACTGTGATAAAAACTGGTGATATGTTTCTGATAAATAAAAAATAAGGATTGTAAGATTAAAATTTTAATAAAATAGACCAAAACCATATAATGAATATTCAGATATAATTTATAAGAAATATCTTCCATTAATGACTAAATTACAAGGTAATATGTTGTTTTTTTTTGTTGTTTTTTTTCTTTTCAGTCTGAAAATGAGAATGAAGGAATAAGGAATGATAGTTTACCAAAAGAACACACAAGAGAACATTCGGAAGAAAGAGGAGAACAGCTCAGTGTACAGAGATACAGAGACTGTGTACAAAGGGTAAAATATTTTATTTTACTATCTTCTTAGACTTCTATAAAAGATCTTTGTGGATTTTTTGTTGTTGAAATAATAATTGTTATAATATTAGTGAAAAAATTAATTTTGTAGTATACAAATTGAAGCTTTCTTAGAAAATACATTTTGAAGATTTTATTTTGTCGCGCGCACGTTATTGTCGTCATCATCATTATCATTACTTGTAGTATTACCATCATCATCATCATTATCATTACGTGTAATATTACCATCATCATCATTATCATTACTTGTAATATTACCATCATCATTACGTGTAATATTACCATCATCATCATCGTCATCATCATTATCATTACGTGTAGTATCACCATCATCATCATTATCATTACGTGTAATATTACCATCATCATTATCGTCATCATCATCATTATTATCATTATTTATTATTATTATTATTATTATTATTATTATTATTATTATTATTATTATTATAGAACACTATATAGGAAAGTAAATGTTAATAAAAATTATTTTAGTAAAGTAATATCAGAAATGAAGATTATTTACGTGTATTTGTAATTTTTCTTGCAGAGTTCAAGAACAGCAAAGACTGAAGATAAAAACGTCACTGATAAACAAGAGTTGACAGATGAAGAGAAAACAAACTCACAGTCTGACTGTGAGAATGATGTGAGTAGACTCACACTTTTTGTTACTCTTACCCTAGAGAAACAATGACTGATACGTACGTGATGAAAAAAACAAAAACAATATATATATATATATATAAAACAGTTTAAAAAATTATCAATAATTAAAAAGTAAGTTATGTTTCACATTTATTATTGTTATTATTGTTATTATTATATTATTATTGTTATTATTATTACTATTATTACTATCACTATTATTATTATTATTATTATTATTATTATTATTATTATTATTATTATTATTATTATGACCGTATATACTTGTGTATAAGTCGAAATTTTGGGAGACTATATTAAGGTAATATTTTGGGGGTCGACTTATACATAGGTAATGCTTTTTGTAGCTCTTGCCGAAGAGTCGCCATTTTGACTATTTTTTGCTACGGGATGCATCTAAAATAATCGCGGTCTTTCAGCTTTTCAAAAATACAATTTTATCGTATAAAAAATTTTGAAAAATTAAATAACAAATCCAAATATGAAGGTAAAACATGATATTCTTCCGTTTAATGACATAAAAATACATTTTAAAGCGAGAAAACCGTCAGTACGGCGTTATGCCTTACGGCGTCTTGCAATGATCTAGAAATGCAGACTTCTCTGCCAAATTGCACTAAATATCGGTCCTAATTTCATAAACAAAACTCACTTGTTTAATTGTAAAGAATTTGGTGAAATAATATTGCAATCGTCATTAATATCCACTACCGACAAATTTTGTAAATCATAGAACGGCTAAATATAACGGTAAGTTAGGTCTCCATGTTAGACCTATTACATTAAAGAGATACTATTTATGATACATTTAGTCTATAGCTCGTGTAATACATGCATTTACGTTATTATGGTATGTTCGTGCAAGTTACAGCTCGTGCAAGTTATGTTACAGTAGGCGTACTATGTAGGCCTTCATGGCACTGTCACACTGGTCTAAAAATAGTGACGGTGCCTGGAATCTACAGTCGACTTATACACAAGTAATACCTAAAATTGACGCAATTTTTGGTCTTAAAATACACATCGACTTATACATAAGGTCGCCTTGTACACAAGTATATACGGTATTACTGTTATTACTATTATTATTATTATTACTGTTATTACTATTTTTATTATTATTATTATTATTATTATTATTATTATTATTATTATTATTATTATTATTATTATTATTATTATTATTATTATTATTATTATTATTACTACTATTTTTCAGGGTGAAGAGGGTGGAGGTGAGGAGAGTAAAGTGGCTAGTTTTTACGACTGGTATGACAGGGAGTACCGGATGTGTAAGGAGAGGGGGGAGATTCTACACAGACAAGTTCAGGAATCCGCAGCCAGAGTGGCGCAGCTAGTCAACTCTGTTTACAAACAAACAAACAGCCACGCCCCGCCCCACCCTTAAATAGCTGTCTTCGAAAACCCACTTTCGTTAATGATTAATATTTAATGTTTTTCAATTGAGTTTCTTTCTCTTTCTCCCAGTGTGAGTTTTAAATATTTTTGTTTTGTTTTCCTTTGTTTTATCAGTTTTTGATCATGAAAGTGATGTAATTTTGTGTCTGTGTAGACTGATTATATTAAATAAGTGCTACAATTATGTTTACTTAATTCACTATTTCAACTGAAGTTGAAAAATATTAAATTTATATTTGTAGTATAATTTTATAAATATTTTTATTCAAAATATTTTTATATGCATTTCATTTTAATTATTCTTTAAAATTGAAATTTAAATAAATAAAGAAAGAAAGAAAGAAATTTATAATTATATTATAAATTAATTAATTAGCAACACATAAATATTAATTAATTAATTAATTAATAATATTCTTTTGAAGGAACTGATTTTTTAACTGTGTGTGTTGATTAGATCAGTTTAAAGTTGACCTTTGCATTAAAAATACATGAGCAATTTGTTGTGTTATTTTTTGTTTCGTTTCTCTGCTACACTCATTTGTTATTATGATTCAGAAAAACACAAAAATCTTTTTCACCAAAAACTGAGCTCAACAAAACCAAGAATGTCGTAAATGCTTATCAGTATTTATTTCAGTAGCACGTTCTGTGACAAAAAATACAGCAAAAATAATCAGACAATTTTAGCCTACTGTTGTCTTTTCATATGCAGATATCTCTCTCTCTCTTTCTCTCTCTCTCTCTCTCTCTCTCTCTCTCTCTCTCTCTCTCTCTCTCTCTCTCTCTCTCTCTCTCTCTCTGTCTTTCTATCTTGCTCTTTCTCTCTGTATTTATTTCTCTGTGTTTGTGTCCTCGAGTATTTCAGTCTTTTTATTTCTTTATTTCAGTCTTTGGCGCTGTTTCTTTCTTTCTCTCTGTTTGTTCTCTCTCTCTCTCTCTCTCTCTCTCTCTCTCTCTCTCTCTCTCTCTCTCTCTCTCTCTCTCTCTCTCTCTCTCTCTCTCTCTCTCTCAGGCGCCATAAGTTGATATCGAATTTTGTAAATTATTTACTTAATTTTAATTTGATCGTTAATTTGGTTATTTACATAAACATTTGTCATTTCTGTCTGTTTTTACTTTATGTCTTCTTGTTACATTTTGTTCACTCCTAAGATAATGGAAAAAATATTCCTTCCCCTAAATCACGTTTAACACAAAAATTACATAGCAGAGATTACAAATGCTTCTGTTGCTGTAATTGCTAGTTAAGTCTGTTGCTATCCTTTACGTCTTGTACAATATTTATTTCTATTCGTTTTAACACGGGACTGGTCAGTAGGCCTAGCCCATAAGACCTTTCCGCTTTTAAAGACCACTCCTAGTGATTCATTGTCAAGTGACAGTAATGTACACAAATCTTCTTAAAACTTGCCAAACTGTTTTGCTGGCGATAAGTTTTGAAATGTATAAGACTATTTTAATGTTTTTTAGTTTTGCATAACTTAAAAACAAAAAAAAAAAAAAAAAAAAGATCCACACCAAATAACGCAGAAAGATCACGACATTTGTTCTGAAAATTACTTTACAGACATTTACAGATATTTATGGCTACGATGAGTTCCTGTGTCATTGCAAAATGTTATCTGAGCTTGGCAGAATATTCCCCTAAGATTTAGTTTTCTTCATCTCAGAAGAAGTTGCCTGGTTTTTACTGTTGCCATGGACACACAGTTCTGACTTAGTTACTGCTATCTCACAAGATGGATGACAACCTCACCTTCTGGTTTGTTTTGTGTTTTGTCAGTGAATGAATGAACTTGGTCACGAAACAAACACATTTTTCCTACTATGTTTATTAAACTGCACTGTTTGGTGCTACCAATAAATAGCGCCACATTAGTCTTGACAGGACCGTTGGCACAAACACACACACGCATGTATGTATATATATAAAATATATATATATATACACATACCTCCACATACATACACAAATACAAACGTATACATATACAGTCATAAACATATACAAATATATACAAGCACATACACTTACATACATACAAAAATACACACATTCACATATGCATTCGTATATACATACACATTGGTCAACACACACACATACATACACATACATATATACACACATATATATACATATGTACATACATACGTAAATACATATATGCATACGTACACACATATACATACATACAAACATTTACACATACATACGTCCCACACACACACACACATCCATACACACACATATATACAAATATACATACATAGGTAAACATACGCAAACATTCACAAACATACGCATACATGAATACATGTATACAACGCACACAACAAACTGTATATAACAGCAGGCTGACTAATTGTGTTTTCACTGATGTTGAACAAGTCATAAACTCCAGCCGGGGGCGCTTGTTCTGTTCGCGACTAAGATAATCTTCAAGACGTGACTAGTAAACTGAAATGTTAATTATTAACAATTTCAAATTATTTTTGTTTTCTTTGGGGCGACCAGTCTTTGCTGACAGCAAAAATGAGGCAGTAATTATCTCTTCCAACCTGACGTCGTGACGTCATCGCGTACACAGTGGACTGGTGCGAGTTTCTTCTGGCGGGATTTTATTAGGAAGAAGAAGAATTACAAATAAATAAATAAAAATACAAAGCTATTTATACAATTTTCAATTGTTACAAGTACTTATTACTAAATTAAAAAATAATATATATTCACCAGCGAATCCATGCTAACTGAAAGGAAATAAGTACAAAATATAGTTTGTAATGAATTTTATTAAAAAGAATTGCAATTGTATTATACCGCGTACAGCTCTCGCATTTAAAAATATATATATATATACTTAACCAAACAAATTTAGCATGTTTTTGTAAATGACTGTTGCTTCCAAATAAATTAAAATAATGTAATAAAATTCGTAATATGTTAGTTGCATATGCCCTGTCGCTTTGGGAAATGAAAAGAACACCATCTGTCATATCGCACGCCGCTCTGTGTACTGCACGTCCAAACGCAGTGCGCTCGTGCTGTCGCAGAAGCGCGTGCAATACCGATATATTGAAATCAAATTTTGATGCACTGAACCAACATTATCGAAAAACAAAAGGAATTTATCCTGTTATTATGGGTCGCCGTTCTGACTTAACGGAAAATCAACTCATGAAGCAATGGACGGTTTAACGCCGGCCAACGCTTACACTACGTACCAAACTGGGCAAATGCGAATCGACCACGTTCTGATAGACCAGATTAACTACTCCAAGGAAACACACGTATTTAGTGACGTCATTTCAACGTCCCAGGTTCGAAAGTCCTCCACGTTTTGCCCGTACTTTGCAGCAAACCACAGACACTAGAACAGACATCAGCAACCTTTTTCGAGAAGCGGGTCACATGAGACATGGCTCATCCTCAGACGGGCCGCAGGTGCTAATTTAGGCGATTTTGTGTTTTTACGTAGAGTTTATTTTTAAACAAATTTCATTTTCATTTACTTCAGGAATTGTTACAATAAAAAAAAAATGACATGTGTTTTAGTATATTAGTAGATACAAAATAGACTCATTTTATAAAATTTGAATTAACGTTATTTTACTTGTGTAATTAGGTGGGCCGCAGTTTGCCCATGACTGCACTAGAATTCATGCTCAAACTGTCCGTAACCATCTCCATGCTGCTGGATTACAAGCACATCGCCCTGTTGTACTGTTCCTCTGACAGCGCGTCACATTCAAGAACGTCTGAGATGGGCCAGAATACACCAACACTGGCGACGTAGACAATGGAATCAGACATTATTCCCAGAGGAATATAGGTTTTGTTTTCAGTTTGCGGATGGCAGGCGTCATGTATGCAGGCAACGCGAAGAACGATATAATGCAAACAATTTATGGTATTTATGGTGCAGGTAAAACAGATACCGTTTTTATTCACTTAAACATGACTGCTCAAAGTTACTGCGACGATATCATTACATCAGTGGACTCCATTCCTGCAGCAGCATCTTGGCTTTCTGTTTCAAAATGACAACACCAGACCACACACCGCTAGGCTAACCACTAATATTCTTGAGCGGAACTACATCCAAGTGTTGAACTGGCCACCAAGTCCCCTGACTTGTCCCCAGTTGAGCATGCATGGGACCTACTGGGCCGTAGGGTACGCGAAGACCATCCTCACATCCTTGATGTCCATGACCTACAAATTGCTCTGAACGGGGAATGGAACGCAACAATTGTTTCTGAAATTAATGTTCTCAATAGAAGCACGAGACGACGATGTACTGTTGTCGTCAATGCCGCTGGTGCACACACACACACATTAGTGAGTTCTCTCAACATTTGGGTAGATGTACCCTTCCGTTTCATCAGCTGACATTAAAGTAACCACGCTGATACCGTGACAACCTGTTACTGTGGTTACAGTCAGAAATGCTGGGTCAATGAAATAATGTTTACAAATAAATTCAACATCCATCTGGTTGTCTGTGTTTCATATCGTGTACATAATTGCCAGTCGTATTTGGTACAGAATATATATATTAGCTATATGCTTGGTTCATGAGACATGGGCCAGTTAATTTTAAGGCAAATGATCATAAAAGTTGATGACTTGCATTCTGGCATACTGTTATACTATTCGATAATAAAGTATTATGTAATCGCATTTTGCATTATAAATCTTTAGCAGAATAAGTAAAAACATAAATATAATAAATATCACCAAGTATATGCAGATAGGAGAAAAAGAAATATTTTTTGTGAAATATTTGTATTTTTAAAGTTTTTGTTTTTTTTTTATCTTATACTCAAGCAGTTTCATTTCTGATTACGTATATTTATTTGTCATTATTGAGTCCTAAAGAATTAAATATTAAGAACATCTGGTTAATATTAAATCTAAAACAGAGTTTAAAAACAACACAGTAAAATTTCTTAAAGTGTTTTATTGAACAGTGTCACTATCAGCAAACAATCTGAGATGTTAAAGTTTCAAAATACAAAACTGACATTTTTTAAAATTAATAATAATAAAAATAACAATAATAATAACAATAATAATAATAATAATAATAATAATAATAATAATAAAATCACTTTTTTAATATAAAATTAATCCTTATTGATTTTTGAATAATACGAACCTGTTTTTGTGAACATTAATGTTTTTTTCTGTTTTTGTTTTGGCGTTAGATAACTAAACTTATAGATTTGTGTTTTGTTTCACAGCGAACATAAGACAGAACTAAAAATGTTTGTGAAATCACATTTCGGACTTTTACTCAGTTTCTCTGCCCCAGTGAAAAGATCGCTTGCTGTCGAAATCGTCCTCGATGTTTGGCTCGTCGAATCCACTTCTGCCAAACCTGAACAACGCGCCGCCTCGCTTACCAAAGCGAAACAGTGAGCCCCGTTTTCCAAATCTAAACAGCGAGCCTCGTTTTCCGAATCTGAACAGACTGCCGCCACGTTTGTCGAGGTAGTCGGGTAAGATGTAGTCGTCTGAACGTTTTGACGCAGACCCCAAAGTTCTCAGTTGTAGATCGGCATCTGGCAAAGAACAAAAAGAACGTTAACTGTTTATGTTACAAGAAAACCTCTGTGTTTTGTTTGAGGTAGTAAAAGAACTGATATTATCTGCTGCTTTAATTCGATCATGCGATAAACAAACCGGATTTATACAGAAAGGTTTGTAAGATGTTTCAGAGAACAGACGTCTTGTATTAAAACACTCGTTGCATTCTCAAACTAAAACATCCGTCAATGACTGCTACTACTACAGCAACTATTAGTACTACTACGTTTACTACTATAGCTGGTATTAGTAGTACTACTTTTATTACTATAACTACTATTATTACAGCTACTACAACTACTACAACAAGAACAACAGCAACTACCACCACTACTAGTAAGACTAATACTGCTGCAGCTTCTGCCACTACTTCTAATAAGGCTACGACTATTACAACATCCACCTTTACTACTACTGCTTTTTCAACTACTATTTTGCTACTGCTACCACTACAACAATATAACTACCAAACATGTTCGACTGTTACTAAATAATAAGAATTCTCACTGACAGCTGTGAACTGATACTCGTTCTCTTTGCACTTACATTTTAAATGGGGTGGATGTTTTTCAGACACCAGAGTTAAATAACAGTAGTCACTGCCCATTTAATGCAGAATCTCCTATATTAGTAATAAATAACTGACAATTTATCTTCATCTGCTTTCTGTGTTTAATCGTTAGCTGCGGTACCCTTCTACGAAATTCCTCCTATCAAACAGTGTCGCACTTTATATTTATTTCTTTCAGTCCTTATTCATTCATTTGTGTATATGCGCGTATGTGTGTACGTCTGTATAAGGAGTTGTCTTACCAGTACAAATCTTTCAGTATTAATGTAGATATTCTGTATTATTACAACGTGCTATAAGTTCCAGGTCTGAGACAAACTGACAAGTTTTCAGCGTGTTATACTGGTGTGTATTTCTGTTACAGTACAAGACAAAAAGCTTATTCCATGCCGGGATGCCCCGGGATATTACATTCATTAACGGACACAAATTGTCAACACATCGTAAAGCTGGAGGAAAGAAAATGATTTCGATCTTGGAATTAATTAATTAAAAAATACTAATAATAATTATTATAAATAAAAAAAGAAGTATTTTTGGAGTACTTTATTTTTTTTTTTTTTTTTTTTTTTTTTTTTAGAAAGTTCTTTCCATTTCGTTTGACAACAAATAATTTAATCTTGGAATTTATTTTTAAAAGAATAATAATTATAAATAAAAACAAAGATAATCTGTAAGAATTCCTCTTATTTAAACCAATTTCCGGTGCTACTGCCTGATACAGAAATCATTTTCCATCACCTTTCTGTTTGAATCTTCGCAAGTACATTTAAATACGACACACACGCACGGAATTCTTACTTTTTATATATATCAAAACATAACAACAGCATAATAAATTTTGTTGCATATATTAAAATAATGTTAAAACGTCTGAAAATCCCACTTGTCATTGCGGTGTTAAATTTGAAAATGTTTTCAGTCATCAGACGAAACTAATTTTATAAAGTCGTTCAGCCCAAACTCGATGCAAAAATTATCAACGCTTTGAAAGTCGACTGAAGTAAATTTATAAAATAAGAAACCCGTTTAACAAACTGCAGTTACCTAAAAGTGATTTCAACGAATTCTATAAAACGAGTTCATCGTTAGGACTACTACGATTTTAACTACTACTACTGCCACTACGTTTATTGTTACCTCTACTATAGAAACTGCTATATCACTTCAGATGCATTAACAACTACAACTACTCTTATTACTGTTACTAATATTCTGTTACTATTAGTACTATTATTCATACTACTACTACCACTACCACTACTGCGACTACTACTACTATTATTATTATTACTGCAACAGAATTAACATCTACTATCACTACTAGTTCTACCATTAACATTATGTTACTACTAATTATATTAGAATGATTCAGACTACTATTACTACTACTACTACGACTACTACTACTATTACTACTACCACTACGACTACTACAACCATTACTACTACCACTATACTACTACCACTGTCACCACTATTACTACCATTAGAACTACTACAACTATTAGTACTAGCACTGCTACAACTACTACTATTATTACAGCCACTATTACTACAACTACTAACACTGAAGTAGAATAATATATTATTACTCGTCCTCTTCCTGCCGTGACCTACCTATTATAACTACTACCAGTGCTGATATAATAAAGTAATATATTACGTCACAGTAAGTCGAATATTAACGTCACTGACTACAGATATATTTGACAAATATTTGACGTCGTCTTACTTTGATCCTCCGCGCTGGCTACGGCAACTCCTGTGAGGATGACAGCAACTACCACCACAATCAGAGCCAAGTAATGTGTCCACTGCATTCTTGTCTGCTGAAATTAAACAAATCAAACTCGTTATAATTGTGTTAAATATTTTATTTTTAGTATTCGTCAGAAGTGCTTGTTTGATTTGGTTATTGAAAATATTGTTAATTATCAAAATCTTGTATATTTTTCTTTTTTATTAGTTACTGAAATTTTTGGGGTTCCTTTTAAAAGTTTTAATTATTATTTGTTAGCATATTAGCATTTAAATACTTAAATGTTCCTTATTAATTTTTCGCGAGATTTTGGTCGCTTTCAAAACGCGTGTGGCAGAGAACATTTGTATCAGAACAGTTTCGCGAAAAATATTTCCACCCCCGACCAAAAGTAGTAACGATATCCGACAATCACAATTCTGCTGAAGGTTTCAGAACGTGTGACGAATTCAATATTTCACGGAAATAACCGATTTGTGTCGAAAATAAAACACGACTGTAGCAGACCGATGTTAGATATTGCCGTA
>CM022675.1:16037188-16107188 GCA_012295275.1 Chrysomallon squamiferum
TACTTACGTTACTTTCAGTGTAAAAGACATTTATGTTACTTTCTATAATAAAGATACGTTACTTACAATAAAAAACAGTCACTTACGTTACTTTCAATAAAAAAAGTCACTTACGTTACTTTCAATAAAAAACAGTCACTTACGTTACTTTCAATAAAAAGCAGTCACTTACGTTACTTTAAAAAATAAACGTGATTTGTGTTATTTTCAGTAAAAAGACGTTATCATCCGCCAGTCGCCATTTGTTTATCTTAACTGTAACAACAATTCGTTTATCCTAAATTAATAACAACAGTTTTACAAACTAACTGATTGATGTTTTAACACGCAAGCTGCCATAACGAGAAGAAAATTATCAAATTTGTTCTAAAAATAACTCTAGGAAGAAAACATTTCATTAATATTAACGTATAAAACAGTTTTAATTTGATTTTGTTTTCTTCGAGTGTTTTAGTGTCATTCACACTCGGGTTTTTATCTTCGCTTACCTTCGAGTCTTTATCGGACAATTTTATTCAACTGCCACTAATTTTTATTATGTTTTTGTAAATTTTCGTTTTATTTGCGATAGTTTCGGGCACCAGAGAATAAATGTTTAACAGTTTAAAAAGCAGTTTAATTCAATTCACAAATTTATAGTTTGTTATTTTCATTAAGTTATAATCATCATTATCGTCATCATCATTATTGTTACTATTATTATTATTTTATTTATTTATTTATTTATTTATTTATTTATTTATTTATTTTCTATCTATTTATTTGTTTATTTAATACTTATTTTTATTATAATTATTTTGAATATTATTTATTTATTTATACTCTAAAAGAGAAGAAGAAAAAAGAAGACTGAAGAAAGGATATATCTTTATTTTGTGATCAGTAAGGGAATTTTTCAGTAAGGTTATGAATATAAGATTAATCTGTTATAGCTTTATTACAAACTTATAATATTGTCATTTACAACTTTTTCTTATTGTGACTAACTTCGCCCTTCAAACTTCAGTTGCATCATTTTAATACTTCAGTTACAATTCAATACTCATTATAGTTAGCCTACTGTAAAATAATCAATATTTTCTTACGATAAATTTTAATATTAAAAGTTTTTTTATCTTAAGTACGACACATATACCACAATAATTTGACACTGGAATTAATGGGTGAAATTTTTAATATATTTATAGAGAGAGAGAGAGAGAGAGAGAGAGAGAGAGAGAGAGAGAGAGAGAGAGAGAGAGAGAGAGAGAGAGAGAGAGAGAGAGAGAGAGAGAGAGAGAGAGAGAGTGTGTGTGTGTGTGTGTGTGTGTGTGTGTATGGTTGTGTGTATGTTTCTGTGAATTATCTATGTAGATCTATGATTTGTGTGTGAATATATTTATGTGTTTCAGCACTCTGAATAAAGAAAGAAAAACACAACAACTAAAGAAAAGAAAACTAATGAAGGAAATGTGTTGATACGTTGTGCTGCATTTTACGACGTCACGTTATAATCAACGGTGGGGCCCTTACGGCGTCGTGCTTGTCTGAACTGAAGGAGGCGCGCGCTGTGATATAATAAATGGAATTAGCGAGTTGCTCTCGGGCTCGTCTCACGCACAGCTCACGACAAAACGATCACGCGAACCAGCTGGAATATCTCACGGCTCGCGTGGCCTCTTCACCGCCAATATGGTGGAACAAGAAAGTTTTCCTGTCTCCCGGCATTGTCATGACAATATTTCTGTGAATCGGTAAATTGAAATTAGTTGTCGCCAACAGCTAATTACGTAGTTTGAGACTCGCTTTTCTAATTGGATTGGTTTGTGTTGGGGACCAGGCTGCGCGTCCTGCACAACGTTTTTAATTTAGCAATCTTTATTTTTTCTGTCTGCAGGCGTGGAAGAGGACGCCAGAAAATGATTTATATTAGCAGTAGGAGGATAGAGACAGTTCACCTGCAGCTATTTGAGAACACATTCACAAACACATCACTGACTTTGTCGCAATAATTATGTTAGGGGTTTGAAGTTTAACTTATTATTTTCAAACTCGATATCTCGGCTTAATCGGACCAAATATAGCAGCCACCATAATTAATTGAGAGCGATTTAAATTTTAAAAACATTCTGAATTGAAATCTTTGTAATATACTCAAAGGATGTTTCCGTAAACCTCTTCTGCAGCAGAAAATTAATGCGATAGAATTTTATAAACTTGAAAATGACAGAATTATTTGTCACTGGTTGTTCTTATTAATGTGCTATTTTTAAATAAAGTTTATTTGTGAAAAGAGCAGATGTAGAAAATTAAAAACAAGCGATAATGAGAGGCGTGAGAGGAAAAATGATTTCAAAAAAAGAGGAAAGAATTATCGTTTTGCATGGCACTTCTCTTTATTTCACTCAGTGAAGTAACGTGGACAACCGCAAACAAGCAAACGCGGAAAAGTTCTAGAACTTAAATGAATTAATAAAACAGAAACATAAATATGTCAAATATGAAACCACCGTGTTATAACTTTCACTGTTATGTCTTTTAGTGTCCTGCAATATTTTTTATATCTGCAATGTCTTCAGATAATTTTACTCTCTCTCTCTCTCTCTCTCTCTCTCTCTCTCTCTCTCTCTCTCTCTCTCTCTCTCACACACACACACACACACGCGCAAACACACACACACACACTTAAATATATAATTAAAAAAATAGTAATAACAGGACGGGTTTAATTAATCAGGCTTTTAAACACTGTCACATTCGTCTTTGTCTTTTCAAAGCTCACAAAGTTTTATATCTCAAAAAAAATATATATATATTTTAATATACATAAAACGTATGTAAAGTAGAATTAACCCATTTGTTTAGCAAACAAAACTCCAGAATTTGCGACATTCACCCGTGACATATACTTAACACAAATAAGAAAATTCTTTGACTTTTCCACAAATTGCTATATGATGTTTATCATCTCGAACTAAAACAACATTAAAGTGATATCGATTTCAACGACGCGCACTCAAGCGATTGACGTCTCATTTCGAAAACGACAGCTTTTCAGATTATATGTAATAATATCATTTCTACACTGGGCATCTTGATAGAAACGCAAATAAAACCTCTTTTTCATGTGTCGACAAATGTGTTACGTGTGTTTGAGGAAGGATCAAGATGAAAAGGAATTTGAAGAAGACGAAGAGATGGTAATTTATTAAATTCAGTACATGTGCGAGTCGTGACGTCACTAAAACAAAATTAAAAACGTTTTAATCATTCTCAGTCTCACATTGATTAATTCATCTAATTTAAGTCTGGTAGGTACAAAGATCGAATGTATAAACTTACAATTCCTCTTTGTAAGCCACCTAAGTAGTTGATTAACTAACTGATCAACTAACTAATCATCTAACTAATTAACTAACCGAAAATTTATGTTATTAAACTTTTTCCATTTATCACTCTAACACACTAACCAGTCAACTGTAAATCAGAGATAAAACATTTTTCTAACAAGTTAACTTGGTGAGATACAGAATTAAATCTTCCTTATTATTCCAGTCTTCTGTCTAACACAGGCAACGAATTTTATTTTCATAACTAACCTGCAATGTATCATAACCAGGGACAGACAACTCTGTTTTTTGTTCCTCAACCTTCAGTTAAATTAAACACGTATTATAATTTACTTGAGATGATGTTAATTTTATCAGCGACAGTTACAATACATTTTGTTATTACTAAACAACTGATTAACATTTGAGCTTATTTTCATTTTTTTTCTTTTTTACGTTTTATTATTATTATCATTATTATTATTATAACTTCTTTTTTTTAAATTTTTGTTTTTGTTAATTCATTTATTAAATTATCTAATATTTTGTTGGTAATTTGATATACACAATACTTTACATAATTCTAATAAACTGTATTTATTTATTTATTTATTTATTTATTTATTTATTTATTAGCATGTTTGTGTGTTTTAAACTTCTTTGCTTCTGTCTTTCTGTGTTTGTTTCTCAAACACAGCGGTATTTGTAATACAGGAAAAACTTCACTTTTATCTTAATACAGTAACATAATGGATATATTATTTTTCATAATAAGGAACAATAATAACTGTAAATTAAACAATGTTTTAAAATTCACATAACGTAAAATTCTTTATTTACTTTGTGGTGTAGTCTGATAAAGGTAACTGATAAATAACTAGAAAATAAATAAAACATTTCGTATTCTTTTAATTTTTCTTTTACTTATTTATTTATTTATTTATTTATTATTACTTCTTTTTTTCTTTCTTTCTTTCTTTTTTTTTCTTTTTTTTTAATTTAATTTTTTTATTCATTTATTTTATTTTATTTTATTTCTTATTTTTCACTTTTTTTTTTTTTTTTTTTTTTTTTTTTTTGAAGAAATGTTCTATGTGCTGAAATTACTTCCGTAAAGTCTTTGAGAAAATAAAGAGTTAAAAATGAAATGAAAAAACAGGACAAAAATTACAGTTAAAGGGAAATAAAGCCCAGTGGAGCGGGCAGTGTCGGGAGTTGTGAGATAACGAGATGGAGAAAAGATTTAAAACTCCGCAGTGATCTGCTTCTTCCTTTTACTAAATATAAACATTTCAGTCACGCCGTGTTTATCACTTTTTACCTAAAACAGTAACACAGAAAAATACACACACATTTACATACATACATACATACATACAAACATATAAATATACATATATACATACATACATACATACATACATACATACATACATACACACGTCATACATAGATATACATACATTCGTACATTGTTACTCCTACCATTTCTGCTGCTGCTGCTGCTGCTGCTGCTACTACTACTACTACTGATACTACTACTTCCATTAATAAATGTATATATAGATATGTATGTATGTATCTATGTATGCGTATATGTCTGTATATGAATGAACGTAAGTGGACAGCAGTATTGGTGGTGGTACTGGTACCGGTAATAGAAGTAACAGTAACAGCATCAATGACAGCGGTAATGGTGATGATGTGGTCTTAGAAGTAGTAGTAGTAATAGTGTAGTAGTAGTTGTAGTACTAGTACTAGTAATAATAGTACTAGTGGTAGTAGTGGTAACATTAGTAGTAGCAGTAGTAATAAGAACAGATCGAATTCTGCATGTGACATCTTTCAGTTTAATGCACCAAATACGTTAGTAGTTTTATGACGTGTTGTTTATTTTAACTTATTATTATTATTATTATTATTTTTTATTATTATTTTTTTTTTTTTTATTATTATTTTACTTTACTATACTTTTTTTTTTTTTTTTTTTTTTTTTTTTATGTATTGACCGAATAACTCCTTCAAAATCATTTTAAGTTGAACAGAAATCAAATCTGATAAACGCCTGTTTGAACCGTTATTATATTTGATTAAGAGATTTAAAAACTAAATTAAAGATTAAATTTAAAGCAAATATTGCATTTTTATCAGTTTTAATTGTATTGCGAGAGAAGAATAACGTAGTTACTGAGTTCGAGATGAAATGATATTTTCTAATCTTGAGCCCTATGAAAACAGCGAACTTCTACTTCATATATTTGTTTTTTCAAAGAACTGTGAAAAACTTTTAAAAGATTAAATAAAAATAAATTTTGTAATTGAGAGAGAGAGAGAGAGAGAGAGAGAGAGAGAGAGAGAGAGAGAGAGAGAGAGAGAGAGAGATTGCCAGATTTGACAAGGGTCACATTGATCTGGAAGTTTGATCAGTTTTTGAACATGGTAACACTACGTTGTCCTGGATAAACGTTAATTTAATAAAAGTAATAATAATAATTTTATTTGCATTTTTAAAACCTTTTTTCTTCTCTGAAGTTAGCGCTACAAATCCTGTTGAATTATTAGTTTTGTCAATAACTGCTGAATTACATGAAAAATGTCTTTTAAAAATTGAAATATTTTATGCGATTTTAATATCATCAAGAGAAGTTATTCATTATTGTCACTTTTTTAATCAAAAAATGAATTAACAACAAATATTTATAAACGCAAGCAACAAATTTCTAGTAATAATAATATATCATTTTAAAAAAGAAATATAAATTGTTTGCTTATAAACTGACTATAATTTATGAAAACGTGACTGGAAATTCGTTTTTATTTAACTCTCTCTCTCTCTCTCTCTCTCTCTCTCTCTCTCTCTCTCTCTCTCTCTCTCACACACACACACACACACACACACACGCACACGCACGCACACACACACACAATTTATTTCCGTCTCAGAACAGACGCACACGCACATACATTTCACACTGTGTTAGCCAGATCAGTAATGAATATAAAAAACATTATCTCTCAAATAGTTGATCTTCGTGATAGCACAGTAATCGCATTAAGGACCCGCGGGTCAATATCTGTAAAGCGATTAACAACATGAGCTTAAAAAAAACAAATAAAAACACTGTTAACCGTGCAAGACGAGATAGAAAGTTGTATTTCATTATCTAGTCGCGGTGAAGGTTAGAACTACGTTCTTCCCGGATGTAACAGCTGATGTTACTAGTCACTGTATGAAATACAAAGTCATATAACACATCATGTCGCGTTCTAACTGAATTCCAGATTACAAGATTTGCATTACGAGTCCTTACAAACGCTGGTGATACCATTGTCTGTCAGTTCAAGTTCTATAAATGTGTTCACATAATTCTAGGTCTGGTTGATCCGAAATGCTAGGAGAAGGAGCGTTTTAAATTTTCTCTTTAATGCTGGAATTTTACGAGATAACTTGAGAAAGACACCAATTTCTAAATATAAAAAATATTCACATGCAGTAAAGCATACAGCTTATAAAAATATCCTGATAATAAAAATTGGGGCAAAAGTTCTAAAAATTCTGAGCATGATATAAAAAAAAAGAAATTAAAAAAAGGCAAAATAAAAGGTTAATGTCTTATGAACCATACTAAAAAAGTTAAGGTAATTTTTGCCTCGGTCGCTGACAAAAGATTTCGGTTTTCAGAGAATTTCGGAAGCGTAAAATGCATGAAGAAGTTGTATTCAGAAAGAAAAAGACCGCGATTTTCAATGCCGTCAAAGTTAAATAATAAAACATGCTGATAAAATAACAGTAGGAATAAGCAGGGCCTTTGATGTTACAGGTAGCCGCAGTCTAGTTTATTCATTTAGTAACAAATAGCCAGATAAACAGAGAAACAACTTCAAAGTAAATTTTGTACGTTTGGTTATTCCAGATACATATAAACACATACAAGCAGAATGTGATAATTCAGATTAAAATCAAATAACACGGTTAATTTATTAAATAAAAATGAAAAATGATGGTTTTTATTTCTACATAAAAATGCTCTTGTATTAATAATTATAATATTCACAAAAGAGAATACTTTTATTATAATATTCGCGGTAAGAGAGAGAGAGAGAGAGAGAGAGAGAGAGAGAGAGAGAGAGAGAGAGAGAGAGAGAGAGAGAGAGAGAGAGAGAGAGAGAGAGAGAGAGCACACACACAGTATATACATTTAGTCATTTAGACATGCAAAAGATGTATCATTTTATGGATATTTTATACATCACATATGTAAAACCAGTAAAAAGAAAATTACATTTTACCGTATGTCAAATATCTGATTCAATCTCAGTCACAAAATTAAGTTTAGAAACTTTCATTATTTCATACTAGACTGACAGTCAAACGAATTTCATTCATTATATTTATATGAAGATAAATGAAATATTATAATAATAATTATTGTTATTATCATTTATTATTATTATTATTATCATTATTATAATTATTATTATTAATACTTATTATTATTATTACTGTTATTATTATTATGATTATTATTATTATTATTATTATTATTATTAATAATATTTCGACAAATTCTGATTGTTAGTTATGAGTTTTCGCACATTTTGTATCAATATTTTATATGTATGTATGTACATACACACACACTGACAAACACGCGCGCACGCACACAGACACACGTGATTGCATGAATGTATGTATTTATATACAGGTAAATGCTATCTTGGTATTTGTAATATAATTTACGTAGAAAGAAAAGTGAAATAAGCTCGTAAACTAAATGTCTGAAATTTTTTCAATAACAACAATATCAGTAGTAGGAATTGTAGTAGAAGTAATAGTAGTAGTAGTAGTAGTAGTAGTAGTAGTAGTAGTAGTAGTAGTGGTAATAGTAGTAATAGTTTTAGTGGTGGTAGTAGTAATAATAATAGTAATAATCAATGATAATAACAATACCAACAACTACTACTGCTACTGCTACTTCTACTACTAGTAGTAAGTAAGTAACTGAACAGTTTAACTTACTGAGTTCTTCGTTAGTTACGACGCACGGTTCTCGTCTCGTTTGTTCTGAGTGCGTCGTCTGCTTCTCTCCGTCTGCTGCTGCTTTGCGATACGTCCACAAACAGTTTTATTTATCAGTCCTGCCCATCCTCACTATCTCACGTATATACCTCGTCTCCAGCAGCACCGATTGGCTCGTTTTGAGTGGGCGAATCTAATGAATATTCATTCAGTGTGGTTAAATATTTCATCAAAGAGTTCCAGCGTCTACGGCTTCCGAACTGGCGATTTGCATGGAAAGTTATTTCGATCGATATACCGCAGCGATAAATTGAAAAGACTTATGCGGACTGCGGAATCTGTGACGTAGGTGAGTGCTTAATATCAGAACATTGTTCTCTTGACTGCGTCATCGACACATTTTTTAATCACCCTTCTGAGTTCTGATTTACACTACGTCAAAACAAATGTAAATGAAAACAAGCAAAAGCGAGGATCGTTTCTAAACCGCACCAGAACCCAAAAATAAAATAATGTACGTTGTAATCTATGAAAAGAAAATTAGAACTTCGAAGTTTAATTCTGAAATAGAAAAAAAAACGAAAAGAAGTAAACAAAATAAGAATTTCTCCTTGACCGAAACATTTATTTATTTTCAGAATTTACATTTTGAAAACAGCGCAGTTTTATTTCAAATTTAGATAAATCTTCCATCAATGTAAACAAATGTGTTTAATACAGGGAACCAAATTAATGCATAAATAAAGTATTCCATACAGTTTTGTTTGTGTTATGAAGATATATCAAATCTGTGTTTACTTTTGTGACGTAATTTTTCTTCGCATTAACTGTAGTTGTAAATTAGAGTATGCTTGCTTTCCGAATGTTTATTTGAAAGTTACTGTTTGTGTAGTTATTGTTTTTATTTCGCATATTGATAAAGCTTCACACAGATTTTGCCGGGGTAAAACGTATTAAAAAGAAAAAAAGAAAAAAAAAAAAACTCTCATTGTACATATACATATACACACGTACACACACATATTCTTTTTTATTATTAATTAATTATGAAATATATATATATATATATACGTACGTATGCATGTATGTATATATAGATCGATGTATGTATTACTGATTCGACTGTATGCTAAAACGTTTGTTATGTACATAACATAGTTATCATATTTAATTACATTCCACCTATTTACATGACATAATAATTATATTAATATTTATATAGATTAAAAATTTTCAGACGTTTATTATATTTCAATTAAATAATCTTTATGCAGTTTTTAATTTTAACTTTATCTTAATTTAATGAAGACGTGCATGTTGTTTTCTTTCATTGTGTCTCTGTTTGTGTACTTGTTTTTAAAATCTGCAAATATGTTGTCCACGCCAATACAAAATAAAATGATGTGTAACTAGACTGTATGAAGTGCCTGGTGTGTAATACTGTGTTGCACAGAACGTGTTAACAATACGTGTGCAAGTTTGATAAATACGCAGATTTTTTGTGTGTGTGTTTCTGTCTGCAGAGTCTGTGAGATGGGGGGAGGTCCAGCCAGTACTTTATTCCGGGGACCAGGAGCTAAGAAGAGACCCACAGCAACCGTGCATTAATTGAATATGTTTGTTACATGTCTGATCACGCGAATAAAGCGTTTATAAGAGTTTATATGTAGATTTACTGGACATCAAGTTTTCAGTTTTAAAATCATTGCCTTTATCAAGGCCACAGAATTTCTTTTGGATGCCATGTCTTTCTGTACGTGTGTCTGCGTGTATTTTGTACGTGGGTGTGTCAGTATTTAAATATGTGTACACTGTGTGTGCTTTAGTGTTAGTTATGTATGAAAGTACATTCCTTTCTTGTATCTATCTATCTATCTATCTGTCTGTCTGTCTGTCTATCTGTCTATCTGTCTATCTGTCTGTCTATCTGTCTATCTATCTGTCTGTCTGTCTGTCTGTCTATCTGTCTATCTGTCTGTCTATCTGTCTGTCTATCTGTCTGTCTATCTGTCTATCTATCTACCTGTCTGTCTGTCTGTCTATCTATCTATATATCTATTTATGTATTTATTTATTACTAAGAAAGATGCACACAGTTTCTGTGTAACGTCAGAGAAGTACGTGTTCACTTTATCTGACATCAGTAAAATGTTTTCAGTCTTTTTCTTGTTTCCAGACGATCACTTTACTTTGATGTATCAAAGATACACGCAGTAGATTCTGTGTTCATTTTATTTTTTATTTTTTTATAATTACCATTTTAAAAGACCTGTATCCAAATTGTCAAAGAAAATTTTACATCTCGAAGAAAAACGGAACTAAGTGGAGTAGAGACTCGCTGAATCTTTTCCGTTATCTGCCGCTTTTAAAGAAAGTTCACTTCTGCTTGATTGACTGCTTGATTCATCAAGTTATGCCAGACGCCTTAAACCAAAAAGCCGCCGAGTATGACTGGAGAATAACTTCGCGATTATTAAAATGAATTCAGTGGAACGTCCATCAACAGTGTGGCATTTATTTGAACAATATTTATCTCGTTCAGACCCCGGTGAGTTCGTACAATACAGCGGAACGGAACCAATTATCTGCTGCCAATGGAAGCGAAAAGAAAAACGCTGCTTATTGCTCTGGACTGCAACACTGTAAGAAAAATCTCCTTAAATAGCCGCCGCATAAAGAAACGTGATTGATGACTCGAGAAATATTCCACTCTGGATCAGTTTAATAACATGTTAATTATAAACGGCCGTGTTTTGTCAAGCTGTATTTTCTCTTCTCTGTCGTACGGTCTAAAACCCTTGAGTAGAATTTTTTTTAATAATACTAAGAATTATATGAACGTAGGGTGCATGAAAATACCTCAAATATAAGTAAATTTGTAAGTAAGTAAGTAAGTAAGTAAGTAAAATTTTTAAAGAATTAAATTAGTTCATTATGAAAATAATTATATCTAAAACCGCGGATTATAATTCATTAATGACGTGTAGAATTATATTAATATAGGATATATTAAACAACCTCCAAAGTACGTAAATACGTAAGTAGGTAAGTCAGTAAATAAGTTTTTGAATTTTGAAATAATTAAATTAGTTCATTATGAAAACGTGTCTAAAACCCTGGAGTATAATTCATTAATGGCATGTAAAGTTATATAAATACAGTTATACCTCCACTCTACATAAGTAAAATTTTTGTAAGTAATAAAGAAAATAAATAAATACATAAATAAAATTTGATAGAATTAAATTAGTTCATTATGAAAACGTGCACAGAATACAATTTATTAATGACACTTAGAATTATTAAAATATAGAGTATATCAGAATAAGTCCAAAATAATAAATAATTAAATAGTAAATAATAAACACACAAACAAAAACACAAATAAACAAACAAACACACAAACAAATAAATAAATGTCTAAATAATTAAGTAACTAAGTAGATAAATAAATAAACACCTAAAACAAATAAATAAATATATAAAAAGGAAACAAAGAAAGAAATTTAAATAAACTCTGGATTCGTACTGAATAAACTGAATCTGAAGAATGAATGTTAACAATTTTAATTACACAATTTGGATGAACAATAAAGAAAGTGAAGTGAAAGTTTAGAAGACAATGCAAGTTAGAGGAAGGAAATGAGATTAATTTTCTACGTAGGCGGGGAATTCTGTCAATATTTCTTCAAAAAAGAACGGAACTAATGATATTTCTCTAAATGAAGCATTCATTTTTGTTGCTGTAAATTTTTTGTGTATATAATCAGTTTGATCAAGTCACGTGTACGACTCTGGATGAGAAACATGTGTGACGAGTGTTATTTATCAGCAAAACTTAAACATTAGGGGAAGACCGGGGTTCTGTTAAAATATAATACTAATACTAATACTACTACTAATACTAATACTACTAATACTAATACTAATAATAACTAATAAATACTAATAAAAATAAATAATACTACTAATGATGATGATAATGACTAATAATAATAATAATACTAATACTACTACTAATAATAATAATAAAATAATGATGATGATGATGATGATGATGATGATAATTAATACAGATATTGATAATGATAATAATAATAATGATGATGATGAAATAAAAAATAATCTATTAAATGAAAATATTATTAAATATTTTTAAAGTTTTGTGATACATTATATCTGTGATGCTTTTGTATATCGTCTGTTATAATGAAAACAAGTTTTGAAAATGAAACAATACCACTAAGTATAAGATTTTAACTTGGATAAGTTAATTATTTAATTATGTTGTTGTTGTTGTTGTTTTTGTTGTTGTTGTCGTTTTTTCACAATTATGCAGAAGACAATAATGTTTGGATGGATATGCAGTCTGGATTCCACAGTGAAGTTGACACAAAATATTCTCTATCTCAAATAACAACAAAGACATGAGAAACCAGCCAGACTCATCGATATGTCGATTATAATAAATATTTTCTCTTACTGATTAAGTAATAGATACATCTACTGTTAAGTCTGTTATAAGAAAATATTTTGACTAAGCGACTGAAGTAAACTATTGTATTGAACTGTTTAACTATAAAATTGGTAAGAAAACCTTTTAAGATTTAAAATATATATATCTTATCCGATCTTTAATAACGCATGATTTTCGCAGTCATAAAACGCGGACGTAAACGAAGTCAAAACAAGACGTAACTTAACGGGTCGGTTAACATTTTGATATTTATCGTTATTTCTTTTTTTTTTTTTTTTTTTTTTTTTTTTTTTTTTTTTTTTCGGTCTGACAATTGGTAGATGAGACTGAATCTTCTGCACTTTGCCAGTGATTTGTTGGGAGACTGGTATAACTACATCTCTGTCGGTTCGTTACTTTGACAATAGACAGTTAACATCAAATGTTTGTCGAGCCTAATCATGTCCTCTTTACAGTTTATATTAAAATGTTTGCAGATGGATGTGAGCAAACACTCATTTGAAACCGGCCTGTGTTGTATACATTATTTAACAATAAAATACTTAAAATGAGTATATTAATGAAAAAAACGTTTAATGGGTTTAAAAAACGTAATAATAATGATAATAATAGTATATAGTAGTAGTAGTAGTAATAATAATAATAATAATAATAGCAATAATAATATTAATAATAATTAATAGCAATAATAATACCAATAATAATAACAATAACAATAATAATAGCAACAATAATAATATAATAGAAATACTAATAAAAATAGCAACAGTAATAATAATAATAACAGTATGTGTCTCATTCTCTGTAATCTTTGACAAATTACATCAGACTACTGTCGAGTGAAAACATTACTACCTACTCGGACATGTTTTTTTTTTTTTAATCTACATCTTTAATCTACTCTGCTTTTTCACGATGTATCACAGAATCATTTTAGTCGTTTCACTTCAAATATGTAGGATTTATCGTTTCGAAAAAGAATATTCATCGGAGAGTAACACTTAACATAAGCAAACATTCACTTTTTTTCAGTACTTTTCTGATATTTAACAAGATTTCTGGGTTACCCTGCTAGGAAACAAAGTGTTTGTCTGCAGTGTAACCATCAAACATCGAAACGTTTACAGTAATTAGAGTCGATGAGTCTTCAATGACTTTCAATAATTCTCAGTTTGTTCAAAGCAAACAGTGCATGGATTTTCCGTGCCGACAGAGGGGGCTGTTGCCCTAGGTAACAGTGTATTACATTCTCCCAAACCACTGTCACGTGTCGTGTCCATTTCAATATCTGACGTCATCGAGTCGTCTGTATGTATTGTAAATGCAGATTACACTCGCCATTTCTAGATCAAATAGCATAAAGTTACGAACATGTTACATTTTTTTGTGCTTTGTTTGTTCAAGCAGTTAATATCCTAATGTGACGTTACATTAGTTGTATTGGAAAGCAGAAGTTTTTATTTTATATATCAAAGGTGGGGGAAAAAGCTGTCCTGATTAATGTCTACCAAATTAGTTGAGTATGTTTTTTATTTTTTTTTTTTTTTATTTATTTCATTTTTTTCGTTTCGTTTGTTCGTCACCTGAAATAGACCAGTTGTGTTTAAACTATAAACCTTGTAAGAGATACACCGAAATATTACTAGATTTAAAATATATCTTAAAAGGTTTGTGAGATTGTGTTTGATGAGTGGTTCAAAGCCACACAATATTATTTTCATTTTATGGATATCGAAGACGTTTCAAACTGAAATAGAGAAAAATTAGAAATTTAAGTAAATGTATGATAATCTGTAAAGAATACATTGACGTAATATTGAAAAGGCAGGGCATAGTCGATGGGCATCAAATTTGATGAGTAATTCTGGTGGATAAGAAATTAATCAAGTATAATAATAATAATTAATTATTAGTAGTAGTAGTAGTAGTAGTAGTAGTAGTAGTAGTAGTAGTAGTAGTAGTAGTAGTAGTACTAGTATAGGACACTTACACAGAGCATGCTTCAAGTGCAAAAATGTAATTTTCCAGCCTTTTTTTAAAATTTAACGCACACCTCAACCCTCTGGGGAGCCTACAGGTTCTGTTGCTATACTGACACATTTCACTAATCACACACGTCCATCACGTCCTCGCAGGTTCTCAGTTATGGCTGAGTGAACCTCAGTCACCACGTGACACCACTGCAGCTCCGATGACTCGAACCAGCGACCTTCGCGTTACGCTCCATCAACTGCGCTGTCACGTGACCAACTTGTATTTTAACAGTTTTGTTTACGTCACAGCAGCTTTCTGGGACTTTCCATTCATCTTGACAAAATGTTACAAATGAAACTGAAGAGTTCTGTGGCACATATTTTGAAAATACATATTCGTGCAGCTGGTTAAGAACAACTGAGTTCACGAAAGAGGAAACCCGATGGTGCCATGCAGGTTGTATCTTTTCCAAATAGCAGAAAATGATGTTTTATATCATCCATCCAAAGACAGGCAAACGTATACCTCGACCTTTGACAAACCAGTGGATTACCATTAGCTGGAACGGGAAAATACGACATAGAGACAATCTTGTATGATCTCCTCAAAGATATCAATTATACTGATATTGCCGACAAGGATAAAACATATCCCGGACCTTGATAAACCAGTCGAGCAGCATTGCCTGGAACGGGAAAATGCCACTTTGGTCCATACAGATTTTCTTAATAACGACATTCAAATAACTGAGATATGTACAGTCATATCCATCATCATCACCATGACCATTATCTTATTATAATAAAAAAATCAATGTAATCATCATCATCATCATTATTATTTTTATCATCACTGTCATCATCATTATTACTCTTGTTCTCATTGTCATCGTCATTGCAGTTATTTATTACTGTTGCTGTTGATGTGTTGTGATGGTGCTGGTGTAAGTTGTTCAGTTGTTGTTGCTGCTGTGCTACTGTTATTACTTTTATCATTATCATCATCATTTTATTACTATTGTTATTACTTTTATCATCATCATTTTATTACTATTGTTATTATTAGTTAAATGATTGTTGTTGTTGTTAATATTAGAAAATAAAAAAAAAACTATTTCAGCAGAGTTTTTTCTGTGTTTTCTTCTCTTTTTTATTAAAAAAAAATCTTGGTTTTTTTCTTGTTTTTCTTTTTTCTTCTTTCTTTTTTATTATTATTTTTTTTTTTTTATTATTTTTTTTTTTTCGGTTATTAATATTTTTTACACAAACCAGGTAATTTGTACATGTTTCTTTATTTCACATTCTTCCCAACAACGCAGCTTACTTTGATGTTTCGAATTACTCTTCAAAACTTAATCAAAAACCACATGCCGATGAAAAAAAACCCAACACAAATGATTAAAAATTAATAAAAAATATATACACATTTGTTTAGTCTGCACATGGTTATTACGTGGCACCCTGTCATAGAATATTTATTTTTGGAAATACCTCATTTTTCTTCTAATTGTCGTTTTAATTATTGATAAAGGGGAAGGGAGATTACTCACACAATTAGTTTATTACTGTGAGTCGGCCGCAGACGAGTCTTATGGAAACGGAAGGAAAATCCATCAACATAATTACGACACAGTTTGCTGATTTTTATTATGTAGGTCTTATTATTGTTACTTTACTTTTCAATTAACTATTAGCCACACTTTTCTCTTCCTACAAACAAAATTAATTAGAAAATGTAAGTCTCTGGGTTTAACGTTTGCAAAGGCAAACATAAAAGTCTAACATTTGATGTAGAAATATTTTGTAATCAGTATTATTCACTATTAAAACATTCTTTTTTCTTCTTCTTCTTGTTCTTCCTCTTCTTATGCTTTCTATTTTTCTTTCTGATTCATTTCATCTTCTTTCTTTTTGTATCTCCTTGAGTTTCTCCTCTCTCTCTCTCTCTCTCTCTCTCTCTCTCTCTCTCTCTCTCTCTCTCTCTCTCTCTCTCTCCAGTGAGTGTATGCATTAAATGCATTGTATGAATATTTAAAGTATAGCAACATCTGTGTCTGGAGACTGAATGATTACTCACGTATGTTGTAGAGAGGAGCAGAGTACAAGCAAGATCACTCGTGTGTCTGCCTCTTCGTGATGTTATCTTAACTGATTTAGTACTTCACATTTAGTTAGAGAGAGAGAGAGAGAGAGAGAGAGAGAGAGAGAGAGAGAGAGAGAGAGAGAGAGAGAGAGAGAGAGAGAGAGAGAGAGAGAGAGAGAGAGAGAGAGAGAGAACCCACACATAACATGAATATCAGCTGTGTTTAAGGTGGAATGTCCACACTAAATTCAGTATGTGAGATCATCGATAAACACATTTAATTTTTTAACAAGACTTTTACAAACTGAAATCTCCTCCAGTTTCTCTCTGCTGTAATTACCCAATATTCGATTTTCCAAGTCGTCCTTATCATATTTTTTTATCTCCCAACTGATAAAGTAAATCAGATCTGAACAATTTTTGTATCGTCTTAATATTTATATGGTTTAATCCTCGTTCAAGGCTTCACGTATTGTTGTTATTGGTGTTGTTGTCGTTGGTGCTGTTGTTATTGTTATTGTCATGATAATGTTTATTATTATTATTATTATTATTATTATTATTATTATTATTATTATTGGTATTCTTCTTCTTGTTGCTGTTATTGATATTATTATTGTTGTTGTTGGTGTTGTTGTCTTTGTTGTTGCTGCTGCTGTTGCTGCTAATTTGTTTCTTTTTTTTAGAGATTTCTATTTTAATTATTTAATAGATATTAAACCTACTTTATTTCCTGTTTAATGAAATCCATAAGAGGAAACAAAAAGAGATATTTCGTTTATAGGTTTTCTTCGGCAGAACAGCACATACCTCAGTATTTGAAGAACTATCAACATAAGTAATTACGTCAAACATTGGTTGTATTCATTAATAATAAGATTATTTCCATAGCTCTATGTTATACGAAACGTATAAAGAACGCTAAACAAACAAAAAAAGTAAGATCTTTAATCTATATCAACATACGTAAAGCCTGTGAGTATTAGTTGAGTTAAAATGTGCATTGTTATTCCACACAAACCCTGCACGTAACAGATAATCGACGAATTAATTCTGCAGAAAACAAGTAAAACTATTGAAGCCGAGGAAGCCATTATTAAGAGGACGGTGATATCCCCAGAGTTAGTAGTGTGCGTTATTCGAACCCGCGTCACACCGCAGATGAGCGTCAATTGGATCAGTGAAGGGAAAGAGATAAACGTTATTACATTACCACGCGCAGACAAACCACTGATTATTTCACAAGACGGAGACGTAATCCCGATGGGGCTCGTTTGTTCAGATGTTCGCTTTTATTCTTCTCAAGCAAAACCAATCCATCAAATGTGCACGTCCATTGCGGATTTCAGCCGAGTGTTCTTCAACTAACGTTTTCAAGTTCATTCAGATAGATGATACACCAGTCTTACAGTGATGAAGTTTAAATATATTGATTTATATACTGTGAACGTGAAGAATATATTTTTAATGATGTTATATTTAGAGTATATAGCGGGTTTATAAAATTCTCGTTTCTCAAGGTAAAATTAAGATTGAAAGTTTATTTTCTTTTTCCTTGATCACAATTTACTGTCACTCCACTTTAACATCTACATACATACACACATACATCCATACATACATACGTGCATTCATACATACATACTGCACTTGTTCATACAAAAATACATATATACATACATACATAAATACATACGTACATACATACACACGCAATTATACCATAAATTAATATAAAAAATTCACACACATATACATACAGATACACACATATACACACAGAGAGAGAGAGCTCATGATATAAGAAAAATCAGTTTCAGCTTACTCGATAAACAAAACCGACTGAAGTTATACATCACTGAAAAACATTTTAAAAATACAATAATCTTTTAATCAATCTGTTAAAGTGCATCGGTGTTTGGGGAATAAATAACAAGTCTGTGTATGAAAGTGTATGTGTGTGTGTGTGTGTGTGTGTGTGTGTGTGTGTGTGTGTGTGTGTGTGTGTGTGTGTGTGTGTGTGTGTGTGTGTGTGTGTGTGTGTGTGTGTGTAACAGTGTGTGCCTTTTTGAGTGTGCGTGTGATCGTGTAATTCCATTTGTGTATTAATAGTGTGCGTTAGTTTTACGGATTTGTATGTTTTTATGTGTCTGTGAGTATGTGTTTGAATGTGTGTAAGTATACACATGTGTATGATTACATGTGTATGTGTGTTTTTGTCTGTGCGTGTTTGATTAGTCAGTGTGATCAGCAAATATATCTGAACTGAAGCCTACCCGTACAAATCAGATACCTGACTACATTATTTTACTTCCGAGTTGTTACATCACTGCTTTTCACAGACCTGTCATCGCTCTTAAAGTCTTTTTAATATTCTTACAAAACATTCGAGCGCTGCCATTTTACCCCTTTACAAACTAGTTGTGACGTCATCACGTAACTTACCATAGAATTTCTCTTTAGAGCAAATCTCTCCCCTCTAACGTCATGACGTCACTTCAGAATCATTGCCAGATATTTTTAAACTTTACTTTTTTTGTGTTATTAATTAAGACTGGATGGCAGATAAAGTAAAGTAAAATAAAACGCAACTTCAAAGTATGCAGAATAATTTTTTGACTATTTCTGCGTCTTTCCAGCGGTTTAAGGCTGAAAGATTAACCACTGAGAATAACACAGATTAAAATTTACTAATTTTGTTGCTTAACGTGGCTGGGGAAGGGCGTTTTTAAAGAATAAAATTAAAAAGACACTCCCAGCATGAAATATCTGGGTATAGAAAATAAGTTAATACAAATAGTGTAATTATTTAAATAATTTCTTAACAAATATAAATGAGCAACACACACACACACACACACACACACACACACACACACACTCACATATATAATATTTAAATCTGTGTTTTTTTCGAAATCATTATTTGAATACTGAGTATTTCTTTCTTTGCATTTCTGAGTATTTAATGTAAAGTAAAAATAATTTACCAACAAAAGAAAAAAAGAAAAAGAAACGCAGTATCTGTGTAATATATTTGGTATTAAAGTAATTTTTATTATTCAAAAAATATATCTCATAAAAATACATAATATTAGGTGCGTTAATAAATATTATTGTCATACAATAGATGCATCGACATTTTGTTAGATTTCTACTGAAATACATTAGTTTAAATGAACTTGTATAATATAGATTCATTTTTGCAAAAGAAAATCCGAGCAGGTACATACCCTAGTCTACATTTAGTAACATTCTTGGAATTAACTTATTAGATTTACAAAAACAAGTTTGATTTGTACAAATACATAATCTGAAATACGTAATCTATAAAATATTTGTATAATCTACGTTTTTCTGAAATAACTAGCTTTGACTAATCTATCTACATTTATGGAAATACGTACGTTAACTTGCATAATCTATATTTACTGAAATGGGAGTTTGACTTCTCTATAATCTACCTTTACTGAAAAACTAGGTTTGTATAATCTAAATTTACTGAAATATTTAAAGTTAGCTCGTATAATCTGCATTTACTGAAATAAGTGGGTTTTTTTTTTAATCTATAATCTACATAATCTAATAAGTATTTTGATTGTTGTAATACACATTTTTAATCTATAATTACTGAAATAAGTATTTTGATTGCTATAATATACATTTTTTATCTATATTTAATGAATAAGTATTTTCAAAGCTGAAATGTACATTTTTAATCTACATTTATTGAAATAAGTATTTTGATTGCTGTAATACACATTTTAAATCTACATATTCTGATATAAGTATTTTGATTGCTGTAATATACATTTTTGATCTATATTTAATGAATAAGTATTTTGAAAGCTGAAATATACATTCTTAATCTACATTTACTGACATCGGTATTATGATTTCTGTAATATATATTTTTAATTTACATTTACTGAAATAAGTATTTTGATTTACATGTTTAATCTGCATTTACTGAATAAGTATTTTGAAAACTGAAATGTACATTTTAAATCTAAATTTACTGAAATACGTATTTTGAAAGCTGAAATGTGCATTTTTAAATCTCTGTTCACTGAAATAAGCATTTTCACTGCTATAATATACATTTTTAGTCTGAATTTACTGAAATACGTTGTGGAGACATTTACAGTCAGTATATAGGTTTAACGTGATCTCTTACAGAACAAATATAAATTCTTTAAACAGACGCAGAGGCTCTAATTTTAGATGTTTGCGATTATAAAGAAGTTATTTTTGTACAGCAATTAATCTGAATGCTATTTTTACACCCTATGCCGCAGCACAAACACATAAATTGTTCTGAAGTAATAACGAAAATAAACTCGATATCAGAAATAATTACGAACACCATAACACGTTTGTGCGTGTTTTCGACCTAATCCTAATTTCACAAACTCTATTCACGACGTTTTGTGATCTGTCAGTTTCGTTATAAAGATAGCGTGAAATAAAAATATAATTTATCGTTTCATAATTTATTGCAGTATATGTGCGTTGTGTTAATTCTATTTTTAAATATTCCTTTGTGATTTTAAATAAATAATCGTGCAATTAAGATTTCATTCAATAAACGATTATTATAATTTGATTCAACAAACCATTTTTATCATAATAATAATAATAACAGTAACAACAATATAACCAAGAAAACCGTATCTGTGACAAAAGAAAAATAGTTATTTTGCATAGTTGAAATATAAATTGCATAAAATCTATAATATATACAAAATAGATAAGGTTATATACACACAAGTATTATTATGTTATTGAATTAATTAAAACATAAAAAACAGCTGCAGCAGCTGAACACTAATTGTAAATCACAGCCAATATTGTTATTTGAAACTCTACAAATACAGTTCTAACTGCAGACTATAAAACCCAAACCGTAACTTCATATACATAAAAGCATTATTATTACGATGATGATGATGATGAAGATGATGATAATAAATAACTATAATGATGAATTTAATAATAATAATAATAATAATAATAATAATAATAATATAAAACAACAACAATAATAATAACAGTACTACTACTAATAATAATAATAATAATAATAATAATAATAATAATAATAATAATAATAATCTGATGAAAATAAAAAAAATATGGAAGCCTATATTAAGATTAAGTTAGTAAGAAACGAAGTTCTGGTTATTATTAAATATTCTATATGTTCGCATTTTTTATCGTAAATATATTTTGATTGAATGGCACAGTGAAGAATTTTATTTTTTCACAAAACAGTCTAGAATAGTATTTAAAAATTACAACAGTAGAACACACATATGAAAATGACGTCACAGGAGCCGAAAGCATTCGTTTGATTTTTATCAAGATATTTGTAAATATCGCTTACATTAGAATTATCTTCACAATGAAATTTAATCTTACTTGAATGTGGAAAATAAAATTTAATTAATTTTTCACCTTTTTGGGACTTCTAAAATGTTCTGTGTATTTGTTGAGTTAACGTTTTTCAAAAAGAGTAAAACTGTGTCAATGTGAACTGGTGACAAAAAAAAAAAAAAAAAAAAAAAAAAAGAAAAAGAAAAAAAGAAAAAGAAAAAAGAAAGAAAGAAGAAGAAAGGTGAAAACGACTATAAGAAAGCACTGGTTACATGTCAACATCAAACGATACATATAATAACAGTCATAAATATTATCAATGAAAAACATCTTCTTTTATATGAAAATAAAAAAATAAAAAATAAAACAGATGATGAAGAAGAAAAAAAGAAGAAGAAAAAGAAAAACAGACAATAAATAAATTAATAAATAAACAAACAAACAAAAAGAAAAACAAACAAACAAACAAATACATTTTAGAAAGTCGAAAGGATATTTGTCGTCATGTTTAGGAATTCGTATTAGGGTTCTACTGTTAATATTAGCAACAAAGTGTCTTAGTTAAGTTTTACACTAGAAACAAGTTATTTCAGTGTTAGTAGTAGATAAAAGTACACAAGTCATATATCACGAAGTTCTTCCAAACGTGTTGTTTTCGAATATCTATCACAAAACCGATATAAAATCAAGGGAAGGCACCGGTGCATAATTTATTACCACTGAATTGTTTCCCTTTGTAATAAATTATCTGGTGTTGAACCCTGTAAAAAAAGAAAAAAAAAGAAATAACAACAATAATAATAATAACAACAACAACAACAACAGAATTATTAGTTTCGTTACTAATACTATTAGCAAGAACGACAACTAGCTGGGAAATGGATTAAATTGCTTTGCCTCTTTCTTCGACTTGACTAGTAAAACTGGATGGGGCGCGGTGTTTTCAACTAAACGAGTTCTGAGACTGACGTAGATTCAGAGCTTCAGTTCGTCAGAACCTGGTCGAGATTCACGGATAATCAATTCTGCTGTTTTTACTGGGATTCTAATAACCACAATTAACTACATAACAACTCTGTCAGGATACTGAAGTTAGCATTTGAAAAAATCTGCTGATAAACTGTACTGCGGCTGAAGAAGAAAATTATCATTGCAACATCGGCTCCAGTAATTGACATTACTGCGATAACGAACCCGGAATCACAGAAAATAGCTTTCATTGATCTCTGTCTGTCTATCTATCTATCTATCTATCTATCTATCTATCTATCTATCTATCTATCTATCTATCTGTCTGTCTGTCTGTCTGTCTGTCTGTCTATTTATCTATCCATCTATCTATCTATCTGTCTATCTATCTATCTATCTATCCATCTATCCATATATCCATCTATCTATCTATCTATCTATCTATCTATTTCTATCTATCTATATGTCTATCTATAACTAAAGAAAATCGTGTTTATTCCGTGAAGACTGTATATATCAAAGACGTACATTAAAGATTGTATTTAGTAAACTAATTAGGTAAATCTCTACATTTCCTACAGAAATTATCGACAAACGCTGGGCGATAATAATAGTAAAGCCGTGAACTTCATCTTCACACACACACACACACACACACACACACACACACACACACACACACACACACACACACACACACACACCACACTCACACGCAGTAATTATCAGTTTGTATTTACTAAGTAAACTCACAAAAACCAGACTCATTTCTATCAAGAATTACCTCACAGGTATCTCTGCACGTACGGGAATCTGAAACTTGTAACAAGCCCAGTTTCACACACGAAGCCAATAACAATTAACGAGCAAAAAAGAAAACGGCTTCATTACTGCAATCATCATAAAACGCGATGTCGTTGCACATGTTTAAGACAATCTCAACCGATCTTGTCATTACTACTGAGTATTTAAAACAATAACACTTTTACAACCGACCTTGGTATGTCATTAGATAATAGAGTGTTAGATAATAGGACGCAGGTTGCTGTATTGGGTGTCTGGTTGGGAGGGGCAGATCACTTGATACGCGCACTAAACAAGACTTGTATTCAGTGAGTGCAATATCGTCTTTCTTCCGTGACCTCACAATGCGGCAGACACCCACTTGGTTTGGCTTTCAAATTGCTGATCACGATTTTTATTTTTATACTTTTATAAATATATATTTGTTTATGTACAAATAAATCATTAACACAATAATAATAATAATAATAATAATAATAATAATAATAATAATAATAAAACTGTAATAATAATAATAACAATAATGATGATAATAATAATAATAACAATAATGATGATAATAATAATGATAACAATAATAAAAACAGTAATGATGATAATAATAATAATAATAATAATGCATTACAATTAAAAAGGACTTCTTGCTTACTTTGAACAGAATACGGTTGATATCGTTAACTACGTGTTAAACAGAAGAGTTACCTGCAGCAGCATTAGAATCGAATGTGTTCCTCGAACACGGCTAGAAGAATCATGAAGAGAAAGCCGAGCAGAATGCCGATGTTGTTCATGACAAACATGAAGATCGGGTTGCTCGTCTTAGTCTGTAGCAGAACCGGCAGCTGAAAATTAAACACAGCATCCTGTATTTCACTGTTAATATGACGTTTTTAAAACTCATCCACATATAGACTCGAGATTATTACACCAAGTTATGATCAGACAGAAAAAGAAAAGAAAGAAAAAGAAAAGAAAGAAAAAGAAAGACAGAAATATAGAGACAGACTGACAGTTAGATATATAGATAGATAGGTAGGTAGGTAGGTAGGTAGGTAGGTAGGTAGATAGGTAGGTAGGTAGGTAGGTAGGTAGGTAGGTAGGTAGGTAGGTAGGTAGGAAGGCAGATAGATAAATTGACAGACAGAAAAACAGAAAGACAAAGAGACAGAGTGAAACAGAGAGAGACAAAGAGAAGGGAGAGAAAGCGAGGCAGAGATAGGTATGTAAAAAGTAAAACTGTGTAAAGACAACACTCACACAAAAATTATTTACATTTCCTATCTCAGACAAACACAAACCTACAAATTTAAATCTAATTCAGATACATATATAACTATTTGTATTTTTTACAGTGGTAACAACAGAATCGTTTTACTCACAATGTCGACTAAAGAAATGTAGAGGAACATTCCTGCAGTGACAGCGAAAATCCACTGACGAGCCACCTCCTCTGTCGACACAGACAGACCGACGTACAGACCAATGAAAGCTGTGAGAGCGGAAACGAGGTTCCAGAAGAGAGCTCGCTTGAACGACATTCCGTTCTTCAACAGGACGGCGAAGTCCCCTGTAAACACGATTTTACATTTCTGAAATTTACTAAACATCTTTTCATTCTGCTTAAGATTAATGATAACGTATTTAATTCATAGAGCAGTAACTCCCGTTTGGGCTGGAACCAAGTAATAAATCATCGCCAAACTAAGGCACAGAGAGGGACAAATATTTACGTTTAAGTTAGACAAGATGTAGCTTAGTTCCTCACAGTTTGAAAGGGTCTATAATAGTTCCATATCTTTATTCATTTTTTATTAGCAACTAGTGCCGTAATATTTGTTACAGTTTAGGATCTGACGATCTTACATTAAGCCTAAAGAGATCTTTCAGATATTGGTTGCGACCTCAGCATACAAACATAATCTATACACAAACAAAATTTTACAGAAAGATTTTAAACTACGCTATAAATCGATATCTTTTATTTCTCAAGCTATTAAAAACAGAAGATGTATTTTTATTTATTTTTACTTACCAAGTTCGTGAGGGAGCTCGTGGCAGAAAATTGCTACGCTTGTGGCCACACCCTGGGCCACGCCCTGCGTGAAGGCAGCACCCACAGCCAGACCGTCAGCGAAGTTGTGAATGGCGTCTCCAACAATGATCATCAGCGATACGGCAGAACATAAAACTTGAAATAAAACAAGAAATTTATAAATTTAAAGAAAAAAACCCACACATTTTGTTTCTTTATTACATTGTACTGATATATCCCGTACACAGAGGTATAAAATATCATACCTAGAGGTACAAATGTTTTATTCATGGACGAAGTTCTGTAGATGCACTAAACAGATATTTTGATATGCTTATATTGCTCACCAGCTTTTGGTTTTCGAGTCTCGGTGTACAACTGTTGCTCCACTGTGTACACGTCAGACGCAGGTTTTCCCTAGACATAAATAAAATACATACAAATTAGGGTGGCATAACATTATTTATTTCACTCCAGTCATTTTAAAACATTCTTTAGTCTTCAACATTAAGGCGTCTTCTGAATACATTTTTCCTTTTTCTTTTCGTTTATTCAAATCGGTAATCATCAGATTTTGATTTATTCTCGATAAAATGAGAATTTAAGTATCTGAAGGTATTTTACAATAGGCGCGTACTGTGAAAGAAATAAAAACTATTACAGGCTGCATTAATAAGTGCCAATTGAGTAGTGTAAGTGAGAGAAGAATACACACAGTTTGGAAAGTAGTATCGTTTTGAAATGTTCGGTAAACACTACGTTCTAAACACTATTTACTCACTTACACTTACATAAAATAAAATAAACAACAAATATCTCTTATGAAAGAAAGTGTCTTATTTAGGTTTTTATGAACAGTCTGCTGCTTTCATACTCGAATTTTATGTTTTATATTTTTTTATATAAAGATTTCCCAGACGTCATGGAGAGACATTTTAAAGATTTTAAAGCAGTCGATAAACACAAGAGCTGTCTTAAAATCGCTGTCGTCTCAGCAGAGATTCTCAGCTGACGAGTGTCGTTGTAGTTACAACGTTGTCACATTAATGTCGTCTGGTTAAGTTTTTGTAACGCAAACGAACACACAAGTTTTAAACTCATGTTTTTGTAACGCAAACGAACACAAGTTTTAAATTCACGTTTTTGTAACGCAAACAAGTACAAGTTTTAAACTTACGTTTTTGTAACGTAAACAAACACAAGGTTTAAACTCACGTTTTTGTAATGCAACCAAGTACAAGTTTTAAACTTAGGTTTTTGTAACGCAAACACAAGATTTAATCTCACGTTTTTGTAATGCAAACCAGTACAAGTTTTAAACTTACGTTTTCGTGCGGTTGTACTTCCACTACCATCTCAACTTCCTCGCCGTGCTGTCAAATAAAATAATAAATTTTACAATCAAATAGAGTAGTAGTAGTTGTAGAAGTAGTAGTATAGTAGTAGTAGTAGTAGTAGTAGTAGTAGTAGTAGTAGTAGTAATAGTAACAGGAGCAGTAGTAGTAGCAGTAACAACAATAATAGTCGTTACAGGGTATGAGTACCAGTAGCACTAGTAACAGTGACAATAGTATTGATAGTTGTAGTGGTAATAGTGGTAACACTTATAGTAGTAGTAGTATTATCATTATCATTGCTATTGTTGTTGTTCATGTTGTTGTTGTTGTTGTTGTTTTTATTGTTGTTTTAAAAAACCTCAATTAAAGAAAAGCCTATTCGCTTTCTAGGTTTGTTGTTTATTTTGTTTATGAAAGGGGAAAATGGTATCAACTAATAGGAACAGTAAATAAAGATTCTTACTGAATTATTAAAACAGTAAATAAAGATTACTTACTGAACGATAAAACAGTAAATAAAGATTACTTATTGAATGATAAAAACAGTAAATAAAGGCTACTTACTGTACGATAAAAACAGTAAATAAAGACTACTTACTGTACGATAAAAACAGTAAATAAAGACTACTTACTGAATGATAAAAACAGTAAATAAAGACTACTTACTGAATGAGCTCCACCAGCCATCGTCATGATTGACTCAACCAAGTAAAAGAAGTAAAGACCTGCAACAGTACACACATAGCTATAATAACCTCACACAAACACAACATCTATATCTTTATATATGTGTATGTAAGACCTGCAACAGTACACACATAGCTATAATAACCTCACACAAACACAACATCTATATCTTTATATATGTGTATGTAAGACCTGCAACAGTACATACATAGCTGTAATAACCTCACACAAACACAACATCTATATCTTTATATATGTGTATGTAAGACCTGCAACAGTACATACATAGCTATAATAACCTCACACAAACACAATATCTATATGAATTATATATGTAAGACCTGCAACAGTACATACATAGCTATAATAACCTCACACAAACACAATATCTATATGAATTATATATGTGTGTGTGTTTCTGTGTTAAAATGTAACTTTAAATCAATTGTCAGTTTTACGCTTTTGTCGTACACAATCAAATAATGCTATTAATGAGTTACGTTTACATCTAAAATTAGAAATTTTACAACTGTACGAACCTGCCAGAGAAACCAGTCCAAACCAGATATAACTCTCGACGTTGATGCTGTTGCTGTTGGTGTCGTGGTCGTGACCTTCGTGGTCGTGCAGTCCAAAGGCCTGTAGTAATTACGTAATATGAATTTGTAATATGACACACCGTGTATGATTTATTATCAAACTGTTTTACTATATTTTTAATTAGTTTATGCCTCTCTCTCTCTCTCTCTCTCTCTCTCTCTCTCTCTCTCTCTCTCTCTCTCTCTCTCTCTCTCTCTCTCTCTCTCTCTCTCTCTCTCTCTCTCTCTCTCTCTCTCTCTCTCTCTCTCTGTTAGAAGTAATAAACGAAGATGAAAACTGACTTGAGGAATGAGATGCAAGATGGCGTCGCTGGAGAGAGTTCCCACAGCCAGGCCCAGGAAACAGGCCATGAACGCCTCGAAGGCAGAGTTGTGTTTGCCGAACAGCGGGTAGACCAGTGCACCCGCAGCCGCGCAGATACAGATGAAAAATATCGCCACCGATCCGTAGCCGTAACCTGAAAAATACAGATTTTATAAAATCTAGAATTACTACGTGCAGTCTCAGAGGTGTGTATTTCAACTTTACATAATTTAAGCACGTATTAATTATGACTGATGACATTTTTTTAAAAACAAAAAACAACTAAAGAACAGGCTTGTTAATTATAATAAACATGATACTGAAGTTTAAAGTACACGTTGAAATTCCTTTATCTGAAATGCTTGGGACCGGAAGTGTTTCGTATTTCGGAATTTTTCTGAAATGCGAGGAGATATCCTGAGAATATAAATTAAGTTTAAACACGAATTTCAATAAACACAGCTCATACAAATAGAATTTTTATATAACATTTTTAAATCATTTTGTTCGTAAAATAAAGGCTGTGTATGCAGAATGATCAGAAAATGGTGTTAACACTGTTTATACTGATCAAAAAAAGTTTCAGATTTCCCGATCTTTTCCAATTTCTGTACGAGATCGTCAACCTGTACACTAATTATCACAACACAACACTGTAAACAGCTACTCAAACCTGTACACTAATTATCACAACACTGTGAACACTGTAAACAGCTACTCAAACCTGTACACTAATTATCACAACACTGTGAACAGCTACTCAAACCTGTACACTAATTATCACAACACTGTGAACACTGTAAACAGCTACTCAAACCTGTACACTAATTATCACAACACTGTGAACAGCTACTCAAACCTGTACACTAATTATCACAACACTGTGAACAGCTACTCAAACCTGTACACTGATTATCACAACACTGTGAACAGCTACTCAAACCTGTACACTAATTATCACAACACTGTGAACACTGTGAACAGCTACTCAAACCTGTACACTGATTATCACAACACTGTGAACAGCTACTCAAACCTGTACACTAATTATCACAACACTGTGAACACTGTGAACAGCTACTCAAACCTGTACACTAATAATCACAACACTGTGAACACTGTGAACAGCTACTCAAACCTGTACACTAATTGTCACAACTATGTGAAGAGCTACTCAAACCTGTACACTAATAATCACAACACTGTGAACACTGTGAACAGCTACTCAAACCTGTACACTGATTATCACAACACTGTGAACAGCTACTCAAACCTGTACACTAATTATCACAACACTGTGAACACTGTGAACAGCTACTCAAACCTGTACACTAATAATCACAACACTGTAAACAGCTACTCAAACCTGTACACTAATTATCACAACACTGTGAACACTGTAAACAGCTACTCAAACCTGTACACTAATAATCACAACACTGTACACACTGTAAACAGCTACTCAAACCTGTACACTAATTATCACAACACTGTACACACTGTAAACAGCTTCTCAAACCTGTACACTAATTGTCACAACTATGTGAAGAGCTACTCAAACCTGTACACTAATAATCACAACACTGTGAACAGCTACTCAAACCTGTACACTAATTGTCACAACTATGTGAAGAGCTACTCACGTTCCAGATCAGTCGTGAGCGACGACCCAAACAACGCGTCAGTGTTCTGATCAATGCACGAGTTGCTCACTTGTAAGTACACCAGCGACGGCGACATCATCGTGAACTGTTGGTACGTCATAGGAACGCCGTCACTGATGTCGTAAATAGCCATCAGTTCTTGAGCGGAATAACACTTTGTAGCCTGGAAGTAGAAACAGAGCAAGGTGAAATAATAATAATAATAGTAATAATAATAATAATAATAATAACGATAATAATAATAATAATAACGATAACGATAACGATAATAATAATAATAACAACAACAGCAACAACAACATCAATATGAAGAAGAAAAAGAGGAAGAAGAAAAGACAGAAAGGGTACCGATCGATAGATAGATACAGTGATAGAGAGACAGACTGATTGATGGATGGAAAACATAGATAGTAACATGGACAGATAGATACAGGGACAGACGTATGGTAGGATGGCTTGACCCAGACACACACACAAACACACACACACAGACAGACAGACAGACACACAGACAGACACACAGACACACACACAGACATACAGACAGACACACACACACAGACAGACAGACAGACACACAGACACAGACAGACAGACACACACACAGAGACAGACAGACACACACACAGACACTAAACGTTGTTTTAATAATTTAATTCTCACGTGGTCGTCGTGGTTTACACTTCGTCGCGTTCTGCTCAGAGCTGACTCAGAGTCTCTTCCCTCAGCTGTCCTCGCACTTCGCTTTTTGCGCATCGCAGACACGACGTGGTCGTGGCTGTCCTTTACTACGTGTGTGGAGACCAGCTGCAACCTCGACATCAGTTGTTGTAGTTCTACAAACACAAATTATATTTTCAGTCAACTCTAGTAACCATAATAACACTAGCAACTGTAACAAGCCCAGATAAAAAATATGACGTAAAAGTCAGTTACGATATCATACATATCAATTTTAAATATTTTAATTATTAAATTAGCACGTTTAATCTACAAATAGAAGATATATTTAATCAAAAACAAAATCTCTTTTACCAGTAGTTTCAGAATCGTTAAGTCTGGAGGTTAAAGATATAAAAATAAGAAACTCATAAATTATAATTTGGAGTAAGATGAAGATTTTACGTTCAGCGGTGAAGGTGTGTCCCGCTGCATTCAGAATGTAGCTGATTTCGTTCAGGAAGAAATCTCCATTTGGAAGCAGACGACATCCTCCTGTCACCGGCGAACCTAAACAAAACAAACAAAAATGTATAAATAAATAAATAAATAAATAAATAAATAAATAAAAGTCACTGTATTTTCTTATCTAACTAAAATAAGAATTTGATATTCTAATTTTATGACAAAATAATAAAAATTAATTAATTAATTAATAATAATAATACCTTACATTAGATTTTAAGATGATAAGAAGTCTAGAAGTATGTCAAAAATATTATCTAAATAAATATTAAAGCTAGGGATAGTGATATAGACATAAGTTTTCGGTGTATACATGTGTATGTCTGTATGTATAAACACACAAATACACACAAACACACACATATATTTATCTCTTTTTTTAATGGTAAATTATTACACATATATACATAGGTATGTGATATGTATACATATGTATACATATTACCTATATGTTGTGACGGAACCTCATAAGTGCCTCTTTGCCATGCTTGTTTGTATTCATAATTTGTTATGCAATACAGTGAAGTGTACAATATTTACAAAACACTTATTTTTATATGCCAGTTTAAAGCAGAATGTCTGCTACATTTTATCTTAAGTATCTTGATATATTACGGTAATGTTTATTTAGTTATCTTGTATAATCATGTTTATAGTTTACATTTTTACAATCCTTGAATGTTTACCTAATTAATGTCAGAAAATGAGGGTAAATGCACAAAAACTAAATAGCAGAACGTATGCAGATGTACATGGGCTATTTAGAAGCTGTATTATATAATTAGGGGAAGTTCCGTTATTTTATAAAACTAAAAAACACTGGGATTAACAAACTCAAAATTGGCGTTAAAAGTTGCAAAGTAAATTCAGAAAGGCTGTGTGCAGAGGTGTTTACTGAACGTCCGCGCGATGGTTATATAAGCAGTTGGCGCGCGTTTTGAACGAGATCGCTTTGATTGGTGCCCTGCTTGAGACACGTGGTCTGAGGTTCGCATGCACAGGACAAAGAACCAGTCAGGCAAATTTTAGGTATTAATACCACTCGGACTTGTCACCGTGACATGTATGTGTCTCAGTATAAATAATAATTTACTGTTAAAAATAATTTATATATCTGATTACTATTACGTTAGGTTTGATGGTTCCACAGTATCGTTACCTTTCATAATATGGTAGATGATGAATGATGTGATTTCTTCAAGTTTTGATTCGTTGACGTAACTTATTCCATCTCCAAAGTGATACAGAACAGCATCAGCACTAAGGCACTGTATTAATGAACAACAACAAACTTTATAACGAGAGAGAGAGAGAGAGAGAGAGAGAGAGGCAGACAGAGAGAGAGAGAGAGAGAGAGAGAGAGAGAGAGAGAGAGAGAGAGAGAGAGAGAGAGAGAGAGAGAGAGAGAGAGAGAGAGAGAGAGAGAGAGAGAGAGAGAGAGAGAGAGAGAGAGTGAGTGTGGGTGTGGATAAATCGTTTCCAGTATGAAAAAGAATAATAATAAAAAAAAAAAAAAAAAAAAAAAAAAAAAAAAACAAGAAACAACAACAACAACAATAACAAAACTCATTCTCTTCACAAAACACTTGTGGAAATTCACGCGTTAAATTCCTAAGATAATTTTGGAATTTGAGACATACACCCACTCACAAAACAGAATGAAAGGTATGGTAACTTCACCTGACAGTCTGTGATGCAGTTTTATTTGTGCAATACAATTCAGTATAAACCTAATAACCAATAACACAAATATAATCCAAGGTTAGAGCATTTTTCGAGACATAAGATATCTGATACTTTTGTGATTCACATTACATGTTTTTTCTTTTCTTTTCTTTTTCTTCTCGTAAAACTGGTTGATTTCAAGACGTGGTGTTCTAATAATAAAAAAAATTCTCATTGGCTGTTTTACCTTCCTGACGTACGTAGATATCGTGCATACGTTCATGTCAGTACAAAAAAATGGGGTGGGAGAATTTCTAGACATATTGTTTAAATAATCATTTTAATAATAATAAGAAAAGATATATGTATACGTAAAAACAGTTCTTTAACAAAGTGTGCACTGAACTATCAGACTGAAATTCCTTAAATAAAGTCATAGTTTAGCAGCATCTTTATTTCTTTTCTAAATTTTACTTGTATTTGTAGCATTCTGATTAGTCTTTTCTTATAAACTTTAATATTTCTTTATTATTTATTTATTTATTATTATTATTATTAATAATTTGGGTTTTTTTTTTGTGTTTTTGTTTTTTTGGATTTGTTGTTTTATTGGTGGGCTGGGTAAAAACTGATTCGTCATAGCTGTTATTGTTAAGGAAGAAACTTGATCTTTTTGTCAATATGGCTGCCGTTTTTCAACGATTCGTTTCAGTTGATACAGACATCTTTGTTGTCTTCTTGTTGTTGTCGTTCTACTTACTACTGTTGTTCTTGAAACGACGCTTATTTTTGTTCTACATTTTTCTACTTTCATTTTTCTACTTTCATTTTTCTTCTTTACTCTCTGCTCGTAATAACTATATGTTTTACTTACCGTGTCGTTAATGACTTTGACTTGAGAGACGTTGTTCACGTTGTGGTCATGTGTTGCATGGGCGTCAGGGTGAGCTGTGTACGACGTGTTGAGTCGGCTCAGAGCTCGAGTGATGGCGTTCTCGGAAATGTGAGTATTGTCGCGGAAGACGGTGGTCAGGTTCTCTGTGAAGTAGGTCAGGTTCTCCAGACTCGGGTCCACGTTCTGACCACAGACGTCGTTCACGTAGTAGACGTAGTACATGATCACCAGAGACGCCGATTTAAACTGTCTCTCCGTAAGTCCGCGGGCCTCATCAGCACCAACCACCCGAAACAACGCGGGCACGTCCAGACACTGAAACAACCAGTTGTTATTAGTATTACTGCTATTGATGTTGTTGTTGTTGTTATTAATGTTGTTGTTTTTTATTATTATTATTATTATTATTATTATTATTATTTTTTTTTATTATTATTATTATTATTATTATTATTATTATTATTATTATTATTATTATTATTATTGCCATTGTTGTTTTATTATTACACTAGTGATAACACCAGTATTAGCAGTACTGATGGTGGTAGTTTAAAAGCTGGGATGAGAGGAGTGCTAGTGATGCTAGCGGTAGTAAAAGTAATATTTGTAATAACAGTAATAGCAGTAGGGTTGTCAGTAGTAGTAATCTTCATTTTAGTCGTGGTATTTGTGGTTGTAGCAGTAGGAACAGCTATTATTATTATTATTGTCGTTGTCGTCGTCGTTGTTATTATTATTATTGTTATTATTAATTTTATTATTATTATTATTATTATTATTATTATTATTCAGTTTGGTTAGTTATTTATATTAGCTCTGTTTAACACATGCTTATTTACAGTCGCTGTGACACGCTGAGTACAGCACTTTCAGTCAGGCTGCTAGTTTTCAAGTTTACCCGGATTCAAGTGTTTATTTTATTTCTGAGCCCTGGAGCAGTTTACACTGGGATCACGTAATTCACAACAAGGATATTACGTAAATTTATGACAAATATTTATATGGGTTTTAAAAAAATAATAATAAATAAAAAATAATAAATAAAAAATAACACATTTATTGCTTTTATGGTTGTAGGCTGGGTGTAACGTACACTTTCACAAAATACGTTTCTATAGAAACAAAAACGAATGAATCCAGGGGTGGGTCTGTACCCGCACTTTGTTTTATCTTTGTGTGCATGTGCATATACATATATGTATTTATCGACTGAATATTCTCTGTCTGATTAGACTCTGCACATAGACTAAATTCTGGAACGCACTGACACAGGAGGACAAAGTCCATCCATAACCTCACCAACCTGTCAAATGCCGCTGACGAGACTCGAACGTATGGAATCCATTCGTCCGCACTGAATTACCTAGACAACCTTTTGTTTAAGTGTGTGTGTGTGTATGTGTGTGAGTGTGTGCGTGCGTACGTGCAACCGTGTATATTCGCGCGTGTTACCTTTGTTGTTGTAAATAGGTTTTTGAACGGAAATGAAGAAGAACGCATTACTTTTGTTTTCTATTTTTAAACGTTGTTCAGGTGTTTCAAACAAATGATGACGTAAGTACTAATCTGCCGGAATTCTGTATAACGACAAAACTGTCTGTGATAAACGTCGTGTTAAAGGTTATCTTTCACAAACTGTTTGCTTGTCCGCATAGTACAAGAGGAAGCCGCATTAAGCAGATGTCAAAGGTCACCATCTACGTTCACCTTATTTGACCTTTCTTTACGGCAAAATGCTCGCTTAGCTCTAATTATAAACAAAATGAAGGCACGAGCTTCAGAACACGGACATTTCTGAAATAACCGGACAACGTTTTCATTAAAGAGTATCTTTAAAAAGAAGACAATAAGGAGAAGAAAGAAAAGTCATAGAAAAGTGAAAATTCTTGAAACAAGAAGCACAGTTTTAGATAATCCTTAATTCGTCACATCGGTTGAAAAAGGTCTTCGCCGGTAGTCAGAACCTTATATGTAGAACTGACATACAAGATACAACAATGCAGAACTAGTAGACTGGTATACTGACATACACGATACAACAATGTAGAACTAGTAGACTGGTATATTGACATACACGATACAACAATGTAGAACTAGTAGACTGGTATACTGACATACACGATACCACAATGCAGAACTAGTAGACTGGTATACTGACATACACGATACAACAATGTAGAACTAGTAGACTGGTATACTGACATACACGATACAACAATGCAGAACTAGTAGACTGGTATACTGACATACACGATACCACAATGCAGAACTAGTAGACTGGTAACTGATATACACGATAACAATGCAGAACTAGTAGACTGGTATACTGACATACACGATACAACAATGCAGAACTAGTAGACTGGTATACTGACATACACGATACCACAATGCAGAACTAGTAGACTGGTATACTGACATACACGATACCACAATGCAGAACTAGTAGACTGGTATACTGACATACACGATACAACAATGCAGAACTAGTAGACTGGTATACTGACATACAAGATACAACAATGTAAAACTAGTAGACTGGTACTGACATACCACATACAACAATGTAGATAAAATATATATATATATATATATATATATACCTACATGTATGTTCAAAACACACACACCCATGAAATGTGATACATAGTATCGTGTCGTCAAGAACTCACAACTTTTATTACCTTTTTTTTTACCTGAGTCGGTGAATTTAGATGTCTTCACATTTGTAAACTTTATATAGCACATTTTAAAAAAAAAATGTTTTTGTCTCTATGTATCTGATTATTCATCGATCTTTGAATGTAGACACACACACACACAAATTTTAGAGAGAGAGAGAGAGAGACAGAGACACACAGAGAGAGAGAGAGAGAGAGAGAGAGAGAGAGAGAGAGAGAGAGAGAGAGAGAGAGAGAGAGAGAGAGAGAGAGAGAGAGAGAGAGAGAGAGAGCGTGAGAGAGATTTGACAGGTTAAATCGAGCCTTTGGCAATATATTTTTAAAACAAATTCTTTAATAATTGTTTTCTTGCATGAGCTATGACTAAATGTTGAGGAAAGTTTATTGCTTGTATAAAAAGTTTCATTGCTATGTGCAAACAATTTCCAGTAAAGCAACAAGTATATTATAAATAACATTCGTCAGTATAATCCCACAGAAATAAGTTTATTAATAATATTATTAAATTTTCTTCTTATTATTATTATTTTACATAAATAATTATTATTATTATTATTATTATTATTATTATTATTATTATTATTATTATTATTATTATTATTAACTGTCATTTTTTTTACCTGAATCGGTGAATTTAGATTTCATCACATTTGTAAACTTTATATAAGCACATTTAAAAAAAAAAAATTGTTTTTGTCTCTCTCTATGTATCTGGTTATCCATCGATCTTTGAATGCAGACACACATACACATACACATACAATTTTAGACAGACAGACAGACAGAGAGAGAGAGAGAGAGAGAGAGAGAGAGAGAGAGAGAGAGAGAGAGAGAGAGAGAGAGAGAGAGAGAGAGAGAGAGAGATTTGACAGGTTAAAATGAGCCTTTGGCAATATATTTTTAAAACAAATTCTTTAATTTTTTTCTTGCATGAGCTATGACTAAATGTTGAGGAAAGTTTATTGCTTGTATAAAAAGTTTCATTGCTATGTGCAAACAATTTCCAGTAAAGTAACACGCATATTTTAAATAAAATTCGTCAGTATAATCCCACAAAAATAAGTTCATTAATAATATTATTAAATTTTCTTCTTATTATTATTATTTTACATAAATATTTATTATTATTATTATTATTATTATTATTATTATTATTATTATTATTATTATTATTATTATTATTAAATGACATATTAACTTTAAATGTTTTTATTCTGCATGAATTAGATGACGTAAATGGGCGGAATTAGTCGTAAATTTCAGTGTCCCTTTTAGATTAACGATCCTGTCTATAAAACGTGCTGTCGTTTTTCTTTCTAACTTCCGCCATATCAAAGACGATCTACAAAACATCTGCTGGTCCAGACAGCGAAAATATTTAATGTCTACTTCCCGATGACAAAATTATAACAGAATTAACCTTTAACCTTCTTTTTTTTTATCTTTTTTTCTCTCATACATCCTTGACAGAAGATTAATATTTCTGAGAAAAAGAAAAAAGAAAAACAGATTTATGGCGCATTTCCGTCACTGCGCACTGCCCGCAAGAATGACTAAGCAAAATATCGGTAACAGTGACGTAGAAGGCCGTGTGAAAGTTGTCAGTGTCAAACAGAAAAAAAATTAATTATTACTTGTCAGTCGTACAAATTTGCATACTGTGTCAGCGACCGCTATACATTTTGAGTGTAATTAATAAACGATTCACTGGCTTATTTATCAAGTTATTATTAGAATAGACTTCGGCTGCATGCACTATTAAATTAATCACGTGATAAGAATAAATTATAAATATTTAATTGTTGTTGTTGTTGTTGATACAAATAAATAATTGAATTAAATTAAATTAAATTAAATTAAACATGTAAGTATTTATAAATAAATACGTAAAAGAATAAACAAACAAACAAACAAAAATTAACTAAATGTACTTCAGAAAATTAACAGAAAAAAACCTTATAATTCTGTACATAAAAATGACTCGTACTGTAGGATAGGTTATTAATCTGTGTCTTATTTTTTGTAGTGTACGTCAATCACTCTCACAAACATTGTCATTTCAGTATCGCGTTTAATCAACTAATTAGTTGTGTTAATGAACACGCATATTAAACTGTGTATTGTCCAGAAAAACCTATACAAAATAAATTAAACAATAACACAATAAATAAATAAATAAATAAACAAATAAATAAATAAATAAAATAAGAGAAAGAAGAAAAAAAAAAATAGAAAAAAAATCAAATAAGGAAGTACTTGGATACATTCTGTTTTGTTTTTTATATTTTTATTTTTATTTTTTTATTTTTTTTTATTTTTTTTTTGATAAATAAATAAAAGTAAGAGAAATGAGGAAAAAAAAAAATGGAAAAGAATGTCAAATAATGAAGAATTCAGATATATTATTTTGTTTGTTTTATTTCTGCACGTGTAGATATTTCCACAAAATACATACCAGTAATTAAAATATCTAAAATGTTGTGGTTTTCACAAGATTTTGATTTTGTTGATATCTTACAGAAACACGATTTTTATATTAATAAACAATGAATGAAACAAAAGCGAGGTTACATATTCTAGTCAATTAATCAGGTGATGAGAATACAGATATTTTCGATGCTCTTTGTTCAGTAAATGCAATCGTGGATTTAAGAGATAAAAACGCAGGATTAAGCGTTTCGCGTGTACTGCTAATCGGAAACGAAAACTGTCGTCTTTTGCTAAACGTCTGCGTTCACAAACTGACACGTTTTCACTTCCGCAGAACAAGATAATCCGCGGAAATACACGAAATACTCGGGAACGCCTCTAACGTCATAGCTAAGAATCCCACTTGTAAAATGGAAAATAAATTCAGGTCGACAAACTTTGTCAGAAATTCTCTGAGACAGATTTATTTGTAAAAAACATATATATATTCAGTAAATGTTTTTTAATTAAGCGAAATACATGAGTGATTGTATAAGTGATGATTTAAGCGCAGTAAATAAATAAATAAAAGCCTGTAGATTTCGGATTAAAGATAATACAACAACTACAGTATTAATAATAGTAGTAGTAGTAGTAGTAGTAGTAGTAGTAATAATAATAATTTTAAATAAATACTTTAAACTGTTACTGTACAGTAACTGCAGTAATAGACGTGATAATCTGATAACAAAGATGATAAAAATAAATGACGTATGTAGAGGTAAATCATTTTTCATTGTGACAGATGGCGACAACAATGTGGGCAGAGACGACGTCATAAAGAATGCCGTGATAGATGTTGTAATGTTGTGGTACAAGGCACGTCGCCGCTGCAGATAATGATGACGTTGAAGTGACAGAACTGTATGATCTTTTTATTATAACTTAATTTCAAGTTACACTAAGGATGGATCAAGTCAAAGTGGGGTCTTCAGTATGTTATAAAGGGGCCTTCAGTTTTATAAATGATAAATACATTGTGACAGTAAGTAGATAAGTAAATAAACAAGTTTTAACTTTCATAAAGTTTGTACAATATATATATATATTGTATCGTGATGCAGTGGTTAATAAAAATAATAAATGCTAATAACAAAAGAAGAAAAAAAAGAAAATGAAAGAAAAAACAAACAAAAAGTAAAAATATTCCAATATTCATTATTGTATCGAAGTTACGTATTATACTAAAACAAATGTATTTAAGAATATTAAAATAAATGAAGGTAAAAAGTTATGTTTGGTCGTTTAAAATAATTCAGTGCTCATACAACACTTTCGTTAAAACTCTTAATCCAATAACGATACTTAGTTTAAATTACATGAACAAACCGTTTCAAATTACTGACGAATAAGCTGTTTTAATATGGTAAATATCCATACTCAGAGTTCAAGTGAAGTTTCCAGTGGTTCGTTTTTCGAAGAAAATATGAGAGGGTTATGCAACTTTTTGAAAATACGACGCTGTAAACCCGCGAAAGCCTGAAGGTATAACGTGGCCTTAATTAATCAAAACTACAGATTAGGGCGAACATAAATATCCACTATATCGTCCAGATACAAACATTATACATTATTGAAAAACAGCTAGTTTCTGTATATGCAGAATAAAAATAATTTTCTGCTTTTTTTTTTAAATTTCTTTTATCTTGTCCCTCACAGAAACACACATCTTTTATCTTTTTCACGTCGTTCTTATTCCTTTCTTTTTCAATTTTTATTTAATTATTTACTTACTTACTTACTTACTTACTTACTTACTTACTTATTTATTTATTTTATTTATTTATTTATTTATTTATTTATTTATTTATTTATTTATTTATTTACTTACTTACTTACTTACTTACTTACTTACATCCTTACTCACTAACATACTTACTTAATTATTCGCATACTTACTTACTTATTTATTTCTACACTACGCTGTCCTTGGACCTAGATATATTTTTGTTCCAGTGCAGAAAGGCTGTTTTAGTTCAACTTGCTTTTGGGGGGTTGTGTTCTTTATTGTTATTGTCACAAGTTATTTAGATGCTGACAAGCTGACAGACATCAGCTACGACATTGTCAGTTATAACAACATCGCAATAAATCAGACTCGAGAGCCACACGCTGATGTAAGAATAACAAATAACAAGAAAATGAAAATAATCTAACCAAAATATAAATAAACAAAATAAATTAGCTAAATATAAACAAAAACGTGTATTAAAGCAAGTATTTAGTTTGCATATTCGTAACAAATTACATTATTCTTAATTAAAAAAGTATATTGTCAAACTCTTCTTTACTAAACTTTAAAATAAATTGAATCTATTTTTTTATACAGCAGTTTCTTGTACAAATATGAAGTAGTTTATTGTATAAATATTTATTTTATGAAATATTCTGTGATATTAATATACATATTTCATGAAGTAATATATATTTTATGAAAAGTTTGTTGTATTATTACATATTTCATATATTATCTCTTCTTTTTTTTCAGCTCTAAAATTTTATATGTAAACTAATTTCATAGCCAAATAAGTGAATAAATGAATGAAGCAATGAAGGGAAGATGGAAGGAGGAAGAATTAATGACTAAACGAATGTGTAACCACACCTCAGTCATAAAGTATACCGACAAAATTAGGCCAGACAGACACAGATATACTATAAATTTATTGGTTTATCTTTACGATGTGTAAATTACGCAGAATAATTCTAGAAATTGATGATATAAAAACTTTTCCCCTCCGTCTACGTCACTATGGTAACCGAACAATAACTTAACCGTCTGTCGTAAAACAGGGAGAGGGTTTCCTTAACCGGATTTCATTTACATAACAATTGATCATCTGTACCTGACAGCATTTCCATGATGACACCAGCAATGTGACTGTTCCAAGTAATGTTTTCGACTTTATTATCCTAGAACATCACGATGCTATTTTCTTACATCCTTGTACGACTCAGCTGAGCTTCTTTTACTTCGGTCATCATGTTTCTCGCATTTCATGACATATTACTTTTGATTGGTTACTCCTTGGAGATAACCCGAATGACGTAAGCAGTCACAGCTAACTCAGATCTCATTAACATACATGTCGTCTGCTAGATTTTTAAATGTAATAAATAGACTTTCTTAAACTGAAATGTGCGAATAGAATATTCATTACAGTATAATAAAAAATAACAATAAAGAAAAATAAAGGGAAATAATGGAAAAAAGAAAGAAGAAAAAAGAAAAAGCAATGAACAAAGAAAAAAAAAAAGACAAATAACTTTTCGACATTATTTTTCAATATGCGTTGAACAGACAACCGACATTTCACCGTATTTTTATTATAACCAAACTTTTAAGTGTCTTATTATGTAAAATTTAAATTTACTAATTTATAAAAAGCTGCAATTTTTAAATAGATACTCTATTGATAAAAATTAAAAGCTCTATCGTAGCCGAAACACTCAGGTGCTTAAAACTCTTTTTTTTATTTATTCGTTTTGAATTTTTTCATTTCTCTTTTTTTTTTTTTTTTTTTTTTTTTCAATTCTCTAAAGGTAGTTCAGCCATGACTATATAGAATGTCTAGTAATACGAAACTGAGATACGATAAATTAGTGCACAGAGATATGTAAATAAGCGAGAACAAAAACCTTTTTTAACGATTAATTGTCTGTTTATCTACATAGGTGTAGCAGAAACCTATACCTGACTGAATTCGAATAAAAAATTTTAATTTTTTTTTTGCTTCACGTTACATTTGCACGCAATATATTTATATATACATATATACAAACAGAGAGAGAGAGAGAGAACTATTGTCACAGAGAAATAAATGCGTTAGTGACAGACAGAGTGAGAAAGTGTGGGTGTGGATAAATCGATTCCAGTATGAAAAAGAAGAATAATAGCAAAAACAACAAAAACAAAACAACAACAACAACAACAAAACTCATTCTCTTCACAAAATACTTGATGGAAATTCACGCGTTAAATTCCTATGATAATTTTGGAATTTGAGACATACACCCACTCACAAAACAGAATGAAAGGTATGGTAACTTCACCTGACAGTCTTTGATGCAGTTTTATTTGTGCAATACAATTCAGTATAAACCTAATAACCAATAACACAAATATAATCCAAGGTTAGAGCATCTTTCACGACATAAGACATCTGATACTTTGGTGATTCACATTATATATTTTTTCTGTTTCTCCTCGTAAAACTGGTTAATTTGAAGACGTGATGTTCTATTAATAAAAATAATTCTCATTGGCTATTTTACCTTCCTGACGTCCGTAGATATGGTGCGTACTTTCATGTCAGTACAAAAATGGGGGGGGGAGAATTCCTAGACTTTTTACTGAGGGGGTATGAAATTATTAGATATATAAACAGTAAAAATTTAATAAGAAAAACTGAAAACTTCTTCATTAACGTAATCGGTAAGCGCATCTCTCTCTCTCTCTCTCTCTCTCTCTCTCTCTCTCTCTCTCTCTCTCTCTCTCTCTCTCTCTCTCTCTCTCTCTCTCTCTCTCTCTCTCTCTCTCTCTCTCTGACAATACTTCTTTGTCATGAGTAAGTGTTCCGATAATAATATTAATAACAACAACTACAACAACAAAGACGACGACGAGGATGATGTAGATATAAAAGACTGGCAGTTAGTCACTAAACACGACACAGACAAGTGACAGAGGAGGATGCAGTGATTGATGGTGTGTTAAAGAAATCGTTTAATGATGTGTTTGAACTACTCGAGTATGATGAAGAATGTTCAGTAATGTTTAACTTACTAATATAGCAATAATCTGCTTTGTACTTACATACAGCAGTAATGATATACACACATAAACACAGACAGACAGACAGAGCGAGATCGTATACACGCATGAACACACACACACACACAGAGAGAGAGAGAGAGAGAGAGAGAGAGAGAGAGAGAGAGAGAGAGAGAGAGAGAGAGAGAGAGAGAGAGAGAGAGAGAGAGAGAGAGAGATCGTATACACGCATAAACACAGAGAGGAGAGAGAGAGAGAGAGAGAGAGAGAGAGAGAGAGAGAGAGAGAGAGAGAGAGAGAGAGAGAGAGAGAGAGAGAGAGAGAGCACAGCATATACATGTACACACATAAACCGCACAAACAAAAGCATTCAGTAAGTATATTTATAAAGCACAGAATACAAGAATCATATATCAAACAAAACAAAAATCAATTATCATTTCTGTGTGGAAGTAAAACCTATTATTTCTGAACACCTACGCGATCGATACGAAAAGAATATCGTTTTAATCATAGCTAAATACTGCAATTATTTTTACTAATCACCTCAAAATAACCTTCAAAGCATACATTTTTACAGATATAACTTTAATTAGTTACGTTAGTTAAAATAAAATAGATTCAGATAACAAATATGACTATTTTCATTTATATGATTGTTTGACTCAGGGTTTAGTAAAGCGAATTCATTATTTTTGAAAACGGGTTATGACTTTCAAAACGAAATGACTTTCATTTCAAAGGAAATAAAAATATAATCGTCAGCAGAAACGAAAGAATAAAGTCTGGGAAGGACTATTTGCACCTTTTTGATTTAGTCACATGACTGGCCTTGACCATTTGATCCTCACCGCATTTCACCGTCAAATTTAACTAAGAACTGCAGTGTAATAAAAACACTAAGATGAGATTTCGTTAGTGCAGAGTCGATACGCTTCAGTAACTTTAAACATATGTAATGTCTGAATATTTAACACATTTACAAAGTCTAGATCAGTTATTTTCTCTCTTAAGTAGAAAATAGTAAAATAGCGTTAAAATGTTTAAAATATATTAAAATCATTATATAAAAAAAACAAAAACAACAACAACAACAACAACAAAACAAAAAATGAAAAACTACAGAAGGAAGAAAAAAAATTAAAATATGTTATATAACAATTTTGTATTTTAAATATATATATTTAGCTATCATTCCTTCATTAAAAATCAAAATAAACAAGTTTTTCATAACATTTCATGTAATTAAATTATGTAAAAAATTGTTTTTTCCACCATATGCGTGAGATAGAAAAAAAAAAAAAAAAAAAAAAAAAAAAAACATATCCAAGAAAAAAAAAATAAAGAAAAAAACTTACCACAGATATGTTACAAACTGTTCCACTCTTCGCAGGATTTGGTCGGCAATGTAGATTTTGAAAAACATTTTTCGTCAGTAACTGTGCATTACTAAAATTCAGGAAATTATCCTGCGTATGAAAACGCTCAAGTATTTCTTTAAATGTGTCAAAACCATGCTGGCAGCTGACTTCGCTAAACGCGACAAGTACGAAAAAATATAAACCGTATTTGTAAACTTCCCGCATTTCGGCACGTGTCTGTTCTCTTCTGAACGCAAAGGTAAGTCTACTCTACTTAAATCAACCACAACTTTCGTGTCGTGTGCACAACTGGCTTCTGGATTCACGATACAAGATGGCGGCTATTCGCTACTGGCGAGAGGCGTTATGTGAAGCACAATAGAATGGATTCACGTGATGCGATATGTGAATAAAGTGAGGCGCATTATGGGAGTTTTATTCTTAAAAATTCAAACAACCTTTGACCTAATTATATACCAGTACGGTCATATGGATGAGGTATGGAGAATTTTGAATGGAGAATGAGGTATGGAGAAATGTCAAAATAAAAATGAAAGAAATTGAGCGTGAATGTTTAGATGGGGGGAAAAGTATATAGACCTGTAAAAAAGTGGGTTTTAAAAAAAAAAAAAATAAATAAAATAAAATAAAAAAGAAGCTAAAAAAAAATGAAAAGAAAAGAAAAAAGATTTGAAAAGAAAAACAATGAAACAAAACAATTAAGAGCCTTAAGGAATGATTGAAAAAAAAATGAAAGATTTGAAAAAATAAAATAATAATGAATTTATTATTTAAAAATGACAATGAAATAAATTATAAAGACATTTACTAAGAAGAGCAATATTCAATAAATTAAGAAGAAATACAGAACCTTTTTTTCTTTTTTTTTTCTTTTAAAAAAAAAAAAAAAGTAACAGACTATATTTTAAAAAACTAAAAACGGCAGACGTTCGCATATATAAACTGTTCCTCGACTAGTTATCGTAAATAAAGATTCTTCATTTTCATTTTTCTTAATCTTTCCTTTATTTTTTTTTCTTTCCGTTTTATTAAAGCGTACCTTTGATAATAAGAAGAATTAGCCTAAATTATAATATACTGCCAAGTTATGCTTTATTATTATTATTATTATTATTATTATTATTATTATTATTATTATTATTATTATTATTATTATACGATCTGATCTTAATTAACAATGAAATATACTAACAACGGTTTCAAAAATCTGTGCGCGATAATTTTATCGTTTCTGTACTCGTGACGTCATCGCTTGCAGGAGGATCGATTTGGGCAAAACATTAGAGAAACTGCCGCTATTAGACCTCCACACGTACTCGATGACGTCATCACTCTAAGTAGACGTTTTGCCGCTGTTATTTTACAGTCGAACTTAAATCAAAACTTTATTATTCTCTTCTTGTTTCCTTTACTTTTCGTAAAAAAGTTGTTGTTTTTTTTTTTTTTTTTGTATAAAGTTGTTGTTGTTGTTGTTGTTGTTATTATTATTATTATTATTATTATTATTATTATTATTATTATTATTGTTATTATTATTATTATTAAAGATTATCACAAGATTAAAATATTCAGAACGGCATCGTGTCAGTATGTCTGTTAGCGTTTTACAACATTATTTGAAATACGTTGTCATGGCAACATTACGTTTTGACTGCCATTTTGATCAAACGAATAACTGAGGTTTAAACGGACCTGGTACTATGAAACACGCGCAGTGAGCTTTGAACTGCTGATGTTTGTAAATCTAACTTTAAACGGCGACACTCCTAGTTTAGACCACAGAGAAATCGTTAATGGGATTTTTCTTCTTTTTATTTACAAAGAAACAAAATAACATGAAATATTCAGCTGTCGTTGTAAATGGAATATGTAAAGTTTAAAATGTAATGGGTATACATACAAATACACAATCACAAATATACAAACACGAACGCTTACGGATATATATGTAATTTTAACAGGTGTGTTAATTGCATGTTAATTGCCGACACAATTGTTATATGTATCCATTTATATATATTTATGTATAAATTATGCATGTTTAATATGTACATATTTTAAGTGTTGTGTGTGACTGTATTTTTTTGTATTTTATTTAAGATCTCTTTTAAAATGTGTGTGTGTGTGTGTTCTTCTTTTGAACTAGTTCACTCAAACTCGTGTTGGTAGTCCTCAACTCACTGATACACAGAAATCTGTTGATAGCTCTGTCTCACTCTCGCAGCTTTTCTAACGACTTCGCGTTTCAGTGGAATCATTCTGTGACAAAGTCAAGGAATTGCTCACTAAGTACTTCCTGTCTTTGAAATGTTGCTTTCACGTAGGAATGTGTGTTACATCAATACTTCTAATCAGACATCACGAAATATTGATGTTCCATACCGGTACAACCCAGCTCCTACAGAAAACACAACACACTAATTAGTGTTCAGCCCAGCTTCACTGGCCGTTTTAAATGTCATTTCTCTACAAGAAGATAAATTATTGCAGTAGTCACTGACCCCTATACAACCATTTTCATAGATACGGGTTTTCTTTACACACACACACACACACACACATACACAAACATACACAAACACATAAACATATACACACACACAAACACACAAAAACACACACACACACTCATACACACACACACACAATTACATTCTTGACATCAATAATAGACTGCCATTTGATAAATTTCCAGTTCTTTTTTCCCCTTTCTTTTTGTTTACATATTAAATTTGTTCAGTGTTGTCTAATGTTAACAACAACAATAATAATAATACGTTGTTGTTAGTTGCTGCTATTGTTACAACCACAACCACAACTAAAATGAAGATTACTACTACCGATAAACACTACTGCTACTACTGTTTTACAAATATTACTTTTACTACCGCTAGCATCACTAGCACTCCTCTCATCCCAGCTTTTAAACTACCACCATCAGTACTGCTAATACTGGTGTTATCACTAGTGTAATAATAAAACAACAATGGCAATAATAATAATAATAATAATAATAATAATAATAAAAGCATTAATAATAACAACAATGAAAACAATAGCAATAACAGCAACAGCAACAACAATAATAATACGTGGGTTTTACCGTAAATAACACCGTACCTCAAACCCAGTAATCTGATATCTTTGTATTATTCGATGATAAATCTCTAAAAGCATTATTTAAAATCGCACCAGACCTAAAGAATTTGTATGGTGTATTTGTCACGCGACATTTGCTTGAATGGAGCAAATAATCTGACAGCAGGAAACAGTGAGGGGAAGCTGCGGCTTGTATCCTGCTTTCACTGGAGAAATAAAAAAATAATAAAACAAATACGAATACAAAATTAAAGATGATAATTAGCTACTTAATATGTACTCCGAGACATAGGCGTATATATAATATGTATTTTGATATATTTAAAATTAACCTGTTTCAAGCGTTGATCATTTACTTTTAAAATTTCGATTTAGCCCATTTCGTTCTTATCATGAGATAATATTTTCTAGACTACAAACATTTCAAAAGAAAACTTCAAGTAACAGATCTCCATTCAACAGATCGGATTAGGCGTACTCTACTTTAGTCTACTTTTTCAGCTACGAAGCAAGCGTTTAATTTTCCCTGCATCAGCGGAGTCAGTATTTGAAAGGTCGCGCTGTGTGGGTAGCGTAGGTGGATGAGTCAAACCCACTCGTAACTCTCCGTGTAGACAACATCAACTGACGTACAGTGTCGTAACTGCTAACGATTTCGATTAATAGCAGAGTATTAAAACTGAAGTGCTGTAACATTTAAATATCCATTTAGAAAAGATTTGCGATTTATCGAAAGTCAGGCATCAAGTGGTACTCCTTTGCAATGAATTAAGTTATCATCATCGTTATTATTATTTATTTATTTATTTTTATTTGATAGTTATTCCAGATAATAATAATAATAATAATAATAATAATAATAATAATAATAATAATAATAATAACAGAAATAGAAAAATAGAAAAGGTTTGCACAATCCGCGAGCTAATAAAACCAATCTGCTAATTAGAATTTTAGGTAACTTAAACACTGGAAAATATCCTCTTACGATGTCACACACATAACATCTTTTATCTCCGATTTGGTTTTCTTCATTTTTATCAATATTTAATTATTTAAACAACTAACAGTTATACTTAATAAAATTGTACATCAGTTTCAAATTAACAAATAATTACTTTACACACACACACACACACACACACACACACACACACACACACACACAATCTTTGAGTTCTGTAAATTGTCTTTAGGAATTGCTTCAAAAAAAAAAAAGGTTTAATATATTTCAAAAAAAAAACAGCAGGATGCAGATCAATGGTAGATTATCTGCTCACAGTGTGGTGGGTTGTTGGATCTATTCCTATCAGTGGACTAATTGAGCCATTTCTCATTCCAGCCAGTGCTCAACAGCTTGTGTCCTGTGGGAAGATGAACAAAAATATTCCTTGCTGCTTAATAAGAAATATTAACCCATGAAGTGGAGGCAGAGGATTTCATCTCTTTTTATCTAAATATTCTTCTACATACAACAATAAATAAAATGTGTTGAGACGTAAGTATAACTTTTCCTCCCTTAGAGTAGTAAAAAGATTGGAAACATGAGATCTATTTTATTATTATTTTTCTTTTTACATCTTCAGTTTTTGAAGACTGTGTAAAATAATATATATATTTTTTTTTAGTGTATTCTTCTTCAACCCAACACATAACAATGCTCTAATGGTGGACTTTTGTATGTGTAAGTTGAAACGGGTAGGTATTATAAGAAAGAAGGACTAACTGTCACATACAATACAAAATTAATGTTAGAATCAGGACAGCATAAATTTTTTACAGGATAAATGAATGCACCAGGACCTATGTACACAAATCTACTGACACCAGTAAGCTGACAGTGAGCCAGCACTCAGAACAGTCAAATCAAACAAAACAAATTGTAACCAAAAATTAATATATATTTATATATTATGTTTATGAAAAGTTTAATAATGTAAGCACCATACATTGCACGTTTAGAGACTTTTAGCAGAAACATGTTAAATACAATTACTGTAAGACTATCGCTGGCTTTCTCAAGTCTAATTGTTTTTATATATATATATATAGAGAGAGAGAGAGAGAGAGAGAGAGAGAGAGAGAGAGAGAGAGAGAGAGAGAGAGAGAGAGAGAGAGAGAGAGACTTACATCAGTATATCTGTTATTAATGCCATCAGTAACAGTTCTTCTATCACAGAATGGTCTATAATAATGTCTATGAATTCTTCAGTTTATCTTATTTATTTATTTATTTTTATTTGCTGAAATTCATCAAAACAGAACTACACGTGTTGACGTAATTAAATGTATTAATGACAACAAACAGTTACACCAAAAAGTTTTCTTTTTAAATCTCAAGGATCCAGTTTCAAAGGAGATCCATGATGTACATATCTATTTTGGCACTTTAACCTTTGATTATCTGAAGGTTGTATTTATTTCTGAAAGAATACCTGTATAGTAACCTAGCTATAATAACATCAAACTATATCTAACAACGTAATATAGAAAAACATGTTTTTCAACAGTATACTTGAAATAATATGTATGCAAAGTCAATAAATAATGGCTACATGATACATCAATGAATGAATGGATCAAGCAAGATCAATATTAAAATTACAAATCATTAAAATCCTGATATCCATGAGTTAAACTTTGTTAACTTGTATTGACTATGTAGAAATATTTGTGTGTTTGAAATCATGTTGTGTTTTGGTCTGTGTATACTGAGAAAGGAGTCAGCTCAATGATCAGTTACAGACAGGCTGGGTTACATTGTTACATGACTCAGAGAGCTGCATGCAGCATTTTGTCACTAAATACAAAGATAACTTGTACAAGGCATGCAAACAAGTTGTCTCCCTTCCATTAATGCAGCTGTTTAAAAAGTCTCATCTCATTTTGGTCGAACTCGGCTGATTTTCTTTGACTTGTCTGCTGTTTTTGGTGGAGGTATAGCACCAGCAGTGATGTGTCGATCATACAGACTGAAATACACAAAAATGTCAACCATACAGACTGAAATACACAAAAATGTCAACCATACAGACTGAAATACACAAAAATGTCAACCATACAGACTGTAATACACAAATATGTCAACCATACAGACTGAAATACACAAAAATGTCAACCATACAGACTGTAATACACAAATATGTCAACCATAGACTGAAATACACAAAAATGTCAACCATACAGACTGTAATACACAAATATGTCAATAATAAACATCATTTTGAGTACAGTTGCAACTTGCATATAAAACAATAACATATAATCATACAGACATAAACAAATATTAGTGACATTAATTTTTTGTTAAATTCAAAGAGCACTTACAATGTGTGTGTGTTATAAAATACTAATGATCTAAATAAACTCACAACTTGTATGTGTCAGATCTGATGTAATCAAACACGTGAGATATTCCAACTTGAAACTGGTCAGCTATCGGCATCACCCAGGGGTTGTTGTCTGCCTTGAACACCTGCTTCATACCTACCAGGTCCAGATTACCTGTAATCAACACATGTTAATTTCACCAGGAATACAATTTAAATCACACTAACGTATTTTAAAAGTTAAAAAAAATAAGATAAAATAAGATAAAAACTAAAACATCAGTAACAATAATAATGATAAAATAAATGTACAAAATAAGGGATAATTCACATTACAATAATCTTCTAATTGAAAATACATTTTATCTATCATTCAATAAAATTATTTCAACAGAAAACTTGCACTATATGAACAAAACTGATTTTAAAACAACTTAACAAGATTGTTCTGTCATAATGACTTAGAGAAAATAGGCTTTAAAATAAATAATATACTTGTGTGAGATATTGTTTGGTGCTACTTCATCCTTCTAAGTAACATTTAAAAAAAATTCAGCCATACCACGAATTAAAACTATTCTATCTACTACAATATTCTTCTGATTAGTACTAATCTCTTACACAGCTCAAAAGCTATCACTAAACCAGTACTACATCTTCAGTGATCCCAGCCTAATAATACTTTTATTACAAGTTCTGCTTTCACAATGACAAGTGACATTAGAAACAAGTGTTATTTCTAATGCAGGAATGATTTTAATATATGCAATGTATGGAATAACTGTAATATGGAATGACTAATCTAGGATAACTGTAATATATATAATGTATGGAATAACTGTAATATGACTAATCTAGGAAACTGTAATATATATAATGTATGGAATAGCTGTAATATGACTAATCTAGGAGTAACTAATATATATAATGTTGTAGGAATAAATATATTATAGTTTTACTAGTAACTGTAATATATTAAAGAAATAAATGTAATACATCTAATGTTGTAGTAATAACTGTAACACATGTAACACTAGGGATAACTCTAACAAACCTATCTCAGGTGGCAGCACTGTCAGTCTGTTACCCTGTATGTGTAGTTCTCTCAGTCTCAGCAGATCCCCAACTTCCTTTGGTAACATGATTAAATCATTTTCTCTCAAACACAGCTGAGGAAATGAAACAAAACATCAATAAATACTGTATGTATAACATTAACTTCATTAATGTAGTTCATAGAGCTTTTATCAGCTTGAAGATCTTCCATGATATATTTTTATTGGGAAAGAAGGGTTTTTCTTTGGCTTCTTACTTTATTACCATACTGAATTATTATGAAAGAATGGGTCCATTATGTTAAGATAAATAATTAGGAAGTCAACATTAAGTAACTATGCTTCTTGTTCCAGTGAAGATGGATAAACATTTCAGCAAGAGAAAATAGATTAATAAGTAAAAGCAATCTGTTACTTGGGGAATTCAGCTGATAATTTCAGTCCTTCTATCTTGCAGACAAATAATAAATAAACACAACCAATAAAAATACATATCAATAAGATGAGAATAATACTAAATGTAGCCTTTATGATCTTATCAGGCTTAATTGTGTTGCACTTTACTATCAGCAAAAGGTTAAATACAATAAATCAGTTGGCAGGGTATTAAATGTATTAATACTATTAATTCATATTCTCACAACACCACATTAAACTGATGAAGTAATAAATTTGGTCCATTCTACTGAAAGTATTTATTTGACCACAACATTTTAAATAACTCAAACTTGGTAACACATGTATATACAATAAGTCAATAATTTTTCTTAAACATGTAACAAGTGGATCAAATGAAATACAGAAAACAAAAATCTGATTCATGGAAATTATAATTGGTAACTTATAAGGTGAAGAATTTATGTATTATTTTCCTATGTATAACAGGGGGGTTTTCAATGTAACACCTGATAAATATAGTTTTTAAAGTTTGTTTAAAGTTGTGAACTTGTTTTATCATAGCTAACTATGACTTCAAGAGACAATTCAAACATATGAAGTATATAAAATAAATGCATTTATATTTTTTTGCTTACAAAATGACAAGTTCACATTTAAAGATTAACTTGTTATAACTGCTGAGAATGTAAGATTATAATAAAACAATACACTAAGTTTATTTTCCATTGAAAAAAGAAACAAAGAAACAAGCTGAAACAAGGTAGATACACGTAGGTGAAATTACACAGAATGAAGATAACTTAACTGTTTGCAGATTTTTCAGTTTACCGATTTCTGCTGGTAGAGTTTCAAAATCATTGTCACCAAGGTACAGAGCTCTCAGTGTGTCTGAAAATTAAATTTAACAATTTTAAAAATCTAAACAAATTAATCAACTGTATTTAGTTACAACCGTGCCTCTCAACATGTCATAAAGCAGCAGAATGACAAACTTGTTTCACTAAAGAAATACGCAGGCACATCTCAAGTGTACCAACTGATATTATTTTGTGTTACATTTTAATATTCACAATTAACAAAGGATATTAAAATAATTAAATAATAAAAGTGAAAGATTTTTTTTAAAAATGCCCTGTCATTGCTACACAAATTACAGTGATCAAGGTTTTAATGAAATGATACAAAATGGGTAACAAGAAGAAAAACTAATGAACATCTGCTATTGCATCACAGTATAAAACAATTTCACATGAAAAAAAATAATAATAAATCAATAAATCAACAAACAAACAAATAAATAAATGATGATCAGAATAATAATAATAATAGTAATAATAATAATAATAACAATAGTAAGAAGAAGAAGAAGAAGAAGAAGAAGAAGAAGAAGACGACGATGATGATGATAAAGATGAAGATGAAGATGAAGAATAAATAAATAAATAAATATACCAAAATGTTTTTTTGGTTCAGTTATACAACAACACATTTATTACTATAAATGCTGTCCTATAAATGCGTGAATTATTAAAATTTACTAATATTAAGATAAAATGTACCTAAACAGAAGAAGTTTCCTGGCAAACTTCTTTCACTGAGGTTGTTGTACGTCAGATCAAGTACTTCGAGAACGGGAAATGATCCGAATCCACGAGGCAGCGAACTGATTTTGTTCATACTGGAAATACATTCACAAAATAAAGGTGAAAATGAAAAATGAAATATGTATGTATAAAATTTAAAAAATCAAAGGTTATGAAAAATCATTTTATTAATATTTTGATTATGAATTTGTTTTGTAGTTCTCAGAATATTAAAGGAAATTTTTAAATAGATTCAAAACTTGATAATGTTTTTAAAAATAACAAATGACACATGACTCAAGTCCACTGAAGTTTATTTCAACAGCTCAAGTAACTGTGTATCTAAAATGACAAAACTTCACATGACATTTCTCTGTGTGATTACACAACAGGCTTAGTTATACACTTAATAGAGAAAGAGTCATTGAATCCGTGGTACAGTTAAAACAGAGTAAAACATCTATTTTTAGTCCTTCTTTTAAAGCATTTCTGTCAAATATAAATAACAGACTTACCCAACATTCAGAATCTTCAGCCTGGGCATAGTACATAGTGTAGTTGGTAATTCCTTTGATCCAGAACATAACAAGAAATAATGTTATGAAATATATAAACAGATGTATTTTGGCTCCTAAAAACTCTTAGTATTAAAAATTACATACATCTATTTTAATCAAACAATAAATAAACACTTAAGGCAATATCTAATATAAGTGGTGGAAAAAAATCAGCCAAGTAACTAACAATTTATAAATTATATACTATACCTTTTCTTTAACGTTTTAAAGTTTATGTAAAAGATTATTCTGAACTATAAAATTTTATTGACAGGCTTGCAAAATTAAAACTAACAGCTAATTTTCTCACTTAAGAAATCTGATAATGTGTTAACTATTGTTGGTAGAATTAGCACAAAATTTAAATTTACCTCTATGCAGTTGTTGAACAGATTCAGGATTTCCAGGTTTACAAAGTCAGCTATACTGGGAGGAATATCTAAAGAAAACGAGTAAAATCTGAATAATTACAGTGTGAATATTAGCAGCATATTTTCTATTAACTATAAATGATTCTAAAAACTATTTATATCTGAAAATTAATAATGGCCACTGTAAAACAATATGTTGTGTGTATGTGTGTTGGTTGCTATTAATTTTCAAATAAAAATAAAAAGACAGAGACACATTTACCCACACACACATTTAGAGAGAGAGAGAGAAAAGAGAGAGAGAGAGAGAGAGAGAGAGAGAGAGAGAGAGAGAGAGAGAGAGAGATGAAAAATAAATAAAATACTAACTTGCTATTCTGTTGTGACTGGCTGTGATTCTTGTCAGGTGTCTTAACTGCACTGAAACATTTAAAAAGAAAAAATATATATCAGTAAAGAACAGTTCAAAGTATTATACTATATCTAACATTTACTGCATTCCTCTATTCATGTGTTTCAAGATGTACATATTTTATAAATAATGAATAAATAGAAAAATAGGTAGATAAATAGACAGAGAAATATACAGATAGACTGAGTGACAGGCACATCGATTATATAGATGATGCATCCACAGTAATAAATACTGATAATACTTTTAACTGTCTATAAAGACAATTCATAACGTATATATAATTTGGAGGCACACATGAAAATAGTTAAATCAAGTTCTTTAGACATTATGTAACTTGCATATATAATTGTTTTTAAGAATATATTACTGAAACATTTGACATTTTTCTTCGAGGTTGTAACAAAAGCTGCTTTTAGACACAACATAAATATTTTAAGTTTTACAATGCTCAGTGCTTTTAGAATATAATTCAGAATCTATTATTATTTTGCAACCATTTGCTGATTTAGATTATTTCATATCCAAGTTGGTTTTATGGACATTGTTTAGGAAAATCTGAAGATTGCAAACTAACCCCTGTATGACAGTGAGTTTTCAAAGAAAGTCAACTTTAATTTTATGTTCAGTTAATGACACAGCTGTAATATAAATAAAGATTAGAGCAGTTTTACTGTAATGATACTTAATACATATTTTAACTTTGCTATATTCTGCAAGTAACCTGTTTGAAAATATCATGAATATTTATCTTCTGTCTATGTGAGAAAACATTTTGAGATTAAAACAGAGAAAGTTAATGCAATCAGAATATAATTAATATTATAATATTATAATACCAACATTTAGAAACACAACTTTTAGCAAAATAGCAAACAAGAAAGTTCAACATGCAAATAATGTAATTAACTGTAAAATGAATAAAATTTAATGCATTTTTTTTCTTTGATACAATAAAATGTATTCAACAAAAATACATATATAAATAAATGCATCTGTTCACCAATTTGGAAATCCAGATCCAAAATTTAGGTTTAAAATTAGGCACACAGGCAGGCACTGCATGAAATAAACCTCACATGAATAATAAACAAAATGATGAGAGAGAGATTCTATTTATTACAAAACAGTTCAAATGTCATCGTAACACAGGTATATTACAGATTTGGTTAATCGTTGTTAAATAAGTTGTTATGTTGCTGTGTTATGACATCATTATGATATAACAGTTAGCATCTTCATGAACATGGCCCTATCTTGTTTTAGCAGTCTCTTTTGTTTAAAAACTATAATAATAAAAATAATATAAATGTCAGGATATGGAGTTACTGAAATGAAATATTTAATAGATCTGAAAGTGAAAATTACATTCAGTAACTGAGAAGTTACAGTGATTTTTGGATGTAAAATCCATATATATTCACCCCAACCTCCATTACAAAGAGCTGAACAAGGACCCTTTAGTGTGACAATTCAGCAGAAACAATTGGGAAATACTAGATACTGTCAGTTGTTGTTGTCTTTATTATTATTATTATTATTATTATTATTATTATTATTATTATTATTATTATTATTATTAAATTTCTTAACAGTACAATCATAACAGAAATTTTATGTTTTATTGTTTAGAAAATTTAAGTTTCAAGATTTGTTTACCATTCCAACATAAAGGCTGAGAATTTGAATTAATCATAAACAATATAATTATATACAATATATACAATAATCGTTAATACAGAGTGAGTTGCAGGAATCACTTAGTGATGTTTATAAATTATAAACATCACTAAATGAATCCTGCAACTCGGTCTGCATTAATCACGATGATATAATTACTAAATCAGGATCAGTGAAAAAAATGAAAGCAGTCCATCTTAAATTGATACAGCATACTTATGCGCCTTTATTTATGAATCTCTTGTCACCATATAAGGGGCCGATTTATATACAGCCTACACTACTGCCAAAATTACTTCACCGGAATGTAAACTTCAAAATTTGTTAAACAAACTGAAACTTACTTAAGCCTGGAACTTCTAAAAAGCTTGTTATTCCTCGATCAACAAGGTCAAGCTCTGGATTTTTGGAATCCCTGGATTCTTCGATGATTTTTTTAAGTTTAGCAGTCATTTTTATTTTTATGCAAAAATATAAAAACACTTAACTTACATTAAGTTATAACTTATCCTTTTAAGGTAAATTTGCAAACGAAGATGCCCAACAACACCGGAAGTTCAAAGCTTTCGCTTTAGTACATAACTCATAAAACTATTAATAATTTCTTAAAACAAAGTTAGTTAGATGTTACACATAAACTATATTCTTAAAAGTATAATGTTAAAGTCAATTATTTTAACTTTAAGATGCACCAGTAGAAAACATTAAACAATTATGAAGCTAGGTGTATGAATATGTTGAATTGTATTTTAGAGTTGCGTCCCTTAGTTTACTATTGGAAAAAGAAAAAAGAGTAATGTTATCAGTAGTTATAGCGTTAAACGTTCTGTTTTTATTTACTTATAAATGATCTTTAAGAACACATCTTGTATCAGTATTAAACGACATCTGAAAGATCTTTACGAGGTAGCTAGCCACTGAACTCATTAACTGATGTAATTATAAATTAACATCTTCCAGACTTCAGCCTGCCATCATTTTTACATTGATTGACATTGAGTCTCTGATAGTGATAGTCATCTATATAGCTGATTTTTTTTTTTTTAGATCATTGATGATCATAATTAACTTAAGCAGTAAACATATTAAATAATTTATAGTGGCACTAAATATGGCGTACAGCGAAATTTAACCAAACTATAGAACTATACACGAAAATGTTGAGTTTGGAATTGAATAAATGTGTTTCTTCTATATATAAATAAATGTTGTTGTTGTTATTATGCACACATCAATCAAATATATATATACATAATCAAGCCAGAAACAGATATAATAATGTGTGTGCTTCTTCATTTGAAAATATATTTTTTTTTTTTTTTATCAGATTGTATTCCTGACTGAAAGACAATGTCATTACTAAAAGAAGTGTGTGTATTGGAGGGGCATGAGGACAGGGTTTGGAACTTGGCGTGGAATCCTACTGGTACCTTGTTGGCGTCAAGTGGGGGTGACAAAACTGTTAGGATTTGGGGAAAGGAGGATGAGACGTGGATTTGTAAAACTGTTCTATCAGACGGACATCAAAGAACTGTCAGGTTCATAAAGATTTTGATAAACTTACCTTATATTTATTTCATAAAACAAAACAAAACATTTTAGCTTAATAATTGGTAATGAAAAATATGAAGAAAGACCAAGAACATTTTAACTTTTTTCACACACATATTGAAGAAAAGAAAAATAAGCATTTAAAGCCTATTATATGAAGTCAAACAACAGGCAGTAAAAATTTGAAAGTCAAACTTGGTCCTCCAGAAAGCTATAGGCAGCTGTCCAATGTCTGTTACCAAGATATTTAATGAAAAATGCCTTTTGAAGTTTCTTTCATTACTGAAACTTTTTACAATAACATTTAATGATAAACTTGAGGAGATGTTTGATTTATATACTTTTTTTTATGTTTAATATATATTTGTATGTGCGTGTATATATATACACATATATATATATACTTTTCTTTAGATCGGTAGCTTGGTCACCCTGTGGAAATTATTTAGCCAGTGCAAGTTTTGATGCCACTACCTGTATCTGGAGTCGCAAGAGAGGTGAATTTGAATGTGTTGCAACTTTGGAAGGACATGAAAATGAGGTGAAATCAGTAGCTTGGTCAGTCAGTGGGAATTATGTGGCAACGTGCAGTCGAGACAAAAGTGTCTGGATTTGGGAAGGTTTGTGAATAAATCATAGAAAACCTTTCATTAAGACTAATTATAAATTAAGTAATATATCTTCAAAATTAATGAAAGAATATTATGGCCCTTTTGCAAATTTATATTATTTTATGTTTTGTCTTTTTGTAAAATTTACTTATACTTGGGAAGCTTTTTCAAGAAAATACTTGTAGTATGTGTGTTAAGTATTATACTTGATGGCTTATGTTTTTTGTTCATCTGCTATAATTTCTTGACAGTTTAATATTATTTGATATATATGTTTTTTGAGTACATTTATTTATATTTAGCAAGTGTTTGGGTTTTTTTTAAATTGATTTTCTGAAAGTTTATTATTATTTTGTATGTGTGTTTCAACATAAACTTGATAACGCTGTATATGAAGGGATTTAGTTTAAGAAGTAGGAAGATAATATTTTAGAAGTAGTAAGATTGTTTAAGAAGTAGTAAGAGATTGTTTAAGAAGTAGTAAGATAATATTTAAGTAGTAAGATAATGTTTAAGAAGTAGTAAGATAATATTTAAGTAGTAAGAGATTGTTTAAGAAGTAGTAAGAATGTTTAAGAAGTAGTAAGAGATTGTTTAAGAAGTAGTAAGAATGTTTAAGAAGTAGGAAGAGATTGTTTAAGAAGTAGTAAGATAATGTTTAAGAACTAGTAAGAATTGTTTAAGAAGTAGGTAAGAATGTTTAAGAAGTAGTAAGCATGTTTGTCTGTTTTCAGTGACTGAAGATGAAGACTACGAGTGTGCCAGTGTGCTCAGCTCACACACACAGGATGTAAAACACATCACCTGGCACCCAAATCAAGATGTCCTCGCCTCCTGTAGCTATGACGACACGATTAAACTCTTCAAAGAGGAGAGTGACGACTGGACATGTTTCTGCACACTCCAGTCTCACCAGTCGACAGTGTGGGACATCTGCTTTGATAAGACTGGATCACGTCTGGCGTCCTGCAGTGATGACAAAACAGTGAAAATTTGGCAGGAGTACCTCCCTGGAAACGAAGAAGGAGTTCAAACTAAGGGAAACAATTCAGTGTGGAAATGTGTCTGTACACTGTCAGGCTATCATGACAGAACAATATACTCTGTTGACTGGTGTCATAAGTCTGGTTACTTAGCAACAGCAGCAGCTGACGATTCTATTAGAATTTTCAAAGAAGAAGGATTTAATAAAAATGAGCCGAGTTTTAGTTTGTCGTGCAGTGAGAGGAAGTCGCACACACAGGACGTGAACTGTGTTCTGTGGAACCCAGACAACTGTCAGCTGTTAGCTTCTTGCAGTGATGATGGAACTGTCAAAATCTGGCAGCATTTAGAAATGTGAACTTTTGTCTACATTTATCTTTCATTATTACTGAAAAACAATTATCAAGACTGTTTTATCACTTTAGAATGCAATTTAGTATTTTACAAGATTTTGCTGGCTGGCATTTTCATAAGATTTACTATTTTTTAACAATAAATGTTAAACACAGATGTTTTTTATGAATATTCAGTTTCAAAAGCATAAGTACAGAAAGATTAATGATATGATGTCAGAAACAAACTGAAGGCCTGTTCAATTACAGATAGTTTAGGGGGGTTACAAATAAAATAAGTTTATTTATATTTTGTAAACAGAATATATCATGTTTAAAATTATTACGGTCTATCTGGCAACAAAACGTAATAAAACAAGACTTTTATGTGATGCTCAGGTATTAACATTATTTTACACAGATAATAAAACTTTAAAAAAACTGAATCGTGGTAACACTGATACTGTTTGGATGTGACAGGACTGCACTGAGTGATGTAATGATAAACAGAAAGGGTCTAACTATTGCTTGAATGGTTTTTGTATTGCTTTATTTGTTTTAAATATCTTTTGTTGTAATAATCAAAGTTGAAACAGAATGGCTGTATTGCTTAGAATCAGATGATGATCATGATGTTGAAATTTTGGTGTAATTGTTGTTAAAGGCATTCACATCTTGCCACATCACCTTTTTCCATTTTCTTCTTGTTGGATCTTTCATCAAGATTCTTGAGTTTTGGACTTTTTCACATTTTTGTCGACGAACACCAATTTTAGTGGATTTTTAAAAATAATTCTTTTTAAGGGGAAGGCCACTCTTGTGGTGATTGAAAAGGGGCCATTTTGCTTAAAGCTAGAAGTAGTATTGATATCTGCTTCCCTTTGAGTTCCACTGTAATGGTGTCTGATGTTTTACAAAATATTTTTTATTCAATAAAACGTTTGCTGACAAGGTGTATGCTTAAACTGCAGGATTATCTTTATTTTTTTATATTTGCACAAAAAAAAGCTGTGAAAATTTAGGCCAGTAATAATCATTGTTGACACTAATTCAAAACATAAAAAGGTATTTTATTAATAGTTCTCTCTTTTTTAATTGTTGACCAGCAAATCAGTTAAGAAATCAGTTTTGAAAATAAAATTCAATTGCCAAGTAGTCTAATGTATTGTCGATTAATAACATAAACAACAAAACCCATCAAGTCAAATGTTTTAATTTAAACCATGTTCTGACAAATAAACATAAATCTCAACTCAAACTGAAAATGCATGATTACATGTAAACAAAGACTGGACGGAACAAAGCTTCAGAAGCTAATTTTAAATTCGTCGATCAGACCTGTTTAAAATCTGTATTTTAAAACTTTGTCATTAGTTTATATTTTTACTGTCTTTCCCGGTTTTCTTAACCTTATGTTTAACCATGCACTAATTATAAACAAGAAAGTATTTGTATGTGATAAAATAAATCGGGATCAGAGTAAGCTCAAGTTCGATAACTCTGCGGGCAGATAACTAACATTAAATTAGCTAGCGGGCGAGCGTCAGTTTGAAACATTTCTTTGCACAGCTACAAAAGTTATTGTCTGATAAAATACAAAATACGTATCAGACCATTTGGTAATCAGAACTGGGGCGGGTCCAGCTTTTCTGATGATGGGGTGTTCACGACAGAAAAAGGAACCATAACATGAAAAGGCACTATTGAAAATTTGCACGCGGTTCACATGGACCATAATATAATAGTGATACAACAGGCACGCTGACAGACGTATTCTACAGTGTTCTGTATATTGAAAAGAAATTTAAAAGAAAACTAAATAAATCTGTAAAAATCCTAAATAAATGGGGCACTTCTCAAATTTGAGGAGGGGTCCAGACGCCTTGGAAAACTGTTCTGGATTCGCCCCAGCAAAATGTTCAAACTTTCACCATCTCGGTTAACAGAACAGAGCGGTATTCTTCAGTTACGTAATGTTACGTAGCACGTAAATAGAAATGTATAACTTGAACAGGACAAAACCTGAAAGCAGCCATTAAAAAAAAAAAAAAAGCATAACATCTATATTATACTGACATTTAAAAAATAAATAAAATCGAAAAACAAAGAACATGTATAAGAAAGGTAAAATGAATTCGACACCAAATATATAATTATAATTACTTAAATAAAATAAAAAATGGGGGAGGTTAAAATAAAACGTTTAGTAAAAATTTCTGCATTCTGTTTAAAATAAGTGCATGCCAAATAGAATTATATATTTTAAAATTCAAACATTCTACGATAACAAAACTAAACTCGTAGCTCTTATAACAAACATGGTTCATTAAAAATACAAAGTACAAATTTAAATGTACACGTCATTTGTTGTTATGAAGATCCCAGTTCCCTCAACTGTGGTTTATAATTTGCATTCATCAGTTAAACAATTTATTTAAATGTATTCCATTAATAGTGGGCAAACATTTATTACACAACTCTTAAACTGAATATTTTTGACACTTTCATTATTTGAATTTAGTTAATTACTATATTTTCATTTAATTCATTCATAAATACTATTATTGTTGTTGTCATTTTTCTTCTTCTTCTTCTTCTTCTTCTTCTTCTTCTTGTTCTTCTTCTTATTATTATTATTATTATTATTATTATTATTATTATTATTATTATTATTATTCCATTTATTTTACGACTGAAAATCTTATTATCAGCAGCCACCAGTCAGTATACATTAAACCACTGATAATTAAAGATTTAAATGTCGTTTTAAATCTTACACGCAGATCCCTTTTTTAAAAACATTTTTCTAACAAAACACATTTTATCTTTAACATTATATCCACCGCAGTTATGGCGCCGTGCTTAGTTGTTTTGTAACAGCCCCTATAAATGATATCAACATATTAAACTGGGCTGTGTAAGTATATAAAACTTTAGTCTGTTAGCAATCTTTTGTCGTCAGATTCTGTACGCATTTCTGGTTCAGGTGTTATGGAAGCGTTTTGTAAATCTTCCTGTAACGATTCCATTTGTAATCGTAAAGTTCTCAGATGTTCGTGAATTTCGTGCATTTGCTTTCTCGCATCTTGAAAAGTGCTTGTAGCTGCATCTGCCGATACTTCAATCTGGTGATAAGCTTCGTCTGCACTTTCCTCCCAGAAATCATCACTGTCGTCTCTGTTGTGACCCGAGTTGTAAAACGTGCAGCTCATCAGAACACCACCTCCCACGTGTTCCGTGTAACTTTTACTGAACAACAGCGATCCGTCGCCTTCGTCGTCGGCGTACATGCTGTCAGTACTGATGTCGTCTCTCATTTCTGAAATGTCAAGATCTGATTCTGTTCTGTTTGTCAAAGCCGGCGACATTCTGGATCGTCTGTGGACACTAAGAAAATCCGGCTGTGATTTCAGAGATTCTTTTCCCACAAAGTTTGGCGCGGTCTCAGCCTGGGGCGTCCTGTCTTCGAAATCGTCCAGAAGGTTCTTTACAGAATCCATTTCACCGAAGGTTTCGGAAATTTCTGGAATTTTGAAAACGGAATCGGCACTTGAAGAACTTTCAGATTCTGGTGATTTTTGTAAAGGATATTTTATCTTTCCAAAATTTTCTTCTGTCGTGTCCGATTCCTCAGAGAGTTCCCAAGACGCTTTAGCCTCTTTTTCGTAAATCTGATCACTTTCTGGAATTGTCCGATGAAGAGATAATCCTTGAGGTCGAATGGCTTGGTTAGAGACATCAGTTTGCAAAATATTGCTTGACGGTTCACACTCTTTTGGATACATTTCACTCTCAGCTATCAAGTTTTCAATCGGTTTATCTGCTAATGTGGGTTGTTTTTCTTCTTTTTCTTTTGTAAGATTATTTTTGCCGACAGAATCAAGACGGACATTTTCATCTTTCTTTCCTGGTTCCGCCGTTTTATTGTCTGCAGCTGCACCTACTTCATACGCCTCAATAACTTCAGTTATCTGTTGTGATTCACGTTTTGGATACAAATCATTCGAATCTGCGCTTGATTCAGTCTTTACATCCGAGTTTTCGGATCCTGTTATTTGAGTCAGCTCGTCTGGTATTTTGGGTCTTTTCACTACCAGCTTTGGACTTAGAGTTTCCAATAAGGCAGCTTCTTCCGCTTTACATTTATCAATTTTGGCTTGTAACTTTTTCGCTTTTGCCTTTGCCTTTGCTTTCGCTTTTGCATTCTTCGACTTTCTTTTTCTTTTGGGAGTGCCGCTTTTTTCATCATTTACACTAGCACATGCTGCGGTTTCGTCAGGTTTCTCTTCTAATAATTGTGTGGTTTCACCCGATCTGGGTACGTCATCTTTGGCAGATAAATGTGTTTTATTAGAATCTTCAATATCTTTGTCAGTTTGATAATCTTTGTCATCATTTTTTTCTATGTTAATACAGCTGGTTTTGTTGTCGACAGATATTTTAGGATTGGGTGTTATTCCTTCTGACTCTTCAGTATGTCCCTCGACATTCGAGTCTTCCATATTTGATTTTTCTTGTTTGACTGTTTCTTCCGAGTTCTTTTCAACGTCACTGTTTGATTCATTGCCCTGACTTTCAACCAAATAGGACAGTCGTTTTAAAACACTGTCACCGAACATTTGTATTTCTTTATTCTTCTGCACGTTGTACATGTCGTTTTCTTCTTCTGTGTTGACATCTTCATCCTCTTCTGCCAGCATATCCATCGCAGAAGGACTAGGTGGGGGAACTGCATTAGAAGAATTTTCTTCAGAACAGTTTTCAACATTTTTATCTTGGACTCCCGTTTCTGTTTGCTTAGTAACAGAGGTATCGGGCTTAACAACTGAATTCACAGATGATTTTTCAGTCACATTTTGTTCAAAACTTTGTAACATCCTGGTCTTTGTTTCTTTATTTCCTTCTAGAAACGAGGTCTCCAATTCTGACTGAATAATATTTGTTTCATTTGACAACTTATCACTCTGTACGTCTGTGACTCTGTGCTGATGTTCCAAAACGTTCTCACTGTGACAAGGTATGATAGTGTCTTCAGCGACTGAATCATGATGTTTGGATTCATCAGTTTTATGTTTTTTATTGTGATTAACTTCATCTTCCACAGTTGTGTCCTTATCTTTACTTTGCTTGTTTGAATTATGAGATGAGTTATGACTGGTATGATGATACGAAGTTTCTGTTTGTGATGTTTTCTGAAAGACTTTATCTACAGTGTGTGAGTATGAATCGAACACAACCTCTGACTGGACGGTACAAGTTCTGTCATGAAACGAGTGTGGCCGATGTTTTACTTTAGTCTCCTCTGAACACGTCCCTTCCCGAATGATGCCAGTTATTCGCTGTACTAGTTTCGACATCGGCTGCTCCTCACTTGAATGTGATTTGTCTTCTGTTCCAAAACTATCGGATGACATTGACGACATAATTGAATTGGCGAAGTCTGCTGGAGTCTGTCCATCACCAAGGAACCTGTGAGGCTCTTCAGGATTTGAACTCGCATATTCAAGTTTCTGGTCTAACTCATCTTTGATCAAACCATCTCCCTGCTTGTTATCATCTGTTGTGATTGTTGATTCCTCACATTTAGAATTATTGATTGTTGTTGTTTTACTCAATTCCTCTGTTTTGTTACATTCGAATTCCTTTTTCAGAATTGACGCATCATGAATGCCCGATACATCATTGGCCTTTGTTTTATAATCTTTTCTCTTTTTATCTGTTCCGTTCTTTTTTGATTTCGATGATTTGTTAGTCTCCAAACTCTCAGTTTTATTCTGATTAGGAGACTTGGACGAGGAACTCGTTGAGGTTTTGCATTTGTCTAGTACATTAGTGTTACTCGAAATCGTTACAGTTTTACTTTGTTCCTTGTTGCTATTTTGGTGTGATTCCGGGAACAAATAAGGTTTCACAGTTCCTCCTTTGTTATTCACACCAACCAGCGGGTCCACCGAGGATCCTTCCCACTGCCTATAATAGGTTGGTCCGACTGTGACCTGTTTTGGTTTTTCTTTATAAACTTTCTTTTTAGATTCAAGTGAACTGAAATCAGCCTCGGACCCTCCAGTAAACTCTTTTTCAGAACACGCGTCTGCCATGTTGTACGAAAGATCAATGCAGCTTATAAACATTTCGTCAAGTTGTTCTTCGTCAATGGAAGTGTCATCGTCCTTCAACCAAGAACAGAGAGCTTCCTCCAAGCTGTCGCGATCGTCGCTGGATAAGTTCAACTCTGAATGGTTTCCCTTTGACGTTTGTAGTTTATCGCTTCTTGGTTTCAGTGGAGACGAGAATATCGCAGCTGCTATTGCTTTTGAGCTTCCATTCTCGTGCACCGCCTGACCCAAAGCTCTTTTCTTTTTCACATCACGACTTAAACCTGGACTGCTTGCTGGACTCAAAGATCCACTTTTGTTACGTAATCTGACTTCAGTCTGAAGGGAAGCTAAGCCGGGTGTGGTGTGTTCTGCAGTGAACTCCCGCGGTCTCTCCCCTGTCTGTTGTTGTCTGTTGGTAGCCGAGTCGTGTGCGCTTCTTTGAAATTTTGGTGTTTGCACTAAAGGCGTGCTATAACCTAGAGTACCACTCTGTGAGTCTTCGTCAGAGGACCATGCACCTCGTGTAACGTGATCACGTGGTCTTGTGGCGGGGTCAAATGTTATGTCAGCCAGAACATCGGGTTGTGTAAGTGATTTTGTGATTTTGCTGTCACTTGATGCAGCGCATGCGCCCTGAGCTAACTGTTCAGACGATTCAAAGATGGCTTGAGACTCTTGTTCGCTGGTTGTCACCGAATTTCTCTTTTCTGCTGCATTCTTCTCTTTTTGTTTCTTTGAATCCTTTTGCTTTTTCTTTTTATTTTTATCTGAGCCATGTCTGTTTCCCATTTTTGAAAAATCGGTTATTAGCTTGTTGTGTCCTAATTTTCGGTTTGGCAAATAGTTGTTACAGGCATTTTATTTGTCTGGTTTCAGAATTTTATTTGCTTTTGAAATTTATTTAGTGGCCAGAATAATTTTTATTTGACTTGGAGTAAAGATGTCAAAACAGGGCCAAATTCAGTCCTTCCCCTGTGAAAAAATAAAAACACAAGATTCGATCAATATGAAGCAAATACGTTTATAATAAACATTTCAAAAACAAGATACTGAATACAGCTACCATATTTCCTCGTGTACTGGTAATATTTTGTACTTACATTCAGAATATAAAGTGGGGATGCATTTTACCAGTTTAATTCTTCCAGTTAACACAATCTACTCAACTTTGTGTATATACTTCAAACGTGTTCCAAAGCTGTTTTACTAATTTGATTTTGTTAATACATGAACTGCGGTATGACGATTTGCTTTATCACTCCATCGTCAGCATGATCCTAATTAATTAATTAATTTATTATTATTATTAATAGCTTTTAAGGCAGTACTATTTATATACGACTGGAAACGGTAATTCATAATATTACATCAGGATGTTTTTTTTTGTTGTTTATCTATTATACCAGGTGTCTTTTACATACACACAAACAGACAGACACACACACACATACACACACAGACACACCCATACACCCACACACCAAGTGTTTCGACCAACTAGTCAGATGTTGATTTGAAATGAAGTCGGACGCGCATATATATAACAGCCGTAATAATGTGTGTATCGTACTGTTGTATATAATCATGTTATCTCAGTCTTTGTAGACGTAAAATAAAGGAGTTTAAAAAGTTTCCTTTTCTTCAACAGAAGACAAACTTCGTCTTAACGAACTTCGTAAGTTTCCAATTTTTTTATGATACCAGATTACCACAACAGAGCGGGTATGAAATTGCAAGTCGTAAAAAAAAACAAAAAAAAAAACAAAACAAAAAAAACAATTCGTATAGTTCGTATAGTCGAACAGTCGTAAATCATATAGTTCCTATAGTCGAACAGTCGTAAATCATAGATTTCGTATAGTCGAACAGTCGTAAATTGTAAATCATAGAGTTCGTATAGTCGAACAGTCGTAAATCATATAGTTCGTAAAGTCGAACAATCGTAAGTCGCACAGGTCGTAAGTCGACAGCCTCTGGACTTCGCAGTAGCCGCCGCCGATATACTGGACTGTTTCAAACAAAACGTACCTTAAACTCAGCTTAACGTCAAATCTGTGCTGAAGACTTTTTTCATTGACCTTTCTCCCTCAACACCAGGTTATTTCCTACAAGTAACAGAAAATATTTTAAAACCAATCGTATATAAAATATTTTAATCTATCCTAGAATACTTTGTAAAAATAAATAAAGATTCTGCTCGTTTTCTTATAAACAAAAAGTCTGCAAACTGGGATGTGAACACAATGTAAATTTTG
>CM022675.1:16109688-16322188 GCA_012295275.1 Chrysomallon squamiferum
ATTATCTATCTTTTCTTGTGTTTTCTTCTTCTTTCTTTATTTATACATTTATTATCAGATTATTTATTACAGATACATAAATATATTAACGTTTTTGATCTAAAGATCTTCTATTCTCTTGCCTGTGGTTTGTTTATATATATGTGTGTGTGTGTGGGTGTGTGTGTGTGTGTGTGTGTTTGTATGTATGAATGTATATTTCTTATCTATTTTCACACATATGCATACATACATATATGTATAACACAACAAGACCATCTCAAAGTCATTTTTTAATCTCTTATATTTATACATGTATATAATATATATATGTAATATTGCCAGAATTCAGGAATCAAAATAAAACTTTACACTTAAAATGCATCATGTATATTAACATAAATATTTATGCTAAAAATAATAATAACAGTAATACCCCCCCCCAAAAAAAAATTAATAATTAATATAAAAATTATAAACCAAGAATTTAAAATATAATTATAAAAACAAAATGAAAACTAATGAGTAAAAAATTCTTTATATAATAATTATTAGTTTAGACATGTAAAGTTTCTTGGATATACATTAAACTTCTGTTATTAAAATAATAATAATAATAATATTAATAATAATATATATATATATATATATATATATATATAAATTCTGTTCTTTTAAATATTAAATGAATAACAATAGTTTAACACTGGTGTATATGAGAATTCATCTCCGTATTTACAAAATGGCTTATCACACTGCCAAAGTAGTTTGTTTATCACATTCAAGCAGAACACTCCATAAAAATCAACTTTAGATGATAAAATATAACAATGCATTAATCAGCTGTTTAAAAAGATAATATAAAAATATATTTGATATGTGATTGTTTGAGAATCTTGTTTTCAGTATATGTTATTGTTTTCCAGTTATATCAATGAACATTTTTGGTTTTCAAAAGTTTCAGTTCACTTCTTGAGTGTCCGTCAGGAACTGGAAAATCAAAAACAATCGGAGGATTTACACATTTGTAATGCACATCACAGTTTGCAGCATTGATGAAGAGGGTATGTCCATCAGATGTTAGTCCATAACCTGAAAGTCAAATACAAAATATGTTACAATGTATGTCTGTGTCTATCTGTGTGTGCATAGAAAAAATACACATTTTATTACATAACAAAAATTTAACATTTACAAAAATAACACACACACACACACACTCAGAGACATGCACAAACACACACATATACATATGTAGTCAATTACAGGTACAGACGCTCACAAACATACGCAAAATACATACATACTCAAAAGCATGCACATACATCCACAGTGAGAGATATGCACCCAAATACTAACACAGAAGCATACATTTTACACATATAAATAAATCCATACACACTACAATATATACATACACATACATATATGTATCTAAATACATCCACAGAAGCATGCATGCTACATTTGCAACTGAAATGATTATAAAAAGTCAGTATTTACAAATATAGATAATAGAACAATATATTTGTTATATTTTCATTAAACCTAAGGAAACAATTCAAAACATCCAAACATTAACCTCTTCAGTACCAAAAAGAATGCTGCTATGTAATGATAAAACTTTGATTTATGCAGAAACAAATAAAATTTGGTCATCTTACAGAGAATCTATTAAAACTTAAAGTATTTTGACTACTTTAGATAAAGAAAAGAAAAAACTGAATTTTTTGGCTGTGAAAGGTGCCCAAGAGATTGACGCTGACAAACAAGATAGCAGAAACTGGCTGACCTTCATGAATGTGTCCAAAGAGGTGAAACTGAGGCTTGACTCTCTGCTGTACAGTGTTCAGTAAATCAACACACCCAGCTCTAAATCCCGATATAGAAAGATCTTGACGTCCTACAAACAAACCTACAGTCTGCATCAAAGAATATCATGATCTACAGATTAACAATCTACAACAAAGAAAAACATGATCTACCGATTAACAATCTACATCAAAGAATATCATGATCTACAGATTAAAAATGTTCATCAAAGACTTACTGGTGTGAGATGAAAATGGAATTTTTTGGAAGATATATCAAGTTGTGAAGGACAAAGCATGTGTGTGTGTATGTGTGTGTGTGTGTGTGTGGTTGTGAGTGTGTGTGTGTGTGTGAGTGTGTGTGTGTGTGTATGTGTGTGTGTGTATGTATGTGTGTGCATTTGTTGGTCAGTGTTTCTGAATCAAAAGATGGGAAACAAATAAAAGTAAAATAAAATTAAATTAAATCAAATCAAATTAAATTAAATTAAATACATAGCAAGCAGGATGACCTACCAAGGGGAGGTGTGTGTGTTATTAAAATATCTGTGTCCTCAGGGATTTTATTCCATTTGTCAAGGAGAGGCTGACCACGATCAACATTAAAACCCATACAACAGAATTGAGGAACCCTGTAATATAAATTAGACAAACAATTAACATATGTTAGATAAACTATTTACCAACTGATAATTTGTATAATACAATAAACATTATATTAAAGTTTGATAATATATAACATACTTCATAATATACATTATATAATGTTTCATAATATATATATTTATTTATATTAAAATAACTTACCAAGTATAAATCTGATTTTATATTAAAATAACTTACTAAGTAAAAATCTGAATTAATATTAAAATAACTTACCAAGTAAAATTCATGATTTATATTAAAATAACTTAAAAGTAAAAATCTTAATTTATATTAAAACAACTTACCAAGGTGATCCATAAATCTTGATACCACAAAGTTCTACAGAGGAATCTTCAAGATACACACAGTTTGTTAAAAGTTCTTTCATCGATTTGAGATTTCTTGTAGATAAATATGCGAGAACGTGTCTAGAAGTTTCTTTATTATTATCAAATGTTATGTCATGGTTCCCTGCAATTACAATCTTAACTGGATGAGGTAAATGTCCTGAAATAATAAAAATAGAATAAAAATTAAAAAAAAAAAAATAATAATTTGATAGAACTTTACCTTCACTTGTCAAATAATAAGCATGATAATAACCACTGAAGTCAAAAACAAACTAAATGAGTTCATGCAGACACACACACACAGACACACACACACACACACACATACACGCACACACATAAAAACAAACTACACAGTCAGTCATACAAACATGTATTCATTCTAGAGTATTAATTAGTACACAAACATCAATACTAAAACAGTTTTTACAGTTATGTTATCCAATGACTAGGAAGGTAAGAATATTTATTTTCAGATCAACTACTGATCTATTAAACCTGAACAAAAATGAAAAATTTATATGAATCATTATTTTAAAACATCAAAGGCATATTTTAAGTATTTATCAAATTGATACATCACATTTGTATTTGCAATACACATACACTGACAGTTTTATTTTTATAAGAATCATTTATATTAACAAAATATATTAATTAAATAAATAATTATCTAAGTATAAATATTTACCTATATATTGGATTAAAAATTATTTTGAATTTGGATAAATAAATACCTAAGTATTGATTAATTCTTGACTTAATAATTCTCGAAATAATACATTTAAATTTAGATAATATAAATACATAAATTCTTATTAAATAATAAACTAAATATTGATAAAATAATCATCTAAATGATGAAATAATGATCTGAATGATTAAAAAAATACCTAAATGTTGATTAAATGAATCCACTTTTTCAGGGTGACCATTAACTGTAAAATCACCAGCGTGTAACAAAACATCTCCATTTGGAATTTTGAGTGTTTTATCTTTGTGTGTGTGTCGGAGATACAGACAAAACGAATGTTGTTGTCAGATATTGCAGTTTGTGGATCCATTGCTTCAACTGGGCAGACATTCTGACTGCCATATATTTCTTCATAGGCTCTTAATGGATCTTTTGACAGTGGGCTGACAACCATACCATTTTGAACATCTGATGTCATTTCTGTCCTGTGATTTTTACCTGAAATAATATAAAATTCAATTTACAAGAGTTAATGTATCTTAAATTCATTTATTTGTTTAGAAAAGAAAGTTCAATGAATGTATTTTTTGTTACAAAATCTAGATATATTTGAAAACAAAGGTTATCATGAAGAAGGTAAAAAAAACAAACATATATATATATATATATATATAGATATAGATATAGACATAGACATATAAATATAAGTAAAAATAAATAAATAAATAAATATTTTTTTGTTATATACATAATCATATTAGTTTAGAATTAATTATTATTTATATGTTAAAAAAGAATAGATTGGACTGTTATAAAAATCTCTTTGTTGGAAACATTTTAAAAACATGTTGAGAAATATATATTTAAATTATAATTCCTAATTAATTTATATGATCTGAACAAAGCCATTTAAAATATAAAATATTTAATATTAAAACAGAGGATTCAAACTTACATGATATGAACAAAACCAGTACAAAAAACTACAACAGTGACACAATAGTTAACAAAAACCATTACCTACTTGGAGAAAAAACTTTCAGAAATGAAAATGTTTGAGAAAATTTAACTATTTATAAGGAAATTATTTCAGCAAGAAAATATGTAAACATTGTTTTTTTTTTCAACCAATCTAATAAAATGTGAATTATCTTCATAAATAGACTGAAAGAATGCAAATATCAACAGATAATCTTTTTAAGACTGTATTTGAGTTTATTATTTTAATACATTTCTGTTACTGAGTTAACAGCAGGAAATTTGAAACCACCTGCCTTCTGGAAAGGTAAATAAAAAGTATTAACAACAAGCATATACTACTATTAATAAATAAATAATAAATTCAGCCTGAAAACTTGAATATATCGTTTTAATAAATCAATTGTTTAATTTATTTATTTATCTATTTATTTATTTATTTATTTATCTACTTATTTATTATTATTATTATTATTATTATTATTATTATTATTATTATTATACAGTTTATAGTGGTGTATACAAATGAAGAACTAAAAGCAAAAATATACATGTTTAAAAATATATTATTTATCTTTTATTTGTCTAATAATATCCATATAATAATGATATATAAATTGTGTGAGAAAGAATATTTTTAATAAAATACATATTTGATTTCAGATTTTTAATAAATGATTATAACGTAGTTTTATAACTTTTATAATAATTTCATTTAAAAGATTCAGTTAATAATGATGATGATGTAAATTGAAACTACCTTGTAATAATTATATTTATGATAATTTTTGCTGTAAATAGTAGTTACTAGATTCTCGTTTGTTTGACTCACTTACATACGTCCATAGTTCATCTCTAATTCCATTAAATTTTGAATCGACGATTTTAAATTAATCGCCATCGCCTTTTCAGCTTAATAAAATTAATAAAACCCAGAGTCCAAATTTAAGTTGTATAAACTGTTTTCACCTATATATAGTATATTTCACTTCCTGAATGTGTTTATTTATATATTTTTTCTTCTTCTTTCTTAACACCAGTAAATCCTCCTCTCGCAACATCATGAACATGCATGTTAAAGTTCATGTTAAAAAGAATGTTTAACTCCTCGATCGATATTTTATTCTAAGAGTTGTCGGACATGTTATAACTTGTTTGTTAATAATAATAGTACTAATTAGTATTAGTCTAACCGCTTTTTGACTGCATTATTTTTTACTGCGTCAAATCCAAGATGCTAGAGGAATTTGATAAACCTCATAACTGATATCAACATAGAAATAAAATAATACAAAATGACAATAAAGATAAATAATCCTTTAACTGGGAAGATGATGTGAAAGTGTGTCTTTATCTAACGCAAATAAAGATATTGTTTTTTGTTGGACATCCAGCTATGGTGACGTTCATTTATACTGAAGAAGGATCAGTTGATCTGGGTCAGTATACTCTGACAGTATGTCACCTTTTGGTGGAGTGTTTTAATTAATGTTTGAATATGTGTGTGTGTGTGTGTGTGTGTGAGAGAGAGAGTAATCATCATTTTGTTGTATCTACCTTTGGTTTGACACAATAGTCGAGTTGGGGTGTCATTAAACTCATTCATTCAAAATTAATAAACAAAACAACAACAACAACAAAAAAAGCGGATTACCAGAGATGAAAAAAAAAAAAAAAATAATAATAATAATAATTACTGTTGCATTAGATGATTTGTGATTTTATGTAATTATTTTCGCAGTGGAGGCAAAGGAACAAATAAAAGTATATATATAATAGAAATAATAAGAAACTTAGAAACGTTTTGCCAAACGTTTATATCGATAAACTAATAAAGGTTTTAGCAGTATTATTATTATTGTTGTTGTTGTTTTGTTGTTGTTGTTGGTGTTTGTTGTTGTTGTTATTATTATTATCATTATTTCCATATTAATTTGTCTTTACCGAAGATCTTTGATATAAAAATTTAAAAATTAAATTATAAATACTTCACAAAATAAAGTTATCGACATCGACTATAAAACTCAAATAAATAAAAAAATAAATAAATAAAAAAATAACAGAAACTACAACAGAAGAACGAAAAAAAGAGGCTAATCAATCGAGACCAAAAACGTACAAAATGCGCAAGTCTCGATTATCGGCATTCTTAGAGGAAGTTGACATTGTTTCTATGTGATTGGAACAGGCGATTTCTTACTGCAGTTATTACCCTTAGGTGAGTATTCACTTGGAATGTTTTCATAGTTATAATAACATCTAATTAACAAACGTATGATTTAGAATTAAAGAATTAATTTAAGACTATAAAATCAAGATGGTGCCATAGAGAAATGCAAGTAATTAATGATTAAAATCGGCGTGGAGTGGAGCCATGAGACGTCAGTACAGTAGACTGAGTAGTATCGGAATATGAACAGAAATGTCATCTTTTAAGAGAAATGAAAATGATGATGTATTGTAGACGTTCTCTCATTGAATTATTGATATTTTATTGATGCATTTTTATAGTTGATTTTTCAGTTAGATTAAATCAAAGTTATCGCTTTTGACACCTGACGTTGTAATCGTACAAAACATTCCCAGTGTGGAGCACGCTTCACAACTGCTAGCTCTGATTAGCACGTTATTATTTTTTTTTTTTTTTCAGTCAGTTAGTCGTTCTTTGGTTAGAACACTCATCTGAGATTGGTAAATATGGATTAATGGGTTATTGGTTTTATGATAATTTTTTATCCTCACTGCTCAGTTTCATATTTCTGTCAATGCTGCACAAATGGATTACAGGTACTGATGAGGGTAGTCCAAGCACAAAGTGTTAGAGTGTCATTCCTATCATAATTTTGCAAGAGAAACCTATTAATATTTACACAATAAATTGTTTGCAAACAGCATTCAGCAACCATTCATTTGTTTAATCATTCAAACAGTTTATGAGATCAGATTAAATACTGGTGTCAGATTTACACAACTCTTCATTACAAAATCAGATTTAAAAATAAATAAATAAATATATATTTTTGTTTTCATAATATAAACTTGCCTTCAAGAATCAAAATTTTATGGTTTTATTAGGAAACAAAGTAGCTAAAAGAAGATTTTACTGTTTTATTTTATTCAGTACTATTTAAAGTATTTTGGGTAATAAAAAACTAAAAAATAAGAAAACCCCCAACAGCTGCTGTTACTACCACCATTGTTACAAATAACTTATTCACTGCTAATGTGCTATGAACTACAGTTTTTATATAAAGGGTATACATTATCAATGCAAGATGCATTTTCTTTTTTAATAGTTAAACTTTTTATTATAAGTCATACTATAGGTAATTATATATTTTAGTTACATACAAATGAAGATTAAGCTTGATACTGAAGAAGGAAAAGTTTGTACTTTGACAGTTATGTGTTAAATGGGAGCTTATAATATTAAACCTGGAGTGTGTTTCAGAAATATTAAGCTATTGATATAAAATGTTCTAACACCTAGATACATTTGAATCATGTTTGAATTTCTGAAAATCTCTGTCTCCTATTAATGTATGTATATGTGTATATATAATATATCTATACTTTTTTATTTATATATATTTTGTTGACAGGCACTTGTCCAACATGCACAGATGGAGTCTGCTACCTTAAAACAACAGTTTGAGATTTTGCAGGAACAGCAGCAGAAGAAGTTAGCGCGACGCAAACAGAAAAATGAGGAGAAGGAAAAAGAAAAAGAAAATTCATCCAAAACATTCGGTGTTGAAGACAGCCTTAATTTAAAAGTATATCTCTTAATAAAAACAGTTTTTAATATGTTTACTTATTTAATAAGAAATATTTGTTAAAACATGCCAAATGACTGTCCTCTATTATTTTTAATGATGTCTGTTAATATAATGTTTAAAATCAGTTCTTGCTAATTAAAGTAATATTTTCAGTGCTTCTGATATACAAAAATACAGTTAATATGTGGCATGCTAAATGCTAAATAGCAACCATGAATAAATAAAGCTAAAATACAATTCTAAACTTTCTCAGAGTTAATATTTTTATTTCAATTTAAAACAATCATAACCTTGCAGGGTGCTGTTATGACTTTGACTTTGACCAGACTAACAAAGCTGAGGGCCACAGTTTTAATGAATTCTCTACATTGAAAATAATGTTTGTGATAAAATGTGTTGCTATTTTATGAAATATAGACCCCAAAATTATAGAGTAAAACATTAAGGAAAGTTTAAATTCATTTTGCAATACAAATAAAATGTTGTAAAATTGTAAAACTGATGATCTGAACTGGTCAGATTATTGTGGAGAAATCAGCTGACCATATCACCCCAGTTGTAGTGACCATGTCTTGTATTCTGTGTTATTAGTAGCTATGTTACATATACATATTGATTTTGTTACCTTCATGTTTTTTAATAAATATTATTTTACTATGTTTATTTAATTGTTTTCAGCTTGCGGATCCACCCACATCATGTAGTTACCTGTCACAAGAGTTGGTTGATCACCTTAACGATCAAATCAGAGTGAGTTGATATTTTGACCAAACTTTTTACTTTCCTTAAGTTTCAGATAAGATTTTCACTTCTGCTTCTGAACAAATCAGATTTTCAAGTAATCTTTCTTAACAAACATCAGAAAATATTGTTATAATTTATTTTGTTTTTATTCTTATGTTTCTTCGATGACTCACAAACATTCTCATGAATTTTTTTTTTTTTTTAATTTTCTTCCATGACCTTTATTATTTCTGTTTTTTCATAATAACTGCTTCCAAGAATTCATTTGTGAAACAAATAATTTTAAACTGATGTCTGAAATGTATGTGACACACTAATATGTATGTTTATATACACACACATACATGTATGAGTTGCTGTGGAAGCAGACCTGACCAATATGTACATGTAAATATTACAGTAATGCACTTAAAAAGTAATAACTCTATTGTTTCTGGTTTAATACAACCCAAAATTGAGAATGTATTTTAAATTAGGATTTTTAAAATGTTATTTTAGGAAATCAAAGATGAAAATGGCCGGCTGTACAAGCTGTTGAGTGAAAGAGATTTTGAAATTAGACATCTGAAGAAAAAACGAGAGGAAGAAAAATCATTAGGGGTGATTTGTATTTAATTCAGATTTGTATTTAGTTCAGAATTGTATTTAATTCACAAACAAGATAATAAGAGATGATTCCAGATTTGTATTTAATTCACAAACAAGATAATAAGAGATGATTCCAGATTTGTATTTAATTCACAAACAATTTAATTATTAAAATCTTTGTCAAAGAGAAGTTAATAAAGGATGATTCCAGATTTTTATTTAATTCTGAATTTTAACCCATGAAGGTAAAAGGTTCACCTGTGCATGTTGTACAGTTTACCTGGGAAACCCCCACTAAAAGTAACAAATGTAGATAGATTAATATAGAAAAGAGATTTTTCGGAAATAAAAAACATCATCTAACCTATTTTCTGAAATAAATACACTCCTGATCTAACATTAATAGATACAGTTTGCAGCATGTTGTTGAATTAAACTAAAGTAAGTTCATAATTAAGTCAAACTTTTCCTAGTGAGTATCAACTTTACTTATCTCCCTTTGTATGGAAATATACATGTAATACATTACACTGATATTGTTTTGTATGTGAAATCTGTTTATAAAAATTGTTCTTCTGATAGTTTCTGAACAAGTTAAAATGAACAAAACTTTGAATATTTAATTTATTGCAGTGTTTGTTTTGTTATTATCGTCTATACAGAAAACATCGTTTTTAATTTGTTTTATTGATTATCGTTGCATTACATTTTTATTTTTAGTATTTAGGTTACCTTCAAAACTAAATAAAAAGAACACTGTAGTTTGAGAACTACAGATAAATAATTAATTGTTGTTAGAATTGGATTAAGAATAACATCAAATAAACAAAAACAGAACCATCACTATTTGAGATAAAACATTGTTTTTTTAATTGTGATAATTTGTTTGTTTCAGGTATGCAGGTTACTAACGAGACTGCTGCTACTAAAATAATTGAATTATCAAAGAAGGTTCGAGAACTGACGGCAGAACTGGAGAGTGAAAAAACTCGCGTGAAGCAGTCACAGAAAAAATATCATGATCTTCAGCTACAGGTATTTTATCTCACCTGAACCAAAAAACACCCATAATAATAATAATAATAAATCAGAGATTAAATAAATAAAAATAAATATGTAACAGTTATATTTAATCAGATGTTAAATAAATAAATAAAAATATATAACAATTACATGTAATCACAGATCAAATAAATAAATAAAAATATATAACAATTACATGTAATCACAGATCAAATAAATAAATAAAAATATATATATAATTACATGTAATCACAAATCAAATAAATAAATGAAAGTATATAACAATTATAGTTAATCAGATCAAATAAATAAATAAAAATATATAACAATTATATTTAATCAGAGATTAAGTTTTAAGCTAATACTGTTGTCATAATTTTGAGATTCTGACAAGAAAAACAAAATCATGAATTTACCATGATAAAGATTACTATTGCTATTTAGCTTATCATCTTTCATCGAACATGTTATGTTCTGTTTAAATTGTTGATGAAAGATAAAGAATAAAATAAATGGAAATTTCTTTTTTTTTTATCTGACAATCCAATATTTATGATAGCAGGAGAAAAGAAACAACTGGTTTCTGTCTTAAAGTATCAGTTTTAATCTGCTGAGGTTGACTGTGAAATGTTAAAATATAAATAAATATGTTCACGTACATTATAAGTGTAAATAGTCCTGTCTTGTATAGTTATGTGTTTGTTTTTCTTATAGATAGAAAACAGCAGTCAGAACTCAGTTGAGGGTCGTTCCATGCTGGGATCAACTATCAGTCTGCAGTCTCGATTCACAGACGACAAAGTAAGACTGTTAAAACTTTAATAACAAGATAATCATATTAGTATAGAATGACAAAGTACAACTGTTAAAACTCAAATAACAAGATAACCGTATTAATATAGAATGACAAAGTAAAACTGTTAAAACTCGAATAACAAGATAACGTATTTGACAATAAAACTGTTAAAACTTTAATAACAAGATAACGTATTAGTATAGAATGACAAAGTATAACTGTTAAAACTCTAATAACAAGATAACGTATTAGTATAGAATGACATTTGTTAAAACTACTTTAATAACAAAATAACCTTATTTGTATAGAATGATGAGGTTAAATTGTTAAAACTTTACTTTGATAACAAGATAACTTTATTAGTAAAGAATGATAGTTAAATTGTTAATACTTTACTCTAATAACTTTATTAGTATAGAATGATGAGTTTAAATTGTTATAACATTATAAGTAAATTTGTTATATTTGTCATAATGAAATCGACATTTGAATAAAATCTCTCTCTCTCTATCTCTCTATCTCTCTCTCTCTCTCTGTTTTTCTGTTATCTAAAATAGCTATATAAAAAAATAAAATCTTTATCATTGTTAAAAATAGTATTGTTACACTTTAAAAAAAGAAACTTGAAAATGTTTTATAAATAAATTGTGCAGCTGAGACGAGTAAAGACTGTTGTGGTAAGTTAACAAACCAAGCTTGTCTTTATACTTTTCACTTCAAGAATATTTTCTTTTAAAATAGATTCACAAAACTAATATTGTTAATTTGACTTTTACTCTCACAGTAGATAAACAATATCTGAGTCAACTTTATGTTTTATAATTTAGAGCAGTAAGCCCATATTTTAGTTTGAAATGTTTATCATTTTTTTTGGTTTAATTTAAAACTTATAAATACAAAATTAGATAACAGAGCTTTCTCTCTTTGGCAAAACACCAGCATTTCTTTTTAAAATTAAAACATTAAAAAATATAAAGATTTATGATAACTTTAATGTAGATATGTGTTAAGACTGTTTTGAATATTTGTTTATCTCTTTTTCTCTTTTCAGTTAAGTCAGTTTTATAAGTTTATTTTGCACCAAGCAATTTTAATCACTTTTTAAAATTCACTTTGAACTATCAAACAGCAAAAAAAAATTGTTGACACCATTTTCCTTCTCAGTAAAACATGTAAATCTAATGGTTCATTATTTTTTTCTTGTAATAAATGTAATCTGTGTATGTATGTTGGTTTTAGTCATTAATATTATCAGGAATCTATTTTTTTTATTATTATATCATGTTACAGTCTTTTAATTTAGAATACAAATAAGTAGATTACCCAAAGGTGAAACACTGAACACAAATAGAATTTATAAATTGAAAATGTGTGAGGATGTTGAGGAGAGTATTGTATGATAATGACTCATCCAGTCAGTCAGAATAAAAACATGTCTGATTGCAAGAGCTGACTTACAGAAAAAAATATAGCAGATTTATTTCTTCTTCTTCCTTGTAGTCATGTCTTCTGACCCAGGTATTAAAATATAGTCATGAATAAACCTTAGATAGTTCAAATATATTTTAACAGTATTGATATTCTTTTCTTTTTATTTTATTTTCGTTTTTTAATTTTTAAATTCAATTTTAATTTTTAACATTGCATCTCTTTTGTTGTTTTATTGTTTTTATTTTTGATGACAATATTTCAGAGTGAAGATGGGTCAGTAGATGTCAAGTCTCTACAAGATAAACTGAGACACACAGAATCAAAGTTGGCTGAATACCGAAACCAGTGTCAGGCTCTGAAACAAGAAGTTAAAATTCAAAACAAGGTAAAACAAACCTGGTGATCCCCTCCTTAGTTATTTAATGTTAAACTCAGTTTAAAAATGTATTAGTTGTGTCTCTGTGTGTGTGTGTATATATATATATATATATATATATATATATATTCATTGAGTTACTTAATTTAAACTTCACATTGTAAAAAAGGTATTGCATATATAGTCAGTACATGAAATAATACAGTTACTGTAATGATTATTATTGGTCTGTGACATGAACATGCTTTGTTTCTGTTCTGACTCACAGATGTTTACTTGTAGTTTACTGTTTCTGTTCTGACTGACAGATGTTTACTTGTAGATTACTGTGTTACTGTTCTGACTGACAGATGTTTACTTGTTGTTTACTCTGTTTCTGTTCTAACTCACAGATGTTTACTTGTAGGTTACTGTTCTGACTCACAGATGTTTACTTGTAGATTACTGTGTTACTGTTCTGACTGACAGATGTTTACTTGTAGATTACTGTGTTACTGTTCTGACTCACAGATGTTTACTTGTAGATTTTACAGAAAGAGCTGGGTGAGAACGTGAACATTCAAACTCTGCTCAATGCAACCAGCTCCTGGAGAGGACGTGCACAGCAGATTCTAGCTTTACAGAATAAGGTTATTTAACTCTTCTTTATTTCACTTAGTTACTTTTCATCACATTCTGAAATAAAAGTAATAGTTTCAATGAATTTTGGTTTTATATATTATCATCTCTAACTGAAAATATTTAAATTTTTTGTTATGCATCAGTATTTAATTTTTTTTTATTTGATATGTGATAAGTTTCTAGAACTTACATCTAGCTGGTTTTCTGAGCAATTTTATGAATTAGAATATATAATTTTTTTATATGGTTGACAAAAATCTGTAAATCTGTGTTAAGTTGTAAATTGATTAACTTGGTTATGTTATAATAAACTGTGTTTTGTTGTAAACTATATGCTATGTTGTATATTGTGTGTTATGTTGTAAACTGTATGATATTTTGTAAACTGTTATTTTGTCAACTGCATTATGTTGTAAACTGTTACATTGTAATCTGTGTTACATTGTAAGCTGTGTATTTCATTGGTAGTTGTATGTTATTTTGTAAGCTGTGTGTTATGTTGTAAGCTGCGTGTTACGTTGTAAGCTGCGTGTTACGTTGTAAGCTGTGTGTTACATTGTAAGCTGTGTGTTATGTTGTAAGCTGTGTGTTACATTGTAAGCTGTGTTTCAGGTTGAGGAACTGAGGATGCAGTTGGAGAGTAGAGACGTGACGGTGGAGGATGAGTTGATGGGGAAGACATCGGCGCGACGTCGCACCCAGGATGACAAGTACAGAGAGGAACTGAGAAAACTGGAGAGAGAAAGAAAAGAAAACAAAGAGGTGAAATAATTATCTTACTCCTGCTCTTTTATTTTGTATTCCTAATCATTCCTGCATATAATGCTTTTATTTTGTAGTTCTAATTATTCCTACATATAACTCTTTTAATTGGTGTCCTAATTATTCCTACATATAATTCTTATTTTTATTTTTTATTCCTAATATAAAAAATTTCATTAATTTTGGATTTCTATTTATTCCGACACATCTTTTTTATTCATTCTTAATCATTTCTGCCTATAACTTCTATTCATTTTTGTGTTCCTAAATATTCCTGCATAAAACTCTTTTATCAATTTTATATTCTTATTTATTCCTACATAAAACTCTTTTGTAAATTTTGTTTTCCTAATTATTCCTACATATAATTATTTTCTAAATTTTGACGTCCTAATTAATCCTACATGTAATTCTTTTGTAAATTTTATATTTCAAATTATTCCTACATATAAATCTTTTATAAACTTTATAGTTCTAATTATTTCTGATTATTGTTTAATTTTTTATTTCTGTGTACAACTCATCTGTTAACCTTTTACTCATAATATACAAATAACTTATTAATTTTGTTTCATTGCAACAGGTAATAATTTTATATTTGTTTATTCCTAAATGTAACTTTAACTAATCTTTTGTTCCTAATCATTTCTTTCTGTTCATAACAATTCTATAATTATTTTTTATTTTTCACTTACAGCTCTTTTATTAAATATTTATTCATATATATATATATATATAATTTTATTAGTTTTCTTTTCCTAAATATAGCAGTATTATTGATTTTTTATTCCTGCATATAATTTTATTAAACTTTTATTCCTATGTATAACTCTTTATTATTATTGTATTTGTATATATAACAAATTTATTATTATTATTTTTTAAATATACATTTATTATTATTATTAATTCTTTTTTTCCTCTTTATTTCATCCTACACATAACATGTCTTACTAATAATTTATTTCAGTGTATAATTCTTTTATTCCTATTTTAAAATAATTTAATATATCTCCATTTGTGTTTTTAATTTTTAGAGAGTTGCAGCAGAGTTGAAAGCTCTGGAAGAAGAACATGTTTCTTTAAAACAGAAGCTGGAGGCTACAAAGGCGAGGTAAAAACTCATGTTACATTTGACTCTGGTACTGTGTATAGCTAAAATTTTTGTTTCTCTTTAGTTAGCACATAAAACTGTTCCCAAAGCAAAACCTTTATTGTTCAAAGTGTTTTTGTAAACTCATTTAGGAATTTATTAAAATTGATTTGTTTTGGTAAAGATAGATAGGCAACTGTTAATATACCTACAGAAGTAAATGACTTTGATTATTGAGAGAGAGAGAGAGAGAGAGAGAGAGAGAGAGAGAGAGAGAGAGAGAGAGAGAGAGAGAGAGAGAGAGAGAGAGAGAGAGAGAGAGAGAGAGAGAGATTGATTGATTGATTGATTGATTGATTGATTGATTGATTTGTGTAAATGTGATGATAATGTTTAATAACAACAATTTTCATTATATTTGATTATAGATAAATAAAAATTGTTTAATGTTTGCAGGAATCAGGTATTGTCAGGGGAGATAAAGTCTTTGAAACAAAGAATGACAACTCTTCTTGAGAAAGGACAACATGATGATGAGCTTATTCAGGCTCTCATGGTAAGATGTCAATGTTTTGTTTTTAAACTGGAGACTGCAATATATATTAAAATAGCATGTTTTCAGAATTGTTTGTTTGTTTGTAAAACTAGATTATACAGATATTAAGATATAGCAAAAAGTGAAATCATTGGTCATAATATTAATGAACATGCAAGTATGTATAATTTGCATCAGTAGTATAGTCCTTTACATTATATTTCTTTATCATGTAATTCAAAGAAAACAAACACAAATTGTTGTACTATTGTAGTAGTTATTCAGGTTTAACTCTAACTCTGTAGAGTTAGGGTGAATGGCTCTACTCTCATACATCTATTGGCTGTAGATCCATATTCCATATATATGGGTATGTTGAAAAAGAAAGGGAAACAATCTGCAAAAGTATGAGAATAAAGTGATGTACCTAAATTTGCTGTATTGGCATTAAACTCTCTACCCATACTGCTGTGTTAGTACATTATATTCATTATCACAAATTTTATTTCAAGACTGCATATTTGTTACCTTGACCATTTGAATTACTTCAAGTATTTATTAATTTCATGATTTACAGTTTTTAAAATAAATATCTGTATGTGTTGCCAGTGTCTAGTTTTCAGAACAAATCTGTATGTTACTGGTTTGTGTGTGTGTTTTTAAAATAAATATCTGTATGTGTTGCCAGTGTCTAGTTTTCAGAACAAATCTGTATGTTACTGGTTTGTGTGTGTGTTTTTAAAATAAATATCTGTATGTGTTGCCAGTGTCTAGTTTTCAGAACAAATCTGTATGTTTGTGTGTCTGTAGAAACAGCAGAGTCAGCTCAAACAGATGCTTGACGACAACAACAAGAGACAGGAAGAGCGACTGTCACAGCAGCAGGAGATGATAAAGGAGTACTCACTCAAACATCAGCAGGACAACAACGTCGTCGAGCAGCTCAAACTGATCGCTGCAGAGAGAGAGGCTCGCATGAGAGATCTGGAACGGGAAATTGAACAACTCAAAATGAATGTAATATTTAGATTATTTTACTTTTAAATTACAATAACAACCCAGTAAAACAAAATGCATTATTAACAACAAAAGCAACTGATATATATATATATATATATATATATAAAAATAAATATTAATATTATATAAATATATATAATTTTAAAGAGACATTTTGTTTTTTAAATGTTACTTTATCACTGTCTTGGCAGTATCAACAGATGAATAGTGGTGTGCCTGTTTCTATGGAAACTGAGATGAGACCAAGCAGTCGTCCAGCAGAAACTCCAGTCCATCTCTCCTCTATAACACCTCCTGCTTCAAGGTTTGCATACAACAGCCCTGCTCATAGATTTATCAAATTTGTCACTGTTCTAGTGTGTGTGTGTGTGTGTATTATATGCATGTATATATGTATGTGTGTTTGTGTGTTTATTTATATGTATGTGTGTATTGTATTTCTTTAATACCAATCTTGATTAGAATATTTACTTTCTTATTTCTTTATTTGTTTTTTGTTGTTTTTTCAACTTCTCTACAAAGACAAAAGTATCGCCTAATTTCTGTTTTTCACTTGTCTGATTTTTTCTTGAAAGTGATGTTGTTAATAACTGTGTCTCTCATAATTAATTTTTATGATTTATTTACTTTGTTTTACAGGTTACTCTTTTTGTACAATACATATAGCTGTCTTATCATGTATAAACTTGTTTATAAGCAGTTTCACCTTCTTTCATATGCATTTTATTTATATCTTCATCTTGTTTTGTTCTGTAGCATCACATGTTATTGTAAATCATTTTACTGAATTTATTAGCTGCATTTTCAGACCACAGACTTCAAACAGCATGATGGGCATTTCTCAGCAAAACTCACAGAGTAAAACAGAGTGTGAAAGACCTCCAACATCAAACAGTGTCATTAACAACATCAGATCTCAGGCAGCATCCAGGTAACAAATATAAAAGTTTTAGTATTCTTGTAACAGTTAGGCTCTGCAGGAGAAACACATTCACAATGGGTAACATATTTATAGAAATAAGGGATTTTAAAGTAATAGATTTAAACGAAACACATTTACAGTTAATATAGCAAAAAGATAAATTTATACTGTTGTGGTTCATAATACATTTGCAGAAATATGAAATTTTAAAGTAATATATTCTGGACAAAAGCAAATTTACAGGAGTAAGGGATTTAAAAGAAACACATTTGAAGTTAATTTACAGACATCAAGATAGATTTCAGACAAAAATATTTACACAGGTAAGAAATTTACAAAGATAATGGATTTTAAAGTGACAAATTTCAGACAAACAATTTACATTATGTAATAAATTTATAGAAATTAGAAACTTTAAAGTAAAATATTTTAGACAAAATTATTTATGGAACATAATAAATTTACAGAAATAAGTGATTTTAAAAATGATATATTTAAAATAAAACCATTTACAGTACAAAAGAAATTTATAGATAAACGATTATAAAACGATAGATTTTAGGAAAAGATATTTATAGTGCATAATAAATTTATAAAGAGATATGACTTTTCTGTGAAAGATTCACATCTTCAAATAAATTTATAGAATTAGTGAAATTATGAAAATATGGGATTTTAAAATAATAGATTTAAAATCTAAACACTTACAGTCCAAAAGAAATGTACAGAGTTATGTAAATTTAAAGATTTTAGACAAAAATATTTACAGATTATAACTTTTCACAAAGATACAGGATTTTAAAAGTGACAGAAGGTTAGATGATTTTAAAATTAAAATTTTGACATTGTTGGCCCACTGTCTATGAAGCAGCAGGAGTCACAAACTTCCTGTTAACACAGATGTACTCTAATGAACAATGTAGCCAACAATAATCATCACAGACGGATTCTAATTTACAAACCATTTGAAAATGATTACCTTTGATTTCCTCAGGCATCAAAAATAGACATAATTTTCATGGTTTTGGTTCAAAGCATTGGATGTAAAATGTATGGACATATGTGTGTTTTTTCAAAGTAGAAAATATAAATATCATGCTTCATGATATTTCTAGAGTGTATAAATTTAGAATCTAGAATTTGTGGTTTTACATCTTGTTTTTTCACTGTTTCTTTTTTTTCTTTTTGATGTTGGAAATAAAAAAGTCACATTTCACACTATTTCTAGAGCATAAATTTAAAACTTTAGGAATTAGGCTTAATTTTTTTTTTTTAAATTGGGATTTATTTAAATCATATTTTGCAGTATTTCTAGACTATAAAAAAAAAGTTTTAAAAATTATGTGTTTGTTTTTTTCTATATGTGAATTATAATAATAATATTTTGTGATATTTGTAGATGTATAAATTAAAATTTCAGAAATGGCCTCAATGAAGATCTGGTGTATCAGTGTCAGGAGAATCAGATGATGATGCAGGCAGCCCAGGTTGAGAAAGAGAAACTGGCTGAGCTCGTCCAAGTTCTACAGAAACGGTGTGAAAAAAATCATCAAATTAACATCAAGAAAGAGAATCATATTATTCACATTAATAACATTTAATTCTATCATTTCATTTTCAAACAGTTCAAAAAAATTGAAAATTTATTAGATAAAAATGCTAACTGGGAATATTCTTATTAATATTTAATACTTGTAATGTCACAGTGTTAAATGTACTAGTATTAACTAGTTTATTTTATTCTAATAAATAATTATATGACTGGTATATATGTATGTATGTATGTACATACGTACACACATTTGTGTGTGTTTGTTACATTTATATCATTACTTAAATTAATTATAGAATTTACAGGCTGAAACATTTATTTTTCCCTTTGGCATTTGACACCAATGATGGGTGTAAATGAACATATTTCTCTTGTACAGAATTGAAGATATGACAATGAAATTTTATTTTAATTGTATCTTGTATGTTTCACTATAAATTGAATGTATATAAATAAGTGTTTCTGTTGTACAGAATTGAAGAAATGACAAACAAACTGACATTTACCATCAAACATTTAATTTTTTAAATTGTAAATAGAAATATTTAATTTTAATTGTATCTTGTATGTTAACACTATAAACTGAATGTATATACATGAGTGTTTCTCTTGCACAGAATTGAACAAATGACAAACAAACTGACTGAGAGTCAGAGTGATCTTATTCAACAAAGACGTAGAAATGTCGCCCTAGAAAAACAGCTGGGAAAATCTAAACTGCAGGATCACAGTTCAAAAATAAACACATGTCAGTGTTCTATACTTTCATTAATTATTTGTAATTATAAAATTTAAATGTAATTAGATTTTTGTACTTCTGGTTATGTTATTTTTTTAATCTGAATGAAACAGAAAAATTAAATGAATTCTTTTGTGATGTCTGTTAATGTTTATTTTACTTGATTTAAGTTTATACATTAAAATGGAATAAGTATTTAAATCAAGCTGGGATTAGTTAATACACATCACAATTAAATTAAGAATTGAAAAAAAATCACAGAAATATAACAAATTTTGCTTCATTCAGCAAACTGTTAAAACCTTTTCCATTTGTTTTGAGAAGTTTAAGGCCCCAAACAATCAAAACATGCTGAAATAATTCTGTCCAGAAACAATTCATTTTATTTAAATTTAACAAAGAAAGAACTGATTCATCTTTTTCTTAAAACAAGAATCTCTACATCCCTAGACGAATCTATCACGTTTAATTTATATAATAAATAGTATTGACAAATAAGCAGAAACTTTTTTGTATCAAGTTGTATTTAGTGTATTTTTTATTGAAGTCCCAGCATATTTCAAAGTTTCCCTGCAAGATGCTCATGAAAATGTTTGACCTTCGTCTATGAGGTTTAGATGTTGTTAAACTTGAAGTTGTACTAATATGTTGTTTTTAGATAGTTCTGATTATTGTTTGTGTTATAGATTCTAATATGACTTCGAGAAAATCGTCTGGTAACACTGCTGGTCAGGAATTTGTTACCTCAGAAACTGAAGACACACAAAACATGAACATGGATGAACTTCTAGCAAAGTAAGTTTGTTTGTGTATTTGTGTGTGTAGGTGTTTGTGCATTGTATGTGTGTGTGTGTGAGTGCGTGCGTGTCTTTTGTGTGTGTGTGTGTGTGTGTGTGTGTGTGTGTGTGATTATAATGAAAATCTGTCTTCTGGATAAACTGTACAGCATTAGATATCAACTAAAAACAACAAATGTAATTATAAAACTGTAATTTTACTTTAATTTATGCAACAGCTGCTTTTAATAAAGCAGACATATTAAGCATCAGTTTTTTTTAAGATATAAAATATCTATCAGCTGTTTTAATATAACTGTCATATGTCTCAAATGTTACTGTAAAATACTATGCATCAAACTGCTTAAAATGTTACTAAAATAATAATATAAATGTAAAGTATTATTTACCATTTCAACACAACTAAAATATTAAAATTGTAAAATACATAACTAAAACATGCATCGTCTGCTGCTGTTTATAAATATTAAAAAGTGCATCGTTATTCTTTAAATACATTTGAGATTTGTTTGATTTCAGTCTCGAAATTCAGAAAGATGAAAACGATGCGTTGAAGTCAGCGTTGCAGAGCACTCTGCAGGCGAAGGAGGAGGACCTGCGACTGTACTCGGAGACGATGAACGAAACCAAGTCAGTTTTCCTACAGGCTCTGCGCCAAGTCAGACAGAGCAGTCAGAAATCTTAGCACCAGCTGCTCACAGCAGCTACAGCAACAGCATGACTGTGAACCTTAAAAATATGTTTTAAATTATTATGTGCTTCACACTGTAAAAACACATTTAAAATGATTACAGCCTAGATGTGTAAAAAATGTTCCTCTCTTATATCTGCAGCAGAACTTGTTATTTTCTGTCTAGATTTTTCTGTTTTAATTGACTTCAAGTAGCTGTCACATAGATAAAAAATTCAGTTCAAAGAAATAATTCTTTGTAATGTTGTGTCTTGTTATTTGAAATAAAACGATCACACAAAAATTACTTAATACTAGAAGCAAAAAACTGCTTGTTAAATTTATCAGTAGATATTTTGTGAGACACAAGGTTTGATTTATAACTTATTGTCAAACAGACATATTGAAAAGTGAAAATAATTTTCAGTATCTACTATACATTAACATATCACTGTGATTCTTATAGGTGTTTCCTTGCAGAGTTGTCTGATAACACATAAATATACTTTCCTTAAACTATTAATTTACAGTGTATAGATAATATACATTTTCATAATCTTCTGAGGTCAGAATTTGAAGTATATAACATTACAAAACATGTTTATAAAATCAATGCTGAAGAAGAAATTTTAATTTCACAACTTTAAAGAATAGTCTGCTATTTCTGTTGAATAATAAAGTATATTGTGTCAAAATACTGCTGATTCCAGACTACAAGACGTACTTTCACATACATTCACTATTTTAGTTAATATACACAAGTACAAATTGTAACACATTTTACATATTTTATCAAATTTTTTCGTTGCTTCATCTTCGTTCCGTCCGGTTGTACATTTTATTTAATATTTATATACACAGAAATTTTGTGGTTGTTTTAGCTGTTACAACATTTATAATGATCCATCCATATTTTATTTTCAGTATTTTATAATGCTGTTAATTTATAATTTATTTTTTAATTTATTAAGTAGATGTATACTTTAATATGATTTTTTAAAATATTAACTAACTCTGGATGCCAACATTTGATTAGAATAAAGTCTAACAGTAGTATAATAAGGCTACTAGGCAGACGATGGCCAGTATATTTCCATTTTGTGTGATGTTTTAAATGGATTTATAAACAATTTGAACATAATAAAAGATGAATAACCATGATTTAGTCTGTCAAGTGCTGTGAACCTTCTAATAACGAAATGACCTCCTGAACAAGATATAATTAATAAGATGGCATCTACATGAATTTCCTTTTTTTTATTTTTTATTGTTTTTTCTCTCTGTAAGCAAGGATCACTGGGCAGTTCAGTAAGAGTTAAACACACAAATGTAAAGATGCTGTTTGTTCAAGGGTCCTCATCAACACATAATACAACAGTGTAAAATAGATCTGCTGTTTTCTGTACATAAAATCAAATGCTAAAATAAAGTTTTGTTTGGTTAAAAAAATCAATATCAAAATAAAAAAGTCAAGTCATTTAAACAGAATTTTTAAAATAATTTTAAGTATTTAAATGGTAAAACTCAGAAAGCAAACTAATTTATGTATTTAAAAAGTTTTAAAGCACTGTTTATACTGACTGTGTAATTGAAAAAACGTGATAAAGTTTAAACTCATAAATAGTCTGAGATCTTTTTTATGGCTGCAACACTTCTCTATACAAATTTTATTATTACAAATAAATATTTTTTCACTGTGTGTTGTTTGTTTTAGTTTGACTCAGTGGTTGTATCATCAGACATGGTCTGTGATAAATCAGTTGTAACTCAATAGTACTGAGTAACCAACCCAGTGTTTGAAGATGAAGAATTCTTTGGGTTTTTTAATGTTTTCTAATTTGTGTTTAATTTTTTTGCCTAGAGAAGTAAGAAATCATAAACTGTTCATAACTTCCATAAGTAAACAAATAATAAATTTTTTAAAATTGTTAAATAACTTTGTAAATGTTCCATTCAGCCAATAAAACTGATTATGGATTCTTACTAATGTTTTAATTTTGTGACAATGGGACGTTTTTCAATTTGTACAATGAGTAACAATTATTTATTTCAGTATGTGAAATATTCTCTGTGTTTTGATAATTATGTCCAAATTTCTTAAAAGTTATTGTGTTAGCAAAAATATTTGAATACAGAAAGTCAAGTTTTCCAGAACAGGACACAGAATTAGATTCACATAACTGACAATTTTATTCAGCAACAGTAATGATGTACAAGTAGATGTTTTATGACAAATAATTTAATGTGTTTGGACACACACAAATAACTGTCAATGCAGCATGAAGAAACAATGAAAACGGACATAGTTATGGTAACAGCTCTAATTAAAGTTTTGAACAATGTTTTATGTCAACAATGAGATGAACACTTAATACACTTTCATGTTTTCATTGGTTCACTTCCATCTGAAGTTTTGTGCAACTTTTCTAGCTCTGCCCTGAAAAGAAAAACAAAAAAAGTCAATATGGAGAAAATAGAAAATAGGAAAAAAATGTCACAGAAAAAAAAACAGGGAAAAAAGTCACAATTTTGTCAGAGTTCTTTTTTAATATTGGTGGTTTAGGCTGATGTTCCACCCAAACCAGGAAGAAATTCTGCAGTCTTGTGACTGACACACAAGCTGGACATAGATTCAACGAACCTGGCATCGAGGTGGATGATGGTGCTCACTGTCGCCTGCTCACATTGAAACCATTCAGTAACTCACCAGACTGATGGGTGGTAGTAGCCCACAAGAACATGTTGTTCCAACCTTCACACAAGTTGTTTGTACAAGGATTATTGTTCTTGGTGGCATCATGAACATTCCACAGAACATTCTGAGCTGAGTAACAAGCTTCTCTGCTGGCTGCTGAATCTGTCAGAAAGAACCACGGATGTACATTCAATCAAAGTACATAATTAAGTCCTCAACTTCAGGTGGATCTTGCAGCATGACAGCTGTTATGTGTTCCATACCCTCCTCAACGTCATCTAATGGCAACAAGGCAAGAGCATCCATCATACCACAAAACAGGCAAAAGTCACCATGTTGTCTGGACCCAAGCCTAAGTCTGAATCACATAAAAGGTGCATCACCTAAGATGACAGAAACAACCCTTTTTTGTAACGATAGCTTGCAGTAAACCATGTTCAAAGTCAGTCACTCTGGTTTGTATACTGAAGTCAAAGTCTAATTCTGCACACTTGTCCACTATACCCTGAAACAGTTCTTAAGTGGCTCAGGTCTTGTTAGGAAGGAGAGTGTAAACAGTAGTAATAGCTGTATCACCAAAGGGCACACAGATAACATACAGTTGCTTGAAGTCTTTTGGAGCCATGGAGAAGTTACCATCCATGTAGAGGTGTCGGCAACAGCAAGGTGTCTCAGTTTTTCCTTGGTAGCAAACAGGAGGAGACGGTTATTTATATCTGGACCAACTGTCTGAGTGAACTCAACAGGAAGATCACCTAAATCTTCTAGCACAGGCAACACAGGAGGTGTTGGGTATTGTTTTTTTATATATATACTGATTAACTAACATTCAAGTTATTACCTAATTTTAATTAAAGTCTTCATCATGCACACCAATATTTGTTAAAATACATACTATATATTTAAAAATATATATTTTTCTTTTTTAACCTTCAAACATTTAGTTGTATATAATTATCACTGGAATAATGCTGGGGAGGGAAGTTTGGAAAATATAAATATACCTTAGTTGTTTAGAGAAATCATCCTCAATGTTATCATCATCCCAGTTATCTTCCCAAACTTTATCATCTTCTAAATCTTCTTCTGCTCCTGTCCAGTCTAGTGAAAGATACATCATTATTAATACCACCTTAAAAACATCTGTCAGTAAGTCTACATGTATCATGGTACTGGGGAAATTTGCTGATAAAAACAGTTACATCATCATTATGATACAATCCTAAAACTTGTATTGAACTTGTAAGCACATTTTGTTCAATGTTACTTCAAATTACTTGTTAGTTTTGTTCAATGTTACTTGCTGAGTGTTAATAAAATCACAATGGTATGTGTGTTAGTTAATATAGTTTTATCATTTGTTATTCGATTTATCGTAATTCGTAAAAGAAAAAAGTTATAGTTACATACCTACAAATATTAATACAAATAATTATAATTTATTATCATGAATCGATGAAGTCATTCGACTCACTGAGTCATTGTTTCCATAAAATATACTGAACTATTAAACTGAAAAATCATTCGATTAACTTCATATGTTCTCATGACAGTGTGAAAAATCCATGATTCATTCCCTTCTACTGACTATTTGACAACTACGTTTGTGTCGTATCTGTTAGTAGTTTTACAACATTTAAACATTTTAATCTATACTCAGGTCAGTATAATGTAAATAGTAAATAGTAATACTGACTACAGAGTTAGTACCGGTGACTCAACAATAAATTATTTATGTTAAAATGTACAAATTTTAACATTTTTAATTAGACAGCTACCACAACTAAACTCAAAAACAAAATAAAATATAAACCTTCTGCTGGAAATTCCTCAAACTCATCATCTTCTTCAAGAAGACCTAAATCAGGTTTCTTGTCTTTCTGCAGGTCAGCCATTTTGTTAAACTGCTTTTGCTTTCCTCCTCGATAATTAGGACGCACCACGTTTCCGTTACATGAAATGTTTATTATGATTAGAAATATTGTGAGATTGTCATATTTAACAAAATCTGATAGAAAATATTGTAGCTTGTTTCAGTATTTATATAATTATTAAAATATATAGTTATATATGCATAAATGCTATAATACTGAAACATTCAGATAATGTGATATCTGTTGCAGTGTTGGCAGTTTTCAGTGTTTGACTTTTTTTATTTTCCCCGACGATATTGATTCGGTAATAAGGTTATTTATTTATTTATTTATTTATTTATTAATACTACTGCTATTATTTGTTATCGTTCCCCTTGAACTAAATTTTTGATAAACTGTCTAAGTTTCTGAATGTCGGTTAAAAAGAAAAGAAATATTTATTTTATTTTATTTTATTTTATTTTATTTTATTTTATTTTTATTATAATAATAATTATTATTATTATTATTTTTAATTTACAGGTTTTTTTTTATTTTATTTATTTATTATTATTTTTATATATATAGATATTATATGTTGCTAACTTTAATAATGTTTAGATTATACCTAACTAGATTGGTGAAATGGGAAATATCAGTTTACAGTGTGTTAGTGCCACCAAATGTGGTTTCCCTTTGAAGAGTACTTAAATGGCGGCGAACTTGATTTGGTTTCATTTCTTGGTTTTCATAGGATTGTTTTGTCTGCTTTTTAGAGTTTTAAACTGCACCGACACAGATGTCACTGGAATTTTAGATGACTGCAAACGTTCTAAAGACTGTAAGTTTATCATAGTGTAAACTGTATAATTTTTAATTTAGTGATCTTTGGTATCGAAAATAAACTTTTCAACTGCTAGTTCTGAGTTCAACTTTCAAGTAGTACTTGTTCTACTTCTAGTATTTAGAATCGAAACTTTTAAAATATACTGCAGAAAAAAAAGCAGAAAAGCAGAAAGAAATATACTGTTATCAGTAATGCAATATTGCTGTGAAGGTTTATATCGCTGAAAACTAGTATATTATAATTAATTTTATATACAATTCGGTTAAGCTTCAACTTAACGTCTTGACTTAAGGGAATGTATTCATGCTTTATATATTAACACAAATGCTAAACCTGTCAGTGTTAATTAATAAACTGAAAAATATATTGTTTGATTAACATATTTTAGGTATTAACAAATGACAATACCTTAATATTAATAATGATAGTGATACAATTTTCACTTTATGTTAATAAAGATATATATATATATATATATATATATATATATATATATATATATATATATATAAAGATATATATATATATATATTGTTATGATATTAATAAAGATATGTATTATTTTTATGGTATAATAAAATCTTTAAAGATACATATTATTTTTTATCTTTATAATAAACAGATTTTTCTTATAAATAAAAAATTACCTCTTTATTATAGTAACACAAAGATTATACACCTTTTTATCATAAACAAAAAAACTAAGTTTTTCAGTTTATGATAAAAATTATATAATCTTTTGTACATTTATAATAAAGAGGTAATTTTTTACGAAAGATGGTTGTTGTTCAGGTTTCATTGTTGGAGAAGGAGGGCTGGAAACCACGCTGAAGGTGAAAGGGAGAGAAGATGGGGAGGATCGACTCATGACGCTGTGTTACCGAGGACAAACCCAGAGAAATGTACAGACTGTGGGTCAATCCCAGGGTACACACTAAACATTTGTCACTTACTTATATATATATATCATTAATAATAAATAAATGATAAAATTATCTTTATTTCATAAAATTTAAATCAAATATGCTTCATAGTTAGATACAAATATTTCTCCTAAAATCATTCAGTTAATTTGAAAACATACATAAAAAGGAGGTATAATAATAGAATTTTGTGGGTCATTGAAATGGCTGTATGTAGACTTTGTATTAAATATACTGCAAACAATTTTAGTTTAAAGATATTTTAATATTTAGTATGATAACAAAATAATCAATTTCTCTGTTAAAATTATAATTGATAAATATAGCAAGATTGGCAATTTTAATATATTATATGCTTTTTCTTTTAATATTTAAAATATATGTATATTATTATATATATTATTATTCTTCATCTTCTTCTTCTTCTTCTTCTTCTTCTTCTTCTTCTTCTTCTTCTTCTTCTTATTATTATTATTATTATTATTATTATTATTATTATTATTATTGGACGGTTGCAGAGGTTGCCATATATAGATTGTGTTACAGTTGTTAATTATTACTTTCAAATCTAGGTGGTGATTAAACCATCTTCAGATGACCAGAAGTTGGAGTTTTATTTTGGAAAGAACTTGTCCAGTGTTCAGGAATATTATTCTTCTCACATGTTCAACATGTTTGGCTGGTTTTCTGTAAAACAAGGATTTTCCTTTGATCCGTTTAATGTGAGCTGTCTCGGAATTGTGTCCAATAACAGATACACAGTGTCCTTCAAAATCCGAAGTAAGATGTTTTTATAACACATCAGTGAAACTGTTTTTTTTAAACATTACACTGAGATTGTAATAAAAAAAAAAAAAAAAGAAAGAAAGAAATCACACGAAAAAAAATAGTTAATATACAATGTAAAAACTGAAAGGAAAAATTGAAAAATGTTTCTTTGAAATTTGTTGATTAAAAAAGACTTATAAATAATAAAATTAAAAGTATGGGTATCTGTTAAAATGATGATTTAATTTAGAAACAGACCATCCCTTATCAAAGATCCTTTAAAAATAAAAGTGATTTGAAAGATTTTCACATTTTTGAAATAAAAGTCTCATTTATATTTCGTACATAACTTATACATGTTGCCTGAAGATAATTATATACAATATTTTAAATGTTTTTGTGTGTTGTACTATAACTGTTTCAGGAGCTTTTTAAAATGTGTTTGTTTTGTTTTCTTTTGTTGGATCTAGTAACTTTAGATATCAGATATTTAAACTGTTTGTTATATTGGATACTCCAAATATTTAATTATTATAATTGTCATTTAATTGTTTAAATATTAGTAATTTGTATGTTACAAGTTTTAACAGTCTGGGATTCACTTTTATTTTTTATTTTTTTGTTGTTTTGTTTTCAGACCCGGAGCTGTGGTATGTGTTTTGTGTTGTCGTAGGAATCATCATCTTTTTCTGGGCTGATTCATGGAGCAAGTAAGTTTTATATAAATCATTTGAAAGTAACTTTCTATTATCTTTGTTTTCTACTGTGTTTGTTTTCTAATATCTTTGTTTTCTACTATCTTTGTTTTTATTTGTTTGTTTTCTATTGTGTTTGTTTTCTACTATCTTTGTTTTCTATTGTTTGTTTTCTGTACTATCTTTGTTTTCTATTCTTTGTTTTATTGTTTGTTTTCTACTATTTTTGTTTTCTACTGTCTTTGTTTTCTACTGTCTTTGTTTTGTATTATCTTTATTTTCTACTAGTTTTGTGTTCCTGAAGGAAATATTTTCACACTTGCAGAATAATCACTTTTCAAATTGTGTCGACTGTCTTTATGTATTTTGTATAATTTGGTCAAAATCTTTACCACAAATTGAGGAAAAAACCCCATAAATTGTGGAAGTTTAGTAAGTTTATTAAATTTTACATTAACTAACAAATTATGCTGTTTTTCACTTACTAACATAACTCAAGATATTTAAATTCTGTCAGGAATGGAATTGAAGAACTTTGATAAGCCAGTGTTTTATCAAGTTTTACAGTAAAATGGATGTATGATGTAATTAAAACTGTTTGCTATTTTCAGAAACACTGTCCTGCACTACACTACTGGTGTTACTGTTGGAATCCTAGCATCAATTCTTGTAGCTGTGTTCATACTAACCCGCATTTTACCTCAGGTATTTTAATAAAGTCTGTGTGTGTGTATGTATGTTATATGTCTGTAAGTATAATCTACAAATAGGTCTTCAACACACACACCCAACATGTACACAGGGACATATGTTATAAGTATCTAAGTGTGTAAACATATATGTGTCTGTCTCTCTCTCTTTATCTCTCTCTGTCTGTCTTTCTATCTGTCTGTCTATATACCTCTGTGTGTGTGTGTGGACCATAATTAAAAGATTCTTGGAATTTGACCTGTAGATCTAAATATTTATTTTTAAATTTTATCTTTCAGACACTTCGTCGAATCACTTGGGTCATTGGATTGTTTGGAACATCATTCTTTCTTTACTTGTTAAAAATACTCTACCTCAATCCATGGCAGATGCTCGCAGACTACTGGCCCTACGTCATCGGCTACGTGGGCACCTTTGGGCTGCTCAGTTTTGCAGCTGTGTACAGAATGGGTCCAATCGCCAACCCAAGGACGTTAGATCTTGTGCGATGGATGTTACAAGGGACATCACTCTGTTTAGTTTATTTTGGGACACAGATTCCTGAGGCTTCAATAGCTATCATCATCATAATGTTGTCAGTTTATAACTTCCCGAAAAAAATTGCAATCATATGGAGAAGGGTGAGGTAAGATGGAGTTTCAGAATTCGGATTGGGGAAAAAGGAGAACTGCTGTTTTATTATTTTATTTGTTTAATTGTTGATGACCTATTATTTTAATTATTTCTTTGCTGTTCTTCAACTTGCCGTCAGTAATTAGTAAATGAAGATTTTTTTTTTTTTTTTTTTTTTTGCATAGTCAGTCAAATAATCTGAAACTTTTGTTTGTATGTCAATTCATGCAAACAAACATACAAGTCTGAAACATATCACACTCATCATTCAGTTAAATTTAGACAAATCATTCATCAGAACTTCAAAAAAATAAATGTTACTTCATATGTAATGTGTATGTGTGTATGTTTGTATCTGTATCTATCTATATATATATACTCTCCTAAAAAAGACACGCAAAAGTAGATTTTATTGACATTGGGAATATCTATCTAATGGATCAACAGAAAGCAGCAGAATGTTCACATTTTACACACACTTTTGCAGTTCATTAATATTGATGGTATTACATTGAAAAGGTTAAAGTTCAAGGTTATAACAATACCGTGTGTGCCCACAATGGGAGTGCAGAACTGCCTGACATCTCCTTCCCATGGCAGTAACAACATTACGAATTACACCTTGTGGAATGGTGGCCCACTCTGTCTGTAGTAATATCGCCAACTGAGCACGATTCTGTGGCTGTGGTTGATGCTGCCTCAGTCATCTATCCAGCTCATTCCATAAATGCTTTATAGGGTTCAAATTCAGAGATTTTGAGGGCCAGGGCAGGACCTGAGTGTTATTGTTGTGTAGATAAGCTGTTGTGAGTCTGACTGTATGTGGTCTCGCATTGTCATGCTGGAATACAGCATTACCATTATTCATAATTGGAGTGACATGTGGCTGCAAAATTTCATCTCAGTAAATCTGTGCCGTTAAGTTGCCTTGGATTTCATCAGGTTGGTCAGTCATCTCTGTGAAATTGCTTAAATCACTACCACTGCCAAATCTGTCAGCTTCCTGTATGCAGTTTGCAGCAAACCGTTCAACACAGCGTCTGTAAACTCGACATATTCAATCAACTCAATGAAGCAGAAATCAAGCCTCATCATTAAACCAGACAGTTCTCCATCGTAACTGAGGCCAGACTCTGTGCAGTTGGCACCAATGACGTCGTACTCGACGATGTTGTTGAGTCAAAACCACTCTTCATACAGGCCGTCTGGCTCGAATACCTGCCTCGCGTAAACGATTACGCACTGTCTGAGCCGATATTCTACACAGACCTGGTATTGCTGAAGCAGTAGAGGTAGCCGTGGTGGTTCTTTCCCGTAGATGAAGTACCCGTATGTAGCAGTCTTGGGCCCTGGTGGTTACACGTGGTCTACATGATCTGGGACGGTTCACGTGTTGTTTGGTTTTGCTGGGATACCACAATCTCAGGATGGTGGTTGGGGGGATACATGGAACACCACATGGCGTTGTTTCAGGTTCACTCAGTCGTGGCATTTGTTTGATGTTGGGTCAGAACAAAAATAACGAACAGAAGTTTTCGAAAGCCTTGCCTTTTTATAACCCTCATATTAAAGTTTCATCTGCCTCATGTGAACATGCACTGGTAACGTGGTTTGCATGCGGGGACGTTTTGGCTAATAAACACGATCATAGCCTTTATTTTGTGTTACCTGCTTTTTGGCGACTGTAACAAAAGCTATACGTTTGAATCACCAAATGTCATTATATTTATAGTGTGATATGTGTCAGTTTACAATAGTTATTTTGTGTTTCTTTTTTGGGAGAGTATATATAGGTTGTTAGAAAGATAGAGAGATAGAAAAAGAGACAGGTACATAAATAGACAGATAGGCATACCGATAGATAATACTGTCATTACAAATAATTTTATATAAATTTCTTTCTTTTTTTGTTAACTATGTAGATATAGATAGATAGATAGATAGATAGATAGATATATTTTCTCTTTGTTTTCTCCAGGTACAGACTTTTCCCGCCCAAAAGGAAACTTCTGACAGAAGAGGAGTATATAGCACAGGGTCAGCTTGAAACTGAAAAAGCTTTAAGACAACTCAGAGAGTTCTGTCGAAGTCCAGACTGTGATTCATGGAAAATTGTCAGTCGCTTGAAGACACCACAAAGGTATCCAAATTAAACATAACAGTATGTATGTATCTAACTTGATTATAAATGTAACAATATGCATATGTAAATATCAACATAACAACATAGATATGTAAGTTAAATATAAACATAACATAGATATGTAAGTTAAATATAAATATAACAACATTGATATGTAAGTTAAATATAAATATAACATCACAGATATTTAAGTTAAAATAAATTATCATAGATATGTTTCTTTATGGGATGTAAGTTAAATATAAATATAACATCATAGAGATGTAAGTTAAATATAAATATAACACCACAGATATTTAAGTTAAATATAAATATAACAACATAGATATGTAAGTTAAATATAAATATAACAATATAGGATGTAAGTTAAATATAAATATAACAACATAGGATGAAAGTTAAATATAAATATAACACCACAGATATCTAAGTTAAATATAAATATAACAACATAGATATGTAAGTTAAATATAAATATAACAACATAGATATGTAAGTTAAATATAAATATAACAACATAGGACGTAAGTTAAATATAAATATAACAATATAGGATGTAAGTTAAATATAAATATAACAACACAGATATGTAAGTTAAATATAAACATAGATATGTAAGTTAAATATAAATGTAACAACATAGATGTGTAAGTTAAATATAAATATAACAACATAGATATGTAAGTTAAATATAAACATAACAACATAGATATGTAAGTTAAATACAAATATAACAACATAGATATGTACGTTAAATATAAACTTAACAACATAGATATGTAAGTTAAATATAAATATAACAACATAGATATGTAAGTTAAATATAAATATAGCAACATAGGATGAAAGTTAAATATAAATATAACACCACAGATATCTAAGTTAAATATAAACATAACATAGATATGAAAGTTAAATATAAATATAGCAACATAGGATGCAAGTTAAATATAAATATAACACCACAGATATCTAAGTTAAATATAAATATAACAACATAGATATGTAAGTTAAATATAAATATAACACCACAGATATGTAAGTTAAATATAACAGATATGTAAGTTAAATATAAATGTAACAACATAAATATATAAGTTAAATATAAATGTAACAACATAGATGTGTAAGTTAAATATAAATATAACAACATAAATATATAAGTTAAATATAAATATAACAACATTGATATGTAAGTTAAATATAAATATAACACCACAGATATGTAAGTTAAATATAAACATAACAACATAGATATGTAAGTTAAATATAAACATAACAACATAGATATGTAAGTTAAATACAAATATAACAACATAGGACGTAAGTTAAATATAAATATAACAATATAGGATGTAAGTTAAATATAAATATAACAACACAGATATGTAAGTTAAATATAAACATAACATAGATATGAAAGTTAAATATAAATATAACATTGATATGTAAGTTAAATGTAAATATAACAAGATAGATATGTAAGTTAAATATAAATATAACACCACAGATATGTAAGTTAAATATAAACATAACATAGATATGTAAGTTAAACATAAATATAACAACATGGATATGTAAGTTAAATATAACATAGATATGTAAGTAAAATGTAAATATAACAACATAGGATATAAGTTAAATATAAATATAACAATATAGGATGTAAGTTAAATATAAATATAACAACATAGATATGTAAGTTAAATATAAATATAAGAACATAGGTATGTAAGTTAAATATAAATATAACAACATAGGATGTAAGTTAAATATAAATATAACAACATAGATATGTAAGTTAAATATAAATATAACAGATATGTAAGTTAAATATTGACATAACAATATAGGATGTAAGTGAAATATAAATATAACAACATAGATATGTAAGTTAAATATAAATATAACAATATATATGTTTGTAAAATGAATATAGAAATCTGCTGACGTAACTGAGAAAGATATAAGCATTATCTGTGTGTATACATGTAGCTATGTATAGCAGTTGATTTAATCATAATCTGCTAGTGGCATATGTAAGTAATATCTATATAATACTGATTATTACATATATGTATATGTGTGTGTGCATGTGTGTGTATGTGTATCTGTGTCTATGTCTTTATAAATATATAGATGTTACTTACATGCCACTAGCAGCTTATGATTATATTAACTGCTATACATGTGTACAAGGTACAGTTCCTGTGGTTGTTATTAAATATAAAATTATGAACTTGTTTCAGGTTTGCTAGTTTTATAGGAGGAGAATATCATGTTTCTGATGAAGAGTTTATAGAGTACGACTCATTTCCTGACACTAATCGATCAGCAAATAATGTTGATGATGATGATGATGATGATAATGATGATGATGATGATGAATTGGAATTAAGACTATCATAGCTTTGACAGAAGTAACAGAAGTTAGCTCTTTTTATCACTGACAACAAATTTAACAAACTTGTGATAAATTTGAAAGTGCAAATATGTGAAAGGTTTTAAAAACGTATTTAATTATTTAATCTGATGAAAAAGAAAAAAGATTATTTTCTTCTGTTCAGTTTTATTTTTCATTATCAAGGTTATTATAAATGTAGTCAGCCCACCTTATCTGCAGTTCAGCATGCATGGTTTTAAAATATTTGAAGAAATTACCATACAGTGAATGTATTCTTAAAAGCATCCATTATGTCAAAATACTGTATCCACTATAATTTACATGGGTTTCAGCAGTTCTTGGTAGTATCTGTAATTGGGGTTTCAAGTTATTAATAAGTAAAATTATATTATTTTATATAAGTACACTGAGCATCTCTGGTTTTGAGATATCTCCAGTAGTCCTAGAATCAGAAATAACAGATCTGTAAAATCTCTGTAGGGAAGAAAATTTGCCTTTATGAATTATTTTTCCTTTAGGTTTTAATTTACTTGGTTTTGTTTAGAAAAAAAAGCACAATATTTAAAAGTTAACATGAAATTTATACAATTTTTCTCCTGTTTTATAAATTTTTTTTTTTTTAAATCCCATAAAATGGATTCTTATTAAAAGAAAATACAATTACTGTTAGTCAGATTCAAGACAACCATTTCTTTTAAAGGAAGTCAAAAGAAAAATACCAAAAACAGATTTAAATAAGCTACAGCTACTAATGTGTGTAAAAAGATAGATTTTTGAAAGAGGAAGATTTTAATGTTTACTGTTTTGCGTACACAGTTTTGGTGCATTTTAAGTCAGCATAAATCTAATCTTTTCATTACCATCTGTGCATATTTATCTTTTGAGAAAATTGTAGTTATATCCATTTAAACCAATGTAGACTGAATGTTACCTTTTTGAAGTATCAAGCAATGATCAAATTGTTTTTATTAATATGTATTTGTATATAATTGATGCTTATAGTCCCAAAAAATTAACTCAAACAGTTTTTATTTTGGGTATTGCAAATTTTATTATAATATAAACTTTTTATGCAGGGTAGCTGCAACAATATGGTGCCCAGAACAAATTTATCTTCTTGTTTTGTAATAAAAAATTTCTTTGTTAAACTCTTGAAAGTGGTTAATCTGGAGAGAAAATTTTAAATTTAGTAGTTTTCTCTTTTTACTGTATATCATCGTCTTAGCAGAAATTTGTTTTATTTAACAGATTTTATGTTCAGAAATCAGTTTTTATGAAAAATTGTTTTTTCACAATTAAGCTTTAATTAAAAAGTGAAAAAAGAAAATTTCAGTCATTCCATATTTCAGATAACCTATTTCCTCATTATTGGTATTGTTGTTGTTACAATTAGTTGTAGCAATGTCAGTAATAGATACATCGATTTTAATTATTGGATTGGCTATGGGTTGTAAGATTTGAGCTACCCAGTTATAAACATCTGCTGCATTATTTGTCTGTGTTTGCATATATATATATATATATATATTTATATATATTTGAAAGTGATCTAATGCCTAGTAATGGTGACCATAAATTTGCTTGCCCTAAAAGTCTTCTTAAATAACCTGAATGCATGTGTGTGTGTTTGTGTGTGTGTGTGTGTGTGTGTGTGTGTGTGTGTGTGTGTGTGTGTGTGTGTGTGTGTGGATGCTAAGATAGATACAAATTAACATGAATGTTTTTATGTGCACTGATTCCAGAATAACCTCAGATTAAAGAATGTTTCTAACTGGTGCTAATCAGGTAGACATGTTGAGTGAATAAATAACCTCCACTAAATTCTAACTTTTCATTTAACTTTGTTCAGTTTAGTGCTAGTAAATTTTATGCCTTCACTAGATGTGAGTATGCGTGTGAGAAAGATGTGTAGCAGTATACAAGTACAAAAGATTGTTTTATACTCAACTCAGGCTGTTACAGTTTCCTTTACTGAATATGTTACAAATGTCATCTTCAGTGAACTATTTTATGTTGTGAAAGAAGTATTTTGGTAATGAATAGGATATTATTTTTGTACTTTAAATTTTTGCTACATCTGAAGGATTTAGTCAATATTTTTTTTAAATGTTTCTGTTTTAGACAAAAAAAAAAATTATAAGAATTTTGTTAATTAAAATACTGATATTCTCAGCTAAAGCAGTATTTATTAAAATGTTTCATTACTATTAACATCTGTGCATATTTAACTTTCAGAAAAACAATGCAGAACTGAATGTTGTGTTTGTGTTCTTACTTTTCTAATTATCTAGTATTCAAAATTACTTTCTCAGTTTCTCATTGTCCTTTGTGAGTGAGTTTAGTGTTTTGTATCTTTGTAATTTGTTATATCTGCATCCATTTCTTCGTTAATTCAGTACAGAGCAATCTGTTTCAGCCACAACTGAGCAACATAATCACACAAAACAATATATCAGTTGAGAAATTTTCTGCAATGAATTTGATGTTTTGATCATCACTTGCATATATACAGACAGACAAACAGACAGATGAAGAGAGATATTTTATCGTAATGCAGCTGCATGAAGGGTTGCAGCTATTTGTATTTTTAGTTCTAATTATTAAATGAGAAGTTTATAATTCCTACTACAAGTCTGAATAATTTTAATACAGTATTTTAGAATGCTAAGTAACTGCCAAATTCTTCTTTTCTATTGTAAGGGGGGGGGGATTCTTATTAAATTTATTTATAAAACAAAACTTTCAAAAATGTTGACTACATCCTGCATGAAAATATTGTTTCATTTTTTAATTTTTTATTACATGTACAACTATATTTTTTGTTTGTTTGTTTCTGTGAATACGTAAAACAGATAAATACAACATTTGGCAGATTTCAAAATTACATTTTAAATATTTCCATTTTGCACTACTTACAAATTGATTTTTTATTAATTTATTTATTTTTTATTTTGTTTTATTAATTAAACCTAAGGAGAAGCTATATATTGTTCATGTGCTTTATAAGTCAAATAAATATGTGTATGCATTTTTCAATAAAACTGATTTATATTTTTATAAACACTGTTTGTTTATGATGTGGATGTGTTCATTCTGATGAAGTCCAAATATAAACTCTTAATTTTAGCTTTTATCTTTAAAAGTGAGAAATAATTTCTAAATAATGATTAAATAAATGTTTTCCTATTATACAATGTTTACAGTTACTACCATTTGCAACATTAAAGTTTAATTTTGTTTACATTCAAATTATTGTTTTCAGAGAGTTCCCTGCAAAATAGTAAAGAAGAACAACAAAAACTTTAACTAATTCATGGTAACTCAAGAAAGATACCATTTTTAATTTTATGTATTTAAAAAAATGTTAAGTTTATTATTTTTCATAAAAAGAAGTCACACATCAGAGAGAACACTTTTATTTTTATTATTTTTTTAAATTTATTTATTTATTTATTTTTAATTCTTCATTTCTAACTAACAAAAATAAAACCTAATTGTCAAGTCACAAGACTTCATGTTTCTGTACAAACAAACAAACCTATTTCTACACATTTTTCACTTTTAACATTATTTTTTAATTTTATGAGTTCAATGTCCACCTTTGTTTACTGTTCAGGAAAATAAAACAACAATGATAAAAAAAAAATTCTATCTTTTTATATGCCACATTTTTATACTTATTACCAACTTAGTTTAGTTTAAAAATAATTTAAGTTTACATTTTCATGTTCCATTAATTAAAACTTGATTAGCATAAGAATAATGAATGTGTATTTTATAAAAAGTAATACTGACCCTGCTTTATTGGTTATGATTTTTAGGCTCTCCAGATTTTGTGTCTCAATGTTTTGTGTCTCAATGTTCTGTGTCTCAGTGTTCTGTGTCTCAGTGTTCTGTGTCTCAATGTTCTGTGTCTCAATGTTCTGTGTCTCAATGTTCTGTGTCTCAGTGTTCTGTGTCTCAGTGTTCTGTGTCTCAATGTTCTGTGTCTCAATGTTCTGAATCTCAATGTTCTGTGTCTCAATGTTCTGTGTCTCAATGTTCTGTGTCTCAGTGTTCTGTGTCTCAGTGTTCAGTGTCTCAATGTTCAGTGTCTCAATGTTCAGTGTCTCAATGTTCTGTGTCTCAAGTGTTCTGTGTCTCAGTGTTCTGTGTCTCAATGTTCTGAATGAAGAAGTGTTCTGTGAACTAATCTTAAGTGATGTCTCAGTGTTCTGTTTTGTTCTGTGTCTCAATGTTTCTCAATTTGAAAAAAAATGTTAAAACTTTAAATGTTCTGTGTCTCAATGTTTTTGGAACTAATCTTAATTTACTTTCACAATTTAAAAAAAAAGTTAAAACTTTAAATCGGTCACTAATGTTTTTACTAATCTAATTGATGTGAATTACATTTAATTTTGTGTTTGATGTAAATTACTATTATTATTATTTTATTACTTTTAATATTATGATGATGATGATGATGATGATTATTATTTTTGTTATTATTTTATTATAATTATTAATATTTTATTATACAAAAAGAAATTTGCTGCCATTACTCCAAGAGAAGACCTATTTTACACAAATTTTATCACATAGGAAAATATGACATCCTTTGATAAATTACATGTGAATAGGAAATTACCCAAATGGTGCACTAAAGATATTTAATCAAGTAGCTTAACACATTTTTTTAAATGATTAGCTCTATGGATAATGTCCAGTTGTGTATGACAGTACAATTATCTAACAAGAAGGCAAATACTAACCAATATCTTAGCTATTTCTTTATACATATTAGTCCTGTAAAATGTGAAACAATGTCATTGTGGACCAGTCAGAATTTGGATTGACCTCTTTATCTTCATCTACATGTCTTTTTGTTTTAATTTTTTTCATTATTAACAAAATCAGAAGGGGATCCAACTGAGGAATACATTTAAAAAAATAATAATAATAAAATAAATAAAATAGTAACAGTAAATTAATAACTAAATAAAGGGGGAAAAAACAATAATAAAAATAATCTAAAAGATCTCAGGTTTAGGGTATTTTGGGCTAGTAAAGAATTTTAAGAATTTATTTTTGTAGTTATTTTTACATAAAATCTGAAAATTACTTTTGGATTTGTAAACAAGAAAAAGAGGTAAATATAGCTTTTCCCACCTAGTACACATCTTATAACACTTTATTGATTGTCTGATTGATTATTATTTTCTTTTTAAGAAGAAGGCAGTGTTGTGTTCTCAATCAGCTTGTTCCATTAAAGACAAATATAAATCTTTAAAAAATTTAACCATGACATTTCTGATTTGGATTAAAATGTTGAAGCAGTGTGGAGTCATTTCTGGAGCCATTCCTGGATTACAGGCCCTGAAGCTTAAGCTTTCTTAGTTTCACTTTAGATCTGCCCAACATAATTTCTTTTCTTTGTTAGCTATATACCTTTACTTACCTTCCCTCTTTGCTTTATTCCTTAGTTTCAAAGCTGCTGAATTTACATTATATAATCTTTTTGGTCATTATTATAAATTAAGATGATTTTGAGAAATGGATGTCTCCAGAGTTCTTACATTTCTATTATTCAGTTTTTTGCTTTCATTTCTCATGTCACAGAGAAAAACAAACTGGTTGTGTGGAACGAATGGTGAAATCAGTTAAGACATTTAAAGAGTGCAGAATGTGGAAATTCCAAACATCTCTCTTCTCTCATTTGTATGGTTCAAACAAACAGTTAGAATTGATTATTTCAAAAATTAATATTTTGCTAAATGTAGAGAAATTATAAATGTTAATTATTGCAGTTTTGATATAAACACTAAAATGTGGTTGCCACAAATTTTTTCTTTTTACTGCTTCCTTACATTATTTTGAATTCTAATGTCAGTGTGTGTGTGTGTGTGTCTGTTTACATGCACATTTTTTTTTTATCAAAATCATTAGTTACGATATCCATCCTAATTGTAAATTTGGCTACTTTGAAGGTTTTAGCTACACTTTTATCAAGTTTTTGCTGAACTAGACTTTTGGATGACTGCTACAATCTAGTAACCTACTGAGTCAGAAAGCTTTTTTATGAAATTGTGTTTATATTTTTGCTTTGGCTGAAACAGTAGATTAAAGACTTGACAGAGCCAGTGTAGTTGTTTCCTAATCTGATGAGAAAAATGAAGCAGATAAACTGATTTAGTGATACTGTTTTTATCACACCTGCATGCAGCTTCACACAGTGTGTTGATTTGTGGTAGAGAATGGGTATTGAGTCTGTTTGCAAGTGGTTGAGGTTTGTGGATGTAGTGATGTTATCAATGTATAGGTCTGACTGATTTTAGTCTACTGAGGCATGTGACCATACAAGCCAACCTCAGGAAATGTCTAGCAGAAACAAACAAGAAAAAACCAGGTCTTGGTTAAAGTATGTATTTGTCATTTCTATGGTTAAACAAATCTGTTTATTATTGCAGTTGTTTTATTTTCTTACATTTAACACAGTGAGAAAAACTTGATATGGTTTATAAAAATAAATAGTAAAATACTACTATAAACTCTACAAGTGACTAGATGTCCTTGTGTTCCCAGATCTTTACCATTTTGTGTATTTGTCAGTTTTGTTTTCTGTCAAGTAATAAAAGTACCAATAAAAATACCAGTCAACTGATGCAGGGTTTTACATACACACACATACACATACACACACACACACACACATACACATACATATATATATATATATATATAGTGTATGTGTGTGCATACAACCATGTTTCCAAACAACCTTTTTATTTGCTGGTTATAAATGTGTACGTAATTCGAGATATTCTCAAATCAATCTTTTTCTTCTCTTAAAATAATTATGACATAATTATGCAATGTAACACTTTAGATTTTCTTTAACAAAATCTGCCATTTTAGAAATCTCTAACTTTTCTGTAAGTGCCTTTAGAGTGATGCTTAATTTAAGATAAACTGAATCCTTTTTTTATATATATTTTTTTTTTTACTTATGAATGTTTAAGGGAAAACTGAAAATGTAACAGTGCTTTGGATTCTGTAATTAAAAATAACTGCAGTTTTAAAAAAAAAAAAAACATTTATGAGAACACTGCAAGCTTAAAGCTTCAATTATTTTGCAGCAGCTAAAAAAACCCACTAATAAAATAAGAAAAGATATATATATATATATATTCCCAAGGTCACGACAACAAGAACAAAACAGCAAATAGCATTTTAATCATTAAAATGATGTAACTGATTGTCTATAGCTAAATACTCTGTTCTCTTACAAAGCTGTAGCCAACATTACAGACACACAGACACTTAACAAACACAAAGAGAAAATTCACAAATAAAATCATACTGCTATACTTCAACAAATTAAAAATAAGTGTCAGATAAAGAATAAACTGCAATTTAAATATACCAAAAAAATAATTATTGTCTTTTGGTTGTTTTGGTAAAATTCATTTTGTGCTATATTAATAGAATTAGAATTTAAAATATATATATATATATATATATTCTGGAATTATATCTAAATAAACAAAAAAGGTATTTGTGGCTGGTCCATGTTTTTTTTTTTGGTTGTACAAATATATTAAAGCAACATACCTATATATTAATGTGTGTGTGTGAGTGTGTATGGGTGGGTGTATGTGTGTGTGTGTGCGTGTGTCTGTGTTACAAGTGTCATAAAGCTAATTAATTCAGAGAGTAAATGGTTATTCAGTGTGAGATACAAACCTGAGCCTATGTGATGGTAAGTGCTAGTCATCTGGACTTTCTCATCACTATAATATTATCAACATAAAAGTCAAGAGCTTAGTTTTGGTGAATGACAATGGGTGTAAACAGATTTCACACTACATGAACACAAAACGTTTTCCTTTAACTGATTAGAATATATTTGTGGTTCTTAACAGATTTTCCTGTGTTTTCTGAATTAACAAGTAATGTTAGAGCAATTTGTTAGCATTTTAAAACATACATATCATTTACAAAAATAAATGATGTGAGATACTAGTGAACAAAAAACCCGTACAGCTATATGGTTTATCTGGTTTTCAAATTATGACATTAAAATCACAAAACTGTTAAAAGTCTGACTAAAAGCAGAACTGAATTTGGTGTGTCTACATTAACAAAGCTCAGTGTTGTCAAGACTTCCTGTTCCTCAAAGCCTTTGCCATCCACGTGGTGTAGGATCGAGTCTGTGATCCCCCAGTGGGAGTCCAGGGGGAGCTCCAGTCGCACACTGGGATGTCAGAAGCGTAGACTTTGGAGGCGGTTGTGTTGTAAATGGGCAGAAGTTCATTTGCTTCGTTTGACAGGACCTGCAGAAGTAATTTTCAGTTTTAAAATATATGTAATCTCAACAGAGATAAGTTTTATTTAACCAGCTAAAGATGTTTTTAAAAACTATTTCAGTTTTAATTGATTATGTGTTTGCAGCAAATAAGATGTGTAAAAAACACAGAATGAATACATAAATAAAATTATATATATCTAATAAAAGAGGATATTTACAATTATTATTAGATCAGAAAAGAAAAAAAATTAAAATGCATTTGTGTTTTAAGAGATATGGTAAATCATGAATCAATGCAAAAATAATCTGAGAGTGGTCTCCCTTTAAGATTACACATTCCTACCAAACACTGACAAAACATTATGATCATACAGGAATGGAATGATTTTTCTGAAATGCTTTGGGATCAGAAGTGTTTTGGATTTTGGAATATGAAGAGACAGCCTAAGAACAGGATTTAAGTCTCAATACATATTCCCTTTACATACAGATTATACAAATTGAATGTGTGATTTTTAAAAATATATTTAATATTTTTAATAACTTTGTACATAAAACTCTGTTTATCACTATTTTTGCTTTTTGATTTTGGAGCTTTTCTGATTTTAGAATTTTTGATAAGGGATCCTCAAACTATATTTTTCTATTCAACTACATTTGTTATACATATGTTTATAACTGTTCCAAGATCAGTTTTACTTAGTTTAATAAAATAAAAGTATAGAGACCTGATATGATGCTGTTTTATAAACTGTCAGATTGGTTTTACCTTCAGATATATGATGGCATCTGTTCCATAGCCCTCAACAGACGTGAGAAGTAAGTCTCCCTGGAAGTAGCGAGCGTACAGTCTGGACAGAGGCAAACCATAGCCATACCCAGCCTGTGTGAATAAAACTTACACATTACTGATAGCCATACCCAGCCTGTGAAAATACAACTTACACATTACTGATAGCCATACCCAGCCTGTGAAAATACAACTTACACATTACTGATAGCCATACCCAGCCTGTGAAAATACAACTTACACATTACTGATAGCCATACCCAGCCTGTGAAAATACAACTTACACATTACTGATAGCCATACCCAGCCTGTGTGAATAAAACTTACACATTACTGATAGCCATACCCAGCCTGTGTGAATAAAACTTACACATTACTGATAATCAGAACATAGCCATACCCAGCATGTGTGAAATACAACTTACACATTACTGATAGCCATACCCAGCCTGTGAAAATACAACTTACACATTACTGATAATCAGAACATAGCCATACCCAGCCTGTGTGAAATACAACTTATACATTACTGATAGCCATACCCAGCCTGTGTGAATAAAACTTACACATTAGTGATAGCCATACCCAGCATGTGTGAAATACAACTTACACATTAGTGATAGCCATACCCAGCATGTGAAAATAGAACTTACACATTACTGATAGCCATACCCAGCCTGTGAAAATACAACTTACACATTACTGATAGCCATACCCAGCCTGTGAAAATACAACTTACACATTACCGATAGCCATACCCAGCCTGTGAAAATACAACTTACACATTACCGATAGTCATACCCATCAGAACACATTACTGATAGCCATACCCAGCCTGTGAAAATAAAACTTACACATTACTGATAATCAGAACATAGCCATACCCAGCCTGTGTGAAATACAACTTACACATTACTGATAGCCATACCCAGCCTGTGTGAAATACAACTTATACATTACTGATAATCAGAACATAGCCATACCCAGCCTGTGTGAAATACAACTTACACATTACTGATAATCAGAACATAGCCATACCCAGCCTGTGTGAAATACAACTTACACATTACTGATAATCAGAACATAGCCATACCCAGCCTGTGTGAAATACAACTTACACATTACTGATAGTCATACCCAGCCTGTGTGAAATACAACTTACACATTAGTGATAGCCATACCCAGCCTGTGTGAAATACAACTTACACATTACTGATAATCAGAACATAGCCATACCCAGCATGTGTGAAATACAACTTACACATTACTGATAGTCATACCCAGCCTGTGAAAATACAACTTACACATTACTGATAGCCATACCCAGCCTGTGTGAAATACAACTTACACATTACTGATAATCAGAACATAGCCATACCCAGCCTGTGTGAAATACAACTTACACATTAGTGATAGTCATACCCAGCATGTGTGAAATACAACTTACACATTACTGATAGCCATACCCAGCCTGTGTGAAATACAACTTACACATTACTGATAATCAGAACATAGCCATACCCAGCCTGTGTGAAATACAACTTACACATTACTGATAGCCATACCCAGCCTGTGTGAAATACAACTTACACATTACTGATAATCAGAACATAGCCATACCCAGCCTGTGTGAAATACAACTTACACATTACTGATAGCCATACCCAGCCTGTGTGAAATTTAATTTGATAATCAGGAGAAGTATATTCTAAAACAGTAATTTATTAATAGTTTATTAAGTTTATTTCTTAGGAAAGAATTCATTAAAATTCATTAAATATGCTAGTCATACAAAATACAATTCATGATTGAACAGGTTTAGGACACTTTGCAAAGTGGATGATCACAGGACAGTTTTAATAACTCATTAAGATACACAATTATACACACAGTAATCAAGTTCTTCTAAATAAAACTGATGGATATTTAACGTAATTTATTATTACTGGCACAAAACAGAACCAAAAAACCCCAAAACAATAAACAGATAAATAAAATAGGTTTACAGAAAAATCTGGTAACTGAAACATATCAATAAATAAATTTATGTATATTTATGGCTTGATAGTGATTATCAGTTTGTTCTTTGACAAAACGTTGCATGTATTTAAAAAATCTCTTGTTTGTCTTACCAAAGGAGCAGAGCCTTCAGTGCGAGCTGGCAGTGGAGCAGTGGAGTACATGTAGTGAAACAGCAAGTCCAGTTTCAGCCTGGGGATCCCTCCTCCCTCGTCTGACAGCTGAAACCACACAAGTCAAACATTTTACTACAGTTTACTAAACCATCTTTATTACAGGTACATAGAAAATATGACTGAGATGAACAGTGAAAAATTATTTTAAATTCTTTTTAATCTCTGGTTACCTTTAATAACTATTACAATGAAAAATATTGTTTAACGTCTGAGTATCTTTAATGAAGGTACAGTGATATGATTTTCATTTCCATTATATGTATAGTGTTTTATGATGATCTCTGATTTAACAACTTCACTTCCACATCATACCTGGGTGTTGGCTTACTTCTACAGATGACATTTCTGCCATTAAATGATGATACCCAGTTCAGTTGTAAAGATGCTATTTCACAGTTAATTCTTCCTCATTTATAATACAGTGCACGACAATTTACAAAACCATTATAAATTCTGTAAAATTAAATTTTTTGTTTAGAATTGTAGATGTTTACAATCAGTTATATATAAAATGAAATTAATCTCCTACATGTATTAATGGTTGACAAGAGCTATACGTAACATTTTTTCTGATCTCTGACTTACTAAGACAGAGAAACAAGTCTTACTTTGATAGTGAGGTCTTCTTTGCCTTTCACTATTAAAATTTTCAGTTGGGGCACCTCAACTTCCTGCGAGTGTTTCTCCACCACTGCTCTCATTGCGTTCTGAAAGAAACTTCTTTATTTCAAAATACAACCACAGTAAACAGTTTTCAACAATCTTTTGCCAGTCATGAAATTAAAGACTAAAGAGAAAGGAATCTGGCTGCAGTAAAAAGATGAATTACATCTATTCTGATTAACAAAGGATCTATTATATTTGTTTTACCATAATCAGAAAGCACATACTTCAGACTTTTATAATCCACTATGGAGTAATGTTTGGAATGGGAAATAGCCTAACAGCTTCTCTGGGGAAGACTGAACCAGAGACCAATTACACCTGAGTTTGTTATATTACCAATGAATCATAACTCATCCCATAAATGAGTTAAAACATTTTCTTATTATGTTTTATTCTATCCAAAAATGTAATGACAAAGAACTAAATAATGACTATGAACTGATGTTAGCAAAATAAAACATATAAACAGTATTTTTTTATCTGAAAACAAAGACAGAAAATACTAAATTATATTTAACAAGTAATCCTGTACCATATATTAAAAAGAATTCTTCTTAAATTTATGTATTTCCCTGTCTAAGAAAAGCAAAGAATAAATTTCTATTACAAACAGAAGTTAATCAAATATAAATTAGCAATATATATTTATATGAACAAAGATAATGAAAAATTAAATCACATTTAATAGAAATTGAGTGACTATGATAGTTTATACAAGATAAAAATTAAGACAATCACACAAACAATCATACCTTAATGAGTTCAAAAAGCATGTGATACAGATGAGATGGGACGTACACCATTTGTATCACTGGATCACTGTCGTGATCTGAAAACACATAATTAACACAAACATGATTTTCTTAAATAAGTAATGATGCAAGTGATACACAAAACATAAAAACAGACACAGATCATTTTGAATCAATGTCTGATCAAGGATATAGATACAATTTATTCTGAATGAAATTTGGCCCCATTAAAACAATTTAATTAGTAACCAATAATAAATTTTGGAATAACAAAGGAAAAAATATCATATTCATCAACAGATTGAACATAATTGTAATATAGGATTATATGGTATGACAGATTATTTAAGAATAAAGGGAATTAAAATAAATAAAATAATACTTCTGAATATAGCTTTACTATCTGTGTATTTACTGTTTTATACAAGTAAATCTATTATTTGTAAATTTATAGTTTTATACAAGTAAATCTATTATTTGTAAATTTACAGTTTTATACAAGTAAATCTATTATTTGGAAATTTACAGTTTTATACAAGTAAATCTATTATTTGGAAATTTACAGTTTTATACAAGTAAATCTATTATTTGGAAATTTACAGTTTTATACAAGTAAATCTATTATTTGTAAATTTACAGTTTTATAAAATAAAATTATTTAAAAATTTACAGTTTTTACAAGTAAATCTATTATTTGTAAAACAGTTTTATACAAGTAAATCTATTATTTGTTAAATTCACAGTTTTATACATATATATATATTATTTTTTTTTTACAGTTTTATTAAATCTATTATTTGTAAAAACAGTTTTATACAAGTAAAATCTATTAATAAATTTACAGTTTTATAAAAGTAAATCTATTGTTTTGTAAATTCACAGTTTTAATACCATTGACAAACTTTATGTCAAGTTCAGGTGACATCATATAATACTGGACACAGAGAAACTTGGCATTCTCATAGGCATCTGAAAAAAATGAAAAATAAAAACCTAAAATTTCAGAATGATGAAAACTTGTACGGGTGATTTGTTTCTTTCATATATATACATATATTTTTCATATATATATATACATATATATATATATTTTTTTTTTTTTCAAAGTTGATTAAAGTGTATTTCAAAAACATTAAGGGGTTTAGAAATGATAATAAACACTCCAAATACAAAGTGTAAAGTCCAATGTTTAGGCTCTTTCAGAATAAATCAACAAACTTCAACTGATAAATTTATTCAACTTTTATTTACAGCCAGTCATAAACTGATTACAATAAGTTTTATATCCACTCATAAATTTATAACTGGCTGTTACAGTGGAAAGAAATATTAATTTAAACAATGGCAACTTGACCCTACAGACAAAAAACAAAAAAAATTAAACCTTATAATTTATAAAATATCATATTGTTTCTGATACAGTTTAACTCACAGAAGCTGTAAATCAAAGGTTAGTTTATTCAATTTAATTTCAGTTAATCTGTAGTCTAAATGAAATCTGAATCCTTGATCTTCATCATTATTAAAATTCCAAGTTTTAATTTGTTATTAATATACCTGGAACAGATTCAGTTTTATTTGATATAAAAAGTATTTAATTTTAGTAAAATAGTTTTCTTATCACTGAATTTAGTTTGTGCTATATTTTGAAAACATGGTAAACCTTCGACTATGTGAATTTAGTTTGTGCTATATTTTGAAAACGTGGTTAAACCTTCAACTACGTGGAGAACGTTGCACTTGGGATCAATACACCCAATATGGCGGGGGTGAGTCGACAGCTCCGAGCCAAACAGAAGTGCTGGAAAGACAAACAAATTACTGATTTACATTCATACAGGTGTATATCTGAGTGATATCAGCTGTATCCTGCAAAGGTAAAAGTGCTTTACCTCACTGCACAGGTTTACGAGCAGGACAAAGCTGACATCCTGTAATCCTAAATAATACAACAATTAAATGTTTTATCTATCAACTCACTGCTAATGCAGTTTCATGCATGCTGATTTTGTTTTGCTATACATCAACAGAAAATATTTCTGAAATAACTACAGTTTATTTGTTATTTTCTTAAATGAAATGGTTTTGAAAATGTCTGAAACAGCAATTAAACACTAAATAAGTACGAGTTTAGAGTTAATATATATTTGAATTCTGTGAAAGAAAAAAAATCAATGATGTAATAGTTAACCTTTTCACCCCAACCTGGCCCAAGGTAAACATTGTTATCTGATGTCAAAAATTTGAACTCTGCTGGAAGCAGATGATACCAGGCATTATATAATACTGACTAAAATATGATAAGATACACTCAACATTCTGTTATAACTCAATTCATTGATACTTACAGATGAACATAAAGTGAAAATGATGAAGGTTACACTAGCCATTAAACAAACTTGAAAAGATTAAACATTATTCAGATATTATATGTTTGTACTTATTAAAATGTTTGGAAAAGAACTACAGTACTAGCACTAATAATAAGAGATTAACTCACTGTGTTGGTTGATAAGCATCCGAATGCTGATACGACTCATGTAGAACCTGTCGAGGAAGTACTGGATCCGATTCTCTGTGTTGCTGTCAATACCATGTCTGTCCTTCATCTCAAGAATTCCCTGCAATACACAAAAACAAACACTGTGCACTAAAATTACACAAGAATTCAGCATCTACATACATTAATTTTACTGCATGTCCATGTTTCCAACATGAATATGCATTTATGTGTGTTTTTAAAAATAACATTTGAAATAAATAACATAAGAAAAGTCAGTGGTGGAGCAGTAACAAGTCACATTGACTGACAAGATGTTTTGTGATAAACACAACTCTTGTGCATATAAAACAATATTACTGCAACTATCAATAATAAGAACATTTTAGTTTTAAGATGAGTTTACTGAAAACGTTTATAAAAAATATAAAATATAAAAATATGCTAATGTTATATGATACACTTACTGCTACAGTCTATGAAATATAAATACACATATGTATTAATGTTATCTAATGGCAATAAATAAGTCTATACATTATCTACACTATTCAAAAAAATATACAATATTTTTCTTTTATAAATCATAAATAAAAGTTTTATTTGATATCTGTAAACAAACTCCCCACGTTTCTGAATCAAATTCTAGACAGTGATAGACAGCTACACATGACAACAGACAATTAATCATTTCCAAAATGCTTTGATACAGTTACATTAGAGTGTACAGTGTTTGGCACAATGGTGGTTCGAGCCTTCCAGGCCTCTTTGTTACCTGTGCCATTGTCTCGACCACATTGCTATGTCGGTTCCGAATCTGTACGAGAGTTTCCGTGAAACTGAAAAGACACCTTATAAAGTAACTTGCAAGAAAAAAAAACAGAAAGTTACTGGAAGTGGCACAGCTAGAGGTTTTCCAACGAGAAAATTTATCACTTTACAAATTATTACGAAAGCTCTGGCAGTTTGGAAAAAAAGCTACATCAATCTGAAAAAATAGTTTTAAAGAAGAAAAAAGCCTGGTATGTAGTTATTATTAAAAAACAAATAATTAGTGTTACAAGAAAAGTTTTATCTACTGACATAATTGATGAACACATTTTATTTACTTGTACAGCTTGATTTTCTGTCATCATTGTACAAATATCTGCGATGATTTTCTTATGCAGCTGTTCACTTCCACAACTTTTACTTACTACTGCTGTTCAAATAACTACTACTAAATCTTCTTTATATTTTGTTCTTAACTCACTGAACAAGAAAACAATATTAATACACCATTTATGCATTCAGCTACCGTTCAATAAATATAGTAAAAAACATTATATTTCAATTAATTGTAAAATATCATTACAGCTTAGACCTGATGTTTGAAATTAAAATGTAGTAGCTACTAGTAGGTTTCTCAACATTCTTAATGTGAAACTGATTCCAGCAAATAATGTTTAGAAAGAAGTTTTTTTTACATGTGTAGAGAGTACAGACTGTACTGCACACAGAAACAATTAAACTGTCAGTGTTATGTGTTATGTCAGGTGAAGAAGCAACCAATGAATTTTTCCATTTACACAAAAACAAACAACTGTTTATCTATGTTTATCTTTTTAGGTAAATACAAGGGGTTTTGTTTTTTAATGTAACAACAAGAAATCAGTAGACATTACACAGAAATTTTACTGAAAAGTTATAAATATATATACCACACTCAGATACTGTAAACATTTACTGTTTCTTTTAAATTTTGTTCACCTGTGATTGTGTAAAGGCTACTGATTGGAATTTTAGGATTAAAAATAAATGAAATAATAATAATAAATACATTACATCATCCTTATGTTTTCTGTAAATACTACTAGGTAGGTGGACAATATGATTTGTTTATAACACTTTTTATTATGTCATGGAAATAAAATTTTGATGCTGTCAACATTTTATTCAAAATAAAAAAAGTCAAAAGCATGCACAACCATCAAATAAATAAATAAGTAGCTATAATTTTATTTTTGAAAATGTCAAATTTGATTAATTTTTGATAATCAGTAACAGGTTAGATATTTTCTTTTAGGTTAATTCACCCACCACCTCCACTACAACCAGAATATTCTAGTTTCAAAATGTCTGAAAACCTGAATATGAAATAAAACAAAATACATAAATAAAAAAATAAAAAAAATAAGTAAATAAAAAATAATAATAATAAAATTAAAAAAAAAGAAGCAAAATCCATGAAAGAACACATAAGAAAACCAGATTAATTATTCTATGAATGTGTGTTTCAGAGAAAGCTTAGGTCTGCAGGTAACTTTCACAGGAATAAAACTAAAATAGGAAACACATGTATTATCTGAATATAAAATCTACAAAATTCTGTGATTCAGTTTGTGACAGTAATTTATATTTTATTTTTTATTTTTATAGAGGTGTTTCCTATCTTTATTAACATCTGTTTTGTGTCTAAATTATATATGTATTTGTACAGTCTAATTAACCAGAAATTTAATATTATTCTGAGATATATATATATACATAGACAGATAGTATAAATTAATATGTGTAAATAGAGTAACATACGCACACATAAATAAATTATATTTGATATGAAAAAACAAAATACTAATATTAATTGATAATATCTACAACATGAAATTGTTTAATCATCAATAAAATGACACTGAAAGAAAAAACTATTGTCATGTTATTAAATAAAATATAAAATTCAACATCTGTGACCACTTGATTAGTTTCGTGAGTTGTTTACTCACACAGATTGATTTATTCAGTGAAAATCAAATACTAGCAAAATAATGCAACTGACAATAAATAAAAACAGCATAAAAACATTAATACAAAAATAAAATACATATAAAAAGTGACCTATGAATAATGTAATTTTCAATCATTGTTTTGTTTCTAGCTAACTGATATATATATATTTATTTGTGTGTGGCATTTCTACAAAGGTTTGTATGTAAATATTTAAAAACACAAATTCAACAGTTTAAAATAGATACATAGCAGAGATATTCAAATTTTATGATAGTATCACAATGTTAAATAAACAAATATTAAAATACAAAACACATAATGATACAAATATCTAACCTGGTAAGATTTTTGAAATCTTCATTGTCAACGTTTTCAAAAAGCAGAAGTTCTTTAAAACTTTGTTCATACCTGAAAATGACAAATTAATATAAAATGATTAATGTTATACTTTCTTGATTTATCAAAGTACTCAAGTTGAAAATACACCAGTTATTACATAAAGTCATAATTCTGTTGTGCATGACACATTAGTCATTTTAAAGTTCTCAAGTTGAAAATACACAAAGACAGGACATAGCCTGTAACCAGAAAATGTCAAAAATTATAAAACTATAATTAAATTTAATGTAGATACACATGACGTTAGTTTCTGTATGCTAAATAGAGAACACTTACTAAATTAAATAGATTTCTGATGGAAACTTCATCACACTCCATACATGTAAACCATGTATTTTGTAACTGTCAGCAGATAGACAGATAGATAAATAGATAGATAGATATATATATATATACAGAAACAGTGGTGAACAAACAGTGTCCTATGCATTTTGCAAACAATTCACTGAAATTCTTTTCATTATAGCCATATTCCATTTTCTGTTGAACTTTTTAAATATTTGTTTTGCGACATACATCTACTAATGTTTCACTGGACGTTTTTGTATTCCAGCAGTATGTGTTGAGTTTAAAACGTTAACAGTTAACCTATTAATGTTCAGTTTTTAGATATAATGTGAGTTGAGTGGACTCACCAGCTCATCACGAGGGTCACCGAAGGCATACGCAGCAGGTTCTCGGGTAACAGACTTATTTCCTTCATGATGTTTGCCAGTCGAACTGGCAGCTCTTTGCGTAGAAAGTGGAAAGAGGACTCTTGACATCCTGTTTGGCTGCCTAAAAAAGAAAAAATATACAATTTTTCAATAACGTTTTACAGGCAGGGTTATTTGTATTATTATTATTATTATTATTATTATTATTATTATTATTATTATTATTATTATTATTTAATTTAATTTAATTTTATTTAATTTTATTTAATTTTATTATTTTATTTTAAATAAAGGAGACTAATAGTAAACATTCTTAATACTAAATAAAGCTAAAACTATAACTTCAAAAAAAACAACAGCCACCAACACCACCCATCAAAAAGAAAAAGAAAACAGAATTCCTAAATTCATTTAAAATAAAATAACTTTTATAGAATGCAATTTCTTTTTACAAATTTTTACCAAGTGGGAAAACGTTCTTAAAGTGTATGTCCAACGTGATAATATTCTAAAAAAAAAGTTTTTTGTCTGCTTTAAAAAAATTGAACTGTTATTATATAGGTGTTTGAACAAAGACAAGAAAGTGTTTGACGTTAAATTTCTTTTTTAAATCTCAAAATCTTTTCTTTTTAGGCAACCACTATCTTTACTGAATCATTTTAAATGTGATATTTGTTTATGAATTACATTATTGATAATCAGTATGTAGAACGTAGAAGTCACTAATGTAAGTAATAAAATACTTCTTTTAGAAACAGAAACAAGTCAGTATCCCACTGACTATTTACATAATTATTTTCCTATTAACATAATTAATAGCAGAAAGATATTGCAAAAAAAAAAAAAAAAAAAAATTATGTTATATTATCCATAAGCATATATCCTATAGTAACTGCAGACAAACATTCTTGGATTATCTGCAGTGTGTGTGTGTGTGTGTGTGTGTGTGTGTGTGTGTGTGTGTGATTTAAATTACTGGTACAAAATTAAGTCATTTTTGTGTAAATCTATCAGCATCTGATAAAAGGTTTGTCCTTTTGGTTCTGAGTAAAAAAAAAAAAAATGTCTTTGTCACCTATCTGCAAACTGTGTTGAAATGATGATGGCTACTGCAGAAACCTGAATACCCTCTTATTATTGTTGTGTATGAGAGAGGAATTTACCAAATTTTAAGATTAGAGTGATATAAATATATTTAAAAAAATTAATTTTCAAAATAATAATAATACTAAAACTAAAAATAAAATTAATAATAATAATAATAATAATAATAATAATAATAATAATAATAATAATAATAATAATAATAATAATCACCATATATAACAAAATAATAATAAATAATAACCCAGATATCAGAACTGTATTTGGTTGTTTGGAAACTATTTAACAACAGTGATTCATTATTACATTAACTAACCCCACCCAACAATTTTAAGAATTTATAATAATAAATATATGTGGTGGTATATCACTAAAACAATCATATTTATTCATAAGAACGTACAGAAGAAAAAAAAAATGAAAAAAAATTCAGAAACAAAATAAATACCAGTTCCGACATACCATGTTTAAGATTTAACACAATACCGCGGAATACGGAATAAAAATAAATAAATATATAAAAATTGATTACTTTCGTACAAAACGGTTGAAAGTAACTCACCAAATTCTAGTAGCTGCTTTAGAGATAATGGTGAAGGATTGAAATTTACATATTTTTCGAAGGATGCCTTTCCTAATCCCGAACTTAACACGGCATATAATCTCACGCACAATCTCATGATGGATGGTTTGTTTTCGTCTAGATTCGAGGTATAAACAGAAATTATCGATAATACGTTGTTTTGCGCTATTATTCGATTTCATATACAATAAACTAAAGCACTTGTCAGTTGCTGCACACTTTGAAACCAAAATAAAACAATGTAACAAATGAAAATGCTGTTAGCTATACATCGCGGCATAATTCGTAAAAGAATCAGCGTCTTATAAAAATAATTTTCCGAAAACAAACCCCCAAATTATTAAATTGTCAATGTCAGCTGATCTATAAAAGGGAAGTAATTCCCAAATGCCACACAATGAATCACGTAAAGGTCACCTATCCTAAATCCGTTCTCATTAGTGTTCATGTTTACTTCAGTAATATTTACAAATAGGATATGACGACAAAATAAGGACATTGTCATATTTGACATTAATCTTTAATACTGATCTTTTTTTTTCCCCTTTTCTCCTTTTTTTTTTTTTTTTGTAAAAGTTATATTAGAATAATTAATTAATTAATTACAGAGTGATCTCACTATATGTCAGGGTGATTTGATTATTTATTATCATCGACATGACATTAATTTTTTTATAAATGTCATCATCATCATCATCATTACAACTGCCTTTGGAAAATGTTTCTGCCCAGCATTAACAATATTACAAATATACAAAATTAGTCTTTCAGTAACCAGTAATCAAGAAGCTGTTTATTAAAGTTATTGCAAAATCTGGGGAGTATTTAATTTGATAATCAACTTACAGCACACCGGCCGTAAACAGTCTACGATGAAAAATACTACATGAAAAAAATAATATAACATAATTTAATTATTTATTTATTTTTTAAAATTTTATTGAGTTAATTTTGGTTTGTATTCCAATCATTTTTATGTATTTACACATTTCTGGTTCTTTTATGGAGATTGTCAGATGTTCATTTAGATGTTATTTGTGGAAAAAAACAACAAAAAAAACAATAAAAGGTAAACAATCAAGTAAATAAAATAAATAAATAAATAAGAAGAAAAAACACACAAACAAGAAAACAACTACGCGAAACAAATCCCTCACCAGTTTATCATAAAAAAATAATATTTTTTTTAAAATTGCGTTAAGCGATATATCGGATAGTTCCTAATAAAATAAAATAAAATAATTAATTAATTAAAATAAAAAAGCAACCAAAAAAAACAAATAAATAATAACAACAACGACAATCAAACACACACCAAGCAAAATAAAACAAAACACCAGTGTTTTATGTCAGGTTCAGAAATTAAAACCAACATGTGAACAGCAGTATTTGTAATGAAATGTTTAAACATATTGTTATCACTGGACACAGCCAGCTTGTAAATAAAATCTATGTCACATAAGTCGATATTAATAATATTTTGCAGCTGTTGCATTTCTACCCAGATAATTTTCTGACACATATCTTTGAAAACAAAATGACATGGACTACACTGAGCAAAGAATGATAGACATAACAGATGGAAAAGCAGATAAACAGATATATGACATTCAAATAAATGTAGAAAGTTTTATTTTCCACGATTTGTAGAATTTTAGATTTATTATTTTCAAATATAGGTTATCTGTTGTATACAATCACTAAATAATAAAGCAATATGTTGTAACTGTATCAAAAAAAAAAAAAATAACATAAAATAAAATAAAATAAAACTAAAAACAAAAAAAGGAAATGAAACCAGGATAGAAAATATCAAAGTATTTATTATTTAAATATTTCGTCCACCACTTTTGTGGATGGTACAAAAACTGAAAGTGTAAAGGTCATGATATCACGATGATCAAATGTCGCTTTTGATTTTGTTTTTTTCTTCTCACTGTAAATACAAAATGACCAAACAATAAATTATCGTTTAATTAATTAGTATTCCACGCACATCTGTATGATATCAATACGTGTCGAACCTTAACCGTGCAGCTGTCACATGTTGTATAACACACACATATAAGTAAACAAGAACTTTTGCCTCAGGATTAGTAATTATGTTTATAAATAGTCTGTATTATGCTTGCTTATATGTATGTATCTGTGTATGCATGTATGTAGACTGTATCTTTGTATGTATTTATGCATGTACTGTAATTTAATGCACTATTTTACTAAAGTGAAATAGTTTATTTCCAAGTGAATTGGTTTTCCTTCTTATTTACTTTTTTCTTCTTTATTTTGTTATTATTATTTTTTCTTTAGTGCCTTCGACCGGTAACACAACACACGCACGCACGCACGCACGTACGCACGCTCGCACACACACATACACTAATACACGCAAATAAACAGAAGCAAACACAAACATATACTTAGACACACATAAACTGACGCCCTTATGCATCTATTTTTGCCAAAACATTTAGTATCCCAGTAATCAAAGGCTTTAACACAAAACTATTTATTATTATTGTACAGATATCTTACACGTCTACGTGACAAGTAAAAAAACCCAGAAAAAACAGCACAGTATAAAGAGAACATTGAAAATAATATAAGAAAATAATTTCGACAGATTTATGTTTAATAACTGAGAATTAAGTTAAAGAAAGAAACTGAAAAACGATACTTTTTTCTTTCTTTTTTCTTCTAAAATGTAGATAGGCCTATAATTATGAATTCTTATGAACTTTTTGGTTCTTGTTTAATAGTTCGTTTTTGGGTTTTTTTTTTGTTTGTACTTTTAAAAACATTTCTTTTCTGGTCTCTTTTTTATTATTATTATTATTATTATTATTATTATTATTATTATTATTATTATTATTATTATAGAATTCTACAACCGATATACATCAGAATGATTTCAGAGAAAATGTAAATGAAAGAATAATCTAAACGTTTTATATAACAGAACTTTACTTACCAAATTCAATGAACTGTTTCATGGAAATTGGCGACGGATTGTACTGAGAATAACGGTCCAAAAGAGAAGAAAGTTTCTGGAGTATATTCCTCGTAAGCCTCATTTTTTTTTTTTTGTTCTTGTTAGAATTCAAATCTTCATATATTAATTAAAGCAAGGCACTAATTTCAGCCGAATGTTTAGAAATCCCTACACCGGACTTCTATTATTCCAGTAAATGAAAATAATCGTGAAGAAATTAACACTGTAGAAATAATTACGCTAGAACGGACGTTCTATCCATTCATGTGATTTTAAAATGAATCAATGCTTGCGGCAGAGTACAGACTGCGGGCTTGACAGACGACACGTTTCGCTTGGAACAGACGACAGTCCCTGTGCGCTTCTGGTTATATTTGTTTACCTACCTGGTTTCACATCCACTACGTGACATACGTAGACATTGGTTGTTAAGTAGGAAACTAGTTCAAACTGAGGCGAAATCTGGGTCATTGCATCAGCCCGATGTCTGTTAAAAACCCAGCTCGAGAAGAAACAGCTGACTTCGGCATAGACTGCGCTCTGATAATCAGATACGTACAGACACGTTCGCTGACACAAATACAGATTATTTTTTATTATTTAGAACTATTTTTAAATAATGTTTTACTGCTACCACCACCACCACAGCAACTGCTGCTGCTAATACAACTACTACAACGCGCTGGTGCCGCCACTATTGCAGTCACTCCTAATTATTATATATTATATTATATTATATTATATTATATTATATTATATTATATTATATTATTAATGTTCCTGTTGTGCGTCTTTTTAATTTTCATTTAATGCACGTCTATTTACTTATTTTAAAAACGAGTGATATGAATACAGTGAAGTACAATGCAATATGTAATATAATTAATGTAATATAATGTTATATAATCCATATATGTATTACGTAACGGCATAAACAACTATAACAACTAATTCTAATTCAGACACATGCTGTTATAAATATAGTAACTGATAGCTGTTGATGAATTTATTAACCGTAAGGCTGACTGACGCTTTTAGAAGTATATATTTAGATCGTGACAGCACACACTGTTGATGTTTTTATTATTATTATTATTATTATTATTTATTTATTTATTTATTTATTTATTTATTTATTTATTTATTTATTTTTATTTTTTTGTTGTTGTTGTTGCGAAGAAACAGTCCACAACATTTTGCATACGTCCAAATTTATTTATTTATTTATTAGATATTTTTGTTTTTGTCTCATCTCAATAATAACGAAGTATAATAACACAATGAGTACAATTAAATAGTAATAATAATAATACAATAAATGGGCGCCACCTTTGTTCTGTGACGTCATCACCTACAAGGCAGACTGATTTGCTCTGATGTTTGAATTACATATAAAATAATCCTTGAAAGAAAAAAAAGTACAGCTTTGAGTCTTTCATTTCTGAAGGATTAAAACTGACATCAATCAAGTGTTATGTAACAGTATTACTTTAGTATTATTATTTGTTACTAACAAAGACAGGTTTCTTAAACCAAATGAAGTGACAACTTGTAAAACAAACATTGTAAACCGTTATTTGTACCGCCTCAAGTACTATATAAACTGAGATTAAACCTCCTTTTTGTTTGGATAAGCGTATTTTTTTTATTATTTTTTTTTTAATAAAAACAGGCTAAACAGAGGTCGGGATAACATTGTTAAACGTACTTTAAGCTTTTCTTGTTCTGACGTTATCAGAAGGAAGTGAGGTGAATTTTAAACCAGGACAGAAATAGAACAAAACAGACGTGTACGTAATACTTTGGTCGTCTGCTAGATAACGATAAACCATTTTATTTTGCAGGTACAAACAAACCATGTTTATTTGTAATTAAATAACGTCTAATTTATGTCTCCCACCTTACACAAAAACACATTTATGTAAATATTCTATCCAGGTATGGTGTTTGTTTAATAGTTGTTTAATTTCGGGAAGAATTTATTTTTGCATGTTTATCTATGCATTTCAATGACGATTATTTATAGACACAAAAACGCATGCATAAGCACATTCAGCTTAATGATTATTTTTAATTCTTTATTTTTTTTATTGGATTTGTCCGTATTTCTGTATGCTTGTCGGGGGGGGAGAGGGATAGATAATCAAGATATGAATTAATTACAAATAAGTATTTTATGTGTGTGTGTGTGTATGTGAGAGAGAGAGAGAGAGAGAGAGAGAGAGAGAGAGAGAGAGAGAGAGAGAGAGAGAGAGAGAGAGAGAGAGAGAGAGAGAGATCGTCTCACATTACAATGAAGCAAAATAAATAAATTAATAAATAAATAAAAGGATTTAGGGTAAATATGATTCCTGGCTTCCACATAATTGTGGGAATTTGATATTTTAAACGTTTGAAATAAAACGTTCGTATTTTGCGCTTTAAAATAACCTTCAGAGAGGACGTAAGTTAACCTTTGACAGCGCCCTTCTGCAGACATGCGCACACTGTCTAAATATTGCATGATTCCGAAATCGAAGTAGTTAAGAAACTACAGCTTTAAGAAACCAAACAAAGAAACAAGAATGTTAGAATGTGCAACCTTATTTTTTTTTTTCTCACACAAATAAATAGCTTGGCAACAGTACGTGAGGTTTTTTGTTGTTGTTTTTTTTTCTCCCTTTTTGTTTAGCGCGTTATTCCTGTAGCTTGTATCACGTTTTTAACAGCCAGCTGAACTCATATAACTTTGCAGTATAAATTAAGCAATAAATCATTAAGACCAGTGTATTTAAGTTACACAGGTTTAGTGGGCGTTGAATAGACAGAAACCTGCCTCTTTTGCTCACTGTCGCTGAAAGGTCAGCCTGCTCCTGAAATGGATCTATTAAACCAGAAACAGGAAACGAACTATTATTATTCTCACGAAATAAACAAAAATAAAGAGAAGGATAGAAAAAAATAATAATAATTATATATGTATCAACAAAGAAAGAAAAACAGTGATCAAAAAAATAATAATAAATTATACTTTGAATATTATCTGAAGTAAAGTTGTTATATTCAGACAATAACAAACACACACACACGCACGCGCACACAAACACACACATAATGAGATGTATATGGTTCTTTCACTCCTGTTTAGATTGTTAGTATTTGTGTGTTTTAAATTTCATTAAAAAAAATTAATAACCTTGACTGTAATGCTAACTTCACCTAGAAGCTATGAATCTATTTCTTTCCTTCTTTTAATTTAATTTATTTATTTATTTATTTATTTATTTATTTATTTATTGCAACATGAACGTCAAGTACATTTGCACTGGGAAATCTACTAAATTTAGAAATAGGTATTTCTAGTACAACGTGTGTGTCAGCAAATTCACTAAACTACAGTTATTACTGTTGTTTCCTCCTCTTCTTCTTCTTCTTCTTCTTCTTCTTACTTATTATTATTATTATTTATATTTATTTTCAATGGGCAATGTGCTTACTGTCTTACTTAAATCTGTATGACTATGTATATATCCGTTAATTAATTTATGTGATTATTTTTTTTTTTGATGTTGCTTCAAAGGGAGCAGTAATGTAAATTTCTTAATAATTATAAATATTATTACAATATATATATATATATATATACAGACGTGAATGTATGTGTGTGTGTATATATGTGTATATATATACTCACATACATATATATAATAATGATGATGATGATGATAACAAACAGGAATAAATAAGGAAAGAAAAGCAAAAAAATAATAAATAATAATAATTCCCTCTCTTCTAAGGTGCGAGCATTACGTCACTGGATAAAAAGGTTAAACGTGTGCGCCTGCGCAGTAATGAAGTACTAATGTACTACGTGAATAAGGGTTTAGCTTTGATCTTAATTTTCCATTATCTTTCTCATACAACAACAACAACAACAACAACAACAACAACAACAATAATAATAATCATAATCATAATAGCAATGTTAACAGAAGCGATTGTTTGAAGTTTTAATTGGAATTCAGGAAAATCCATGAAACTGTACATTATCATATAAGAATATGAGATATGCACTTATTTGAATATATTAATTAAAACAAATTATGAAGTGTTTAACCTAATTTTGTTTCTAATTATTTTTTTCACTTTAATTTTTCATTTTATTTGAGAGATACAGTTATTTATTTTTGCAACTTTTTATTTTTTATTTTTTTATTTTTTAAACTTTCTTATATATGAAAAGCTAATCTAAGGGACATAACTCTAGCATATAGTAAAAGTAAAGCAGCTCTCTCTCTCTCTCTCTCTCTCTCTCTCTCACACACACACACACACACACACACACACACACACACACACACACACACACATGCATACACAATTAGGAATGTATCTGATTTTAACAGTCATTTTATGTTGTGTATCGTACGCAAACAAAGCAGCTGTTACGTGTAAATGGAATGCTGTTTGGATGCAGTTTATTCCTGTAATGTGGGCATTATTATTTTTAAATCATCATTGCTAGAATGAAACATCCATGTCGTAAAATATAAACTTCCACAAATAGCAAACATTATTTATTATTAAACTGATTCTATATTTTTTATTTTTATAGTACTGAAATTAACACCGTGGCTACTACTACTACTACTACTACAGTTACTACTATTACTACTACTACTACTACTACAATTACTACTGTTACTGCTGCTGCTGCTACTACTAGTACTACTACTACTACAATTACTACTGTTACTACTACTACTACTACTACTACTGCTACTACTACTACTACTACTGCTGCTGTTGCTGCTGCTTGTATCATATTTTATTATTCATAATTTATTATTAATATTGTTGTTGTTGTTTGGTTATTATTATTATTATTATTATTATTATTATGATTATTATTGCTATTGCTACTGTTATTATTATTGTTATTATCAGATAGTAATAGTGTAATAGACAGTAGCAATGGTGGTAGTAACAATAACAGTACATAGTACTAGTAGACAGTACTAACAGTAGTGTATATATATTTATATTAATTTGTTGTTGTTTTGTTGTATCTATCACCAATGCTAATGCGTTTTTTTTGGAGGGGGTTTTCACCAAATGTATGCTGTAACAAAATTACTTCACAAATGAACATAGAAATATTAATACATTTTTAATGGCTAGTCTATCTATTTTTGTTTGTTAACTTAAATAAAGATGTCTACTTTCAATTCACAATGTTTCACCATCTTCACGTTTTTAATTTATATTTACGATGTTTCACGGGAAATCCCGAGACAGAGGTCGATATGGAACGATTAAAAAGACCTGCGTGTTATATTTCGTTAACTTCTCGTCCGTTTATTGCTTTCTGAAAACCTGCCAAGTTGCAATTTTACATCGTTTGCACTGCCCGACGCTAACTTTCCGAGTTCTTGTTATGTAACGTTTAGATAACAACACAACGGTTATAAACAAACTGATGATTTGAAAATGTTAACATCATCCTGTGTAGAAGTGGTGTACACACTGCATGGTGCTAATGAAAGCAATTATTTCCGTGTTGCTCACGCATCAAGGTAACTGTGAGAAATTCATATTTGACCGACATGAAATGCTATCTGACTTAGCAACCTGTTTTAGTATGTTTCTTGTTCACTTCGTGTGTGTTAAAAAAAATTTGTTCGTCTTGTAAAGAACATATACTATGTGTCTGTTTATTCTTGGAATTCTCTGGAATTTACATGCGGGTAAGTGGAACTCTTACTTTATAAATAACTTTAAAAGATTTCTTGTTTAGATAACAACATGAACGGTGAAAGGTTTTCTTTTTGATGAGGGAATGTACTGCTAAAATTATACACAGTTATAGATAGGAGAGAGAGAGAGAGAGAGAGAGAGAGAGAGAGAGAGAGAGAGAGAGAGAGAGAGAGAGAGAGAGAGAGAGAGAGAGAGAGGACTATTTTTATTTCAGAAACTTTCAAATCATATTTTACACGTAGACCTACTTCTGTCAAAAAATTTTCATTTTCACCAGCCCGATAATAAAAAATTTAAGGTTTGATTTAAACAAATTCGTTAAAATAAATAATTTATCATTATTATATTTAAAAAAATAAATAAACAAAAACACAAACACTTAATACTACATTATATTTGAAAAATTCGAAGCATGCTTGCAGTGAATAAAAGTGCCGTTATTGTTATTTAATTTATTAAGAAACCAAACAACAACACACTTCACTTGTTTTCTGTCAGTGGGTATAGTATCGGCTGTATCTGACTCGCCTATCTAGTTTCACGTGTTGGAAATTAGCTTGGCCAAAACTCGCTACTCTAGCCAGCCTAATCAACCTGCCAGATGTTGTCTTTTTTTATCAGTATACTTTTCTACTCACTTTTCTCTCTTTGCTATTCTATTTTTATTATAGTTTTTTGTCCGATCTAAAACTTTGGCTTGAGAGCCCTGATCGAGTTATTTATGAGTGGGTTAATGTTCCAGTCTTTGTTACTTAAAAACGAATGACGTAACGAAAATTAGATTCATCAACGATAAAATAATCAAACCCAACAATAGCAATACAAATGAAAAACAAACAGCAAGAATAACAACAGCATTAAAAATATAATAAATAAATAAATATACAAGAAAGAATGAAAAGAACCCGCAACCCCCCTCCCAGGAACCCCACAAAAAATAGCAATAGCGACAATAACAATTTGTACCCCCAGAAGAACAACAAACAAAAAAAAAAAAAAGAAAAACAACTGTATACAGCAAAAAAAAAAAATCGAAAGAAAGAAAAAATATATCACAAAGAACGTATTCTAAAAATGTTCAACGTTATCAATACAACCTATCTACGGAATAATTATCTCTAAGTCAGAGAAAGATTTCTCTTGTATTTTCATACAAAAATTAGTTATAACTATATGAATTCTGGCAGAGTTTGGTGTTTTCTGCACCTGTAAGCTGTAGTTTATTCTCTGCTGTGTACAGGAGCGCGGTGATGTTGAGATGTTGATGAAGTGTGTTTCTCTCATTAACCGACCACAGACGTTGTTTATAGCAAACTGGAATGTTCTTGTGTCTGTTGTATCACAATATACCACACAGAGTTAGCTACCAGTGAAGTAACATCAGCTGTACCCAGTTTATAGCAAACTGGAAAGTTCTTGTGTCTGTTGTATCACAATATACCACACAGAGTCAGCTACCAGTGAAGTATCAGCAGTACCGAGGACGTATCACTACCAGTCAGAAGTGAGCCAGACAAACAAACAAACCAACACGAAATTAAATAACCTACAGTAAAATACATGTACTTTGTTCTAAGTATTCCAATAACACTAGTAATAACATTTATACATGTGAGAAAAAACAAACACAACAATAACAATAATAATAATAATAATAATAATAATAATAATAATAATAATAATAATAATAATAATATACCCAATATTCATTGTTAATAAATCACTACTGGCTAAAATGTTTTCAAATCGTTAAACGAAATTAAAAATTCTGGTCAGGATAGGCATGGTTGAACCGAATTTTCCTGTCCTTTTTTGTGACAAAAATTTATTAGAAATTAATGAATCGTTATAACAGTTTGTTCTATTAAATTACTGTAATCTTTTCTGGCTTTTTAAAAAAAATTAAATTTTCTGTCTCGTTTTTCAAACTACTGGAAAGATACGTGTAAAGAATAATTGTTTCTTTATATGTAATTCTGTATAATATCTGAAATGATGTAAAAGTAATTCGTGATATTTACCCTATCTAATATTATTACATATCAGGCTAGTGATAACAGTGGAAAGGAAGAAATGAAAATTATAATTTTTATTATTCTTGTTATGAATTATTATATAATAAAATTAATAAAGCAAATAATAATAATAATAATAATAATAATAATAATAATAATAATAATAATAATAATAATAATAATATTAATATTTATAATAATGAAAATAATAATGATAATGACTTATGATGATGATGATAATGATAACGATGATAATAATAATAGCGGTGAAAATGATGATGATGTTGATGATGATAATAATCATGATAAGGAGGAGGAACAAACATTTTTTTAATGTTTAATTAAAACATTATGTTGTGTGACGACTACCTACTTACTGATCATGTTGTTGTTGTTGTTGTTGCAGTTGTCAGTGCCTGTGAAATAGGTGAACTTCGTTGTCCCAATGGCACGTGTTTTCCAGCGTCGGCAGTTCAAGACGGAATAGAGGACTGTCTTGATGGGAAGTATGACGAAAGTAAGTATCAGAAATAATCTTACCTTGCTCGTTTAGAATCTTACACTGCAAACTAAATTTATGTGATACATATAATACAGGTACTTCTGACCACACACACGCGCAGAGAGAGAGAGAGAGAGAGAGAGAGAGAGAGAGAGAGAGAGAGAGAGAGAGAGAGAGAGAGAGAGAGAGAGAGAGAGAGAGAGAGAGAGTCAAATACACTTTTATTTATAAATATTATATCAAGCTTAAATGAATACACATTTTTTACATATCAGTCTATCAGGCAATAAACAAAGTTACTAGATCCATGTATAATATATATGAATTATTATTAATTTCCCCTGAATAATAAAAATAATAGTAACATTTTCTGACTGATAGAAAATATCAGATTAGGTATTCGGGACAATTAATTCATTTTCTTAATATAAACATTAATCTCTAGAGCCTAGTAACTCACAATTATACACCTCCAAATCATTCTTCTGCGAATAAAAAGCAGATGTATATAAACTGAAGTAAATCATTTTATTTTAAGGTTATTTTGTTTTCAGTTTCTACCGAAAGCATGCAGACAAAATATTTTAGTTATATAAATTATTTCAGTATTTGTTATGTTTTCTTTCAGCTGGTCCTTTCTGTAATCTGACCACTGAAATCCAGTGTCCAGATGGCGTGTGTTTGCCGAGGATCAAGTTCAATAACTCTGTCAATGACTGTGGAGATAACGCTGACGAAGGTTTGTTTTTTATTTAAGTTATTTTACTATAAGCATGGACGTCATTTTGGTAAACATAAATACGGGATGAAATTTTATTTATTTGTTTATTTATCATTTTTTTAAATTTATTTATTTATTTTATTTTATTTTATTTTATTTTATTTTATTTTATTTTATTTTATTTGTTTATTTATTTATCATTTTTATTTATTTATATATTTTTTTAAATTTTACTTTACTTTACTTTAATTTAATTTAATTTACTTTACTTCAATTCATTTTATTTTATTTTATTTTATTTTATTTTATTTTACTTTATTTTATTTTATTTTAATCATTTTCTTTGTTTGTTCGACTGCTTCATTTTCTTACCGCGCTTATCCTTCTTAAAACCAACAGCGATGAAAATGTACGTTAAGAAATACAACTTTTAACTCTCCAGTTTCTTCTTCTCGTTACACGTGGAATGTTTGTGTCTACGCGTTTTCACGTTCTTTTACACCTCACTGCGATATCACGTTTTCTGTCGGCTACCTGAAAGTACTTTGCTTTCCTTAGACGAGTTACGTTCTCCTTGTAAACTATCTTAACACACATTGTTGTGAAATTCTCGAATGTTCTTTCCAAACACAGCTGTAGACAAAATAGTTTTTGTTTGCGTGTTTTAAGTAAAGTTATGAAATGAAAGCCTACTTTTCCGAACGGAAAAAAGTGTGTTAAATATTTTGATATCTTTTCTTTATCTACCTGTCTGCTGTCTGTCTGCTTGTGTGTCTGTCTGTGTGGCTGTGTTTTTATTTAACTGTACTGTATATAAGAGAGACAGAAATAAACAGTTTTCAGATATATATAATTTTATAGACAGACACACGGACGGAAGGATGAACGGATGGATGGATTCATAAAAGCATGCATCTAGCCAATCATCAGTCTATCCATTCATATTTAATATATATATATATATAAGTATTTTAATTTTTAATTTCTTCTTCTTATTATTTTTTATACTGCAGTTGATTCACCTTGTAAGATTGGAGCGTTTAGCTGTGACAATGGTAAATGTGTGAGTTTGCGCTGGGTTCTGGACAAACAGGATGACTGCATGGACGGATCGGACGAAGGTACCGCGTCAGTTTTATTGTTGATATCGTTGCACACATCTAATCTGTTTCACTCAACGCTTAATTCTCGAATATGTTATAAAATGATGATAACCAGTTTCAAACACTACACATAAATAATAATTCCTACAATTCTTCATTCTCTCTTTTCATTCCTTACTCTTTCCCTTCTGACTTCTTTCTGGGTTTTTTCTTTCATCTTTTTTCTTTCCTTTTATCTTTGATGCTGTCTGATGCTCTCTGCCTTTCTCTCTCTCTGTTTCTTTCCCTCATTTTCACTCCATCTCCTTTTCTTATTCTTTTGCTTACCTTTTAAGTCTATGTATATGTGCCTGTCTCTTTCGCTGTATCTATCTCTATCTCCTTTTCTTTTTCCCCTATATCTCTGCAAACATTCTTACCTACCTATCTATCTGTCTGTCTGTCTGTCTGACTCAATCTACCTGTCTATCTATCTGGCTGTCTGGCTGGGTGTCTATCTATCTGTCTGTCTGTCTCTGTCTACCTATCTATCTATCTGTGTGTCTGTCTGTCTGTCTGTCCGGCCATCCATTCATCCAACCAGCTGTCCTTCCATCTCTCTCTCATTATATTTAACTATACGAACTTTATTGATATGATATTTAATTCTAAATAAATGTCTTATGTTTGAAACAAAGACGTTAAAAGTATATTTTAAACATAATTATGCTTATTTAAACTGACCTCTTTTCTATTAAAGCCAAACTTCTCGGGTTTTCGTGTTATGCTGAAGTTCCCTGCTGTTACTGTGAGCTCTACATTAAGGATTCTGTGTGCAGAAACGGAACGTGTCAATGCTTGTCTGGTAGAGCCGGAAATCTCCTTGGTAACGAGTGTATTCGACGTAAGTAACAAGTGATGACGTCATTTTTACCAAAAATATTTTTTCAGATGATGATAACGTCATTCTTACTATAATTGTTTTTCTTCAGATAATGACGTCATTTTTACCAAGTTAGTACGTTGTTACCAAGTATTGATGACATAATTGGCATGTAATGATGTGATTTTTATGAAGTAATAATATTATTTTTACCAAGTAACAATATAATGCTTACCAAGTAATAATATTATTTATACCAAGCAATAAAGAAAATATTTCATATTTTTACTTGTTGTAAATGTTCGACAAGCAGGTGTTTATTTAATGCAATAAAAAAGATAAAAAGTAGATAAGAAGTATCACATTACAATTAACAGTATTTCCAGACTTCACGTTTAAACGTTTACCGAGATCTATGTAAATATTCTAATGTTTTACACTCGATCTTTTATCCAGTCCGTTGTTTTTGTTTCTCACATTAAAATCTGGAGATTGCAGCGATTCATCGGTAACGATGACATTTTTCAACTTTAGTTACAGGAATTCAGTTTGCATAGGATAAGAAATATCGAGCAACATTAGTTACTTTATAATTATTAAATAACTGAATTCTCTCACAGACAGATATCTCTCGCTCTCTCTCTCTCTCTCTCTCTCTCTCTCTCTCTCTCTCTCTCTCTCTCTCTCTCTCTCTCTCTCTCTCTCTCTCTCTCTCTCTCTCTCTCTCTCTCTCTCTCTCTCAATTTGAGAAGTGCCCCATTTATTTAGGATTTTTCTGTCAATGTACAGAACACTGTAGAATACGTCTGCTAGCGTCTCTGTTGTAGCACTGTTATATTACAGTGAACTGTGTGTAAGTTTTCAGTAGTTCTTTTTCATAACGTTATGTACCCGTTCCATATCGGAAAAGCTGAATCCGCCCCAGATATAATAATAAAAATAATAATAATAAAAAGAAAGAAAGGAAGAAGCAACGTGAAATACCAATGTTTTATAAGAGTGTGTGTGTGTGTGTGTGTGTGTGTGTGTGTGTTTGGATTTGTTATAGACTTAGAAAGGTTATTAAAAGACGAGAGTTAAAGTTCGTACTTTGTTGTTGTTTTTTTGGTTTGTTCTTCAGAATTTACGACTGCCGTATTTTCATTATCTTACTTGTTCATAGGTATACACTTTATTCCGGTAGGTTTTTTTTCTTATTTTTTTTTTTTTTTTTTTTTGACTCAAAGAAAAATGGCGCTCGTCCAGGTTTATGCTGGTTATGATAAAAGATATCTGTTAACTGGTTTGGTGTTGTAGTGATTAGAAACGACACTTTTCTCATTAGTGAGACGTTCAAGAAAAACATTTGTTGTTTCCTTTGAGTTAGTAGCAACATTAAGAAACCTTTTTATCCATGCGAAAAGACTACATCCTGGCTTAGTGCCAGTTTAGTGTTAGTCTGAGTAAATATATTTACAACAAGCCTCTATTAATTTCGTTAGAAAAGCATCTCACTTAAGAAATCAGGCTATTCTCAAAAAGAATTTTGATTTCTAGTCAGAACAAATATATTTCTACCAAGCTGATGTCAATTTCTTCAGAATCATTATTCACTTATAAAACCAGGCTACTGTCGATGTATAAAAAGAAGATTCTGCTGCGTATGATTAGTTAATTCAACATGTTTTTAAAAATGTTCGCTTATTCGCTTTTTTAAACGAAGTAATTAACTATGGTATTTGGATTGTCGTAAAAAACCATAAAAAGGACATTTCACAAAGTGAAGGAAACATGCGTAATAATTATACATCAAAACAAAAAACAACAGAAACAAAACAAAACAAAAAAGAAGAAAAAAGCTTTAACAAACTGAAAAAAGGAGGAGAGAAAAATAAGAGAAAAGGAAAGAATAATTAAGAAGAATTTACACGAATTTTCGAAATTTTGAAACAGTGCAAAGTTTTTCAGTAAACTGAAAGCAAACTTTTCAACAAAACAGGATTTTTAAAAAATATAAACCTTTATTTATTTATTTATTTATTTATTTATATTTAAAATATTCGCCATGCTGCATATTATAATTGTTTTGTTTCAAATTGTTTCTGTTGGTTGTAACCACTTTACAGGTAAGTTCGGAGACAACTGTTCCACCGACCTCGACTGCTCCGATTCCTACGACAACGGCGTCTGCTTAGAGGGGCAGTGTTCTTGTGAGACTGGATTTTATAGATTAGACAATTTTACTGGATGTGTTTTAAGTAAGTACTTCATATTTTAATTATTATTATTATTATCATTATTATTATTATTATTATTATTATTATTATTATTATTATTATTATTATTATTATTATTTATTACATGATGTTCATGAAACTTTGACGAAATTAATTGTTAAAGAGTATTTATGAAATTTTGCAATATTTATTTATTTTATGTTCTATGTGTGAACTGATAAACGTTATAAATTATATTTCTGTTTGCTTTTGTGTTGCTTATATGTGGTTGTATCCTAAATCTTTATTCTTTTATTGCTATTTTCACTTCATTTGTTTACACGCCTGACCTGTGCAAGAGACCACATTTATAAAAATTATGTTGTCTGATCTTTATTATTGATTTCATTTTGATGTTGTTGTTGTTTACGTTTTAGCTTATGAGAAATAGCAAATGATTGTCAAAATCTAGAGATTTTTATTAAATGTATGTGAATATAATTCTTCTGGTGTATTAATTGTTATTTTAAATGTATTTTTAGGAAGGATCGGTGACAATACTTGCAGCGTTGATGACGACTGCAACAACGCAGTGACTTTTAGTAACTGTCAGGAAGGTGTTTGCGTCTGCAACTCCGGTCACTACGCTAGCACCGACTTAACCCGGTGTATTAAACGTATGTTAAAATAATAACAATACTAAATTCAACGTTTTTAAAATTAAATAGATTAATTTATAAATTTTAACAACGAAAAAAACCCTATTTTAATGCCATAACTTAATTTTCAGGTAAAATTGGCGAATCTTGTCAAAATAACAACGACTGCGTCGATGTTATCGCCAACAGCAACTGTTCTGACGGGGTTTGCACGTGCACATCCGGGTACTATCCGACGTCCAGCAATACAGTGTGTCAGTTACGTGAGTAGGCAATACTCAATAAGCTTAATGTGAAAAATAACAACACATAAATTCAATTTCGTTTGTCGGTTCTTCAATTTGTATGTTTGTTGTATGTTGTATGTTATATGTTTCTATGTTGTATACGTTTACATGTAAATGTACGGTAATACGTAACTTTACACATCGTAACAAGTATGCACTGTTATCACTGTAACATTCAGTTATTACTATTATTATGATTATTATCACTAGTAGTAGTAGTAGTAGTAGTATCAGTCGTAGTAGTAGTAGTAGTACTAGTAGTAGTGGCGGCATTGATATTGTTACTATTATTAGTAATAGTTGTAGTAGAGGAAGTACTTTTATTGTTATTATTGTTGTTGTTACCAGTAGTAACAGCAGAAGAAGTAGTAGTAGTAGTAGTAGTAGTAGTAGTAGTTGTAGTAGTAGTAGTAATAGTGTTTTTTTTTTTATTATTATTATTATTATTATTATTATTATCATAGCCTACTGTATTAAGTTAGGGCTATAAAATTAAATTAAAGGCATGCACTCGCTATTTTTTTTTTTTTTTTTTTTTGGTGCTGAAAGACGCCATGTTTTATTTGCCTTTGTTTCTTTACTACACAAAGTTTTCGTAGCTAAGCAGCACACGTGAAAATGTTATCTGTGAAAGGTAATTAGTAGTAACTTAGTTCTTTCTTCGTCAATAACTGACTCTTCACAGCGAGGTAAGTAATAAAGAAAAATCTAAGGAAAATCACTTTGCAGTTTAAACGAGACCAAAATCAAAAACAAAGAAACAAAAAAAAAGAAAGAACATCGATATAACGTGAAAGTGTGAGAAGCAAAATCGTCAGAAGGGAGTAGAGTTTAATCATATTGTAGAAGATTTTTCAATTCAACAGGTTCCTTAGACGATGGCATTCCATGTTTAACTCATTCCGACTGCTCCAGAGCAGTTGCCAACAGCAACTGTGAGGATAATCTGTGTGTGTGTAAATCTGGTTTCTATTCGCTGTTTGGGGACATCTCTGAATGTGTGAAGAGAGAAATATTTGACTCGTGTGTCTCTGCCAGCGACTGCAGCGATGCTGTAGTGAACAGCACTTGTACTGACGGGTACTGCGCCTGTTTGTCTGGGTTCAAATCCAGCGACGATGGAAAACTCTGTGTCTTACTAAAAGTCGGAGATTACTGCTCTGACAGCGCAGACTGTTCAGCTGCTGTTCAGTTTAGTAAATGTCACAGGAATCGATGCGCGTGTAAGAACGGTTACCTGTCTATTAATGGCGGACGTTCCTGTCGGAAACGGAAGTTGGGAGACAGCTGTGTACGTCACGCTGACTGTAACGTCGCAGTCAGGGCGTCGTACTGTCGTGGAAGAACGTGCAGGTGCAAGTCGGGCTCTGCGGAGACTGACGACAACACGAGGTGTAAAAAGCGGGTGATCGGCGACTCGTGTAAAGTGCACGCCGACTGCTACGACGCCGTGGATTACAGTAACTGCACACTGCAGACATGCCACTGCAACTCTGGCTTCATCACCAGCGTCAACAAACGTCAGTGCATAATGAGGTCGATAGGCAGTGACTGTGAGAGGGAGACAGACTGCAGCCATGCAGTCATCAACAGCTACTGCAAGAACATGATTTGCGTTTGTCCCGAAGGATTCCGATACGACTCAGAAAATCTTGCCTGTACAGTAACGAAAGTCGGCGACGTCTGCCGGACAGATACGGACTGTGCCAAAATCAACATGAACTGCTCTGAAACCAGGTGTACTTGTATCAGAGGATACACATGGTCTGAAAGTTTGTCGAACTGCATTCCGAGAAAGCTTCACGATGCTTGTGACATTGACAAAGACTGTTCTGACATCATCAATAACAGCTACTGCAACGAGCAGACGAGCTGTGAATGTGTGACTGGATACGTTGAAGACGTGACAACGTGCACAGCGAGGAAACTGCAGCAGACGTGTGTTGACGACTCGGACTGCCCAGTGAATCACAGTGTCTGTACCAGTGAGAAGTGCACGTGCGAGGCTGGTTACTCACAGACCAATCATACTCACTGCAGTAGAATACAACTGGGCGACTCCTGCACATCAGACGTTGACTGCAGACAACCGCACGCTGAGTGCGTTGACCACAGATGTGTTTGCTCCTCTGGGTACGAACTGTCGGACAACAAGACGGCATGTACTGCTGTGAAGATCACCTCTTCTTGCTTGCTGGATTCTGACTGCAGAGTTTCAGTGCAGAACAGCAGTTGTGTCAACTCAACGTGTTCGTGTGTCAGCGGTTTTCTCCACTCTGACGACCTCACCCAGTGTAACAAGAGAAAGATTGGAGACTCTACCTGCAACACCGTCTCTGACTGCAGTGACGCCGTTCCAAACAGTGACTGCAGCGACGACGGCATCTGTGTCTGTAATCTCTGGTTACATGGAATCCAATGATTCTGACAAATGTACAAAACGTATTCTAGGAGACCCGTGTTTTTTAGACTCGGACTGCAGTGACGCTATGCCAAACAGCAACTGCAGCCAGGACGGCATCTGTGTCTGTAACTCTGGTTACATGGAGTCCAGTGACTCTGAGATGTGTACAAGACGTGTTGTAGGAGACCCGTGTTTTCTGGACTCGGACTGTCATGTTTCTAACACGCTGTGTATAAACGACACGTGTACGTGCGTGGCAGGCTGGTACTCGGATGTAAACAGGACGTGCACTAGATACACACTCGGGGTTAAGTGTACCGCACACTCAGAATGTTCTGCTGCTATAAATAACAGTTTCTGCTCACACAACGCATGCGCATGTAACCTCGGCTTCTACTCGTCACTTGACGGAAGTGCTTGTTTGAAAAGACGAATTGGAGACGCTTGCACAGAGCACTACGACTGCAGCTACGCTGTCGCACATAGCAACTGCACTGACAACGCATGCAGCTGTGTTTCAGGGTACCGTCCTCTGGCTGAGTCGAGTCAATGTGTTTTGAGTAAGTGTCGCATGGCAGTGAGCTTTCTGTGTCAGGGTGTAATACTCTGGTTTTCTTAACCTGTGTGTTACATAACTGCTGCTTGAATTGACTTTGATAATTTCTATCTAATAAGACAATACACTTAGTTACCAGAGGATATAGAATAACACCATCATTCATCATTTTCTAGACTTGCACCTCAGTTTCATGTGTGGTTTGAGTGCTCATATTTTTTATTATTATTTTTATTTATTTTGTCAATAAGATCGTGTTCTTTTTTTTTTTTATTTTATTTTTTTTTATTTTTATCAGCATTACCATTATTAGCATCATCATCATCATCTTTATCGTCAGCATTATTATTTTATCATCATCATTATTATTATCTTTATTATCATTATTAACATTATTATAATTATTATTATTATTATTATTATTATTATTATTATTATTATTATTATTATTATTATTATATAAATCAGAAGAATGAGGTTTAATATTTAAATTTCAGAGATAAAGGATAATTTTATTATTATTTGTTTTTTTAAATTTGTCTGTGTGGCTGTTTTTCACGTTTATGGTGTGTTTGAAAGTGGCAGTCGTGAATCTTGGACTAAAAGTACCTGTACAGTAGTTATTTCATCATGTCCCTGAAATATAAATAGCAAAAACAAATTCAGCAGTAATTTTACTTGTGCATATAAATTTAACAGTTATATCATAATGTTGTTAGACAGGTATATGAAAACCTAACATACTCAAAAACAATCTAGAAGGGAAAAAAGAGGATTATCATGTAACAGATACGTTAGTAAGAATGATTGATGATTCCATTTTTTCTCTCTGTTCATACGATACTGACGTCATATCGTTGACATAAATCTAAACAAAAATGATAGATACAACAACTTTTATAGACATTTGCAGACAAATAATCTGATTTCAAGCATATCAAAACAGACTTTAGTCGAACGGTTTATCAGTGTAGAAAACATCGTAAATTATAAATAAAACATCTAATGTTGATGGCAGAGATGTTACAGACAAAACTTGAGAAAGAAAATATTTTGTAAACAGAAAGCAATGCAGTGGAAAAGTGTTACATGTTGCTATACAAACATGATATTAGTTACAAAACGAAGATTATTACAAATAGTTTGTTACAAAACGAAGATTATTACAAATAGTTTGTTACAAAACGAATAGTATTAAAAAAACACATTTACAAATACAAACTGTATTTCTTTAAATTTTAAATTCAAGCTTGTTATTATTCTTATTGTTCTTGTTGCTGTTGTTGTTGTTGCTGCTGCTGTTGTTGTTATTGTTGTTTTATTATTGTTATTATTAATTATGACTATTATTATTATTATTTCCTTCTGAAAGATACATGAACTTTTAAAATTTAATTTGGGAAAATGTAAAATTTAAAAAGTAAAAAAAAAAGTAAAAAAACAAGATTTATAGAAAATGAAAACATATTTTAATGATATAAACATATCTGCACTTAATATAAGTGTTTATGTGACATATAGATAAACAAACAGACAGACAGATATAGATGGAAAGAGAAAAAGAGATGATGAGAGAAACAGGGAAAGCAGAGACAGAGAAAAGAAGATAAAATGAAAAAAAAAAAGAAAGCTCAAAAGACAGAACAAAAAGACAAAAATAAGACAGCAGGGAGAGATAAGGATTAAAAAGAATAAATATAGAACAGAATAATAATAATAATAATAATAATAATAATACTTAACCTCGATGTTGTAGCTGGTGTTGCTGTGTTGTGTTAATTTGCTGTCGTGTTACAACTGACTCTTCGTTTTCCTTTACTTGATGTTGTTACTGTAACAGTATATGTTCAATTTTGAATGTTTGTGTACGTAACATAAATGAGAAATTTATTTTCTTTTTTCACGAACTATATAATAATTAAAATTTCTTTCTTTTTATGTTCTTTCTTTCTTTCTTTCTTTCGTTCTTTTTTATTTAATTATTTACTTTTTATTTATTTTTTACTGGTAAAAAAGTAAAACATATAGGAGTATATTTGTAGTTTTGCAAACATAAAATTTATAGTTCGCTTTAAAAAGCAAATATTAAAAAGTGTATAAAATATATTAGTATATTTAGAAACAAAGATAAAGTATTTTCTGTTTGTTCATAGAAAGAAAAGATAAAAATACTTTTATGTTGTTACAAAGAGAAAATAATATTTTTGTGACGTTACAAAGAAAATGTAGGAGCATTATTGTGTTGATACAACGAGTAGGTTTATGTTGTTACAGGAAGGTTATATGAAGGCACGTGCAGTGAAAACTCAGACTGTCTTGAAGCAATCACAAACAGTCACTGTTCAGGAACCTGCCTGTGTGACTCTGGCTACAGACCCGACGACGACAACACCACGTGCGCGAGACGACGTATTCTTGACTTCTGCCACACCAACACAGACTGTTCAGCATCCGTCGACCTTAGCTTCTGCTACGATGGCGTCTGTTTGTGTCTGCCAGGCCACCACACCGGAAGTGACGGACTGTCGTGTACAAGGAGGCGCATTCACGACGCATGTGCAAGCCAGGATGATTGTGTTGCAGCCGTTGTCAATAGCAACTGCAAATCTGGCACGTGTTTATGCATTTCTGGTTACCAGGCGATTTCGAACAGGACTGTGTGTGCGCGCAGGAAGATTGGAGACAGCACGTGCACGCTGAATCAAGACTGCAACGACGCAGTGGAGAACAGCTTCTGTGACTCTGGAGTGTGTCAGTGCAGCCGTGGCTTCCTCGCCAACTACGACAACACAAGTTGCGTTAGAATGAAGATACGCGATGCCTGTGTGTATGACGTGGACTGCGACACGGCGGTGACAAACAGCGTCTGTCGTAACAAACGCTGCGAGTGTTCGTCTGGTTTCCACGTGCAGCGCGATCTCAAAGCGTGCATCAGAAGTAAGTATTAATACGTATGCATGCATGTATGTATGTATGTATGTATGTATGTATGTATGTATGTATGTGTATGTATGTATGTATGTATGTATGTATAGGTAGGTATGTATGAATGTTTACATACATGTGTATACGTATGTATGTATGTATGCATGTATGTTAACATAAATGTGTATACGTATGTATGTATGTATGAATGTTTACATACATGTGTATACTATGTATGTATGTATGCATGTATGTTTACATAAATGTGTATAGTATGTATGTATGTATGTTTACATAAATGTGTATACGTATGTATGTATGTATTTACGTTTACATAAATGTGTATACGTATGTATGTATGTATGTTTACATAAATGTGTATACATATGTATGTATGTATTTACGTTTACATAAATGTGTATACGTATGTATGTATGTATTTTTACATACATGTGTATACATATGTATGTATGTATGTTTGTAGGTGTACATGTATGCATGTGTGTATGTAGTTTTGAATATTCTCTATCTTATGTACGTCTGAATAGACTCTGCACACAGACAATATTCGAAAACACGCTGGCACAGGAGACAAAGTCCAATCACAATCTCATAAACATCAGATGATGCTGACGAGACTCGAACGTATGGCATCCATTTGCCCGCACTCCGAAGGCCGACGAAGTTAACGTTCTGCCATCAAGACAGCCTGTGTGTGTTTGTATGTGTATGTGTGTGTGTATGTATATTTGTTTGTATGTATGCCTACATATCTTTATTTATATATGTGTGTGTGTGTTTATGTGAATGTATGTATGGTGTATGTATGCATATATATAGGCATGTATTTTTGTTTAATAGAACTTTATGTATAAATAAATGTCTTTCTCGTTCAGGAAAAATCGGAGATAACACGTGCATGATTGACAGCGACTGTAACAACGCCGTTAACAACAGCTACTGCAACAACGGAACTTGTCTTTGTATATCTGGTTATGACGCACTTCCTGGAATGACACGCTGTGGTTTACGTAAGTAAAGTCAGTGGTAGGTGCTGTGGTGTCTTGTAAACAGGCGTGTAAACAAACGTGGTAGGTGCTGTGGTCTCTTGTAAACAGGCGTGTAAACAAATGTGGTAGGTGCTGTGGTCTCTTGTAAACAGGCGTGTAAACAAATGTGGTAGGTGCTGTGGTCTCTTGTAAACAGGCGTGTAAACAAATATGTCTGAACACCGATGTTTTCAGGTTGAAACAGCAGTTTATTATTTCTGTATTTTTTTTTATTTTATTTTTATTTATTTATTTATTTATTTATTTATTTATTTATTTATTTATTTATTTTTTATTGGTTTGTTTATTTATTTTTTATTTTAAGCTTTCACAAATGAAGGAAATGAAACGTTTCTACAGTACAGAAACAGACTGTTTTATTTATAGTTTTGTCGTAAAACTAAACACACTGATGTGGTTTCTGTTGTTTTCCAGACTGATCTGTGAAGACTTGAAACCAAAGAATCAATGATATCTTCTTTTCATCTTTTTCAATTACGTTTTCTTTATGTGATGTGAAAAACTAACCTCATTCTGTTTTCAGTTCTGTTTCCAGAGTCTAATGAACCAAATCGCTTTGTGTGATACGTTTGTTTTCATTCAAGATATTGTTTCAACATCACCCTTCTACAAACAACAAAATTCACTAGCACATCACTATTAACAGACACACACATTAGTATACACTCTGAGAAATGCACACACTAGCACCTACATACACATTAGTATACACTCTGAGACATGCACACACTAGCACCTACATACACATTAGGATACACTCTGAGAAATGCACACACTAGCACCTACATACACATTAGTATACACTCTGAGACATGCACACACTAGCACGTACACACACATTAGTATACACTGAGAAATGCACACACTAGTACGTACGCACACATCAGTATACACTCTGAGAAATGCACACACTAGTATGTACACACACATTAGTATACACTGAGAAATGCACACACTAGCACGTACACACACATTAGTATACATTCTGAGACATGCACACACTAGCACGTACACACACATTAGTATACACTCAGAGACGTGCACACACTAGCACGTACACACACATTAGTATATACTGAGAAATGCACACACTAGCACGTACACACATTAGTATACACTCAGAGACATGCACACACTAGCACGTACACACACTTTAGTATACACTGAGAAATGCACACACTAGCACGTACACACACATTAGTATACACTGAGAAATGCACACACTAGCACGTACACACACATCAGTATACACTCAGAGACATGCACACACTAGCACTGAGAAATAAACACGATAGTCCAAGTATGTCTCGATAGACAGATGTGTTGTGTTTCTACACAGGTCCGAGGCTGCTGGGAGAGGCGTGCTATTTTCCAAACCACTGTCGTCACATCAGCAAGTTCGGCGAATGCCACAGAAACGTCATGTGTGGCTGTTCACGTGGTTACTTCATACATCGAAACAGAACAGCGTGCATAAAACGTAAGTTTTACTTTTGTTTGTGTAAAGTATAAGTTAATATAAGCTCTGTTTGTTTTTTTAGTTAGTAGCAGATTTACTTTTGTTTGTATAAAATGTAAGTTAATATCAGTTTTATTTCTATAAAACATAAGTAATATCAACTTTGTACAAAACGTAAGTTAATGTCATTTTGTGTAAAACTAAATATCAACTTTCATTTTTGTTTGATTAGAGATGACTATTTTGTTGTAAATCTTTTTCTTGTAGTTTCGAAACAAGTATCTCTTTATTTTAAATATTTAGTTTGTGAAGACTACTTTTGATAGTCAAGTTATCTGTCGGTGTCAGTCTGTCTGTCTGTATTATCTTTTTATAACTCTCTCTCTCTCTCTCTCTCTCTCTCTCTCTCTCTCTCTCTCTCTCTCTCTCTCTCTCTCTCTCTCTCTCTCTCTCTCTCTCTCTCTCTCTCTCTCAACTCTGTGTGTCTATTTATTTATATTTTATCTATCCATAGGTAAAACATTACATCAATAAGATCGTTAGATTGATTTGTCTCTATTAGTTTGGTATGATCAATGGATTATGTGTAAATTTGATCTAATAAATGTGTGGAATATGAAATAATTATTATAACGATAATAAATACGAAGTGTTTATTTTTTACAGTTCCAACTAAACTGCAGGAACCGTGCAATTTTAACGACCACTGTTACAGGACTATTAAAGACAGTGTGTGTGTGAAAGACAGCTGCACGTGTAAACAGTTCTACTTCGTGTTGGACAGCTCCACGTGCCAGGCGAGTAAGTGTCTCAGATCAGTTGTAATCCAGAACAGAATTATACAGTACCTGATTAGTGAATGTTGTATAGAGTACCTGATTACTGACTGTTGTATACAATACCTGATTAGTGACTGCTGTATACAATACATGATTAGTGACTGCTGTATACAATACATGATTAGTGACTGCTGTATACAGTAACTGGTTAGTGACTGTTGCATACAGTACCTGATTAGTGAATGTTGTATACAGTACCTGATTAGTGAATGTTGTATACAGTAACTGATTACTGACTGTTGCATACAATACATGATCAGTGACTGTTGCATACAGTATCTGATCAGTGAATCTTGCATACAGTACTGATCAGTGAATGTTGTATACAGTATTTGATCAGTGAATCTTGCATACAGTACTGATCAGTGAATGTTGTATACAGTACATGATCAGAGAATGTTGTATACAGTACCTGATTAGTGAATATTGTATAGAATACCCAACTTCGATAATATTATGGTTTAAATTATATATATTATTTATATATCTCTCCTTCCTTCCCTCCATCCCTCTCTGCATCCCTTCTCTCTCTCGCCTCCTCTTTTATAAGTATCATTCGTATATATAGTTTATTTCTCTCTTTCTCACTCACATATACAAATACGCACATACGTATACAGTTATAGTTAAAGTACCACATCATGCTCTAGAACAAGTGGTGACTTTGTGTGTGTATAGATATCTGGTATATGTCATATTGCGTCAGTTTCATATTTAATCTCTACAAACTTGTGTTATCTTTGAATATTTATTATTATTAATTTGGCTGCGTCCTGTGACTTCATGGCCTTGGTTTGGTCTTTAGCAGTAAGAACTTCTTTATATGCACCTTCCTCTAAACAGACAAAGTATAGTCACTAATCTTTAGAGATCCATTAGTGGAACAGCTAAAACTTGCTCCAGATACTGATGACTATTTCTTGCGTAGTTTCATGTGATTCATTCCTTCCCTCCAAACACAAACATATAATTCACATTTCAAAAAAAAAGGTTGAATCATTGTTATTATATTATTATTATTATGTCAACAAAAATTAGCATTATTAGCATTATTTAATTTGTACATTTCTGTTTAATTTATCTTGCAGATCCAGAGAAACTGGGCGACGTTTGTTTGACCAAGGCACACTGCAAACGTGCCGTGCACCACAGCACGTGCAATGCAAATCGGACATGTTCGTGCGTTTACGGATTCCGAAGTTCGCACAACAACACACGTTGTGTTGAAAGTAAATTTTGAAAAAAAGAAGGAAAACGTAGAATAAGAACTGGTTAATCTATGAAAAAAATGTTTTGAAATAACAGATTTTCAGAATCTATTTATAGAGAATTAGTTTGTGCATAGACAAACCTACATACAAACAAAACACAAACTAGTGGAAAGAAGTCATGTCCTGCAAATTCTACCCTTGTATTGTTTTGTTTCATTGTTAACTAAGATTGTTAACTAACAGATATACTACACACAGTCACACACACACACAGACAACAACACACACACACACACACACACTTTAGTATTAAAATGACATCATCAAAACACTGCGCTTATGCTGTTATCTTTATTATTAATCAAGATTTGATTACAAATTTCATATAAAAAATAAAACGCAGAATATATTTAGATTGTTTGCTGGTATCACTGCAGATACACTTTAAACCTGCATGATTACAACTTTACATGTTATTTCACAGGGATTAGGATTCCGCCATTTGTCTTCACTCTGCCCCCTGCTGAGAAACAGTGTAACGCCGCCAACCCGTCTCTGTGCGGCAACGACACCAACATCGAGTGCGTCATGCACGAACAGCGCGGATACGGCCTCTGTCGTTGTAAAACTGGATTTGTGCTGCTGTCTGATCAACAAACATGTCAAGGTAAGTAACGAGTAATATTTTTCTATTTTTTGTTTTCTTTAATAGCTGAAATGAATGTGTAAACAACAGCAACACCATTAAATAATAACAACAATAATGTGTCTGTCTGTTTACCTGTCAGTCTGTCTGTCCATCCATCCGTCTGTTTGTTTGTCTATCTGTCTATTTACCTATCTACCTATCTATAAATAAATAAATAAAATGTACAAATATTTATAACATACAGTTGTATAAAATATTGTTGAAAACGTTCACAATTTCATGTTAAGCTTTAATAACTTGTAATTGCATTTAATAAATAAATAAATATATAGATAAATAAATAAATAAATAAATAAATACATTGTTTTATTTGCTATAACTAACTACAAAAACGTGATGAATGATGTATCCTGTTACACGTTACAGCCGTACAGTCGTATCAGATTGCTATGAATATAACACTGACAGCCGGCAGATACGATTACCTCCCTTTGATATTTCCACACAATTTCACGCAGACCAGCTCACCACAGTACGTGAAGATGATCAAACGACTCACGCTGCTCGGTGTGAGTATTTTATACAAGCTACGCAGTTCTTGCAAGTAACGTGGCGTTTAGTGAGCATCCTTTGCTTTGATGATTTTTACATTATTCTCATCATCATCATTTTTTAATTTTTTTTATTTATTTGAATCTGGTCAGCCTATTAGAAACTATACTGAGAAAATAGCTACTCATAGTGTAAAACAGTGTCAAGACAGTTACATATTTATATTAAGTAAGATTATACAGATTTCTTGTTGTTTATTTACTGTTGTCAACATAAACTGAACTGTTGAGCAATGACTTGCAGCTGGACAAAGCGCTCGGACCCAAATCTCTGGATGGCCGATATTTGAAAAGCGAGATCCTCAGCCTGTCAGACAACCAGCCTGGCCTGCGCGTGGTAGCTGTCGTACACGTCACAGCAGAGAAGTACAAGCCTGTACAGACTGATGCGATCTGGAATCAGCTGAACGAGAGTCTGTCTAGGTAACGAGTCAGTTTTAACACTTAACTGACGTCTTCTGTTTTTATTCACTTACACTTCATAGTCTTCATTATTTTAACTCTGAATATCTTTTGATATTCTGAAAATTCAGTTATTTATATTTGAACTTTATTTTTGTAATTTATGTTTTTGTGTGTTCTAATACTTGGTATAGCTTGATATTCTGAAAATTTAATCATTTATATTTTAATTTTAAGAAGTCTGAATGATTTATAGTGTGTATTTTCTGACAGTAAAAACATTTATATTTAACTTTATGTAATGTGAACCGTTTTTAAGTTAACTTTTATAACAAAAATGTTTATATTTGAATATATAATAAAAACTAATTATATTCTAATTTAAAGTAATTTAATTGTTTAATTTCGCCCTTTATATTCATAAATAAATAAAAAGAAAAAAGAAAGAAAACAATAATAAATAAATAAATATATTAATTAATTAAATAATTAAATCTAATCTTAATGGTCATGAAGTGAAACACACTTTTAATGCTATACCATTTCTAAATGTTTTATTTCAAAGATTCTTATTTTATCTAATTGTATGCTGTTTATATAAACACTATGTAAACTACATGCTTCTTTAATTATGTATATGTTTTTAATTTAGTAAATTTGTTTGTTTCAGATCTGACGGTGAACTGGGAGAAAGCAGACTGAAACTGGAAAGACCGTTTGACGAAAGATTTCTTGTAGACGGTATGTAAACAAAATACCACGTAATATATGGTGAAGAGAAAATAATGTATGTGTTTGACATGGTATATGATGAGCATATGGCATATGACATAGCATATAATTATAAGGATATAATATGGTATATTATGATAAAGATAAGACATGTTTATTATGATAAAGATATGACATGGTATATTATGATATGGCATATTATGATAAAGTTATGTCATGTTATATAATGATAAAGATATGACATGCTGTATTATGACAAAGATATGACATGGTACATTATGATAAAGATATGACATGGTATATTATGATAAAGATATGACATGGTATATTATGATATGGCATATTATGATAAAGTTATGTCATGTTATATAATGATAAAGATATGACATGCTGTATTATGATAAAGATATGAAATGGTACATTATGATAAAGATATGACATGGTATATTATGATAAAGATATGACATGGTATATTATGATATGGCATATTATGATAAAGTTATGTCATGTTATATTATGATAAAGATATGACATGCTGTATTATGATAAGGAAATGACATGGTACATTATGATAAAGATATGACATGGTATATTATGATATGGCATAATATGATAAAGTTATGTCATGTTATATTATGATAAAGATATGACATGCTGTATTATGATAAGGAAATGACATGGTATATTATGATAAAGATATGATATGGTATATTATGACAAAGTTATGACATGGTTATTATGATAAAAATAAGACATAGTATATTATGATAAAGATATAACACGGTAATATTATAATATGGGATATTATGATAAAGTTATGGCATGATATATTATGATAAAAATAAGATATAGTATAATATGATAAAGATATAACACGGTATATTATAATATGGGATATTATGATAAATATATGACATTGTGTATTATGATAAAGATATGACTTGGTATATTATGATAAAGATATGACATGGTATATTATGATAGGGCATATTATGATAAAGTTATGACATGATATATTATGATAAAGATATGACTTGATATATATTATGATAAAGATATGACATGGTATTTTATGATAAATATAAGACATGGTATATTATGATAAAGATACGATATGGTATATTATGATAAAGATAAGACATGGTATGTGATGTTGATAATATGACATATCAAATGGCCTCCGAAGATGAGGTAATGACATGACATAGTATTTGATGATATATCATCATATGTGACATGACGTAGCATATACAATGTGTGTCATGGTATATGATGATGAAGATGTATTATCACATGGAATATGATGCATGACATATGATGATGAAAGTATGATGATCACATGAGAGAGATGGTATGATTTATAAGCATAGAAAACATGATTTATAACAAGAAAAAAATCTGTTTCTGAATTACTCTAAGCAACAAATGTATAGCCTGTAATGTGATAAGCAAAATGTGAATACTAATTTTCCTTTCAGATTTCGACGAATGTGCTAACAACAACTACCACGACTGCTCAGAGAGAGCCTACTGCATCAACACCTTGGGCAGCTTCATGTGTTTCTGTCGTCCTGTGTTTGACGACATCAGCAAATACAGACAACAACGAATGGGTCGCGTCTGTGTGGGTCAGTCATATGAACACGTCACTTAGTCTGCTTGTGTTTTCACTTTACAGTGATAACTTTATCTTTCGTGTGTTTGATGTGATGCATGTTCATCTTTGTTATGTATGTAGTGCAAGTGGTTTTGTATAAATACAGGTTTTTTTATCTGTATCTAATTTTAATGAAATAGCTCCGAATACCTTTAGTCGGAATTGAGTAGTTTTGCAGACAGTCAGTGAAATAGTATCATGAAGAAAATGGCACATCATCTAATTTCATGACAGCATGATTTAAATTACCAGAGTTTATTATTAAGAAAGATTTTTCATGATTACTAAATGCATGAGATTATTAAAATGATTTATATGTTTATACTAACAACATAATAAATAACGAAACTGATTCAGAGATACACTAATATTAATGTTTTTTTTTTTTTTTTTTATTTTTTAATTAAAGGTGTTACACAAATTTCAGTTTACTTGCAGAAGGAGAAAGTGGCCTACATGTCAGAACTGTGATGTATTGTCTGTGATCACCACAGAGGTTTTGTATAGGGAGGCTGCAACAAAGAAATTGTAAAGACAACTCTCTTTATTTTGTGAGATTTTGTCATCCACAGCTATGTAAAATATCCTTTATAGACTGAGGATACTCAACTTTGCACAGATTTACTCATTATTATAATTATGATTTAAATTGTAATTATTATTATTATTTTATTATTATTATTATCATTATTTTTTTTTTTTGTTATTATTATTATTATTATTATTATTATTATTTATTGCTATCATTATTTTTCTTGTTTTTGTTAATATTATTATTATTATTATTTACAAATTTTTTCATTGTTAATAATAGAATAAACATGAAATGTCACACTCATAAAGGCTTATGAGATTGTTATTTTCTTCTTTTTCTTTATTTTTAGTAAAGATTGGTTATCAACAATTAAAAACAAATAACATGTTATAATATAGAAAGTGTTTGGAAGAACTAATATAACTGGCAAAGGTTAACTTTCAGTTTAGTTGTTTTACAAACCTTTTAATGTTTGTTAATTGCTGTTAAATCACATCATTTACTTTTGTCCTGTTTGCAAGAGACCTGTATTAATAGATGTAGCTAATATCATAACTGTTTTCTAATACTAACAGTCTAACAGAGAAAACCTGATTCTGTGAACAGCTTTTGTTGTAAAAGTCTTCATACCCTTTAACACATTTAGTTACAAGAGTTGTAAATTAATTTAGATTTTTATACATTATTAATTCATGTTATTACTAAACATTTTATTTTTGGAATTAATCTAGGATCATATATGTATTCTTTTTATTTTGTATTCATTTTGTAATACTTCATTTTCTTTCTTTCTTTCTTCATCATTTTCTTCTTATTATTATTGATGTTTTTTATTAGTATCACCTTTATTATTATTTTACATTATTATTACTCTTTCCTTTTGTTATTATTACTAAATTACTGTTGTTGCTATTATGATTATTATTATTATTACAGTCATCACCATCATTGTTATTGTTATTGTAATTATTTTATTATTATTATTATTATTATTATTATTATTATTATTATTATTATTATTATTAATATTATGATTGTTATTATTATTATTATCATCACATCGTTACTGTTGTCTAATAAACACTTTTGTTTCTTTCAGACACAACAACAGCAGCACCTTACATTGAAGGGTTCGTTTTGTTTAAAACTTCTAACATTCTAAAATGAGAATACGACATTTCTCTTTAGTTTTCAGACAATAACACTTACTCACAATTACAACCGATACAATTATTTTATTTACATAATCTTCTTGCTAGATTAAAAAGAGATATTTTCATCATTCCTACATAATTCGATTAGAGAAAATATCTGTTGAAAGCTGGTAAACATAATAATATGTTCTTTATGTTATATGTGGAATAGTTGTTGATTTTATATAAATAATACTCTGTGTGTGTGTGTGTTCATTCACGCACACACACGCACACACACACACACACGCACACACACATACATGTTATTACTTTTTTCTCTTTTTTTCAGTTGTGGAGATGGGGACTGTAGGACAAACTGGAAATGTAAGAGTCAATATTTTATTTTCATTAATTCATTCATGTATTATTAATTCATTAATTCAGGTATTTAATTACTTATTCATTTATTTTATTTATTTGTTTGTTTGTTTTTTGTTTATAATATTGATTGATTGTTATTTATTTATTTATTTTTTGTTTGTTTGTTTGTTTGTAGTTTGTTGAGAAAATTAGTCAATTAATTTTTATATGAAATAGGTCTATAAACTTGTAAACTGGTAAAAAACATACTCCATTTTAGATTTTTCTGTATTGCCAATTACAACAACAACAATAATAATAATATACATCAATTATATAGAACATGATCACATCCATTGTTTTTCCATTTATAAACTATACGTGGATATATTTATCAACTGTGTTTATTAGTAATTGTATGTTTTGTACTTTGTGTATATGTGGATATATTTATAAACTGTTTTTATCAGTAAATGTATGTTTTGTATGTTTTGTATTGATGTATTGATAAATGTTTATGTAGATGTATGTTTTTTTAAACTGTTTATATTTAGTATATGTATGTTTTGTACTTTTGTTTTGTATGTATTTTGAGTATATGTGGATTTATTTATAAATGTATTTATCAGTAAATGTATGTTTTGTACTTTGTGTATATGTGGATGTATTTATAAACTGTGTTTATCAGTAAATGTATGTTTTGTATTTTTGTTTATTTCAGTTGTTGGACTGACACTCACTGTTTTGTTTATTGTTTTGTTTTCTCTCATAACGTACGAAATTGTTCATCGCAAGCGACAGTTGTCTGCAAGGTAAGCTTATCCATTTATCTGTATGTGTGTGTGTGTGTGTGTGTGTCTGTGTGTGTGTGTGTGTGTCTGTGTGTGTGTAGAAGTGAATTTGTGTGAGAATGGTGCATTTTGTTGGAGTGTATCTATTTGTGTGTGTTCTTGTATGTGTATGTGTGCATGTATATGTATATATATAAAACTATGTGAGTATGATTATTTTGTATATGTGTTTGTGTATGAGAGTGAGTTTATGCGTCATATTTAGTTCTCTCTGAGAAAGTGCATGTTATATGTGTCAGTGTATACCTGTTTGTAAGTATATGGTGTGTGAATATTTGACTGAGAAATGAAGAGACAATATTTACTGTTAGTTTTATTTGAATGACTCACACACACCTGTGATGTGAAATGTTGACAGCAAATACAGAGAACTAACTGAAAATGAATTTTTTGTTTCTGGAATTTTCAAGATCCTATTGTGCATCTGTGTATAGAGTTACAGGTGTGTAACATTAGTACAGGTGTGTAATGTTATTACAGCTGTGTAATGCTATTACAGGTGTATTGTGTATTACATGTGTTTTTTACTGTGTTCTCCAGAGATGCATACAGGAGATTTGGTAGAGCAACACGACAAAGAATTCAAAAACTGAGAAGAAAAAGTTTTGCAAAAAGTGGCAAAGTGAAAGGAGGAGATCACATTGAAGAAGAAAAAATACAAGGTAGATTTTTTGTATAGTCTCTCTCTCTCTCTCTCTCTCTCTCTCTCTCTCTCTCTCTCTCTCTCTCTCTCTCTCTCTCTCTCTCTCTCTCTCTCTCTCTCTCTCTCTCTCTCTCTCTCTCTCTCTCTCTCTTTCTCTCTGTATGTCTGTATCTTATAGTTTGTCAATGGTCTCATTTTTTGGTAAAACTAAGATAATGCTTTCAGTTGATAAATTTCATTGTTTATTGAACAATCATTTGTTTTGAAATATCGTCATTCCTTTCAGAAATATGCACATTACTGGTGACTTGTTAGGTAAACATTTAATAAGACATTTTTGTCGTACATTTATTTTGATATCTTTGTCCTTTAGATGGAACTGATATAAGATAAAACAAACTGCTCCAAAGTGACTAAGTGTAAATTACGTTAAGCTTGGTGAGGTATACCACATGCAAATCAGTGCAGATATTCAAGTACTGTTATACTGAACTTAATGACAACTGATGGACTAAAATTCAATAGACCGCGTGATTTCAAAAGGATTAAAACCTTTACTAACATGTTTTACCTGTCAGTGCAAAACTGAAGCCTGAAAAGTGTGAACTTGAACTATCTGAGTACTCAAGAATAAATTATTAATCTAATATTCGAAAACTGAGATGGAAAATAAATTATCAGTGTAGTGGACAACATTTTAAATGGGTTTATTTCAAAAAGAAAAATGAGTAAAGTAAATCTAACATTTTGAAACAACAATGAAAAAAAATGATGAAAAACAAATTACACGATAACTAGTAAAATTTTAAATGGTTTTATTTCAAAACTGAAAATGATTTAAAGTAAAAGCTAACATTTTGAAATAATGAAGAAAAAACTGATGAAAAACAAATTGCTGATAAGTGGTAAAATTTTAAATATTTTGTTTCAGAAGAACAAGACAGTGATTAGCAAGCTCATCTGTGATGTTGTGACGCGATTGTCAGTGCAGAAGACGTTGTTACACCTACCTCACACATTCCTCTGTTGTAGTTACGTCACGTGACTTTCTCAAACATGTTACAGTTTCTGTAAATATTGAAACTGTTCAATTTCAAAGCTTGCGCATGCCTCACTGTGTGTGTGTGTCTGTATGTGTGTGTGTGTGTGTTCTGTATGTGTGTGTGTGTTCTGTATGTCTTCTGTATGTGTGTGTGTGTTCTGTATGTGTGTGTGTGTGTGTTCTGTATGTGTGTGTGTGTTCTGTATGTGTGTGTGTGTTCTGTATGTGTTCTGTATGTGTGTGTGTGTTCTGTATGTGTTCTGTATGTGTGTGTGTGTGTGTGTGTTCTGTATGTGTGTGTGTGTGTGATGAGGTATATGTGTTTTCCGACTGGGAAAAACAAAAACCAAAATCAAAAGGTTTTTTAAGAGTTCTGTAAATTAAATATTAAAAACTAATTAAAACCATTAACGATAGAAAATGATGAGGCCTAAACTTTAATTTGATTTCAAATAGAAATATTTTAATATTGAACTTACTTTAAATCAGATGATATTTCTTTGGTTTCACGTGCGTGCACCACTAATTAGATGTACAATTCAGTACTGAGTATGTGCGTGCATGTTTCAGTGAGTGTGTGCGTGCATGTTTCAGTGAGTGTGTGCGTGCATGTTTCAATGAGCATGAGAATCTACATGAATTGTTATTGTGTATTCTCATTCTTCTTCCTCTTTTAATTATTATTACTATCGTTATTATTATTATTAATATTATTATTATTATTATTATCTATATTATTTTTTTTATTATTATTATTGTTATTATTATTATTGTTATTATTACTATTATTATTATCATTATTGTAATTACTATTATTATTACTATTATTAATTCTACAATTTTTATTATTATTATTATTATTATGATTATTACAGTTGTTGTTATTGATGTTGTTTTTATTGTTCTTGTTCTTGTCGTTCGTTGTTGTTCAATGTTACGCATTGTAAAGTAATGTAATATTGTTAATATTTGACTTTTATGAAATATAAATGTTTATGTGATTATAATATCAGTTATCTGCACATCGATTCAGATAAATAAACAACTTTATTTATCTTTAATTTTTTCTCTAATAAAAGTAATACTTCCAATTTACAGGGTTTTTTCTGTAACACAAAAAAAAAAATCACCCACAGAAATATACATACATTAATCAGATAGTTATATACGATTTACAAAAATAGGTTTATAATGAAATATATTTACCTTCTTCTTTATGACGTCACTAAATATTAATGAACACAAGTTTTCTTTATTAAAGCCTGTTGTAAACACATTGCAGTGATAGATAGTTTGTATCCCCTGGGAGCCGAGTTAGTGGAAATCCTAGTTACCAGTACAAAGAGAAGTAATTGCAAAACTCGGAGACTACAGAGCTCGGTCGTCCACAGAAAATGTTTTTAATTGGTCTTTTCAGCCGGACTGCGTGAACAATAATGTCGGTCCATTAACCAGAATGGATCTGAATTAGTAAACGTTATTTGATGATCGCTAGTTGGTGTCAGAGAATTCTTTTATTTATCCTCGTTTTTCCCGCTAAACAAACAAAAACTGTGATCTTCGGTCAATGAATTTTTAATTCAAATCATCATAGCGTGTATTTGTTTCCATATGGTGCTCGTTGATGCCTGCCCGAAGATTTTAATGTGTTTGTCTGCGAATATCTACGTTATAAATAGCTGCAAGGTGATAATAGTCTACAACTTAAAATTATTACTATTCAAAATTTTCGTTTTACCTAAAGGCAAACAGTTTTCAAATTTCATAACGTGATTAAAACATTTATTAAAACAAAACTACGAAATGATCAAGATGATGTCTTAATCTGCAGATTAATTTTTTTCCGTTAAATTAACCCTGAGAACCTTTGCGTTATTAACGCCAGTGCAATCCTGTTCCACTAAGGACAAATATTTTTAATTCCTAATTTTACGTGTAACCGTTTCAAATTCACAACGGTAATGTCGATCAGCGAAAATTCTACGAAGGAAAAATAATACAACAAGAACCGATAATATTAAAGTTAATCCTGCATTATTATGTTAAAATCTGATGGTGTTAATAGCTATTTCTTCATTAGTCTGTTAACACCGATACTAACAGCTATCCCTGCATTACTGTGTTAAACTCTGGTAATATTAACAGTTCGTGCTTCATTAGTGTTAACATTAATACAAGAAGAACTGATAATATTAAAAGTTATTGCTACATTCTTGTTAAGAACTGATCAAATTAAGAGCTGTTCCTATGTTATTATGTCAAGCTCGATATTAACGGCTATTCCTTCATTTTTATGTTAACACTAAAACAAGAAGAAAACATTTTTAAAGTTATGTTAACAATAAGACAAGAACTGTTAAGGTTAAAAGTTATTACTTCATTATTATGTTAACACTAATATAAAAAGAACTGTTCATATTATTATGTTAACAATAATACCTTCATTATTATGTTAACAATAATACCATGAAGAACTGATAAAGTTAACAGGTTACTACTTCATTATTATGTTAACACTAATACATGAAGAACTGATAATGTTAACAGTTACTACTTCGTTATTATGTTAACACTAATACATGAAGAACTGATAATGTTAACAGTTACTACTTCGTTATTATGTTAACACTAATACAAGAAGAACTGATAATGTTAACAGTTACTACTTCGTTATTATGTTAACACTAATACAAGAAGAACTGATAATGTTAACAGTACTACTTCATTATTATGTTAACACTAATACAAGAAGAACTGATAATGTTAACAGTTACTACTTCGTTATTATGTTAACACTGATACAAGAAGAACTGATAATGTTAACAGTTACTACTTCATTATTATGTTAATACTAATACAAGAAGAACTGATAATGTTAACAGTTACTACTTCCTTATTATGTTAACTAACAGAAGAAGAACTGATAATGTTATGTTTTAAAGGAGACAAGGTTACGTATTCTTGCTGCTGTTTAAGTTAGACAGATGCTGCAGACAGCCCACTATGTCGGCTGACGCTATCACTGCCAAAGCTACGGCTATGAAAACAATACCAGCAGTTCCAATAGCAACAGACGACATTCTGTTATCTACGACACTGTACAACTTCCTCTTCGTCGACGACAACTGTTTTTTGTCTACGATCAGTTTTCTTTTTATTTGATCAGGAGATTCAACTGTCTTTATGCATCTGCATGAACAAAGAGACTTTGAAGAACTTGATTCAGTTGTGGATGATGTAAAATAAACACTTTCATAATCGCTGATCAAAGACGTCGTTGATACAAGGTTGTCGACATACGACGTTGACGAAGGATAGAGACTTAGTACTCCTTCAGTAGACAGTTCGTTAAAATCGGAGAGTAAAGATGACGACGTTGTTTCAGTCAGCAGTAACGATTCCACAGAAGACAGAAAAACGACTCAACAGCAGATGAAAATGGTGAAGAGATGTTTGTTGTTTCAAGAGATATTTCTTCAGAACTTTCCCCAAAATTAGAAGATGCACTTAATTCTGAAGACGTATACAATGCGGCTGTTTCTGATGAGGTGAGCCATTCTAAGGTAGATGATGGTGATGATGTGAAAGATGGAAATGATGACGATAATGATATTTCTAATGAAGATAATCCAATTACTGATGAAGACGACACAGCTAGAGTAGATGACCCCTCAGTTGCCGCTGATAAATCTGAAACTACTGTTGTCGGCGAAATTTCAGAAGACGAGACGGAGCTTGGTGGAATGGGTCTTTCCTACGAAATAAATTTTAAATCTTGTAAATATGACTTTCAGAGTTATAAGATAAATATCAACAAGCATTTTAAATAATTCTATGAAACTACAATCACTGCTACAACAACAACCAACCGGTATTACAGCTGCTACTACTAGTAGTTGTAAAATTTATTAACATTATTACCAGGAAGATAGAAATAACTATTTTATTACTGCTGCTTTTACCAGTACTAGGGTACTGTTCGAACTGCTAGTATTAATGTTACTACTTTTACTACTGTTCATAATATTAAAACTATTTATAGAGAGAAAGACAGTCAGAAAGACAGACAGTGACAGAGAGGGGTTTATAACATATAGTGTACATATATTCATATATATCTATATCTATCTGTCTATCTATCTGTGTGTGTGTGTGTGTGTTTATATACACACATACACATATATACATAGAGAGAGAGAGAGAGAGAGAGAGAGAGAGAGAGAGAGAGAGAGAGAGAGAGAGAGAGAGAGAGAGAGAGAGAGAGAGAGAGAGAGAGAGAGAGAGAGAGAGAGAGAGAGAGAGAGAGAGAGAGAGAGAGAGAGACAGACAGTTATGATATATTAAGTTTTCTTACGTCAGGCAAACTTTTGAACGACTGACCGAGAGGCACTGCCCATGCAGAATGATATCCCGGTCCAAACAGGTATCCACCGAACACAGGGCACTTTTCTAAAGACTGAGTTTCTGCTTCATAGGAACCTTTAGTCAGGGTGGATTGGGAAAAACTGTGCGTGGTATTAGCAATAGCTGTCCACGAGAGTGAAACTGAGCGGTTTTCGTCTCTGACAGAGATGTATGATATGCAGTTGTTGTTGGTGACGAGAACAAGAATGTTGTCGCTGGACTTAGTAGTTGTAGTATTTGAGACGAAGACGTAGTGTGACAACCACTGATCTACAGAAGGTACGGCCAGCATACTGGGATCAGTGTTTGGATTACTTGAGTCGCGACTCGTAGACAGCTGAAGGACTAGAATTCTCTTATTCGCCCACAGGTAGGCTGGCGAGTCTGACAGTAACTGCAGAGTGATGCTGGAGCCAGCGTCCGCCATCGTGTGCTGGGTCCCGTACATTTCTATCAGAGTATTTTCCAGCTGCGCTGTGACGCTGATGAAGTCGTACTTACTGCGCTGAGGGAAAGGAATCAGAATGTAATCCATGCCCCAGCTGCTTAACGGCGGAATCTGCTCCGTCATGGCGTCCATGGAGGAACCGTCAATTGACGTTTGGTCGGCTCCTACAAAAACAGCCACCTTGCTGCTTGCTGCTACCGAAGTCCCACTGAAAGATCCTGAGGAATAAAGCTGTATGGCCTGGAACCTGTTAACACTTGTAGTTATAACGTCTCCATTGCGATACCGTTTTCCTTCAAGTCGAATCCTTTTTCCGGGCGGTAACTTTACAGTTATATTTACATCAGTGCCGTCAGTGACACCGACCACGGCCATGATGCAGCCGTTATCTTCACAGAACGTCGTCACGATGTACCGCGTTGCCAGCGCTGTGGTAGGCAGAGCCAGGTACCCGCCGACACTGTCGGGGTAGTTCGCCGACGTACTTGTACTAAAGCACTGCACAACGACGTCACCATCGCTAGAAATCAGAATTCCTTTGTCAGCTTTTTGATTGCCTGTTAGAGCTACGTTTGTGTCAACGGCAGCATGGGCAACGACTCCTCTAGTCACTGACAACAACTGTGTAGATGTTAGCTGTGGGCCAGTGACTTGCACGCTGACGTTTCGTTCAAGGGTTGTAGTTACAAAGATGTCTAAATTACTCTGACTCACAACGTGCTCCATAAACACAACCATGTATTCTTTACCTGTGTTGGCTTCAAAAACACGAAACATTAATACATTATTATTATTATTATTACTACTATTATTATTATTATTATTATTATTATTATTATTATTATTATTATTATTATTATTATTATTATTATTATTATTATTATTATTATTATTATTATTATTATTATTATTATTATTATTATTATTATTATTATTTCGAAATATTATAAATTTACAAAAACAAAAATGTGAGCGATAAATACAATTATTTTTATTATGCGACAGAAATTTATAAACTATAAACACTCGAGAAAAAATATTACAGAGTCAATAAATTTGGTAAAATTCGATTTATCACATTTTTGTTCATATTTACTTAGAAAATGTCGAGAGAAGATGCCGGTCAAACTATCGTAACATACATATGTACGTACGTACGTACCTACATATAAACCAGATACAAACAAAACGACAAAATCATGCAGAAGATATACGTTATGGCTGTTTTTACATTAATAAAATACAAAAAAAAAAATAAATAATAAATAAAAATAAATAAATAAATAAGGATAAAAAAAAAGATTAAAATTAAAATAATAATAATAATAATAATCTCTCTCTCTCTCTCTCTCTCTCTCTCTCTCTCTCTCTCTCTCTCTCTCTCTCTGTATATATATTGTAATGCACTCACCTGAAATGTACAAACATTGTAGAATCAAAATTAAAGAAATACCCTCTACAAACTTCATTTTCTGAAAAATGAAATAATAAATTATATATATATATATATATACAGCTACTACTGAGGCTTCCGAAGTGTATTTACGGTGTAGAAAATAATACTTACTCTGCTGGCAGTGGGAGTGCTCGGGTTTACTGGCGAAGCGGATATTCTACATGAAATCACTTCATCGCTTTCTCATTAACTATTGTCTCCATGCACACACTGCACGTGTTAGATGCAAACCGAGGTTGGGGGTTCAGAACTGCTATTTGTCTTGTTTACTTTTAAATATGAGTGTTCTCTTCATTGCCTTGTCATTAAAGAAAACTGAATGAAATCGGAGTTAATTGATATAGCATATACATATGTAATGGAAGAAAGAGAATTTCTAAAGTCCTCTATATATATATGATAAATTTCTTTGTATTAGAAATGCAAATAGCGAGCAGAAGAGTGTTTGAAATTGATCATGGTTGATCAATGGAGATTGACTAAGACAAATACCATTGTTCATTTGATGCAGACGATCGTAAAACTGTAGTGTTTCCTACGCGCCATTTACTGTTGCCTAGGAAACCGTGTTATAACAGTCTTTCGTCACACACCACTGATTTTACTTCTGTCTGAAACTAGTCATCTCTCTTTATTTACGTCTTGTATTTGAAAGGGTTCTGTTGCATATTGGATGTATGTTTTGACCACGACAACAACATCAACAACAACAATGCTAATACTAGACCAATAATAATAACAACAACAATAACAACGATGATAATAGCAACAAAACGACAGCTACTACTACTACTACTACTACTACTACTGCTGCTGCTACAATACTATCACTATTACTAACAACAACAACAACAATAGCAACAACAGTAGAAACAATAATAAAGAATAATTTGTTATAAACAATCAAACAAACAAATAAATAAGGACAGAAAAAATCAAAATATAATAATTCTAAGATATTTAGACAGTAAAGAATGAAGGATTCATGCTCCAGTAATTCACTTTATATCGTTCCTGTTTTAATTTTCTCTTGTTCTATGTCCGAAGTTCAAAGATTTCAAACTTTGACATAACAAATGGAATACTTCAGCTAAAATTTTTTTTAAACTAGGACTATCAGCAATGATCCTATTTTTAGATATATTACACAGCTTGAAAAACTAAGTGTTGCGACAGAGAAAAAAAGGGGAATAATCCCGTTCATGAATAAATTGTAATTGTATCAATACATAAAATAATATGTATTCATTTTTTATTTAACTATTTCTCCCTCACTCTCATTCTTTCTCTCGTTTTCTCTTTCTCTCATGTTTTCTGTTTATCCCTTTGTCTTCTCTCTCTTTCGCTCTTTCTTTCGCTCTGTCTCTCGTTCTCTCTCGTGTGTGTATGAGACAAATATTTATCTTTTGAATTGTAAAATATGGACAAAATAGAAAAAATCAACAGCTGCTATTTTCTTGACATCTATGAATAGGACATTATGAATGAGAAAAAACAACCATTCACCCAACCTGGTTTTTTTTTGTGTGAACGTTCTGTCAGAATAAACGACACAAAAAAACTGTAATGATTTTATCTGTGTTTTCAGTATTCACAGTGACAAGTAAGAGGAAAGACTATATGTAAATAATGTGTTTATTCTTTCAGAAAAGTACGAGAGTGCTTGATCCACATCTATAAAAACATATTTTCTTTTCTTTCACACCGTAGGTTATTATTTTAATTCAAGGTAGATGTGAATACAACTGTATTTACACAGGTTTGTTACATTCACGACGGGACTCAGGTTTCATGTGCCAGGCGCTGTCATGGTGGAATAACTTTCAGTATGAGATGAGATCAGACAGGATTTATAAGGGGACAAAGGGGGTAATTGCACCGGGCCCCTCTGCACGAGTCCCCACCCAATTTCCTTTCTAAACTAAATAGTACAAGTGGTTATGTTACTAAAGGGAATTAACCGTGTGACTGTGTGTGCGGCTTCAGGCGGTGCTTCTGCCTCCCTTTGAATAAATAAATAAACTGGTAACACACTGAGAGAGATTTACAGACAGTGTTAATTAAAAAGTTTTAATAGTAAATGGATTTACAACGCCAAGATCATGATGCAAGAGATGTAAACTCAGCAATAAACTTTTAATTAACAGCAAGTAATTATGGTAATATAATATTAACATGCTGTAATACAATATTAACATACTGTAATATAATATTAATTGTAGATGCAGTGAAAATAACCGAGACTTAGAAATCTATCAACGCTTTCCCTCAAGACGAATGTACCGTGTTTGCTGAGGAAACTGTCCACTTTACAACCTTTGACAACCAGCGGCTTTAGTACTTGATGAAAGGTTTGATGTTCTGACTATTTTCAGACGTTAACATATATCTGATGATCACTGGTTGTTCGGGAGAAAGGTCGCTCAGCAAACTGATCTGACAAAGAATTAAAAAACACACAAAAGATTAATTCTCTCTGCCCAGTAGGATCTCATCTCAAGATGATAGAGTTTGACGAGTTGCAGACTCTGAAGCTACTAAGTGAGGAAAGATAAACTTTTTTTTTTTAATAGAGATTGTAATGTACGTAAATGTTATGTATGATTTACTAGTTCCAGTAACCTATGTGTGTGTGGTATGAGATTTGGTCTTAAGCTGCACGCTGGAGAGATAGTAAAATTTACTTATCACAGTTTGATGACTTCAAAACTGTACTTGCCAGGAACCTGTTGTTGACTTTCTCTCGTGTACTGTTACGTATTTTTGCAGAGTGTAAATCAGTTTGAACATCTGTTGCTGATCGTGAACAGAACAGGAAAACTAAACTTTTTTGTTATTCACTGGCTCGATTGTTACTTGTATAAAAACAGTAACTAATATCTTACACACCAGTGCAGGAAAGAAAAACTTAACAGTGAAAATTTAAAAGCACCACAGCAATTCATTTCTTATCTGATCGTCAGTAATTATTTCACCACGGCCTAATTAAAATTGCAGTCAAAGTTACTCCTACTGTCAATATAATTGAGAGAAAAATCTGAGGAAACCAAACTTACTTCAATTTAATTCTTAATTTTTTATTTATTTATTTATTTATTTATTTATTTGTTTATTTATTTTAGTTTCTTATGGAATTTAATTTTATGTTGAGGGACCTCTGAAGCTGAAGAGCTCCTGGCTCTCAACCATCTGATTGTGGTCCTGGATGAGATGAAAACTTGATCTGAATATTCATTTTAAAATGTTTATGCCTAATTATTTACGTATTTAGATGATTTCATACCAGAAAAACTGGAAAATGCAGAAATGCGGAATGCCTCAGACCCCATAGAATCTGGCTTATTGGTCCGATACCTGCATATGTAAGAAAACAAACGTATAATAAAAAAAGAGTTAATATTTAATTTAATTTAAATTTCAGAAACACATACACATGTGTTTTAAATTCTTCCTGAGTTTATTATTTTGCTAATTTTGAAACGTAGAAGCGACAAGCTCGTATTCTAGGTAAAAAATCTGCCTCTTAGCATCTGAGATCGAATGACACATCCGGTCACGTGATGCTTTATTACATTCCTTTTGAAAACTTTCCCTCTAACCCCAGAGATGAAGTCGACAAACAAAGCGGTCAGTTTATTTGATCTATTGATTGTTTTGTCAGAAACAATTCATAATTTTCTTTATTTCGTTGATCGTCTTCTTTTTTTGGTATCTGTGAAATGAATGTGTTTTTGTTTGACGTATATCGAGATACATGAATAATTAACTGGTGTACTGTTGTCTAGAGAGGTAGAATATCTTTTCATAGGACATTGCAAAGCCATAGATATATTTGTTTCCTGATGTAAATATGAAGGGAACACAATACAATGTTTTTATTATAATTATTATATATCAACGAAATATATTTATTGTCATAAATAATAAAAACAAAATATGAGCTCAATTTTTTAATAAACATCTTTTGTTCGTCATCAGCAATACTAATAATACTAATAATGATAATAATAATAATAATAATAATAATAATAATAATAATAATAATAATAGATATGAAAGCACTCCTTTCATAAAATCCTTGGAGCCCTGGTTGGAATGTGAAATAGTACAGTGGCCGAGTATATACATGTCAGAAAATAAAAATTGAAACTCCTTTTTTTGTACGGGTACAAAATTACAAATATCTGAATATAATATCACTTTCTATAACGTTAGCTCATTACTTTCATTTCTGAATAATAATAATAATAATAATAATAATAATAATAATAATAATAATAATAATAATAATAATAATAATAATAATAATAATAATAATAATAATAATAATAATAATAACACTAATAATAATAATAATAATAATAATAATAATAATAAGTAAATTTACGATATAGACTCGATATATTTATGGTGGTTACAGAAAAAAATTCCTAACTTAATGACGATTTATTAGACTGTCGTCATGGTTACAGAATAACGCTCCTGATAAGGTAACTAAATTCTAAACAGGCTGGTAACTCTGTGTAACGTGCTGCGCTGTTGTCTGGTCTCACAACACAGTTTGTATCAGAGATGAAACGACCAGAACACTCATTGAAATGACAACAGCTGAAAATAGATAACAACTGTAGTACCACACTGTCTGTGCATGCATTCATAGCTACATACATACATACATAAATACGTATACACAGACACATACATACATACATACATACATACATACATACGTATATAAATACATATACACAGACATACATACATACATATATTCGTACATACTTACATACATTCATACATATATGTACACACACATACACATACATACACACACACAGACGGATCCAGAGAGACAGACAGACATAAGACTACATACTTACAAAAACTATAAGCATGCACGTGTGAAACCTGATATCTGAGATGAATCTTTGGAGATAATGATCATACTTGAAATAATAATTGTTTGTGGATCACTTAAACCTGTGACAGACAGATGGAAACATAGACACTGAACTGTTACATAGAATTTAAATATTAATGCATAATGTGTCATACCTGAAGCAGCTCCAACCTGGACCGTAATCTTCTTGAATCCTTCTGAAAACGAGAAAGTTTTTTTTTTTATTATTATGATAATATAGATCTGTTATTTTAAACTGTGTGTTTTCGTATGTGCTTTAAATGGTTTACTTATTGCTGCATTTCTTACAAGAACAATACAGGCTAACATTTAAAATATCTTGTAAAATTGGTTATTTAAAATATTATATAAACATTTAATTAACCCAAAACAAACGTATCTCATATGTGAGTGGGTGTGTGTGTGTGTGTGTGTGTGAGTGTGTGTGTGTGTGTGTGTGTGAGTGTGTGTGTGTGAGTGTGTGTGTTTGTTCATATGGAAATTCAGAGCAGCCGACGCACAAGAAAATAAAAGGATTCTATACAAACATACAGATAAGACAGATAAACAGACAGAGACTGATAGATAGATAGACAGACAGACAGACGAACAAAGGAAGACAGATAGACAAGCAGACAGACAGACAGGCAAACAAAGGAAGGTAGACAGACAAGAAGACATACAAAGGAAGGCAGACAAGTAGACAGGCAGACAAACAGACAAACAAACATAGCAGATAGAGAAGCAGACAGACAGACTAACAACGGAATACAGACAGAGAAGTAGACAAGTAGACAGACAGACAGACAAACAAACATAGCAGAAGAGAAGCAGACAGACAAGCAGACAGACAAGCAGACAGACAGACAGACAGACAAACACAGGAATCACGGCAGACATACAAAGGAAGGCAGGTAGATAAGTAGACAGTCAGACAGACATACAAAGGAAGGCAGACATACAAGTAGACAGATAGACAGACAGATGTACAGATATGTTTTTACCAGCCGGACACTTGGTATTCACCAAGTTGACGATGTCAGAACTCTCCACTCTGAGTTGTGTCTCCTTGTTCACCCGGCAACCAGACTTGTAAACACAGGTAGCTGTGTCTCTCACCACTCTGAAATATACCATAAACACCTGTAACTTGCATCATTGATACTGAAATATACCATTAACACCTGTAACCTGCATCACTGACACTGAAATATGTCATTAACACCTGTAACTTGCATCACTGATGCTGAAATATGTCATTAACACCTGTAACTTGCATCACTGATACTGAAATATGTTATTAACACCTGCATCACTGATACTGAAATATGTCATTAACATCTGTAACTTGCATCACTGATACTGAAATATGTTATTAACACCTGCATCACTGATACTGAAATATGTCATTAACACCTGTAACTTGCATCACTGATGCTGAAATATGTCATTAACACCTGTAACTTGCATCACTGATACTGAAATATGTCATTAACACCTGTAACTTGCATCACTGATACTGAAATATGTTATTAACACCTGCATCACTGATACTGAAATATGTCATTAACATCTGTAACTTGCATCATTGATACTGAAATATGTTATTAATCACTGATACTGAAATATGTCATTAACATCTGTAACTTGCATCACTGATACTGAAATATGTCATTAACACCTGTAACCTGCATCACTGATACTGAAATATGTCATTAACACCCGTAACTTGCATCACTGATACTGAAATATGTTATTAACACCTGTAACTTGCATCACTGATACTGAAATATGTTATTAACACCTGTAACCTGCATCACTGATACTGAAATATGTTATTAACACCTGTAACTTGCATCACTGATACTGAAATATGTTATTAACACCTGTAACCTGCATCACTGATACTGAAATATGTCATTAACACCTGTAACTTGCATCACTGATACTGCACCTCTCCTACGTCAGTAACTTCGATCATAATTCAAGTAAACTCACCTACATCAGTTACATGAATAATAAGAAACCTCACCAGTATCAATAACTTGAATTATATTACATGGCAACTCTCCAACAACAATAACTTCAATTGTAATACAAGTCAACTATAACAAAAATGTTTATAAAATAAAAGTGAACTCACCTACACCAGTAACTTGGATCAAGATAGATTTTGTCCGAATTGGAACTTTGAGGCAGATCAATTTGTCGGATACATGAATCTAAACTCTTGCAATTTTTTAGTTCCGAGTAATCTGATTTTTTCAGAACTGAAATATAATTATTTAGAATGGAAATGTTTATTGTATATCAGTGTTTACTGTGTGTGCATGTTTGTATGTATGTATATATGTATGTGTTTGTGTGTGTGTGTATATATACAGAGAGATATATATAGACAGACAGACAAACAGACAGACAGATAGGTAGGTAGGTAGGTGGGTAGGTATGTGTGTCTGTATGTATGGGGGTATATATATATATATATATATATATATATAAATACACGTATATCACAAAAATTCGTGGCAGTCGCTGATATAAAATACGAATGAAAAGTTATTTCAACTTTCAATGGTATCTTTGTTCTACAAGATAAGGAATTGTTTTTCACCCACCTAAAAGCTTGCTATATCAGTTCTTATTGTACATCATTATTTTATTTTCCGGCTCTTTCAAAATAGTGAACGTATGTTTGTGTTTCTGTATATCTGTATTTCATGTTGACGATTGAAACTGAGCGGATCTTAATGTCTGCAAGTGAATCTCTACAACTCTTTACTTCTAAAAGGAAACTTGAAGCACTCACTGTTACACGATTTTTCAAAGTAATCTCCAATTTGACGGAAGCCGTAGGAAGAGGCTGGGTTCACAGAACACGACTCCAGAGCAGCCTGCATACACAGCATCACAGGTTTCATCTTTCTGTATCAACATTCACATGTATTAGATCTCTCTGCATCAACATTCACATGTATTAGATCTCTCTGTATCAACATTCACATGTATTAGATCTCTCTGTATCAACATTCACATGTATTAGATATCTCTGTATCAACATTCACATGTATTAGATCTCTCTGTATCAACATTCACATGTATTAGATCTGTCTGTATCAACATTCACATGTATTAGATCTCTCTGTATAAACATTCACATGTATTAGATCTCTCTGTATCAACATTCACATGTATTAGATCTCTCTGTATCAACATTCACATGTATTAGATCTCTCTGTATCAATATTCACATGTATTAGATCTCTCTGTATCAACATTCACATGAATTAGATCTCTCTGTATCAATATTCACTTTACACTTATTATGTCTTTCTATATCAATGTTCATTTTACATTTATTATGTTTTTCTATATCAATATTTACCTTTATTATATCTTTCTGTACGAATATTCATTTTTCATTTATTACAGAACATTAAATCTTTCTGTATCAATATTTATTTTTACATTTATTACTGAACATTAGATATTTCTATATATTTTTTTCCCCAAATTATTTATTTTGCATTATGTCAATTTCATTATATACGTATTTACAAATTCGCTCCAGAAAATGTTTTATTTTATATGTTTCACATTTAATACAGAATAGCAGTGTTTGTCTGTTTTATATTTTATGTTTCTTTTTTGATATCTGTATGTGACTTATATATGAGTTTTTCTCTCCCTATGTTTGTTGTTGTTGTTGTTTTTTGTTAATCTGTGTTTCATTTCTGTGTTTGTTTGTGCTTTATATTTGTGTTTGTGTGTGTGTGTTTTATAGCTATATCTGTCTGTGTTTTATAGCTATATCTGTCTGTGTTTTATAGCTATATCTGTCTGTGTTTTACATCTATGCTTTTCTCTGTGTTTTTGTCTGTATATTTCATGGCTGTTAGTGTCTTTATGAGTCTAGTGTTAGTCGTATAAAGTAGTTACTCACGAACATATTTCTATGACACCCTTTGCAGAATACCCCACGAACGAGCTGATTTCGTTCAAACACTCCAATGCTTTAGGACATGGTAAGTCTGGCAGTGTGGCTGAAACATAGATGAATGTTTTACACAAAGTATCAGATTTTGAAATATATATCTTCTATCGAGAGAATGCAAATTACATTTCATATTTGTTACAGAAACACTGTGCGAAGGTTTATCTCGTTCCAGCCAGTGCCCTCAAACAGTACAAAAATCTGTATTTACTTGATCATAAGGCATAACAACTGTTGTTACTGACATGAATAGCCGAAATTTTACTCTTGAACATCATACAACAAAATCTTTGACTTTTAAAGAGCTTGTACTTTAGAATGCTGGATGACTAAACAAAACCTTGTAACGTGAATTTAGATCTAATTACTTACTATAGGGACACTTGGAATACCACTTCTGCAGTATAATGTTAAAACTTGTCTTTGCCTCTGGATTATTTGGTAAACAAGTTGGAGCGTTCCACGCAGCACATGCCACGGACTTTGTGAGCAGTCTTAAATAGCGAAATACGACAGTGTTCGTGAAACAAGAAAATGTTGAGATTACGTTACTTTGGAGAACATTTCACTGATTAACGTAATGTGACAGATTATCAAGATACACTGAACAGCATAATTATTTTGTTTATATCTTTGTACTTATGTGCACTATTGAACCATCTAGGTATAATTATATTGTTGTATGTAAAATCATCATATTCAGCAGAGTGTAATTAAGTTAAGTTCAGACAAAATTTACTATTTTATTTAGATAAAACATTTCCCACAACAAGATGTGTTATAAATAGTTGAATATCTCGTCTGTATAAAATAACCTGCATAAAAATTTAGGATCTGTGTAGAGTGTGTTGACATTTTCAATCCCAACAGTTGTCAAACACTGAGTAAAGGCGTTGCAAGCTCCTATTGCAATATTGTCAGTGACAACTAAAATAAGATAAAATATAAATAAATAAATAAATAACAACAACAACAATAATAATAATAATAATAATAATAATAATAATAATAATAACAATAATTGTAATCGTAATGATAATAATATTGAAAATAATATGGATATTGATGATATGATGATGATAAATGCTGTTATTCAGTATTGTCTAAAAATCTAAAATGACGAAAGTAAATACTCTTATTCAATAGTGTCTGTAAATACTTTTATTATCTGAAATAGCTTTAACAGTGAAAACAACACATAATTTGCTATTTCATTACTCATTGTATTTTTGACTACAAATAATAACTGAAACTGTGAGAAAAAAATCGACAAAAAAACAAAAAACAAAAAAAAAAAACAAAAAAACAATAATAATAATAATAATAATAAATAACAAAAACAAAAGAAAAAAAAAAAGAAAAATAAATAAAAAATAAATATATAAAAAAACAAACAAATAAAACAACAACAAACACTTACCACATGCTCGTAATTAAAAACTGGAATCAAAGAACATGTAAATTGAGAGTTATCTCCCCTGATATTAAGTATTGTTAATGTTGGATGCCAAGAAATGAATAATTCAGAATCTGAAATCATTTTATTGATTAAAATATTGCTTTAGGCTCGAGAAGGACAATAAGAGTTACTGAAAGGGTTTCGTCTTCTTCTTCTTCTTCTTCTTCTTGTAGTTGTTGTTTTTGTTATATTATTATTATTATTATTATTGCTCGTTCTCTGTTATGTACCTCTGTGTAAATCATGTCCTAGCTATACAATGACCTAACACAATTAGTCCAACTGCGGTCATCAGTAGAAATAGTAAAATAGAAAAAACGTAGATCCTAGCGTCTTCGTTCTGGTACTCAACAAAATGCTCATTAAGATAAAAAATACTCAGTACTCAAAAAAAAAAAAAAATAAATGAATGAAAAGATCTGGTACATCAGTTGAAAATATATTTTAAATATTTTAAACTTTGTGTAAGAGATTACGAAACGAGTTATACAAAAGTGTGCTTACCTTTACAAAATTCTGTTATTCCAGTAGAAAGGCTGGCGTACGAGTATGATTCAAGACCCGTGAGTTGACATTCACTGGCTTTAGAATCAAGACACGACAGTCCTTGCGGAAGATTCCTTAAATCAAAATGTACAGTTATAGACAAGGTACGTATTTAAATACAAATGTACCGTTATAGACAAGGTACGTATTTAAATACAAATGTACTGTTATAGACAAGGTACGTATTTAAATACAAATGTACCGTTATAGACAAGGTACATATTTAAATACAAATGTACTGTTATAGACAAGGTACATATTTAAATACAAATGTACTGTTATAGACAAGGTACATATTTAAATACAAATGTACTGTTATAGACAAGGTACGTATTTAAATACAAATGTACTGTTATAAACAGAATTTATGAGTTTTAAAAGAATCTACATCTGTAAAATAAATAAATAAGTAAATATGACGTAGAAGAAGTTAATATAAAATGTTTACACCGAAATGTAGAATTTAATTTACATGAAGAAATGACTTTTAAATAGAACATTTACATTTGAATAACAGTTTGTATTTACATACAGAAGATACATTTAAATGTAGAACTGTTTACACACCAGTCTGCTTTTAAATATAAAATTTAATTTTGATTCATTCACCTTTAAATGTAAAATCTCCAAAAAATAATAATAATAGTAATAATAATAATAATAAATACAAAATAAATAAATAAATAAATAATAAAATAAAATAAAATAAAATAAAATAAAAAATAAAAAGTTACTTTCAATTACATAGATATCTTTATGGCATATATATTTGACTGTACAACTACTTTAAAGATTCTATTTATATATAATTTTTGCATTTATTTCAGATATATCTATTTCTATTTCATTTATATTAGAATTTATATTTATATAGATAATTTACAATATAAATACAAAATAACATTTACATACAGCAATACTGTAAATATCATTTATATTCAAATACTCAGTTTATATTTACATAGATAATTACATTTTATATTGGAATTTACAGTACGACACGGAATTACACTGCGGAAATAATTTACATTGTATTACATTACATTTATATTTGGATTTACATTATGATATCTATTTATACCGCAGAAATAATTTTCATTTTATTATATTACATTTATATTCGAATTTACAGTACGACACGGAATTACACTGGAGAAATAATTTACATTTGAATACAGTTAGATATTTGCTGATATGTTTTTGAAATCTGCTTACTGACAAACGGCGCTGAAGATTTCAAACGGAGAAGTGGTTATCGGTAGGTTTAGGTTTGATTTACAAGAAGCAGCAGCAGGGCATTCAGGGATATAGACATCAGCTGAAAATATATTTAAAACAGCCTTATCAAGGAAATGAAACAACAACCAGAACAAAATAAACAAACAAACAAAGAGAAAAAGAAAAATAAGAATGAAAAAAGTAGTAAGGAAAAATACGAAAAAGTATCACAGGCAGAAAAACACAATGGAAATGTTTCAGAAAAATATGCTGTAGTTTATTTTATTTATTATTTATTTACCTTGTTGAAATGTTTCATATATATTTTATATGAAATTCCTCTTGTTATTATATCACAATCAATCAGTCTATCTGTCAACGATTTTAGACAGTCATTTAAACAGTTAATAAATATTTCAAATAATGTTTTCATTTCACTCTTTTGCTTATAAACCATAATATGATACCCAATAGCAGATTATTTTTAAATTATTTTGTGTTCGGGAGTCCTTACTGTCAGTTATTCAGTCACAGTCAGTCAGACAGTCAATCAGTCAGTCAGTCACAGTCAGTCAATCACAGACAGTCAATCAGTCAGTCAGACAGTCAATCAGTCAGTCAGTCACAGTCAGTTATTCAGTTAGTCAGTCAGTCAGTCGGTCAGTCACAGTCAGTCAGACAGTCAATCAGTCAGTCAGTCACAGTCAGTTATTCAGTTAGTCAGTCAGTCAGTCGGTCAGTCACAGTCAGTCAGACAGTCAATCAGTCAGTCAGTCACAGTCAGTTATTCAGTTATTCAGTTAGTCAGTCAGTCACAGTCAGTCAGTCACAGTCAGTTATTCAGTTAGTCAGTCAGTCAGTCACAGTCAGTTATTCAGTTATTCAGTTAGTCAGTCAATCAGTCAGTCAGTCAGTCAGTTATTCAGTTAGTCAGTCAGTCAGTCATCATTCATCTGGCAACGACTGAAAACTGAGATAGTGAAAGTGTGATCGTGCTTACAGTTGTGACACTTCTTGTCAAGCTCTGTGATCATGTGACTGACACTTGACTTGTATCTAGCATTACTATCTAGACCGCACGTGCTTGTCGTGTACTTCGCACACATCGCATACGCCTTGAAATAGCTAAAAGAGCAAAATAAAGAAACATATTCAGATCAGTGTGAAAGCAAAGATTCATATAATAATAATAATAATAATAGCTAAATTCAGAAAATTAAATTGTGTTGATTTTTACTAGTACAAAAACGCTACGTGCATTCTATTTTACCATTTCTACTGATAACTGAAGTTGGACCAATATTCAGTAGTAAGGGCTTTCTGTAGCAACCATTTACGTATGAAGAAGCTGTCGTGGACACAAAAATAATATTATTACAAGTTGTAAACCAGGTGAAAAATTCGTAAAACACTCAGTAGCCTTATCGTTTTTCTTTTCAGTGTTGCATACTCAAAAATCAATGTCTGACATGTGGGAACATTTCTGAAATATATTCGAGTTTGAAAACTTTCAACATAGGTTTATTTTTTTAGAAATAATCTAAGTAATTTTAAATTTAACGTCACAAATAAACCAGAGAGGTGTAGGTATTTATATTTATCAACAGTTTAAAAAGTTTCAGATTTATTTCAACACAATGAATAATGTAGATGGATGTAAAAGTGCAGTTACCGACAGAACAGTTCGGGTGATGTTGGACGTACAACCTGCGTACGCATTAACAACATGAAAAACTGAGTACATTGTGTGAATTCTGAACAGTTGTATAACTTCTCCTGAATAAAATCTGAAAAAGAAATATATCTGTTCATAACATTTAAATATACATATATATGGGTGTGTGTATGTCTGCGTTTATGTGTGTAAATTAGAATGTAGGTATTTATGTACTGCGTTTCTGTATATTTGTGTAGAAATATATCCAGCTTATATATGTGAATGTATGTTTATCAGTTATGTTTGTGTATACGTGTGTGTGTGTGTGTGTGTGTGTGTGTGTTTATGATATAAAAGATAAATTTCCACTTAGCTGTATGCTGAACTAGTGCAGTACTTTATCTAAGCAACCACAAGAACAAAACAGTATTAAGAAAAATCAGCAACGACAATCAGCCTACCTTTACATCCAGTTGTAATAATGCCTTTCAGATCTTGGAAACTGTACGTTGTTTTGAGCACAACGCCACACTCTACCAGAGTCGTGTGGAAACAGTCCAGGAAGTCTCCTATCATCCTGTTACACATATAAATATAGAATTAGCAACACAGACAATTACTGGAATATATCTAGAGTGTAAGAGTGTATGTGAAATATCTTCTCAGTGAGTGTGCATATATATCTGTGTATATATTTATATATGACTATTCTCTGTTCTATGCAGTCTTCTTGTCGCTCAGACTCTGCACATAGACAATATTCGGAAACGTGTCCAGTCACACCCTGACAGCTGACAAGACTCGGACGTACGGCACCCATTCACCCAGGACATCAAGACAACCTGTCTGCCATATGTATGTGTGTATTTATATCCTTGTTAATATGTGTTTATTGATGTTTATGTTAGGATGTATGTTGATGTTTACTCATGTTTGGATTCTGTTCTGTGCTGAGATGGTGTTGAAGTTACTGATGAAGATATTTTCTTACCCACACGTAGACTGAACGTTCTGAATGTCACTCATGTTGAACTGAGTCATACAGCTGAGCATGTTAGGACAGGCAGATAGCATTCCAAACCCTGGCGGTATTTTAGACCCTATCAAAACCAAACCACAAAATTAATTAACCTTATACAGATCAAACGAACAAGAGACAGACACACACACAGACACAGACACAGACACCATACAAACACACATACACCTACGTATATCCAGATAAGAGAGAGAGAGAGAGAGAGAGAGAGAGAGAGAGAGAGAGAGAGAGAGAGAGAGAGAGAGAGAGAGAGAGAGAGAGAGAGAGAGAGAGAGAGAGAGAGAGAGAGAGAGAGAGAGAGAGAGAGAGAGAGAGAGAGAGAGAGAGAGTACTTACTGCAAATGTCTTTGTATACTTCTTTGTTGTTTCCAATATTTCCACATCCTGTTATTTGGTCAAAGCACGCCATCGCAGTATTAAGTTCACTGGAATCAACAATCAACACATTAAATACTTGTTAATTCAAATTTATAATTTAAATAACTTTATCTCATTTAGTCTATATAATTTTATCACATTTACTCTGTATAACTTTATCCGATTTACTATGTATAACCTTTTATCATTTACTCTATATAACTTTATCTCACTTACTCCACATAATGTATTACATAACAGTTAAAATAGGAAATGAAGAGAAAGTACTAATCTCTGTTATTCACATGAAACCACAGCTGTGTAAAGGACTTGAGGTGTTATGAAACAGTTAAACCAGGAAGTGAAAGTACTAACGTCTGACATCCTGGTGCGTCGAACTTTTTCAGTCTGTTTCCTGCTGAGATCAGTTGGTCAGAACATTGTCTTAACTTGTTGGGACACAAAGCAGCGTCCTGTGCTGCAATCAAATAACAGGAAGCATGCATGTGTGTCATAGTAACAACACAGATATAGGTGTGTGTATGTATGTGTATATAGGAACATATTGTATATGTATGTTTCTATGTATTTGTGTAGGATTATCTTTATTTCAGGATTTGAATATTTATGTATGTCTGATTGGACTCTGCACACAGACAATGTTCAGCATCAACTGACGAGACTCGAACACACGGCACACATTCACCCGCACTCTGAAGGCCGACGACATTACCGTTCAAACTTTGAAAAAGGTTGCTCAATAACCGAACGTAATCATCGCTTCTCTCACGCTGTTTACACGACATTACTTATGTTTCTTACTTATTTATATGATATTACGTATATCACTCACGCTGTTTACACGACATTACTTATGTTTCTTACTTATTTATACGATATCACGTATATCACTCACACTGTTTACACGACATTACTTATGTTTCTTACCTTATGTACAGAATGTTATGTATATATCTCACCCTGTTTACACGACATTACGTATATGTCTCACCTCTTTACACATCATTACATATGTCTCTACTCTGTTTTTACAACATTACATATACTTTGTTTACACAACATTATATGTCTCTTACTCTGTTTTTCACAACACCGTATGTCTTTACTCTGTTTTACAACATTACATATGTCATTACATGTCTCTTACTCTGTTTACACAACACATATGTCTCTTACTCTGTTTACACAACATTACATATGTCTTACTTTGTTTACACAACATTATATGTCTCTTACTCTGTTTGTATGTCTTTGTTTACACAACATTACGTATGTCTTACTCTGTTTACACAACATTACGTATGTCTCTTACTCTGTTTACACAACATTACGTGTGTCTTACTCTGTTTACACAACATTATGTGTTACTCTGTTTACACAACATTACGTATGTCTTTTACTCTGTTTACACAACATTACGTATGTCTTACTCTGTTTACACAACATTACGTATGTCTCTTACTCTGTTTACACAACATTACGTATGTCTTACTCTGTTTACACAACATTACGTATGTCTTACTCTGTTTACACAACATTACGTATGTCTCTTACTCTGTTTACACAACATTACGTATGTCTTACTCTGTTTACACAACATTACGTATGTCTTACTCTGTTTTACGTATGTCTCTTCTGTTTACGTATGTCTGTTTACACAACATTACGTATGTCTCTTACTCTGTTTACACAACATTACGTATGTCTTACTTTGTTTACACAACATTACATGTCTCTTACTCTGTTTTCACAACATTACGTATGTCTCTTACTCTGTTTACACAACATTACGTATGTCTTACTCTGTTTACACAACATTACGTATGTCTCTTACTCTGTTTACACAACATTACGTATGTCTTACTCTGTTTACACAACAACTGTTTTGTGTCTCTTACTCTGTTTACACAACATTACGTATGTCTCTTACTCTGTTTCATTTTACTCTGTTTTTACACAACATTTTACACAACATTACGTGTCTTACTCTGTTTACACAACATTAACATTACTGTGTTTACTCTGTTTACAACATTACGTGTGTCTTACTCTGTTTACTCTGTTTACACAACATTACGTATGTCTCTTACTCTGTTTACACAACATTACGTGTGTCTCTTACTCTGTTTACACAACATTACGTATGTCTTACTCTGTTTACACAACATTACGTATGTCTTTTACTCTGTTTACACAACATTACGTGTGTCTCTTACTCTGTTTACATAATATTACGTGTGTCTTTTACTCTGTTTACACAACATTGCGTATGTCTCTGTTTACACAACATTACGTCTATCTTACTCTGTTTACACAACATTACGTATGTCTTACTCTGTTTACACAACATTACGTATGTCTTACTCTGTTTACACAACATTACGTATGTCTTACTCTGTTTACACAACATTACGTGTGTCTCTTACTCTGTTTACACAACATTACGTATGTCTTACTCTGTTTACACAACATTACGTGTGTCTCTTACTCTGTTTACACAATATTACGTGTGTCTCTTACTCTGTTTACTGTTTACAACATTACGTGTGTGTCTTACTTGTCTACGTATGTCTTTTACTCTGTTTACATAACATTACGTGTGTGTCTTACTCTGTTTTTACACAACATTACATTATGTCTTACTCTGTTTTACACAACATTACGTCTGTTTACATAATATTACGTGTGTCTCTTACTCTGTTTACACAACATTACGTATGTCTTACTCTGTTTACATAACATTACGTGTGTCTCTTACTCTGTTTACACAACATTACGTGTGTCTTACTCTGTTTACATAATATTACGTGTGTCTCTTACTCTGTTTTAACAACATGTCTTTACTCTGTTTACATAATATTACGTGTGTCTTTACTCTGTTTACATAACATTACGTGTGTTTTACTTGTTTACACAACATTACGTCTATCTTACTCTGTTTACACAACATTACGTGTGTCTCTTACAACATTACGTGTGTCTTTCTGTTTCTGTCTCTTACTCTGTTTACAACATTACGTATGTCTTACTCTGTTTATGTCTCTTCTCTGTTTACACATGTTTAAACGTATGTCTCTGACCTTGTTTAAACGAGATTGCATAGGTCGCTTTCGATGTTTACACAGTATTAGGTATATCTCTTACCCTGTTTACAAGGCGCTACATATGTCGTATTAATGAATGCTTGGACTCTTGTTTTTCCGGCAGTCGTCGGGCAGATAATGTTATCAGTACACGATGCCAACGTCTCCACAGTGCTGAAAACACATTTACAAACTTTAGTTTGAAAGAATGATAAACAATACATTTCAGTTAAAAAAAATAAAAAATAAAAATATAAATCAACAGACTATGTTATATGGAAACCAGAGAGAGAGAGAGAGAGAGAGAGAGAGAGAGAGAGAGAGAGAGAGAGAGAGAGAGAGAGAGAGAGAGAGAGAGAGAGAGAGAGAGAGAGAGAGAGAGAGAGAGAGAGAGAGAGAGAGAGAGAGAGAGAGAGATGGATGGCTCAGTACATTTATGGATGGACAGTAGAAAGAAAGAAAGAAATACAGACAGATAGATAGATAGATAGATAGATAGATAGATAGATAGATAGATAGATAGATAGATAGATAGATAGATAGATAGATAGATAGATAGATAGATAGATAGATAGATAGATAGATAGATAGATAGATAGATAGATAGATAGATAGATAGATAGATAGATAGATAGATAGATAGATAGATAGATAGATAGATGATAAAGAGAGAGACAGATAGGCAGATGATAGCAGACAGACAAACAGATGGATAGATTGATGGATGAATGTAATATAGGACTGAAAGGTAAGTGGACTGACGGACAAGCAGACACATACAGAGATATATATTAAAGGACGCACAGATTTTCTCGCTTAATTTACCTGCAGTTCCACGAAAGATCACACTCTTTCGACAGTATTGCCTTACATTCCTCGAAATCAGCATTGTCTAAAAATTGCAAGTATATAAAAAATCAGTTATTTGTGAAGTGGCCCAAACATTCTGCTTTGTATTCACTCCAGTCATAAACTTTGTTAGAACTTGTGCCAGAACGTATGTCAGAATATTTGTCAACAGGTATCAGAATCTTAATAGTAAGTGGTTATAAAGAGTATTTCAGTTAATAGAATTCACGCTGACAGTATTATTTTTAAAAGTGAATTACCTCCCTTGCATATATTTGAACCGTAAACAGCGACTAGATTTCCGACTGCATTTTTTGGCGTGATTTTCTTGTTTGTACACTTCTCAGTTATCTGCCCTTTTATACAAGTCAAATAATTCCCTACAAGTCTTAAAGAAAAATATTTTATAAAGATGAGAAAAATAATAATAATAATAATAAAAAGTATTTCTTTTTATAAAATGTCTTTTACATTTTAAAAAGTATTTAATATTAATGGTTATTATTAAGAAACAAGTTTATTTTGTGTTTGTCTCAATTTCCTAACCCTCGCGTGCCATATTTTCATGCATGTAAGATAATTAAAGACTTATAGAGAAATGAACAAGGAGATGTATTTGATGTATTTATACTGTTATCAACACAGTAAAGATGTGAAATGATCACGTGTACTTACGAACAATACTTCGTGTATTCTTGTTTAAAAAGATGACCACTGGCGACTGTGAATTCGGCCACGCACTGACCATATATTGCTGTCGCACACGCAGTAATGTCACTTTCTGAAACGAAAACCATTCCTTTCTGTTAGTTGCTGCCTTCTTTTTTTTTTCTTTTTTTAACTATTATTTTTCTTTATTTTATTTCTCTATTATTCGTTTTTGTTTTTTATGATTATGATTATTTTTAAAGAGAGACAGATATGAAGTGAGTATAACAAAATATAAATAAATGCATTATAAAATGTATCCGACATTTCCGCTATATTAATGTGTACAGACAGCAGTTTAAATGAGTTTAACTGCATTTGGCAAACAACCTTTGATAGTGGCAGTAGGAACAACAACAACAACAACAACAACAACATTATTATTATTATTATTACTAACTTAACTCCCCGTTTTATGTATATTTTTGAATACGATGCTAGAAAACCAATGAAACAATTTGTTGTGGCGAAATGAATAAAATAAAATAAAACCAGTTTAACTAACATTACTCTAAAACATAAACGAATTATAAATAACAGAAAACTATTAATATCTGTTCACACCAAAAGATAAAATTATTAATTTATTAACAAACTAAGATAAATGTGCAGCACGCATGACTAAACAGGAGAAAAACAGGTGAAGCGAGAAAATCACGAAACTGATTTGAAATTTACCTGTTATCCCGCAGCTGCTGTAGTAGGCGTTGCGAACCTCTGCAGCTCTGGCGTTCGCAATGTCGCTGTCGTTGCCACTGTAACAGTTCAGTTTGTTGCTGTCCAGACAGAAGATTAACTCACTGGTCAGTCTGAACAAAGATACAACGTGATATATACAAAGATACAACTTGATATATGCAAAGATATAACTTGATATATACAAAGATACAACGTGATATATACAAAGATATAACTTGATATATACAAAGATACAACTTGATATATACAAAGATACAACGTGATATATACAAAGATATAACTTGATATATACAAAGATATAACTTGATATATACACAGATATAACTTGATATACACAAAAATATAATTTGATATATACAAAGATATAACTTGATATATACACAGATATAACTTGATATATACAAAGATATAACTTGATATATACAAAGATATAACTTGATATATACAAAGATATAACTTGATATATATAAAGATACAACTTGATATACACAAAGATATAACTTGATATATACAAAGATATAACTTGATATATGCAAAGATATAACTTGATATATATAAACAAAGATATAACTTCATATATACAAAGATACAACTTGATATATACACAAATATAACGATATATACAAAAATATAAACTGATATATACACAGATATAACTTGATATATACACATATACACAAATATAACTTGATATACACAACGATATAACTTGATTATATAACATATACAAAGATTATAACTTGATATAATACACATATATAAAAAAATAACGATATATACACATACATATATAACTTGATAAATACATTTACACATATATAACTTGATATATATACATATTCAAAGATTATAACTTGATATATACACATATACACAGATATAACTTGATACATACAAAGATTTAACTTGATATATACACATACACAAAAATATAACTTGACATATATACACACACATCTACAAACATATAACCTGATATGCATACACATATATGTATATATTCAGATATACATACAGACACACATGCATACATACATACATATATACATTCAAACCTATAAACATATATACGCACATTATATGTATGCATATACATACGCATACACACACATATACACACAGATACACACATACATATATTTATGTATACAAATATATATATACACACATACGCACATCATCTATATACTTATATCCATATATATCAAAATACACACAAAGCTAGATACAAATACGTTTGCATACAAAGACACACACACATGTACTATATGCTCACACACACACACATGTACTATATGCTCACACACACACACATGTACTATATGCTCACACACACACACACGTACTATATGCTCACACACACACACATGTACTATATACTCACACACACACACATGTACTATATGCTCACACACACACACACATGTACTATATGCTCACACACACACACACACATGTACTATATGCTAACACACACACACATGTACTATATGCTCACACACACACACACACACGTACTATATGCTCACACACACACACACACACACGTACTATATGCTCACACACACACACGTACTATATGCTCACACACACACACATGTACTATATATACTCACACACACACACATGTACTATATGCTCACACACACACACACACACGTACTATATGCTCACACACACACATGTACTATATGCTCACACACACACACATGTACTATATGCTCACACACACACACATGTACTATATGCTCACACACACACACACACATGTACTATATGCTAATAACACACACACACATGTACTATATGCTCACACACACACACACACATGTACTATATGCTCACACACACACATGTACTATATGCTCACACACACACACACACACGTACTATATGCTAACACACACACACATGTACTATATGCTCACACACACACACACACATGTACTATATGCTAACACACACACACATGTACTATATGCTCTCACACACACACACACGTACTATATGCTCTCACACACACACACACATGTACTACATGCTCACACACACACACACACGTACTATATGCTCACACACACACATGTACTATATGCTCACACACACACATACATGTACTACATGCTCACACACACACACACACGTACTATATGCTCACACACACACATGTACTATATGCTCACACACACACACACATGTACTACATGCTCACACACACACACACACACGTACTATATGCACACACACACACACGTACTATATGCTCACACACACACACACACACGTACTATATGCTCACACACACACACATGTACTATATGCTCTCACACACACACACACATGTACTATATGCTCACACACACACACACACGTACTATATGCTCACACACACACACACACATGTACTATATGCTCACACACACACGTACTATATGCTCACACACACACACACATGTACTATATAATCACACACACACATGTACTATATGCTCACACACACACACACACACACACGTACTATATGCTCCACACACACACATGTACTATATGCTCACACACACACACACATGTACTATATGCTCACACACACACACATGTACTATATGCTCACACACACACACACACATGTACTATATGCTAACACACACACACATGTACTATATGCTCACACACACACACACATGTACTATATGCTCACACACACACATGTACTATATGCTCACACACACACACACACACGTACTATATGCTAACACACACATGTATTATATATGCTCACACACACACACACACACATGTACTATATGCTCTCACACACACACACACACATGTACTATATGCTCACACACACACACACACACGTACTATATATTTCACACACACACATGTACTATATGCTCACACACACACACACACACACATGTACTATATGCTCACACACACACATGTACTATATACTCACACACACACACACACATGTACTATATGCTCACACACACACATGTACTATATATCACACACACACACACACATGTACTATATGCTCACACACACACATGTACTATATGCTCACACACACACACACACACACGTACTATATGCTCACACACACACACATGTACTATATGCTCACACACACACACATGTACTATATGCTCACACACACACACACGTACTATATGCTAACACACACACACACATGTACTATATGCCTCACACACACACACACACACACACGTACTATATGTTTCACACACACACACACACTATACACACACACACACGTACTATATGCTCACACACACACACATGTACACTATATGCTCACACACACACACACACCATGTACTACATGCTCACACACACACACACACACATGTACTATATGCTCACACACACACACACACATGTACTATATATAACAACACACATGTACTATATGCTCACACACACACACACACATATGTACGATATGCTCAACACACACACACACACATCAATACGATATGCTCACACACATACACACACATGTACTATATGCTCACAACATCATCACATGTACTATATATGCTCACATAACACACACACACACATGTACTATATAATCACACACACACACATGTACTATATAATCACACACACACACACACATGTACTATATATTCTCACATCACACACACACACATGTACTATATGCTCACACACACACACACACACACTATATAATCACACACACACACACATGTACTATATGCTCACACACACACACACACACATGTACTATATGCTCACACACACACACACACATGTACTATCACACACACACACACACATGTACTATATGCTCACACACACACACACACATGTACTATATGCTCACACACACACACACACATGTACTATATACTCACACACACACACACACATGTACTATATATCACACACACACACACACACATGTACTATATACTCACACACACACACATGTACTATATGCTCACACACACACACACACACATGTACTATATGCTCACACACACACACACATGTACTATATACTCACACACACACACATGTACGTTCACACACACACACACACACATGTACTATATACTCACACACACACACACATGTACTATATATATACACACACACACACATGTACTATATACTCACACACACACACACACATGTATATATATACACACACACACACATGTACTATATATTCACACACACACACATGTACTATATACTATCACACACACACACACACATGTACTATATATCACACACACACACACATGTACTATATACACACACACACATACACACACACACATGTATGTACCATATATACTCACACACACACACACACATGTACTATATACACACACACACATACATATATATACACACACACACATGTACTATATACTCACACACACACACATGTACTATATAAATTCACACACACACACACACATGTACTATATACTCACACACACACACATGTACTATATGCTCACACACACACACACACACACACATGTACTATATACTCACACACACACACACATGTACTATATACTATTATATCACACACACACACATGTACTATATAATATATACATCACACACACACACATGTACTATATATACTCACACACACACATGTACTATATACTACATACACACACACACACACATGTACTATATCACACACACACACACATGTACTATATCACACACACACACACGTACTATATGCTCACACACACACACACACACATGTACTATATACTCACACACACACACACACATGTACTATATACTCACACACACACACATGTACTATATGCTCACACACACACACACACATGTACTATATACTCACACACACACACATGTACTATATACTCACACACACACACACACACATGTACTATATATCACACACACACACACACATACTATATATACACACACACACACACACATGTACTATATGCACATGTACACACACACACACACATGTACTATATGCTCACACACACACATGTACTATATACACACACACACACACACACACACACATGTACTATATGCTCACACACACACATGTACTATATGCTCACACACACACACACACACATGTACTATATGCTCACACACACACACACACATGTACTATATATCAACACACACACACACACATGTACTATATGCTCAACACACACACACACATGTACTATATGCTCACACACACACATGTACTATATATCACACACACACACACACACATGTACTATATACTCACACACACACACGTACTATATACTCACACACACACACACATGTACTATATACTCACACACACACACACACACACACACGTACTATATACTCACACACACACACACGTACTATATATGCTCACACACACACACATGTACTATATGCTCACACACACACACACACATGTACTATATGCTCACACACACACACACATGTACTATATACTCAACACACACACACACACACGTACTATATGCTCACACACACACACACACACACACGTACTATATATACACACACACACACGTACTATATGCTCACACACACACACACATGTACTATATGCTCACACACACACACACACACATGTATATGCCACACACACACACACGTACTATATATCACACACACACACACATGTACTATATATCACACACACACACATGTACTATATCCACACACACACACACACAAACACACGTACTATATATACACACACACATGTACTATATACTCACACACACACACACATACACACACACACATGTACTATATATACACACACACACACACACATGTACTATATGCTCACACACACACACACACACACACACATGTACATATATAATATACACACACACACACACACACGTACTATACACACACACACACGTACTATATACTACACACACACACACACGTACTATATATACACACACACACACACGTACTATATATACACACACACACACATAAAAATTTATATACACACACACACAACACTATATATATACACACACACACACACACGTACTATATATCACATACACACACACACACGTACTATATACTCACACACACACACACACGTACTATATATACAACACACACGCACTATATGTATATATACACACACACACGTACTATATACACACACACATACACACACACATGTACTATATATACACACATGTACCATACATGTACTATATAATACACACACGTATATACTATACACACACATACACACACACATGTACTATATATACACAATACTATATATACACACACACATACACACACACATACATATATACTATATATACATACACACACACACGTACTATATATTCATCACACACACACACATGTACTATATACACACACACGTACTATATACACACACATACACACAATATACATGTACTATATACACACACACACACACACACACACACGTACTATATACACACACACACATATACACATGTACTATACACACACACACACACACGTACTATATATACACACACACATACATGTACTATATATCACACACGTACTATATACTCACACATGTACTATATACTCACACACACACACACACACACACACACACGTACTATATACTCACACACACACATGTACTATATACTCACACAAAAACACACACACACGTACTATATACTCACACACGTACTATCTACTCACACATGTACTATATACTCACACACACACACGCACACACACACACACGTACTATATACTCACACAATACACACATGTACTATATACTCACACACACACACACACACACGTATTATATATATCACACACGTACTATATACTCACACATGTACTTATATACTCACACACGTATATATATACACACAAACACACACACACATATATATATATACACACACACACACATGTACTATATAATCACACACACACACACACACATGTACTATATCCTCACACACACACACACACAGACGTACTATATACTCATACACACACACATGTACTATATATCACACACACACACACACACACACGTATATATATACTCACACACGCAATATATATACTCACACATGTACTATATACTCACACACGTACTATATAATTCACACAAACACACACACACATGTACTATATAATTCACACACACACACACATGTACTAAATATATATCACACACACACACACATGTACTATATCCTCACACACACACACACAGACGTACTATATATACTCACACACACACACATGTACTATATACTCACACACACACACACACACACACACATGTACTATATACTCTCACACACACACACATGTACTATATGCTCACACACGCACACACACACACATGTACTATATACTGACACACACACACACACACACGCACACACACACACACACGTACTATATACTCACACACACACGTACTATATACTCACACACACACACATGTACTATATACACACACACACACGTACTATATACACACACAATACACACACACATGTACTATATACTCACACACACACACACACACACGTACTATATACTCACACACGTACTATATGCTCACACACACACACACACACGTACTATATACTAACACATACTGAGTGTTATTAAGTGAGTCTTACCCGCAGTATTCTGTGCTGCTGCTGTCTACAGCCGCTCGTAGAGCCGCCGTCTCCGAGCACGTAGACAAACACTGCAACGTACTCGTAGTATCTGCAACAAAACAACACGTCAGTGTTACTGTGTTTACCTTTACACCATAAACACATCAGTGTTACTGTGTTTACCTTTACACCATAAACACATCAGTATTACTGTGTTTACCTTTACACCATAAACACATCAGTGTTACTGTGTTAACTTTTACAACATAAACACATCAGTGTTACTGTGTTAACTTTTACAACATAAACACATCAGTGTTACTGTGTTTACCTTTACACCATAAACACATCAGTATTACTGTGTTTACTTTTACACCATAAACACATCAGTATTACTGTGTTTACCTTTACACCATAAACACATCAGTATTACTGTGTTTACTTTTACACCATAAACACATCAGTATTACTGTGTTTACTTTTAGAACATAAACACATCAGTATTACTGTGTTTACCTTTACACCATAAACACATCAGTGTTACTGTGTGTATTTTTACACAATAAACACATCAGTATTACTGTGTTTACCTTTACACCATAAACACATCAGTGTTACTGTGTTTACCTTTACACCATAAACACATCAGTGTTACTGGGTTTTTTTTACAACATAAACACATCAGTGTTACTGGGTTTACCTTTACACCATAAACACACCAGTATTACTGTGTTTACCTTTACACCATAAACACACCAGTGTTACTGTGTGTATTTTTACACAATAAACACATCAGAGTTACTGTGTTTATTTGTACAATACAGACAGTCACTGACTTACGACCTGCGCGACTTAAGCTTGTCTGACTTTCCACCAGTGCAACTTACGACTGCTAGATGACGTATATGTTAGACACTGGTGATTAAGACAGTCACAGTTTATAAACTGTCTCATAAATCGGATGCATAACCAATGGGAGAGTAGCGTGTTTATTTGCACGAACTCAGGCAACTAACGCGCGGTGTAAAGGTTTTCAAAAGAGGATATTATTTTCAGTTGAAAAGAATCACGAAGTAACACAGCACGTTACTGTAACATATCGGGGGGAGTATTTCGGTCGCAGTACTTTGTTTGTTTTACCAAAAATATAAAAATATTTAGGCCACGGTAACAGCTATGTATAGTGTAAATATTTTATTTCAGTTTGTTAATATTTTCATTTAAAACAAATAACTAAATAGCTTTATGTTTATTATATTTAAATATTTAATACAGTTTAAGACATTGAAAAATCAAATCTAAACGTAATTTCATTTATTAATTATTTCATATTTTTGTATGGTGACTGAAACTTGTTGTATGAATGCAGTTTATCAGATTATTATATTTTTTTACATTATTAGATTTCTGACAGCAGATATGTCGAGGGTCTAATGGTGAACTGAAGCGGTAATGTGATATATATTTCAAAATAAAGTATATAATTTACATAACATTTTAAAATTATAACCAAAAAGTAAATTTAAATGTAAGTATATTTTACAACTAACTGTTGATAAACAGGAAATATCTAAAATATTTTATATAATATAAAAATAACTGTGATAAATATAGAAATTATTTTACATTATATTTCGTTCTGACATATATATTTAAATTATTCTAGTTTAATGCAAAAATATTGTATTAGGTATATTTTTTATTAATTGTTGACAAATGTAAAAATTATTTTATATTATACTGTTAAGAAAACGTGGAGAAAATACAAACAAAAACTAGCACACAGTCAAAAGAACATACTAAAGAATATAGAAATGAATGAAAAAAAAAAAAACGAAGATAAAAACACATGAATAAACAAACAAACGAATATGAAAAAAATATGAATGATGAAAAAAACACTGACAAACGGATATAAAGACAAAAAATAAACAAATACAAATAAACAAACAAACAAAAGAATATAAAACAAATGAGTAAACAAACAAATAAGCAATCAAACAAATACGAAAAAAATGAATGAAGAAACAACCACGCAACCAAACAACGAACAAAAAACAACAACACAGAAAGAAGTAAACAAAGAAAGGAATGTGCAAACAAATGAAAGAACAGCAGACAAATGGATGAAAAAAGAAATGAATAAAAACAAACAAACAAAAACTAAAACAAATCAACGAAGAAACAAACGAATATACAGAAAAACATTCGAACGAAGGAATAAACAAATTAATAACAAATCAATAAGCAAACAAACACAACAAAATAAATACTACACTAAAATATTACAGATACAAATAATTTGCAATTAATAAATTTTTGTTTAACAAAATCAGATTATGTTTAACATTTAAAAATATTATAGGAATGTTTACCTTGACAAAATCATTTTTTGTCCTCCGAGTTGCTTTTCTAGGCCAAAAACCTGACTAAAATGATAGGAATAATATAGACCTTGACTAAATTTTAAATTTAGATTTATACAATAACAAAATCCTCCGAGTTCTGATTGTTCAGTAGTAAATATAATCTGGACATGTGTAAAAACCATTTACTTATGTATTAATAACACGCCAGGGTTCATATACATATATACGTAACTAAGGAATATAATATAAAACCACAAAGGATAAATTTCCACTTAAATCATAAATAATAGATTTGCCTTCAATCTGTACGTGTTAGTGTCTGTACGTGTGTATCTTAGTAGATATATTTTTCCTTTTTTACAATCTATGACATAAAAGTACTCAGGTCAAGATAGTATTTCTATCTATTAAACATTTTATACTGATTATGCATCGAATTTATCAGTAAAACAAGTAACTAAAACAATTAGTTTTATGTTTATAATATTTAAATATTTAATACAGTTGAAAACATTGAAAAACCAAATCTAAACTGAATTACATTTGCTATGTGAATGCAGTTTATCAGATTATTATATTTTTATACATTATTCGATTTCTGACAAGCGATAAATCGATAAATCGTGGTTCATAGTATACAGTATACACATACTCTGAGTATAATGTTTGATTCACAAGGTCATCTGAGATAATCTGTACATACCTGAAGCTGTGAGAAGAATAGCGGCTGTTATGATGTATAAAACGTCCATGTTTGCTGTGTGCAGGTTGGTGACCGCCTGGACGAAATGTCAGCCTTGTGCTGGACACCTGTGTCTTACTCACTGACCGGAACAAATGATTCACGTAAAATCCGCCAGCAAACCTGTTTACCTGCTACGCACCTTCTCACGTGCTTCATTGATTAGACACTTTCTAATGATAGTTTCTGCCAGTTACCTGAGTTCTTAATGTCGTAATACTACTGACACGCTCGCGCACACACAAACACACCCAGGTACACACCCAGGTACACACACAATACAACACAGTGGTGCATTCACACACAAACACACCCAGGTACATACACAATACAACACAGTGGTGCATTCACACACAAACACACCCAGGTACACACCCAGGTACATACACAATACAACACAGTGGTGCATTCACACACAAACACACCCAGGTACATACACAATACAACACAGTGGTGCATTCACACACAAACACACCCAGGTACACACACAATACAACACAGTGGTGCATTCACACACAAACACACCCAGGCACTTACACAATACAACACAGTGGTGCATTCACACACAAGCGCGCGCGCACAGTCACACACACACACACACAAACAAACACATACACACACAGGTACTCACACACACGCACGCGCGCACACATATATAAAAGACCCTCGACTTATCTGCTGGTCAGAAATCGAATAATGTATAAAAATAAAATAATCTGATAAACTGCATTCACACAACAAGTTTCAGTCACCTGAAAAATAAATGAAATAATTAATAAATGTAATTCAGTTTAGATTTGGTTTTTCAATGTTTTCAACTGCATTAAATATTTAAATATTATAAACATAAAACTAATTGTTTTAGTTACTTGTTTTACTGATAAATTCGATGCGTAATCAATATAAAATGTTTAATAGATAGAAATACTACCTTGACCTAAGTACTTTTATGTCATAGATTGTAAAAAAGGAAAAATATATCTACTAAGATACACACGTACAGACACTAACACATATATACACGCTCACTAGATATGTACGCAAAGTATATTACATTGCATTTATATTATGTTATTTTATATCATATCTTTTCTTATTTTATTGTTTGTATTACATTAGGTTACGAGATATATATATATATATATATATATATATATATATAAACATCCAAGCACAGATATACATATACAGAGATACATACATATATACATATTTACACATACAGACACAATAATATTTATCCTTTATGCAGTATGACAATCAGTGACAACAGTATGTCAGTTATCATAGTTCTCAGTTATATTGAAGGCAAATCTATTATTTATGATTTAGGTGGAAATTTAGCTTCTGTGGTCTATATTATAGTCCTGTGTAACTGTACCCTGGCGTGTTATTAAAGTAAGTAAATGGTTTTTGTGTCCAGATTATATACTACTGAACACGAACTCGGAGGATTTTGTTATTGTATAAGAAATTAATGTCAAGGTCACACGATTCCTATCATTTCAGTCAGGTTTTTGGCCTAGAGCTTAGACAAAAACATGATTTTGTTAAACATAAAAATATTATTAAATGCAAATTATTTTATCTGTAATATTTTAGTGTAATATTTATTTTGTTGTGTTTGTTTGCTTATTGATTTGTTATTAATTTGTTTATTCCTTCGTTCGAATGTTTTTCTGTATATTCGTTTGTTTCTTCGTTGATTTGTTTTAGTTTTTGTTTGTTTGTTTGTATAAGTGTTTTTTTTTCTTTCTTTCTTTTTACATCCATTCCTTTCTTTGTTTACTTCTTTCTGTGTTGTTGTTTTCTGTTCGTTGTTTGGTTGCGTGGTTGTTTCTTCATTCATTTTTTTCGTATTTGTTTGATTGCTTATTTGTTTGTTTACTCATTTGTTTTATATTCATTTGTTTGTTTGTTTATTTGTTTTTGTTTATTTTTTGTTTTTATATCCGTTTGCCAGTCTTTTTTTCATCATTCATTTTTTTTATATTCGTTTGTTTGTTTATTCATGTGTTTTTATCTTCGTTTTTTTTTAGTTTTTTTTTTTTGTTCATTCATTTCTATATTCTTTAGTATGTTCTTTTGACTGTGTGCTAGTTTTTGTTTGTATTTTCTCCAACTTTTCTTAATAGTGTAATATAAAATAATTTTTACATTTGTCAACAATTAATAAAAAATATACCTAATAAAATATTTTTACATTACACTAGAATAAATTAAATATATATGACAGAAAGAAAAATAATTTCTATATTTATCACAATTATTATTTATATTACGTAAAATGTTTAAGATGTTTCCCATTTATCAACTGTTAGTTGTTTGTTTATGATTATTAGTATTATTAATTATTATTATTATATCCATTTGTTAGTAATTTTTCATCATTCATTTATATTCATATTCTTTTGTTTATTTGTTTATTCATTTATTTCATATTCGTTTGTTTGTTTATTCAGCCATTATTCGTTAGTATCCACGATTTTATTTGTCACTGTTTCTGGTTTTTATTCTTTTTTTTTTTTTTCTTTCTATCTTTTTTTTTTTTTTTTTTAATTTAATTTTTTTTGTTTTCTCTTTCGTTTCTTTTATAAGTTATTACTGTGAGTAAAATATGAAGTTTTTCACTATTTTTAATGTTACTTATTTCGTCTTGCACTCATTGTCTATGGGAAAGCAAGCATAAGGAAAAGTGTTGAAATTTTGTGAAGTGGTGGAGAGTGAGTTTTTGCTCATTGTTTGTATATTTAAAACATGAGCAGAAACAGTCGATGTCTTCATTCAGTTTTCTCAGTTGAAAAATTCTACAGCAGACTGAGGTGTCATGGCTACGTACTGTATTCACAGTGAATAACCGATTTCATTTCTTTATTTTCACCTATCCACTGAACACTAATTCTTCTAAACGTGGTGTCTGCTTAACCCTCTGTCAAGTCTGTCTGTTAGCGTGTTAGTAAGTTAGTCAGAGAAAGCTGAAGTCATTCTACGTATCCCGACTGAAGCAGACACGAACATGCTGTGTTACTACTCCATATCCATTTATTGCTGTTATTATTATGTATATATTAATACGTACTTTTCTCTTCTGAGCCTGAGTAATCACAGTCACAGTGGATGATGATCTGATAATAAGAAAAACCGGTTTGTAGGGGAAGCGAGACACGAGAGCACTGGACCGCATCGCGAACACAATGAACGTCGTTTTAAAACATTATTTTCATCTTTGTGTGTCGAGGTGACAACAATAACAAGACGTGTACGACATTTTGTAAGGTAAGAAAAACACATCTGTTTAATCAGCGAATACTTTGTTTTACGAAACTCAAAAACTTCAGTCGTTATCAGTATTTCAGTAGTATTATACACATTATTACTTTTCAAAACTGTTTAATTATTTTTGTCGTGCTTCTTCTTTGTGTGTTGAGAGAGAGAGAGAGAGAGAGAGAGAGAGAGAGAGAGAGAGAGAGAGAGAGAGAGAGAGAGAGAGAGTTTTATAATGATTTTCATTTAACAGTTCACTAAAGACATTTTTATTGCCTGAAATGACGTCATACATATTGTTAAAAACCATAGCGATAATGCGAAAGGAAACTCATTGCCGTAACACCATATGTTATTCTTTTTCTACCAGCAGTAATGGAGATTTTACATTTAAATGTCACTTTTCAATATTCAGTTAACAGAGCTGGCTTTGAAAACGTCACCAAACATTTAAATGTCGCTTTTCAATATTCAGTTAACAGAGCTGGCTTTGAAAACGTCACCAAACATTTAAATGTCGCTTTTCAATATTCAGTTAACAGAGCTGGCTTTGAAAACGTCACCAAACATTTAACTGTCGTTGAGCGGTCACTGAATATAATCAGTGACGTGTGATAAAGAAAAGACAATAAAAAACTTAGTGTTTGTGCCGTTGTATTGTTGTTTTTATTACTTTTGTTTTTGTTGTCGCTGTTGTAGTTCCAGCTGCTGCTGTTGCTGTTATCATCATCATCATCATCATCATCATTATTATTATTATTATTATTATTATTACTACTAGTAGTACAACTACAACTACAACTACTACTACTATTTTACTACTTGTTCAAACAGTTGCATTTGTGTTTATTATTAATATGACTACTGAACTGAATAAAATCTGTGCAATTTTTATTGTTTCAATTAGATTAATAATAGTTTTACTCAGTCTTAATTAAAACTATAATTTTAAAGTGTAAATACATTTTTACTGTTTCAGTTATTGTGTTTTTTTTCTGTCTTTCAGTTAAATCCAGTCTTTAATTATGTTTCAGTATCACAGGTTTACTGTTTAACGTTTTATCTTTTGTTGTTTGAAATAAATCTAAGGTAATATACTGTTTAAATTACACCAATGTTTTAACAGTTTGAATTACATCTACATCTTTACCTTTTCAATTACATCTACATCTTTACCTTTTGAATTAAATATATGATAGTTTTACTGTTTGAATTAGGTCTATGACAGTTTTACTATTTTTGTTATACTAAACTCATATATCGCAATCTCAAAAAACTTAAAAGATACATATTTGTTGTTTTTTTTCCTTTTTCTTAATGCAGTAGACCTGTAGGTGACAGGAATATGTTCAGTGTGTGTTTGTAGGTGACAGGAATATGTTCAGTGTGTGTTTGTATGTGACAGGAATATGTTCAGTGTGTGTTGAAATCAAAATGGCACACGCCCTTGGTTTCGTTTGAATGTATTTATCGTAGTAAGAAATACATTTAAATTTAAGACATTAAACATCAGACTAGGATGATATTTGATGGATTAATGGTTGTGTAATGGGACAACATGCTGTTCAACAAGTCTATCTGTCTGCCATATGTAAAATCAGCTTGATTTTTTAATGTATTATTAGAAATAACAGCGAGGAGATCCCTATTGAATAATAATAATAATAAAAATAATATTAACAATAATAGTAATAATAATAATAATCACAAAAACAACATCATCATCATCAACAACAACAATAATAATAATAATCATTATCATCATCATAATAACAACATCATCAACAACAACAACAAGAATAATGATAATAGTAATGTATTAGTAATGAAATGACTATAAGATGATAATGATAAAACTAAAACAAAAAATAATAATAATACTAATAATAATGATGATGATGATGATGATGATGATATCAATAATAATAACAGGAGCATCCTATCCATTAGAATATAACATTTGTCTTCTTCTTTTCTTTTTCATCTTTTTCTTCTTCTTCTTCTTATTATTATTACTTTCACCATCATCATCAACATCATCATCATCATCATCATGTGCATATTTATGTATGTATGTATGTATGTATGTATGTATGTATGTATGTATGTATGTATATGTTAGTGTGTGTCTGAGTGTGATGTGTATTAATGTAAGAAAACACATATTCACATTATATGTTTATCAGTAAAACTAATAAAAAAAAACTTTTTTTGTTATTTTTTTACAGAATACTGAAACATACACCTTTAATGTCTAGTGATTTGTGTCACATTTCTTAACAATATTTGTTTTGTTTTGTATTTAGTTTTCATAGACGTGGGGGCATATCTGATAAAAGTAATCTGAGGTAACTATATATTCAACCTCGTTTCACAAACACAGCTCCTTAGACAAACTGTCAGGCTTTTAACATAAAAAAACTGGAAAATATTTTATTTTCCTCTTTTCAACGCCTGGTTTAAAACGAGTTTTGAATTTGAACGCAAGCTTTATGAGTGCGAAACGGTTGGCTTAATAAATGATTTTGATAATGCAGCTACACAAAAGACTAGGTAGCTGGGACGAATGTTTACATCAGTTTAACAACAGATAATTTAATCCCCTCTTAGACTATTTCATTCTGGGAAACAGACAAAGACATCGCTGTTTATAGGGTGATCGTTTTTCTTGTTTTTTGCTCCAGGCCTATGGCTTTGTATCGTGTTCTGTGTATGTTGGTTTGTGTTGTGTTGTGTATGTTATGTTATGTTATGTTGTGTTGTGTTATATTATGTTGAGTTGTGTTATGCGTATGTTGCTTTGTGTTGTGTATGTTTTTTGTGTTATGTTGTGGTGTGTTGTGTTATGTTGAGTTGTGTTGTATGGTCTTGTCTTATGCTGTGTTGTGCTGTGTTGTGTTGTGTATCATCTGTTGTTTTATGCATGTTATGTTGCGTTGTTTTATTTTGTGTTGTATATGTTGTGTTGTCTTGTGTCGTATTCTATTGTGTTATATATTGCTATGTTATGTAGTGTTGTGGCTTTTATGCTGCTGTATATTATCTTTTGATGTGATCTGTCGGGTTTTATTTAATGTTAGCGCCTTATCATGAACAAGATATGTAATTATTAATTTGTGTGTGCATTCTTTGAAATCTCCTAGCAGAAATACCTGCAACCAAATACAAAATAACAACTGAGTGTCCTCTTTAAACAAAACAACCCCAAACAAACAAACCAACAAAAAGCATTAAACAATTATCAATAACTAATAAAAAGAAAAATGAACAATAACAACAACAAAAACACATAAAAAACACCAACAAAAACCCAAAAGCCACGAAAAAGAATAATTAAAAAAGTTAAATAACAATAAAAAAAAAAACATACAAAAAAACACAAAAAAAACAAACAACAAACAAACAGCAGAAGCAAACAGCAGAAGCAAACAGCAGAAACAAACAGCAGAAGCAAACAGCAGAAACAAACAGCAGAAACAAACAGCAGAAGCAAACAGCAGAAACAAGCAGCAGAAACAAGCAGCAGGTCATGACAACTCTCCTGCAATGTAAAACAACTGTACTGGAACATGCGATGAATTAATTTTAGTTTTCTCAGTATGGTTTCGTAATGGAAACAATAAAATCTATTCATTCTGACATTTAATTTTCCCTTTCTTTAACTGATGTCAAATTCGTATTTTTTTTTTTTTTTTTTTTTTAAACAGCTTTCTTTCCATAGGGTTTGTACGATTTTCATTTATCACTGGATGTCTGCAGTTTTCTGCGCATGACTGACGACTAAAAGTGCATTATTCAAACTATTCTCTAATGGAGTGAAAACATTTTCAAAACAGTTCTTGACATGACAAAAACACAAATGTTGCAGAAAGTGACGCATCATTAAAGTGACAGGGAAGGAAAATAAATAAATAACAAAATATAACGTTACGCATCATTACATATGTAAGTAAGTAAATATACAGTTTATCATAAATGAATACATAGATATGTGTGTTAATTTATTTATTTATTTATTGTAATTTATATATATAAAGTTAAGAAGAGACAGAAATGAGAAATGTTGTTTTCGAATTAAACTGATTAATAACTGGAGACTGTTACACAATTTTAAAAACAGAAAATAATTATAAAATGTTTGTGAAAAACTTAGTAGTGTGAATAATTAAGAATATTGTCTTACAGGTACGTACCTGATATCTGTTGTCATGTGTGTGGGGGGTTACTATGCTGGGGGGTTACTATGCTGTCTAATAATGTATGTAAACGATCATAAATGATTTAGATACATAAAATGTAAAACTAACAAATATTTGAACAAAAACCTCCAACAAATTTCAAGTCCTGATCTCTGTGATAGCTGGTATAATTTGTTTTGCCTTTGGATTATAAGTAAACAAACAAAGAAATAAATAAGAAATAAATAGATAGGTAGATAGATAGATAGGTAGATAGATGATAGATAGATGAGATGGTACGGATCAGTGAATAACAAAACAAACATTTACTGAATATTTGAGTATTTCTGGGATGGTGTAGATTTTTTTCGTTAGTGAACTTTGTGTGTCAGTTTATGGTTCAGTAACGAAACGCGAACATCTAGTTGATCTGTGAATGTAAAAATCATATTTACTTGTCTGCTCTCTCTCTCTCTCTCTCTCTCTCTCTCTCTCTCTCTCTCTCTCTCTCTCTCTCTCTCTCTCTCTCTCTCTCTCTCTCACACACACACACACACACACACACACAAACACACAAATACTATCATCATCAACATCATCATTATTATTATCATCATCATCAGTGATCATCATCATTATATAATAAAAACGCACAAATTTAACTTCATCTCAAAATATTTTGCATTTTTATATATATTTATATATATTTTTTATAGATTTTATATATATATAATTATATAATTATTACGTGAGGAGTTCTTGTTATCACATAATTGGCTAAATAGCAGTAATAGTTATTCAATATTATTTTGACAGTGAAGTACAAACAGTAAAGAAATAATTATAAGTGCGTACACACATGCGCCACTACATACGCACACCTACTCATAATCGTACATATAAACACGCACACATACATTTGAATAACAACCACATTCATCTGTGTATCAATTAACAAAAAAATTTTTTTTTATTTTATCATTAAATTGTATACGTTCCTTCAAATTAATAAATATTAATATCTTATATCTCAGAAGAAAAGAAAAGAAGAAAAAAAAAAAAAAGAAGAAAAAAAATTAAGAAAGAAAAAATAGTTTGTCAGAAAGAAATAATGAAAGAAAAGCATGAAAAGTAAGAAAGAATAAAAAAGAAAGAAAGGAAGAAACGGTACGAAAAATAAAAGAAAGAAAAAGATAAATAAGAAAAAAATTAAATATTAATGACAAGTATTACCGACACGCCCTAAAATACAAAGGCGGGGTTTATGGATTTTGATTCCACATGATAAAACAAAATTCTACTCCGTGATACAGCAATAAATTCAAAGCAGTGTACTGTTGTCCTTGTTAATAATAGTTCACTGACCTACATTTAGTTTATACAGTACATATTAATGCGCTGAACTCCCCCCCCCCCGCCGGATCATGATTTAGGCCCGGATAAAACGAGGCAGACGTGAACAGCTTGTAGACGTCACGTTCAGCACACAGCGAATTTAGCACCCACTCAGTCACTGGTACACGTCTTTTACTGGGTAACACGTCATCATCGCTGCTACAGTGGTTTATCATCATCAGCAGCTTCATTATTTTCAGTCATTATTATTAGTAATACTATTGTATTATCATTGTTATTATTATTATTATTATTATTATTATTATTATTATTGTTGTTGTTGTTGTTGTTATTATTATTATTACTGCTGGTGTTGTTGTTATTGTTATTATTATTATTATTATTAATGTGCAAAGTGTGTATATATCTATGCACGTTTTCTTTTATTTATTGATAAATATGCAATATTTAAAATTTGTATTTAAAATATATTTTTATCCCTTTTCAAATAATTATACAGTAAAAAATAACATAACACAAAATAAAATGAATGACTGAATAAATAAATATCTGAAACTACTAAATATTTTGACATATTATCATTATTAATATTATCATTATTATTTGATATTTGACATATTCAATATTAGTTACACAAAAATTAAAATTAAATAAAAAAGAGTACTTACTGCATAATGATAGCATTAATATATATCTAGAGATTATTTTAAAACAAAGTACAGGTAAGGTATTAAATAAATATTGTTTTATTTCAGCCAGTGAGATGCAGAAGTCAGCTGTACTGATTATTTTCTGTCTTACAGCATCCACAACGTGTAAGTATACGTTAGCTGTATACTCTTCATAAAAATTAAGGATCATAAAAATATTATAATTTATGATAACAACAGAATAGTAGAGGTTTGATGAGTAACAATAGAAAACAAACAAATAAACAAAGGAAAAAGAAACAAATAAATAAACAAACAAGCTAAAAAGCTAACAAACAAACAAACAAACAAACAAATAAATAAATAAATAAATAAATACTTGTGAGAACAGCAAATTGTCAAATTCACAGACAGAAAAAACACACCACGACTTTTGTTACACAAGCGGATGAACCCTTATTGGAACGAGAAATTATAACAAAGACATATACATTATTATATTAAATATTTCGAGACTGAATACTCACATGCTGATGATGAAGAAATCTGATGTGTATGTAAAGTTAAAAAAAAAAAAAAAAAAAAAAAAAAAAAAAACGTCTTCCTTCTTTGGGAACACACACACTTTGGGCGGATCCAGTTTTCTGTACACTGACAGAAATTTAAAAAAACTAAATACATTTTTAAATGTTATTTTTAAATTCTAAATAAAAGTGGCACTTCTCAAATTTGATGGGGGTTCGGACGCCTTGGACCCCCCCCCTCTAGTTCCGCCCAGCGCTCAGAGAAACAGAAAATCTGATTCACAGCGCTGAGTTTCAAACATGAAAGATGTCACCAGAAAAGAGTCCTCTATTCTATTTGTATTGTTTTAGGTTTGTTGTTGTTGTTGTTGTTTTATTTTTTTATTATTATTATTATCAGTTATATTCCTGTCCTATTTATTACAATAACATTTGTGTTAAGCCTTTATAACAATTTAATTTTTATATCGTATTTGAATATTATTTATTTTTATTTATTTATTTATTTATTTATTTTTAATGCTGGTTTGGGAAAGAAAAGATACTGAACAGTTTTATTTTACTCTTCAGACGGTGGACCATACAACTGCACCAGGCCAAGTCAACACTGCCCTGCTGGAGCCACGTGCAACACAGACGGCACGTGCCAGTGTCCTCCTACACTAGAGGGCGCTGACTGTTCCATTGTGATAGGTGATGCCATACTGTATGCAGTTTCATAACTTAAAAATTAAAAACAAAATACAGTATATATATATGTATAAATATATAAGTCAGTAAAGTAAGAAGAGTTATTAATAAGATGAATTGTAAAGATTAAAAATAAGTAAATAAATAAATTAATTAATTAATTAAAATAAAGTATTATTTAAGCAAACAATGAAGTTCTAAGTTTTATAATCGTAGACGACTCACAATCCGAAAAACGAAAAACTTAGAAGACCAATTTTTTTTAAATTATCGTTATTTTCATACTTATTTATTTATTTATTAAACGCGTAATAATAATAATAAGAAGAAGAATAACAATAATAATAAGAAGAATACGAATAGTGTTATTATTATTATTATTATTATTATTATTATTATTATTATATCGATCGGAAAAACGAGTCGGTACAGTGTTGAAGAAATGCAGATAAATTATATTAAATGCTATTAACCACTAAAGAGCTGATAATACTAATGTTAATATTTCTTTAAACGGCTGCTATTTCAACAGCTGACAAAAACGCGCCTGGCTGCGAGAAAATCACGTGCAAAAATGGTGGCGTCTGTGTGAAGAAAGCTGGCGGAGTTGGGTGTGCGTGCACCGTGGACTACTACGGAGCAGACTGCTCTCTGAAACGCTGTGAGTAAACAACATCGTCAGCGACAACAGCTGACACATTGATTTTAATAATCTTTTCATAGTTTGCTCTCGTAAGTGGTTTCATTCAGTGTCTTATTGGAAGTATCAGAGATGAATGTGTTGTTTAAAGTAAGATAATAAACAGGTAATTAATTAATTAAGTAAGTAAGTAATAAATAAATAAATAAATAAATATGGACGATGATGATGATGATAATTATTATATCTGTTGTTATTGTTGATGTTATTGTTGCTGTATTCGTAATGATGAATGACTGATGATGATAATTATTATAAGTAATAATAATGATGATGAAGATGATAACGATAATAAAATCTAAAATATCGGTATCAATAAATAAATAAATAAAAATACCATAAAAGAATCAAACAAAAAAACCCTCCACAAAACAAACAAACACCATACACTCAGTTGTCTTTGTTTTATTCTTAACAGAACATTTTAAAGAGTTCTGTCACGTGATGTCTGTATGTCTATTATCTGTTCAACATACGTTTTTTGTTTGCAGACGTAAATGTTTGTTATACACATTCAATGCTTACGTCATCGTGCTGTTTGTTATACACACAATATGCTTACGTCATCGTGTTAACTGTTTGTTATACACACTCAGTGCTTACGTCATCCTGCTAACTTTGTCATACACACTCAATGCTTACGTCATCGTGCTGTTTCAGACCAACTCGTGTGTCCTCGCAACGAGATCCTCTTCAACATCAACCCAGTGGGGACCTCTGTTCTTTCGGCATTTATTTATGAGAAACCGTTCCCAGAATGCAGTTCTGTTCCCATCACAGCCGCTGGTCAGAACGGAGTCCCTGAATCATGGGAAGGTTTAATTTTAAGAATAAATCACAACAGTGAAAAGTGCGGGAAATTAAACCCCATCAAGGTAAGAACTGGTTTGATGTAATAAATAGTTTGTAGAAATATTTCTAAATAGTCATATGTTATTCCTGTTTGGACTGAATTAAAACCTCATAAATAAATTTTAAAAAACATACGTATATTATATAGTTTGGACTTAAATAATATATATATATATATATATATTTTTATTTTTTTTTTTTTTTCCTGTCTGATGTTAATTAAAACATATTAAGAAATAACACATATCTTTGTCATATAGTCTGGACTAAGTTAAAAATATGTTTTGATACGTTAAGTAATATGACAAATCTATATCAAGCAGTAAAAAATATAAAAAATATAAAATTAAAAATCCTGTTTGGACTGAATTAATAACATGAGATATCTTTTTTTCCGACTGAAACAAATAATATAAGTAACATGACACACACACACACACACACACACACATATATATATATATATATATTTATTTTGGTGTTTGAACTGAAACTATGATAAGTAATTTTACTAATTTACATTAAGGCGGGAGACAAGTATCTGTTCAGGAGAACAATTTTGATAAACTACGACGAAGAAATGATTACCGCGTACGACGACTTCTTCAAAGGGACGTGTGAAGTGAAAAACACCGTCGTAGTTGTCAGTCATCAGATTGTCGTTAAAGACGAGTGAGTATATGACGTAATTTTATCTTCTAGAATGTTCTTAGTTGTGTTGTGATCACGGTAAATGATTTTAGAAAGACAAATATAATTTTAGAATGTTCATTATTAATATCACCATCATAATCGACATCATCATCATTATATATATGTAAGTATTCATGTGTAAATGTTTCTTTGTATTATTATTATTATTATTATTATTATTATTATTATTATTATTATTATTACAGGATTAGGACGACAACACCTAAAAGCGGAAACATTTCGCCTAGAGCATCATGGCTTTTTCTAGTAGTGTGTCTGACGTCAGCTCTACGTCATGTGTGACGTCACGTAGATTGTGTTCTATCAATACCAGTGATACAAACAATGTGTTATGACATTTCACATTTTAGCAGTTTGGCGAGACAATGCAGATTATTATCAGTCTTTTAGAGACGCGACCATAGTTAATATAAATATTACAAAGCCGAAACAGACATATCATTAGTAACTTGAATTTGCAATTTTCGATTATTTTACTTTACATAACATGAAAGTTCAAAATCAAACAACTATACTTAAAACTAATTTTGTTATAATAATACATACATATACAAACATAAACACATGATTATTTTTATTGTTTTTTTTGTTTAAACGAATTTAATTTTTATTTTATTTTAATTACTACATTTGCGATGAAGTGCTATCGTGTAGCTGATAAAGAAAATTGAAATAGTATATGAAACATCAGAACCTGAAGATTTAGTCTCTCTGTTGTCACAGTATCGATGACATGAAAATTAATTTTAATTCGTGACTGGACATTTTTTCTGAACACCTAAAATTAAATTATCTAAAACTATTGCTATCACGACAACTACTACCATTTTAACAACTACTACTACTACCACTATTACAGAACGACAACTATTACCATTTTAACAACTACTACTACTACCACTATTACAGAACGACAACTACTACTATTTGAACAACTACTACTACTATTATTGCTGGTGTCGCTACGTCTATACTACGTCTATACTTATTTTCGTTGTTGCTCTATTAATACTACTGCTACTAGTAGTACTATTGTTACTGCTACTTCAACAACAACTGCTACTACTACTATTACTACTACTTCTACAACTACTTCTACTACTGCTACGACTACTGTTACTACACTTCCAGACTACTACTATTATTACTACTATGAATACTACTGTCTGTTAAGACAACCAATATACTTATCTTAAACTTTAAATATTATTAAGCTCCGAAATAAATAAAATAATAAATAAATAAATAAATAAATAAACAAACAAACAAAAACAAAACAACAACCAAATAATACTGTTATTAACTGAAATAACATCAGCTGATAAACTAGGCTAAATATGGGTATAAACAGATGAAAAGATCCAGTAATGATTTCCAGTTAACCTGATATCTGACGGACTTTTCAGATGGCTAGAGTTATTCCCCTTCCGCGGTCACATTTATAAATGGTAGATAAGATTAACTGCTTTTACTTTACAAATGACAGTCGGTACAAACAGTTTAGCTCTCTGGACTATGCTAAGCAGTTTTAAAAGTTGACTGACATTAACTGTTTAAATTCTGCAATAAATTAGATAAAAAAAAAAAATAATAATAAATTAAAAAAAAACACCAAAAACTGAAACAGTGTAACTACTGAAACAAAGATGGCGAGCTGGGAGAAAGAAGGAAAAAACGAGTGTGTTTATGAAAGCAGAAGTCGGTGAACTAAAAGTAAAAGAAATCTTTGAAAAGAAGATTTGCTCTGCAAAAATACGACACTAAGAAAACGACAATGTAAAAATAAAATAAAATAAAATAAAATAAAATAAAATAAATATAGAAGAAGAAGAAGACGTGGAAGATGGCATAAAAACATCAAAATAGTGAAAGAAGAAGTTGAAAATTTTAATATCTCAGTATTTTGAAATACTAAAATCAACAAAGAAATTACTACGATAAAGATTTTATTCTATATGATATAAACGATAATTCAGAATAATAATAATAATAATAATAATAATAATAATAATAACAACAACAACAACAATAATAAATAAATAAATTTAACAACAGTAACATAAAACAATAGATTCGTTAAATTTAATTTTTTCATTTTACTAATTTTTCCTTAAAATATGTGTTTTATTTAAATATTAAAAAGAATAAATTTAAATATTAATATTTTTTGTTTTTCATTTTACAATGTTTGTGTGTTTGTATCTAATTTGAGGCAAATGAGGCAAATTCCTCATACCGAGATTGACGATATTTATTTATTTATTTTTCCTTTTTAATATATAAAAGATTTTATTTTAAAAATAAAAAATTTAAATATATAAATTCGATTATATCTAGGCTTACCGTTTGAAGTCTACCGAAATCGCTGCGATGAAAGACATAACTGACTTCAAAGACATCAGACATCAAACAGGTTTATCGAACACGTGATCATTTAACACACTGCATCCTTTTCACACGTTTCAGGCTTAGCCCGGTTGTTGCCCTGGTGTGACGTATGTTGTCATTTATCCCCTGACTCCTCCCCCACACTGTTTATCTCCTCTCACTTGGCGATTTAGTGTTCTGTCCTGATTTCAAAAAAAGTCGAGTTACGGCCATATATTTGTGTTATTTACTTATTTATGCATTTTTCGCTGCGGTCCTGATTTAGGCGTACCTGCAACGTCATTAAGTTTTTACGTCATTCCTCTAATTTTTGAAAAAAGTGTCAAAACGAAAGTAAACAAATATATTGTTAGCAGTGTCGAAATATTTAGTAGGTAAATATTGTAATAATTCAAATTACTTTATATCTTTAATTACTTAATTATATAAATGAAGTCTTACATATACCTTCCTATCTTGCTTGTAATTTAGTATGTTTACTGAACATAATGTTAATGCCTGGATGTTTTATTCCTTTAATTAATTTATTTCTTTGTTGTTGTTGTTGTTTTTTTTTGTTTTGTTTTTTTCGTTGTTGCATAAAATATGAGAAATAATTAATAACAGAGATATATAAATAAAAGAAATAAAATTAAAACGTCTATCTTAGTTTACGGTTTCGTTTGTATCGGATTTCCGACAACAAAAAAGCACACCAACAAATACTTGTAATTAATGAAATTAGACACAATTGTAAACAACTATACAACAATAGTATTGTTGTTGTTATTATTATTATTATTATTATTATTATTATTATTACTATTACTATTATTATTATTATTATTATCATTATTATTATTATTATTATTATTATTATTATTATTATTATCATTATTATTATTATTATTATTATTATTATTATTATTATTATTATTATTATTATTATTATTATTATCATTATCATTATTATTATTATTATTATCATTATCATTATCATTATTATTATTATTATTATTATAGTAGCAGCATATGGTGACGCAGACAGTTCTATGGACTCAGTAGATTTTCTGTTTTGTTGCTGAACGAAGTTTTTTTTTCATTGATTTTATATACTACAATATATTTTAATTAAATATTATGTAACAGATTTCCAATACTTAACGACCCTGACAAAATGCAGGTTTTTTCTATAAAAGCTAAAAACTCAGAATTATAATATTTCTGACGCGCCCCCCTCCCCCCGGCTTTGTCAGAGAGCGTGACCGTCGCACACGTGCGTGACAACACGCTCTGATTAGCACGTTCACTTTTCATCAAAATAATTCAGTAAAAAAAAATAATAAATAAATAGATAAATAAATAAATAAATAAATAATAGAAAAAACAAATTACAGTCCTTGTAAAAAAAAAAAAAAAGAGTGAATAAGTAAGTAATTTCTCTTGAACGGTTCTTTGCGGTCCTTGTTATTTGTTTATGTGTGTCTTGTACTTGAATGGAAAGCCGATCTTCACGAAAGTCGAGTTTCTGACGCGAAAATCGGTTTTCCTAGAAGCATTAAGTTTAGAACTTTGTCATGAAATATGTTTTAAAACTAACTGATATGTTTGACGCTTACAGGATTGATATTCACAATGTTTCGTAAGTTCAGAAACCGAAACAGAGAATCAAGTATGTATAAACTATTTCACCTTTACTGCTACTTTAGTAAATCCACAGAGTGTTTTCATTGAACCTTTTTCTTTATTTCAAGTGTAATTTTCTTCTTCTTCTTCTTCTTCTTCTTCTTCTTATTATTATTATTAATTATTTTTACCTGTTTGGCACAAAATAATGAAAAAGCTGACCAATATTTTTGCAAAATTAAATGGAATAAAATATATCATCCAAACAAATTTAGAAATAAAAAGTGTCACGACATTACAAAAAAGAAAAGCAATCTGTGTTCATTTGGCTACTAAAATGTATAAATAGAAGTACACAGTATACTCTCAAAATACACCTGAATGAATTTCCGTAGTAGTTATACCCCAAAATAAAACCATTAAAACAAGTATCTGTTGTTACAGGTTGTAAAATGCATCACGTCGCACGTTTTTTTGTCTTTCTTTGAGCACTTCGTTCTTAATAAATATTTATATATATATATATATATATATATATATATATACACATACATATCTAATTTATTTATTTATTTATTGTGTCTCTATGTTGCAGAGTATCATCAACAAACTGTACTGAAAAGTCAGTTTTCGAAGTTTACTGGTATGTGTTATAGTTTCCTAGCCGACTGTAAACCAGTCACTCAGTCTAGTTAGCTGTCTAACAGTCCTAGACATTTTATTTTTAAATTTACTATTCTCTTTAATAATTCGTTGTTTTTAATTCGTTCGCATATAAACATTATAAACATATAATGATAACAATAATGATAATGATAATGATGATGATGATGATAATGATAATAATGAGAATGATAATAATAATAACAACAACAACAACAATAATAATAATAATAACAACAATAATAATAATAATAATAATGATAATAATAATAATAATAATATTAATAACATTATAAATAAATGAATAAGTAAACAACACGGAGGTTGGACTAAGTGCACGTACTGGATATTTTTAGACTAAATAGACACGTATCAGGTACACTTTAAACATTTACTTTAACTCAGACGAAGTCAGTGAGATGTTTGTAATAGACACGTATCAGGTACACTTTAAACATTTACTTTAACTCAGACGAAGTCAGTGAGATGTTTGTAATAGACACGTATCAGGTACACTTTAAACATTTACTTTAACTCAGACGAAGTCAGTGAGATGTTTGTGATGCTTGACAAGCTGCTGAGTGGTCTCAACCTGGTCACCAACAACATGGTGGACATCAACGAGAGTCTGAAATCAGTGGAGACCCAGCACGACGACGTCAGCAGGCAGGTCGCAGACTCCGCGGAGAAGAAACAGGACTGTCAGCTGCTGTCCACTCGGCTGCACCAGAACAAGGAGCTGCTGTCGCGTCTCGTGAGGCCGATGGAGAAGTCGTACGACGACGTGGAGAAGCTGCTGAGCAGCTGCCAGGAGGAGCTGGAGAGGAAGACGCAGGAGACGATGGATCAGAGAGAGAAGCTGACAGTGATGGAAAAACGAATCCAGGATTTGGAAGGTTTTGTTAATGAATACCTTTCCTGATAGGAAGACACAGTTTAACCACATTCTGCATAGTTCCAAGTTTTGTTTACTTTGGTTAACTGTTGATGTGTAAATAACAGTGGATAAGTTTTAAAAAAATATCTGTGCCGCCATTTTTCTGCTGTAATGGCGGACCTATTTGCTCACAACATTTTTAAACACGATAAGAAAAAGAAATACATCTATCTATGTATTACTGCATCATGTTGTTGATGACGTCACCACTCTAGAAATAAAGAATAAAATGGCGGCATGTAACAGTATTATTTTATTGTTTACACAAAATGATATAATGATATACACAGATATAAATAATATTGTAGTGATAATTCTAACACAGTGAGATAACAGAATGTTCTTATTCTTTCAGCAAAACTGAGATATTATAAAACCCTGTCAAACGACCTCGAACTCTTTGTAAATGTGAGTGACATCTAGTGACAAATTAGACGTTTCAAAATAAAACTATCAAAACTATTACAATAAATTACACACACGTACACACATAAAACATGAATACACAGATAAACACATTTATACACATAAACAAAAATGCATACATACATACATACCGTATGTACTTGTGTACAAGGCGACCTTATGTATAAGTCGATGTGTATTTTAAGACCAAAAATTGCGTCATTTTAGGTATTACTTGTGTATAAGTCGACTGTAGATTCCAGGCACCGTCACTATTTTTAGACCAGTGTGACAGTGCCATGAAGGCCTACATTGTACGCCTACTGTAACATAACTTGCACGAGCTGTAACTTGCACGAACATACCATAATAACGTAAATGCATGTATTACACGAGCTATAGCCTAAATGTATCATAAATAGTATCTCAAATATGGCGAGAAGTTGAACTGATTTTTGTTGCAGAACGTTTATAGAAATTTAGTTTGTTTTCGATTTATCGGTAGTGGATATTAATGACGATTGCAATATTATTTCACCAAATTCTTTACAATTACACAAGTGAGTTTTGTTTACGAAATTAGGACCGATATTTAGTGCAATTTGGCAGAGAAGTCTGCATTCCTAGATCACTGCAAGACGCCGTAAGGCATAACGCCGTACTGACGGTTTTCTCGCTTTAAAATGTATTTTTATGTCATTAAACGGACGAATATCATGTTTTACATTCATATTTGGTTTTGTTATTTAATTTTTCAAAATGTTTTATACGATAAAATTATATTTTTGAAAAGCTGAAAGACCGCGATTATTTTAGATGCATCCCGTAGAAAAATTAGTCAAAATGGCGACTCTTCAGCAACAGCTACAAAAGCATTACCTATGTATAAGTCGACCCCCAAAATATTACCTTAATATAGTCTCCCAAAAATTCGACTTATACACAAGTATATACGATACATACATACATACATACATACAGACACACACACCCACATGCATACATACATAATTACATACCGACACACACACATACATACATACATACATACATACAGACACACACACACATACATACATACATACATACATGCATACCGACACACACACACACACACACACACCCATACATACATACATACATTACATGCATACATACATATATACCTATATACGGCATCTGGCGGGTTTATGACGTCGTGACAGGACTGTTGTGGTAGATTTCTCTCGACGGCTGGACGGTAATGTCGTCCCCCTTCAGAGAGTGCGCGAATGTGTGCCATAGGATCGAGTCTCGGCATCTGACGGGTTTGTGAGGTCCTGATTGGACACTGTCCTCCTGCGTCTGTGCGTTCCAGAATTTAGTCAATGTGCAGAGTCTAATCAAACTTACGTAAGACAGAGAATATTCATATCCTAAAATACACAGATACACACATACTACACACGTACTTTATCAACTGGTATTTTCTAATTAACAATTTCAGGATCAGTCACAGAGAATAAGCCGTTCGTATGTGTGTACGTGTGAGTCTGCCAATGTGACATACTCAGTAAATCTGGAAGGTGAAAACAAATTTCTTGTTATTTTCCTATTTCTTCTTCTTTTTCTTCTTCTTCTTCTTCTTCTTCTTCTTCTTCTTCTTCTTCTTCTTATTATTATTATTATTATTATTATTATTATTATTATTATTATTATTACTATGATTGCAGTCATCCTCATAATCAACAACATCATCATCGCTGTGTATGTATTTGTATATACTGAAGATAATAACTGAAGCAGTTACAATAATAGTATTATCAGAATTACAATATTAATAATAGTAATAACTTTAGAAGTAATAATTTTAGCAGCAAATGCACATGACATAATAATGAAGAAACTGTATAAGTGGTACTAGACATAATACTAACTGTATTATATAAGTCATAAGTAAATCACAACTAACAGAGTTAGAGTTTGTATTATGCCAAGGTTTCAGTGAATTGTGTAACTAACAGAAATTTATATTTTATGATTTCAGGTGGCGGAGAAAACTAATTTTAAAAAGTTTATCTTATTCGTGAGACACAGAGAAATAGAGATCGTTTTATTTATATATATAAAGAGAGAGAGAGAGAGAGAGAGAGAGAGAGAGAGAGAGAGAGAGAGAGAGAGAGAGAGAGAGAGAGAGAGAGAGAGAGAGAGAGAGAGAGAGAGAGAGAGAGAAGAAGAGAGAGAGAGAAGAGAGAGAGAGAGAGAGAGAGAGAGAGAGAGAGAGAGAGAGAGAGAGAGAGAGAGAGAGAGAGAGAGAGAGAGAGAGAGAGAGAGATTATGTACATTGTGGGCATGTGTGTCTGTATGTGTGTATGTACGTATGTATGTATGTATATGTGTGTGTTTGTGTGTTTGTGTGTGTGTGCACCAAAGTAATCTTATTTCACTTTGATAATTATATATCTATATTTATATAATTATATACCTATACTTGTGTATAAATATTTGTTAAATCAGGGAACTGTGACGGGAGATGTGATGATTATTTTTGGGAAGAAGTAAATAAACTGTGTGCAGGAAACAAATAAACAGACAAACAAACACAATGATAAAACAGGAAAACCAAAGTTTCATCTACGACTCTACGTCATGCTCATTTGAAAACAAAGATGAGACGTTTTGAATAGTTTTATTTTGTAACAGTGATCTAAACAACGTTAACACATCACAGCTAGCTTCGTCTTGCACTTCATTGTGACATTAACATTCTATGTGTAATGTAATTAGTCCTTTCCTAATAATAAAGTACTTTTAGAATAATATTACTGCTATTGTTATTGTTATTATTTTTGTTGTTGTTGTTATTATTATTATTATTATTATTATTATTATTATTATTATTATTATTATTATATATTTATATTTCTCTGTGTACAAATATGAAGCACGAAACAAGGTAAAATGTCACAAGAGTGCATCAAAAGGAGGCTATCATTTGATTGTCATACTTTTTGATTAGCAAATATTGGATGCAGTTTAAAGTGGATGTAGTGAAAATATCGTATGTTTATTTATGGCCACCTCTAATCACTCATTCACATATATTATATGATATCTTTTCTGTTTTGAATTCAAAATTCCTGTTTTGTTATCTTTTATGTTTTGAATTAAACATAATCAAACGGGATATCTACAATGATATTACTATTTCCAATATCATAAATAACAAACATTATTTTTATTTATTGCAAAAATGGGTTGATAATTCAAAAAAATAAGTCATAACAACATCACTGACATGCGATCATCTTTTAATTTTCTCGATAACAATTAAAAAACGTTAACATAACAATAATATTACGACGTGATTAATTAAAACATTTTTATAACAATTCAAACAGTAAATACAACATTTCTACCTACAAATGGATTGGATATATATTAAAATAAGAAACATTGTTTTTATTTATTGCTGAGATAATATCTAACTTACTTTTTTTCCGTGAAATATAATAATAATAATAATAATAATAATAATAATAATAATAATAATAATAATAATAATAATAATACAATCTGGTATTTAACAAAAGGAGATAAAAAAGAAAAGGTGTGTCTGCATTTCCTAGTTTAAAAAAAAACGAATGAAACAATTGTCTGTTATACTGGAGTAATATTTTATGAATTTATTTATTTATTTACATTTGTTTATAATAATTATATAACCTATCTAATATCTTATATAGACAAATTAATTATCTTCTACTTGAATATTGTCCTGTATTCAGATTTGAATTTCCCGCCCAAGACACTCAATCTCGTCTAACAGAAAGTCGAGATCTCGCGTGGTTATCGCGGGATTTGAAATTGCTACCCTGAAGAAGTTTGGCAGTTTGCCAAGAGGTTGATACTGAACCATCATAGTCCCCGATTCCATCATCCGGGCTTTTATTGCAGGTGCCACCTAAAAATAGAACAATTATGATCGGAGAACTCTTTATAACTTCAGTTTTTAAACACTCTATGTAAAATATAAACTGTATTTTACCTTGTTTAACTCCTTATCTGGAATTTCTTCTGGACACATCTGCCGCCATTTTGGAAGTAAATACCACAGACACACGTTAGGTCCCTCAATCTGAAACAAGAAAACAGTGAGTCGTATACAACACACAGTCTTATGTATGTCTGAGTAGACTGCACAGGAGGTCAAAGTCAACATGTCTGTGTGTGTGTATTTGTGCGTATAAATATATTATATGTGTGTATATGTGAGTACATGTATGTATATGTGTAAAATGTATGAATGAATGTATATGAATGTGTATATATGAATGTGTGTGTGTATTAATTGTAAAAGACAAACCTCTTCAAGCACAAGTCGAAATGCTTCTCTGTCTTTCAGCTTATCTCTAAGATAACTGAAAATAATTTACAAAGTTAACATAATCCAAATAATATAAGTACGAAAAATGTTAGAAAATGCTTTTCTAAATTTTAAATTATATTTTTCTATCCATACACACATTCCTAATACTCTCTCTTTATCAGAAAATGTTTTAAATTTCTTAATTCTTGATGCCACATAAACATTCCAGATTTGTTACTCATACTTCATAGACATGCTAACACTAAATGTTATCTATCTATCTTTCTATCTATCTATCTATCTATCTATCTATATTTACAAAGCCATTCAAAACAAGCTTACAAACACGCATAAATAAATACATACATACATACATACATACATACATACATACATACATACATACATACATACATACATACATACATACATACATACATACATACTGTGAGAATTTAAAATAAACAAATAAATATATAAATAAATACAATTATTTTCTAGTTAAAATGATAACCTAAATCTTACTGTGCTAATTCGAAATTTCTGTTCACTTGAGCTTCAAACCCTTTGTCTCCCTGAAAAGCAAATCAGTTTATGCATTCAACAGTCACGTACTGAATATGTTATAGAAATATTGTTATGTGTTATACACTACATGATACATACATACACTGTGTATTACAGTTATTACTGTCATAGTTTATATTACTGATGTTAGTACTACTACAACACGAACAACAAGTACTTCTACTACTACTACTACTAATGTTAGTGATGCTAATACTAACACTAATACAACTACTACATATATTGCTATTACTGCAGTAAAAACGTAAAAATAAACAAATATATAAATAATAAATAAATTAGTTAATTAATAACATAGATAAAATAAATAGAATATAGGTAGATAAATAAACAGATAGATAGATAGATAGAATAGATAGATAGATAGATAGATAGATAGATAGATAGATAGATAGATAGATAGAAAAAGCATATTTATTTAAAAAGTTAGTAAGTATTTAACAGTTATTACAATTATAATAATAGCAATAACAACAATAATAATAATAATAACAATAATAATAACAACAACAACAGTAATAATAATAATAATAATAATAATAATAATAATAATAATAATAATAATAATAATAATAATAATAATAATAATAATAATAATAATAATAATAATAATAATAATAATAATAATAATGATACTAATGTAAACGAAGTAGTTATTATGCAAACCTTTGATCGCCACATAAGCCAGAGTTTGAAGATGTCGTTGTGACGACCACACTGAATCGTCTTGTCTCCGGTGTCGTAGCTGATGTCGTAGTTCTTGTCCTGCTGGAACAGATACTCCGCCTTCGACTGGTTGGCTGACAGGAGAAGACCCTTAATTGTATAAAATATTGTATAAAATATTGTATAAAACATTTCTTATTTACCACTTCATAATGTAATAATTGTAGTCATAGTATATTTTTGTTACTACTTCATAACGTAATAATTCGTGTTATAAAACTTGTCTTATTCGTGACTTGTTAGTAGTAGTGGTACTTTATAAGGTAATAAACTTAGTTCTAAAATATTTTTATTTACTATTCCATAATTTACAGTTGTTCAAACTTTTAACAATGTTAAATTTGTGATAAATCATTTAAAGATTAATTATACAGCTACACTTTTATTGTTATTAGTAGTAGTAGTACTACTAGTAGTAAAGGTAGTAGTAATTGTATTAGTAGTACTTGAAGTACCACTTATATTACTACTACTACTACTACTACTACTGATACTACTGTTATGATTATTATTATTATTGTTAGAAGAAGAAGAAGAAGAAGAAGAAGAAGGAGAAGAAGAAGAAGGAGAAGGAGAAGAAGGAGGAGAAGAAGTAGAAGGAGATACTTTGTGTGTGGTTAGAATGGCAGAGCACTGTAGCGGTACACCCATCATCTTGTGTGGATTCCACGTCACAGAGTCAGCCCTGAAAACAACAAATACACTAACTTAGAAAATCTCTCTCTCTCTCTCTCTCTCTCTCTCTCTCTCTCTCTCTCTCTCTCTCTCTCTCTCTCTCTCTCTCTCTCTCTCTCTCTCTCTCTCTCTCTCTCTCTCTCTCTCTCTCTATCTATCTATCTCTCTTCTATATTATTATTTTTGGTCTTTTTATCAGCTTGGCGCAAAATAAGACCAATGAAATAAATTGTATCATTTGAAACAAATTTAATAAAACAAATAAATTATCTTCACATTAAAATAAACTAATAATTTCATAAAGTCATTGTGTAGAGAAAAATTTAACTGACCTTTGTATATCTTGTAGTAAAAGGAAAATAATAAACTTTTAATTTACCTTTAAAAAAAATGTCAAGCAAATCTTTAATTTACCTGTGTATACCGCGAAGTAAGTGTTTGTGTTCACGTGATAACAGAACAGTCCCTCCCCATGCTGCCTGTGAAAGAGAAAATATTAAAATTATCTGACAGCACAAGATTTCACCACGTGATAATTAAACCTACATTGACGTAACCTGGTTGTTTACTATAAAATCACAAAATACACTGCCTACATTAACGTAACTTGGTTGTTAATATACAAAATAAAACACACTGATTGCTAAGCTATGAATACTGACACGTACTCAGACTTTCTTACGTAACAATAAAAATGTTTTACAATCAAAGAAATTTAAATATGACAGTTTATCGTTTTGAAAGTTGTAACGGAATCAGCATAAACTCAGATAAGAAAACATAATAAAAATAAAATGATATTTTCCCGATAGCTACAAGATTACATAAGCAGTAGTTTTTCATATTTATCTAACATTCAATATGGGCAACAGAAAATTCAGTTAAAAAAAAAAAAATAAAAAAGAAAAAGATAAGATAAAGAAAGAAAGAAATTTTCTAATTAAAATACAATTTTAACATTAACAAATTACATAAAAGTTTTTATCCTGTTTTCTTTACAATCCACCAGCAGTTTCTACTTTACGCGTAACGTCCACACACAGACAGTTTTCTTGTATGAAGACAAAGCGACGCGGTCAGTGTATACTTACATCAACGTGAAGCCAGATCCCGTGACTGCTACAAACATCGGCTACAGCCTCTACAGGGTCGTAAGCTGCCAACACTGTTGTACCGCACGTGACGCTCACGAGCAGAGGTACTTTCCCATCATCCTTTGCGACTTCGATTTTCTGTTTTAGATCTTCTACTGACATTTTGCCTCTGTTGGAGTAGATTTTTGAAATAATAATAATAATAATAATAATAATAATAATAATAATAATGATAATAATAATAATAATAATAATGATGATGATGATGATTGCAACAATAGTACTATTCGTAGAAATAATATTAATGGCAACAACAAACACAATAACAACAACATCAACAGTGTAATAATAATAATAATAATAATAATAATAATAATAATAATAATAATTAAAATAATTATTAATAATAATAAAAGATGTAGAATAAGAGAGAGAGAAATGACAAAATGTAAATATTTTTAATCTACAACAACTGTATCACAAGAAAGTTAAAGAACATTAAGGAAGAAGAGATCCGCTGACATCAACAATTCGGCTACTTGTTTCTGTTAGCAGCAAGAAATGTCTTATTTTCACCTTCCCGATGATAGGAGAATAAATATTTTAACTGTGATAAGCTAGCGTTGTAACACAAATATATCCAAAGGTAATAAATTTAGTTATAAAATTATTTTATTTACTATTTCATAATTTTGGTTTTAAAATGATTTCATATAAACGTAGTCAAGACAGACAGAGAGAGAGAGAGAGAGAGAGAGAGAGAGAGAGAGAGAGAGAGAGAGAGAGAGAGAGAGAGAGAGAGAGAGAGAGAGAGAGAACTTACCTGTTATCACACTTCACGTAGACGACGTTGTCAGATCCTATACCCAGCAGACAGGCAGCACGTCGTAGTGAGTAATGTCCCTTTAACAGCGAAAACAACTTTAACAGACCACAGTGATTAAACGTGTATTATCTTTTTATTTCTATTTCATTTTTTTATTAATTCGTTGAATCCCGTTTCTTTAAATCAGTTTTATCCCATCATCATTATTATTGTTTTAAAACATAAAGTAAAATAATAACTTACCTGCTCTGATACGAAGATAACACTTTGTGGCATTCCCACCATGCCTTGCGTCTTTGCGTTGGGAAACATCTTATGTCTCGCTAGTAGAACACCATACAAGTTTGCGATAGCGCCCCTAGGTAAACAGTCAGTGAAAATATCTGTTTAATAACTCAGGTAGTATGAAAAACAGTCAGTGAAAATATCTGTTTAATAACTCAGGTAGTATGAAAAACAGTCAGTGAAAATATCTGTTTAATAACTCAAGTAGTATGAAAAACAGTCAGTGAAAATATCTGTTTAATAACTCAGGTAGTATGAAAAACAGTCAGTGAAAATATCTGTTTAATAACTCAAGTAGTATGAAAAACAGTCAGTGAAAATATCTGTTTAACAACTCAAGTAGTATGAAAAACAGTCAGTGAAAATATCTGTTTAACAACTCAAGTAGTATGAAAAACAGTCAGTGAAAATATCTGTTTAATAACTCAAGTAGTATGAAAAACAGTCAGTGAAAATATCTGTTTAACAACTCAAGTAGTATGAAAAACAGTCAGTGAAAATATCTGTTTAATAACTCAAGTAGTATGAACAACTCAATCTCATCCTGTACACGAATAACAAACTCACTGGGCTATGATTTAACAGCCTTAGATTTGAGTTTTCTTCAAATACTACTACTACGACTACGACGACTATTTGTTCTACTTCTACTGTTATTATTATATTATTACTACTGTGACAAAGATAGATAATGTCTTTGTTTTACGTTATCTATGAAACTGTGTTTCTTTTACGTATATTAACTATAGATATTTTATTAACATGCTAATTTATATATATATATTCTTGAAATTATTTTGTTTCTATATATAAAATGAGATAAGATCAAATAACAACAAATATTAAATAAATATGTGTTTAACTGCCAATATACGCAAATAATGAAAGTTCTGTTTGACCCTTTATAACAGTTTTTTACAGGAAAATACGCGATGTTAAAGTTATGAAGTTGTAAAGTTACGTCAGTTAGCGGCGAGTGAAGGACAGTTCAGTGTGACAGGTTAGCGCAGTTTACAGTTTGTTGCGCGGCGAGTGAAGGACAGTTCAGTGTGACAGGTTAGCGCAGTTTACAGTTTGTTGCGCGGTGAGTGAAGGCCAGTTCAGTGTGACAGGTTAGCGCAGTTTACAGTTTGTTGCGCGGTGAGTGAAGGCCAGTTCAGTGTGACAGGTTAGCGCAGTTTACAGTTTGTTGCGCGGCGAGTGAAGGACAGTTCAGTGTGACAGGTTAGCGCAGTTTACAGTTTGTTGCGCGGTGATTCGGAGGGAGTGTTTGGGATCCGACAAGCGGGGGTTGCACACAACAGCGGTTCATTTTATTTTATATCATTACAACATATGTTCTCTATATAAACAAATAACTAAAACTACTACAACTACTGCTACTACTACTACTACTACTACTACTACTACTACTACTACTACTACTACTATTATTATTATTATTATTATTATTATTATTATTATTATTATTTCTTCAAAAAGGATGGAGCTTTAATCTGGAACTGGAAAATAAACTGTTTTCTAATTTCTACTTGTGTTTTCACCTGGTGCAAACATCCCATCACCATCTTCCCATCCGATTAACTTGCGCATGCGCTGTAGAATGACGTCTTCCATCAGAGTAAACACAGGGGCCACTTCGTACGTGAACCTGCAATGCACAGATACACATGTGTTTAGTACGCACTGGTATGTGTCACGTAACACAGATACAACACATCGTGTTTAGTACACACCGGTATGTGTCACGTAACACAGATAACAACACATCGTGTTTAGTACACACTGGTATGTGTCACTCAACACAGATACAACACATCGTGTTTAGTACACACCGGTATGTGTCACGTAACACAGATAACAACACATCGTGTTTAGTACACACCGGTATGTGTCACGTAACACAGATAACAACACATCGTGTTTAGTACGCACTGGTATGTGTCACGTAACCCAGATAACAACACATCGTGTTTAGTATGCACTGGTATGTGTCACGTAACACAGATAACAACACATCGTGTTTAGTACGCACTGGTATGTGTCACGTAACACAGATAACAACACATCGTGTTTAGTACACACCGGTATGTGTCACGTATATAAATATAACTATATATATATACATTTTCTTTCTTTTCACATCTCACATAAAAAATACTGATATACTGAAATGCTAATCAAATACTGAAATTCGTAAACTCACAAACGCACTCGCAATGTCACTCACATGTTAGTGTTGGAAGCTGCAGTCAGCCACTCTCCCGCGACACCCACAATGTCAACACCTGTAGACAGCTGATTGAAAAACCGCGGATGTCCTGTCAGAGAAACAAAATCATTAAAACAAAATACAAACACTCGCACACATACACACATATACACATATACAAACACACGCACACATACACACACATGTACACATACACACATATATACATAAACACATACATATGCATACAGAGATTCACACATACACATAAACACATTAAAGTATTATATTAATTAAAGTATATACGTATTTATGTGCATCACTGTAATGTATGAACGAGTCAGGTAACTATGTAAGCATGCATGCATGTATGTATGTGTGTGTGTATGGATGCATGTATGTATGTATGTATGTATGTATGTATGTATGTATATATGTATGTGTGTGTGTGTATGTGTATATATGTACATAAGAAGAAAGCAAAGATTAACTAAACAACTTAATAAATTAATATGTAAATAATGTTCTAATAGCATTAGTTCTACGATATTTAAGTTTATAAAATTAACCCACATTACCTGTGGTTTTAGACTACTGGTGCACAACGATGTAAAACACACAAATATGTCACACACAGATGTCAAAAAAATATAATCTCCTGCTTTCTTAATTTCCCGGAAAATGTATGATCTGAAGCCGATTATTGCAAACAATGGCAACATCGAAAAATAAAGGAAATATATAATAGTGTATTTACAGTTTGCACAAATTTACATCAAAAGCACATCCAGACACTGATATGGACAAATATATACGCACAAACACGTGCATGCACACGGCACAAACCCACACAATACTCACACAAACACATAACTACACACAAACCCACTCACACAAACACATAACTACACACAAACCCACTCACACAAACACATAACTACATACAAACCCACTAGCACAAACACATAACTACACACAAACCCACTCACAAAACACATAACTACACACAAACCCACTCACACAAACCCACTCACACAAACACATAACTACACACAAACCCACTCACACAAACACATAACTACACACAAACCCACTCACACAAACACATAACTACATACAAACCCACTAGCACAAACACATAACTACACACAAACCCACTCACACAAACACATAACTACACACAAATCACGCCATACAAGTATGATTTATTTCAAAGTATATCTGTCCCTTTCAGTTTAATAGGTTAAACGACGACTACGATAAATACTACTACTACTACTACTATTAAGTTAGTTTCAAGTTAGTTACACAAGTTAATTTTCAAGTTAGTTACACAAATAACTAAAATAATGATGGCGAAACGTGACTGAACAGATTTTACGTGACAAAACTGCTAACTTACCTGTCTTTACACAGTATTTTAGCGTTTCTTTACAGTCACTTAATATTTGTTCCAAATCTCGCGGATTCTCGTGGATGACGAGACAATGATCCATAATCTCACGAAGTTGATGTGGATGATGAAAGTCAAGGATTTTGGCCCCTCTGTCCGTTTCCATGGAAACATATCGAATCAAAATATTGACTACTTCAGTCAAAAATCTTGCTGATTTTGAGGAATCTTTCAAAAATTCTAAAACAAGAAAGGAAATAAAGTGTAATTTATTGGTTGTGAAATAAATTATACATGAAAATATTTGAAACAAAGAACCATAAGATAATTAATATCAGTGATAAGTCTAAAATAAATTTATTTAGAAAATTTATTTATAAATTTAATCGCTTATAACTTTTTATTTATTTATTTATTTTCTCATTTTTTTATTATTTATTATTATTATTATTATTATTTTTTTTTGAAATCAACAAGAAAAAACATTTGAAGAATTATGATCCTATTCCCGAAAACATTAGAGAGAGAGAGAGAGAGAGAGAGAGAGAGAGAGAGAGAGAGAGAGAGAGAGAGAGAGAGAGAGAGAGAGAGAGAGAGAGAGAGATTAAAAAGGTAATGAAAGAAAAAGAAGAAATTTAAAAATGAAAAAACAATTGGGTTAAGAAGTTTTATTTTAGTTCAGTTTTATCTTTTTTTCTTCTTTTTCCGTTTTGCAAATTAATTTAATTAAACATTAAATTATCTTTGTAAACTGAAACACACATGTCTGTCTCGGTGCTTCGTAATGTGTTAACTACTGACTCGAAATGCATCTGTCTTCTCTGTTAATATTAATAAGAAGAAAATTACAATAAACATCGATTTCTCACCAACTTGGGATTTGTCCAATTAAATCCACATCGACTGACCCATTAAAACAATCCAAGATGAAAGAGAAATTAAAAATAGTCTTCTGAGATCTCCACTCAGTGTCAATATCGAAAGTTTAAAAATATTAAAAAACAAAAATTATCTTATGAGAGAGAGAGAGAGTGTGAGAGAGAGAGAGAGAGAGAGAGAGAGAGAGAGAGAGAGAGAGAGAGAGAGAGAGAGAGAGAGAGAGAGAGACCAAAAATAAAGATGACGAATTAATATTTAACGCGTGTAATTCAAAATAAATAAATAAATGAAAATTATAAAGGGCAACGTAAACTGAATCATTATTCAAACACAAAAACCAAAATGAATCAAATAATAAACATTAAAAAGACACAGAGAGAAAAAAACGGATATCGATGAATGATTTGTATAAATGTACAGAGCTGTATTTATCAGTTAAACTAAATTCTTGTTCGCACACCACCTGCACGTGATCACCTGTTGAACTCTCACCTGACGCGAAAACTCCTTCAAACTCCTTCCAGCCTGGGCTCGAGCAGAACGTCGTCATCCTGTTCTCACTGATCACGTGATCAGACAGCTTGCTCGGCTCCTCAACTTGTCTGCTTTTCTTCAACTTCTGAAACATTCCGCAGTCGAAAGCCATCACAGATTGAAACAAAACAAAACCTGGAACATAAAAGATAATTTAGTTACATTTATATACACAGACCTCGGGCTAGTCTTTACACACACACACACACACACACACACATACACACACACACATACACACATACATACACACACACACATACACACACACACATACACACACACACACACGCATAAAACACGCATTAGGTTAAACACCTGCTTATTCACATACAGACACGAAAGACACACATACAATTTTTTTAATTGTAAAATTCCACTGAATATTCAAATTACTTCTTTTTGGATTGTAAGTCGAAAATAATAGGTACAAAACAAAAATGACAAAAAGGATCGAACGCTAACCTTGTTCGACAACAAACAATGTCTTTCTTTTTAATAACAGGCTCATAAATATTTAACTTATGTACTCCAACGTGGTATAAACATTTCACGTGAAAATCATAGATAGGTCACACAGTATCTTCTGATGCTATGAAGCAATACCTTCACTCACACACACACACAAAGTTAATGTGTATATATATTCATTTTAAAATGTTCAGTTATTTGTATTCACCACCTTAACATCTACCTAATTTCAATCTGGCAGAGTCTAGTATGTCATAATATGCAACATTCTTATTTTACTGATCTATTTTATGGTACGAAATGGAGCATCAAACTATGAAAACTATTAGTAGAAGAACTGAACATTTAAAATGAATAGTTCAGTTTACTGCTGTGAGTCTTGCTGGTTAGTTTGACACCAGTCACTTGCTGCTGCTGATCGTCAGTTATTAGAACCATTCTCTTCTTTGACGCTAACTTTCTGCAAATACGGTGGCCGTAATGATTGAAAATTACAAATCTCCAAAACTATATGAGATAAGTGAAATCTGTTGTTTGCATTCTTTTATTTTTTTTTCTTCTTCTTCTTCATTTACCTAAAAAATAACGCAATTCTTTGCGTAATATCCCTGATTTTTCTTTGCATCATCACAAGTTGTTTTCTGATATATCAGAATCTGTGGTTCGAGGTTACCCTTCGGTCAGTTACCAGATCAGCGAATGATTAGATATTTAGAAATGATGACGTATTTTAATGCATTTTACTTATCAAACGTATGCTATCTTTGTACGACGACGATCTGAAAATCAAAACCACTGATTTCACGCATGTTAGCAGCAAATTTTCATTTAGTTAAACATTCCCACACCTCGCATTGTAATGTTTGGATCGCTGACTGGAATGTAGCACTGGGGTCACAGAGGAGGTTGTCATAGCAACCATTCATGATTCAGAGCAGTTTTTATAAATAATTGTCTTTGACTGACAGTTTTTTTTAGTTATTATTTATTCTTTTTTTACCAATAGATTAATAATAATAATAATAATAATAATAATAATAGTAAAAGTAATAATAATAATAATAAAAGTAATAATAATAATAGTAACAGTAATAATAATATATAATAATAATACTAATATTAATAGTAACAGTAATAATAATAATAGTAATAATAATAATAATAATAATAATAACAACAACAACAAAAATAATAATAAAAATAGTTTTTGTTGTTATCATTATAGTAATAGTATTAGAAGTTGCAATAATTGTAGCAAAACATTATAGTAGTAGAAGCAGTAACAGCAGCACAGTATTCGTAAATATAGTTGTAGCAGTAGCAGTAATTATATAGGTGGATGTAGTAAAACTAGTAATTATAGTCGTAATAGTAGCACTAGTAGCAGTAAAACTAGTAATTGTAATTGTAGTGGTAGTACCAATAGCAGTAGAAGTCAATACATGAGTTAATTTGTTACAAGTGACACAATGGTAAACAGTTTTCGTGTAAATGTTGTTTGTCACAAACAGATCAGAGTTAACCGGATGTCAGAAGATAATGAAACTTCAAACAGATTTTATCCACACAGACAACCAGCTCGTTTAACATTCTTTCATTTAAAACTCTGTCAGTGAAGTAAAAAATCTTTGTTATTACTGTTATAACTTTAACCGTAGTTAAAGTTCAGAATGAACTATTCTGAAAAGTATTAATGTTAGAATTCCAGATATATTTATTTAATTATTTGGTTATAATGGCTATTAACAGACGTTAATGCTTTACTTAATAATATTTAAGTAAAATTTAGTAAAATTATAATATAGGTAAAATACATCTCTTTATAGTTAAAGACAGTATTACAGTAAGACAGTTTAAAAGAGCTCTGGTTTAGACTGGGACATGAGGGGTGTTTTGTCCCTGAGCAGACAGACACGAGTTACACACAGAACACGAAATGATGGCGGGGTCGAGCACTCGCGGTTTGTATCCGTCGATTTTTGTAAATTGATGTCTAATTTTACAATTAATATTAATTGATAAAATAAAAGAATGTTTTATGTAATTAATTTAATAATAATAAAAGTTAGAAAAAGAAGAATGAGATATAATAAATTTTTTAATTATTATTAATGAAATAAAATGAAAAGAAACGAAACAAATCGAAAAAAAGAGATTGAAACAAAATATAAAATTAAATTAATAAAACGAAACAAAACAAACTTCTCAAAACTACATAGAAATTATAAAAATATATTAAAGCACATGAATAAAAAATAATTAAAAAAAAAAAAAAAAAAAAAAAAAAAATCATTCTTAAACATGCGCGTTCTTTAAAACTCAGAAATATTGTACAATTTTATAGTTTTTCAATAATATACATCAAGATACTGTTGTTATTATTATTATTATTACTACTACTACTACTACTACTACTACTACTACTACTGTTGTTGTTGTTGTTATTATTATTATTATTATTATTATTATTATTATTATTATTATTATTATTATATAATGTTAACGTGATGATATATTTTTGCATTTAAGGACATGATCTTGAAGCATCCCATCCTTGATATAGTGATATTTCTCTAGAGTCCCCCAAAAAAATAATTAAAAGTCAAAAACAAAACAGAAAAAACAAAGAAACAAACAAATAAAACTGCCATGTGCGCGTTACTCATTTTCTAAACTGTAGAAATCACGTGAAAACAATTTGCCTGGAATAACGCGGTTAAATACAAAACAACGCGATGTGTTACAGTCAGCGCTGTTAAATACAAAACAACGCGATGTGTTACAGTCAGCGCTGTTAAATACAAAACAATGCGATATGTTACAGTCAGCGCTGTTAAATACAAAACAACGCGATGTGTTACAGTCAGCGCTGTTAAATACAAAACAACGCGATGTGTTACAGTCAGCGCTGTTAAATACAAAACAACGCGATGTGTTACAGTCAGCGCTGTTAAATACAAAGTATTTTCGTTTAAAATTTATTCCACTTCATACAGCGTATATATGATGCTGGCGGCATTTTTACTTTTATTTTTTTATTAGTTTTTAATGTTTCTCGGAAAATCAGATCTAAGAATAGATAAAGAGAACAATGTAAATGACCGCTATATTTCTTACTAGTACTGGCCTGCAAATAACTAAAAAAAACCTGTATATGTCAATAATACAGTTTCCATTTTATTAATTATTATTTGTATTTTTATTTTATTTACACTTTTCTGGGGTTTTTGGTTGGTTTTTTTTTTTTTTGGTTTTTTTTGGTTTTTGGTTTTTCTTCCGGAGGAATTTTTTTATTATTATTATTATTGTTGTTGTTGTTTGGACCAAAATTAATTATATACCAAAAACTATAAATAACAACATATTAAAATCTAAGTTGATTAAGTTTCTGATAATTAAAAAAACAACATTTTAAATATATTATAATTTTTCTTCTTTTCAGATGTTTTTCATACAAAAAAATTTAAAAAGTAAGATAATAAAAAAATGTATAATTTTTATTTGGCTAGAGAAAAAAAATATAGATTTAATTTGGTTATCATAAAGAAAATAGCGCGCGCGCACGTGTGTGTGTGTGTGTGTGTGTGTGTGTGTGTGTGTGTGTGTGTGTGTGTGTGTGTGTTTAGAAACACACACAACATTTATAACTGAAAATTAAATCTAATTGTTTCTCTAGCCATATAAAAATCATACATTCATTTATTATTTCTTTATTGTATTTCACATACACACACAATTATTGTTATTATTATTATTATGTTTATGTTTATGTTTATTGGTATGTTTATTTCTATGATTATTTTAGATTTTCTCTCTATTTTTTATTTATTTACTTATTATTATTATTATTATTATTATTATTATTTTTTAATTTTTTTTTTTTTTTTTTTTTACAATTATTATTAGGAGTAAGAAAGAAACAGTTGGCCTATAGTTTTAACATACTTCAGAACTAAATTACTGACTATTAATATAAAACAACAGCAACAAAAATAAAAATAAAATAAAGGGAAAACCAGCAAACGAAATTAAAGAGATTTAAAAAAAATAATAATAATAATAATAATAATAATAATAATTATTATTATTATTATTATTATTATTATTATTATTATTATTATTATTATTATTATTAAAGTTTAAACAAAAAAATAATAAGAAGAAAAAGAAGTTTAATAATAAAAAGAAAAAGAAAAAAGATAACAAATTCAAAAAAAAAAAAAAAAACAAGAGAGCGCACAATCGAGATTTTCACATTTAAATATGTATTTAAACTGCTACGTAATTAAAGGAATGAATTAACACGCGATCTAATCACTTCTAACACGACTCTTACCTGTACTGTCGCCGTGGCTACAGAACTTGCTGTAGATTACTTTAATCTTCAGAGACCGGAGCGCCTGAGAGAGCGGTGGAAATTAAATTCTTATGACGTCTGAACAGTTTGTGTTCACTCAATTTAAGCAGGCTTTGCTTTGGCGGCGCATCAATTTGTACGGAGGGACCTCAGGGACATGAGTAGAATCGTCAGTAAACCTTGATGTCGTCAAAGAACAAAACGCAAAAAATCGGGTTATTTTTAAAAAGTTCACTGTTTCTGCCAGTTCAACATCAAACATAGAGAACCTCAACGCAGGGTGTTTTGTGTAATTAATAAAGTGTTGAATAACCCTGCGAGTCACGCACAGACATTCACACACACACACACACACACACACACACACACACACACACACACACACACACACACACACACACACACACACACACACACTCACACACACACACACACATACACACACACTCACACACACACACACACACACACACACACACACACACACACACACACACACACACACACACACTCACACACACACACACACACACATATATATGTTAAAAAGAAAAAAATGAAAAGAAGAAAATGAAAGTAACCAAACAGGGTCTCTGTCTTACTGATTAGTCTGATTAACAGATACTCAGTTATGAATTATCTATTAAAATTAGTTCATAATACCTGACTTTATTATTACTATTATTATTATTATTATTATTATTATTATTATTATTATTATTATTATTATTATTATTATTATTATTATTATTAAAGAATATCATTGATACTACTATACTTTTTTTTTTTTTTTTTTTTTTTTTTTTTAAAAGATGTTTATAAAAAAGACGAAGAAGAAAAAGAAAAGAAACACGTTTAATCAAACAGAGGTCTCCAGTTGATAGACTAGACTAACAGGTAGAAAGATCAAACCTCCGAACTGCGCCATTTGTGTAATTCCTGTTCTAGATTTTACTTATAAGGATTCTAGTATCTGACTTCCTGTCGAAGATGCTAATGATCCTGTGTTTATAATTACATAGTAAATAAATAGTAAGAATCGTGTGTGGTTTCTGATTTATTTATCTGCAGTCTAAACCATACATAGACATAATACGAGCATAAATAAATACATAAATGAATTAATAAATGAACAACAAAAACAAATAAACAAACAAAAATATGTAGATAATTAAACAAATAAAAACAACAACAACAACAACAAAACGAAAGAAACAGATTTTTTTTTCACTGATATTATTATTTACATCAAGTTATACATTATAATTTATTAAAACTGTATTTTATAACTGACGATCTTAGACATTATAAATGATTTTTTCCTCAGTTCTGTGTAATGCTGAGGTTTGTGTGAATGTAGGACAAAAACCCGCAGGACAAAAAGCCGCCCAGTCCAAGAATAAAAAAGCGGACTGGGGGGCTTTTGTCCTCGTTTGCATTTTTTGAACTGGGGGGCTTTTATACCAGGTGGCTTCCGCCCGCACCCAGGTTTAAGTACGTGAGTCGTGGCTCTGGACTTCGCACGTTTCAAAAATGAAACATCAAAACCCATTAAAGTTATAAGCGCAAACTGGCGATCTCAGGCGATGTGATAAACCAGTTGTTCATCCGTAACGTACAGTTTAAAAATATCTGAACGCCGCCATTTTTCTGATGTCGTCACGTCATCGCCTGAAGGGGGGACCGATTTTTTAAAAATGTTCTCCCAGCGTCAGCTACCAGTCAACGATCTTAGCACGTGATTTTACGATCTCTGTTGCAAAAAGGTAAAAACGCGCCTGACTGGCGGTTCCAGACTCAGGACAAAGATGTCACTTTTGTGTTTCCATAGGTTATTTGCACTTGCGACTGGAGGGTGTATAATTTTGGAAGAAAACGTCTTAAAAGGATCAATTTCGCCTGCGATCGGTTGCTAATGACCTGGTTGGCGTTTCTTCATCCAATAACGCCGTGTAGACGTTGTCTTCAGATGACTGCCTGTCACCGATTCCGTCACTCTGTTTGCATTTCCAATTCACTCACACATTCTCTTCCAATCACACTGGCCAAACGTGTAGACTTTTCATTCCTCGCTTTAATATTGACTCTGGACTTTAAAAATCAGCGTAGTCCTCTGTGACTGTGTAGTACATGTACGTTTATATTTATGTGTGTATGTGTGTGTTTGTGCGTGTGTATGTATTATTATGTATGGATATAATGATGCATATAATCTGTGTTTTTGTTTCTTTAAATCCATTACTCCATTACTGTTTTATAATAAGTTAATAAAATGTTTGGTTATTTCAGATCGCCGAACAAATTTTTGAATTAACTAGTTCTTTTCTTTTAAGTTTTGCTAACAGTCTACGCAAATTTGACAATTTAGTTTATTTAGCATCAAAAAATACAAAAAAACAACAACAACATTTTCCTAACTTCTGAACACACCATCATTAAATAATATTTTTAAAATATATGAATAGGGAAGTAAATAAGAATAAAATATTGATGAAGGGAATGAAGGAAAATCGGAAAGAAGGAAAGAAAGACAAAAAAAAAGAACTACAATAAGATGAAAAGAAAGAAAGAAGATGCAAAACAAAATGAGAAGAAAAAGAAGTGATGGAAAAAGAAGAATTGAAAAAGAAAAAAGAGAACTTGGAACGGATCATACTATTGGATTCTGCGATCTCTTTCACTTCGATTTCTTTTTTCTTTTGAGAATTATTGAAAGGTAATTGAGCGGAGATGTGTCACGAAGAAAGAAATTATCAAGTGAGTGGAACGTGTAGGTGTCTCAACATCTGGCTCTTATTAGCGGCTTCACCTCGACACACAGAGTCAATACAACTCATTACTTAAACTGAAATCTTTCTTATTTCATTGTATAATTTAGTCAATACAGTACTGACGGGTTTCAACCATTCTCTCTCTCTCTCTCTCTCTCTCTCTCTCTCTCTCTCTCTCTCTACCTGTCTATCTATATAATCTATCTCTTTATTTATATCTCTCTCTACCTCTGTCTCTATCTGTCTATCTATCCATCTCTCTCTCTCTCTGTATATATATATATATATATATATATATATATGTATATATATCTTTATATCTCTGTCTATCTCTCTCTCTCTCTCTCTCTCTCTCTCTCTCTCTCTCTCTCTCTCTCTCTCTCTCTCTCTCTCTCTCTCTCTCTCTCTCTCTCTCTGCACTATATTTTGAATCTGTATATGTCAGTATGTGTTTATAGAGGAGCATATACCGATGGACACTTTTTTGTTGATTATTATTATTTTCGCTAACACTGTTACGAAATACGTGTTGCTGTTTAATTTCAGTTTAAACCGTCCCACTAAGACAGCCGACATCTGGCGCTAACTGCTGTTTACTCCAACATTCGATCTCCGAATTTTACTGTAGACCCTCGAAGGGTTCTTTCATTTTGGAGTAATTAATTTTCTGAATACGACAGCCAGTGAAAAGGAGATAGGAGAGGAAACAGAGTCTATGAGACAGCGATACAGAGAGAGAGAGAGAGAGAGAGAGAGAGAGAGAGAGAGAGAGAGAGAGAGAGAGAGAGAGAGAGAGAGAGAGAGAGAGAGAGAGAGAGAGAGAGAGTTCATCAATATATTTTTTTAGTTATTTCTGGTGATGTTTCCTATATATAAAACACTGTTGGTGATAACGTTTATGAACAATCAAGAGTAATATTTATTTTATTTGTTTTACAAGTTATAATCGACACATTATAAATGTTGACATCAGCAGTAACCCAAAGAGAACCCCCGAATCTAACAGCAGCAGGTTCGATTTTAACAAGTCCATTAAAGAGATCGGTGAAACACACTGTCCGTTCAGGTTATTTCGCGACTAATTTCGATTTATTTTCCAACATTTCTGTTTTATTCCGACATCAGTGTAAAGTAAGAATATTTACTATGGGCTCGCTTTAGCTAATTTTAGTTTTAATTTCACAGCAATAAATTAAATCCTATTCCGGATAAATGGAAGTAAAAGTGTTTAATTACAGTTGAGACGAAATCAATACTTAAAAAAGAATAGTTTAATCTTTCACAGATTATATATTATTAACTTTGTAAATATATTTTTGGTTTAATATATTTTGTCTATCTATCTATCTATCTATCTATCTATCTATCTATCTATCTATCCTGATATAAGGATCATTTGACATAAAACACTTTAAGAATATTAATCAAAATTAAAATACCAATCTCTGTTTTAAATTCTACATCTGTTTTATTGGAGAACACATATACTTTTGTATTTACATAATAAATTAACATAATAAATGGTTTATGTACAATGTATAATGATGACGTCACAATAGGCTTAGCTAAGAAACAAGCAATAAACATAAGATTGTTTTTATTAAAAATATATTGTTCAAAAATTCTATAAGATGAATTAAGTTTAAACAACAAAAGAGTACAGTCAAACATTATTTTGAGTGCCGCCATTTTTCTTTACTTATTACGTCATCAAGTATATGGTGTGCCAATCAGTTATTTTCTAATTATTTTTAATTTAATTTAATTTAATTTAATTTTAATTTTTTAAATTCTAAAATAGAAACTGTATATCTACAATAAAATTGCCTTTTTAATCTTCATGACCTTAAACAAATGGCTGTATATTTTTTTATCTGTACTTCCTATGGAATTGTTTTTACATTGATAATCATATTCACGTGTGTTTGTGAATGTATTTTAACTTATGAAACTAAATAGAAAAAAAAACACCGTTTTAATTTTAATCCCATGTATATATAGTTAAAACTATTTTAACATTTTTGTATTTATTTTCTAAAAACGTTCTGCTGTAAGTAAAGTTATTATACATAATAAAATAACAAAAGGTAAAAGTAAACTCGCATTTTCATAACAATATATATATATATATATTTATATATTAATTATTTTACAACTGTTTTACATTATTTTATTTCTGTATGTGTGTGCGTATAAATAAATATGTATATATATATATATATATATATATATATATATAGATAGATAGATAGATAGATAGATAGATAGGCAGACAGATACAGAGAGAGAGATAGATATAGATGTATATACACACACATATGTGCATAATCACGCCAATATATATATACATATATGTACATTTATGTTTTAGTTGTGGGTACATATATGTGTGTGTGTGTGTGTGTGTGTGTGTGTGTGGTGTGTGTGTGTGTGTGTGTGTGGGTGGGTGTGTGTGTATGTGTGGGTATGTATATATGTTTGTTTGTGTTATGAAAACTTACTTCAGTTCTAAGTAACTATTATTAATATTCAAAATAAACACCCCTGTACAGTTGTTAGTAATAAATAAAAGGACCAGATGATTATGAATTAAACACGAATATTTACAGGTGAAAGGTCAGTGAACTGATACTTCTAAAAATACGAAACAGTGGCTCTCGGGATTGACAGCGACGAAGACGACACGTCACTAAAACTCGACATCTTCGACTGTTTCCGTAAAGTAAACATCCGGCAGACGAGAACGAGGCAAACGATAAGAAGAATGACTAGGAACGCGCTGACGGTTAGTATGGTGACTAAAACCTCCGTTCTTTGGAGGCAGTCTTCCTTCACCTGGTACTGGGTATCTGTACAAATAAAGAAAATTCAAAATAACAAATAATATTAAGAAATATTATAAATAAAACGAAAATCCCCAAAGCCTTTGCTCGCGGAAGTTTGTGACGTCACCGGATATTACGTTAGCGCCTTACATGCCACAGATGTATTATTAATATATATATATGCATGTCGTTGTTACCACTTGTGTATTTGTGTGTATATGTATATACATATATATACATACAGACATCCGAAAAAAAGATATGTATAAATATACAAACTTACATATACACATCTATATATATATATACGTTTGTATGTGTTTTTCTGTATGTGTCTATGTATTTGTATGTATGGACTGTATGTAAAACACACACACACACATACATACAGAGAGAGAGAGAGAGAGAGAGAGAGAGAGAGAGAGAGAGAGAGAGAGAGAGAGAGAGAGAGAGAGAGAGAGAGAGAGGGTATTTTGTACCTTGTTGTTGTTCTTTCTTCACAACAGAGTTGTCGGCTATGCTCACAGACTTGGTTATAGTCATTTCTTTCACAGCTTCTGCCTCTCGCTTTCTTCTGTTCGTTTTTGGAGCAGGACAGTTCTATAATAATAATAATAATAATAATAATAATAATAATAATAATAATAATAATAATAATAACAATAATAATAATAATAGTAATAATAATGAAATAAATAAATAAATAAAAATAACTAACTAAATAAATAAGAATAAAAATAAGAATTATGAAATAAATAAATAATAAATTAATAATAATAATAATAATAATAATAATAATAATCTTCTTGTAAAAATGTAAATAACTTTTGTGAATATTATAATAAGTGATAATTAAAGAAATGTTTCCTTAGAATGTACAACAAAATATTTACAGTCTTTTAAACCAGTGATAAGCAGAAAAGAACAAACAAATATTTTACACAAATATATATATATATATATTCTGAGAGAGAGAGAGAGAGAGAGAGAGAGAGAGAGAGAGAGAGAGAGAGAGAGAGAGAGAGAGAGAGAGAGAGAGAGAGAGAGAGAGAGAGAGATCGTTCATCTCAAATATGTTTTTAGTTATTTCTGGTGATGTTCCCTATATATAAAACACTGTTTGATATATAACAGTTATGAACAATGAAGAGTTATATTTATTTTGTTTGTTTTTACAAGTTATAATCGAAGGATTATAAATATGGAAATCACTAGTAACCCAAAGAGAGCCCTGAAAGAGACCAGGGGAGGTAACTAGTTACTTACAAAAGCACACTTGGCTGCATTCGTGTCGTTACATATCAGCACTTGACAAACAAACGTGATGTCCGATGACGTCACAAACTTGAAAAGGGAAATTTTTCCTGCAAATGTCCGATTTGTTGCGTCCATCTCAAAAGGTTTTCCAATTACCGTCGAACCTTCCTTTGTGGGACATCTGCAATAAAACAAAATTTATATGATGTTTCTAATTCAAGTTTATCTAAACTTATCCTAAATGAACAAAGTTCAGAGGCAGTTTTAACGGATGGTTTGAGTGTTTGACTATCGGCATTCCATAATAACAAAAAGCATGACGGATTTCCTATGTAATTATGGTCTACATATTGATCATTATTATTGTTATTAGTCAATGTCTGAATGAAACTATTTATACTGTAAATAAAAATGTTGAGTTTTTCTGGGATGCCCGTGAAACGCCTGGCTGTTACCTAGGTAACTGTTCTTTAACCCAGACTGACTAAATTAAACAAGATCATTAATTGTAATAAATCTAGTAAATGTAGGCATAAATATCAGTTTCTTCATTCGATTAATTATTTAATACAGTATTGGTAACATTCAAAAATTATTATTAATAATAATAATAATAATAATAATAATAAACGTTATTATTATTATTATCAACATCATCATTACTGTGATATTATTATAGTTTTATTTTTATCACAGTCATTTTCATCATTAATATTATCATTATCATTATAATCACCATTATTACTATTATTACTACTGTTACTGCTACTGCTAATATTACTAATATTAGTAGTAGTAATAGTAGTAGTAGCAGTAGTAGTAGTAGTAGTAGTAGTAGAAAATAAAATATTTAATTTTTATTTACCCATTTTCTAAAATAAGGAGTTCGGTTGGAGAGTTTGTGTTTCCGTCAGACGCTTTAATTGACTTGACCAGCAGCGTCTTGAATCCTGTGTACATGAAACGAATAAATACTCAAACAAAACTGCTACTGAGTGAGACATTTCTTCAGTACTGGATCCGTGTCAATGTATTTACAATGTATCTTTAATACTATGAAGATCTCACTAGGCATTTCCATTTTTTTCTATGTAATAAATAACTAAACTTTGCTAACAATAAAGTATAGTCATAATAGAACAGGGCTACGAAAATAAAATTAAAGATATCATTCTTAAACCATTTTGCTGTAATGAATATGATGACCATAATGAAGTCATCATATGTACTGATTCACATAATAAATATGAAATTTCCCAACTGCAAAGATTTTGTAAAATGTTTTATTTTATAATCAGTCTCTATCCATTTGCTGTTCTCTAATAATATTTCGGTGTGGAATGTTGATAATATTTTACATTATTAGTATAATCCTGTTTTACGTCACTCACCACTAGTCACTGGAATGTTGAAAGAGAAATCTAAAGGACTTCCAATATTTAGACCAGTTTTGGGAATGGGCTTTTCTCCTGTTTTCAAACTGAACACAATCGGGTCATAATTCCCTTCTACATCTCCTCCTTTGTACAGCTCACTAAAGCAAAGAAACAAACAAACAAACAAATAAATAAACAAATAAATAAATTACACAAAAACACAACAAAAAAACCCCACTAGATAATGAAACAAAATATAAATTTTATTTTGCATCAGGTAGCGATTAATACTAATATTTATGTGTACTAAAGATTGTGTAAAAAACAAAAAATGAGTAAAGGAAATCCATATACTCCCAATTAGTAGTTTAATGTTTTGGGCGACTTTTTGTCGCTAATGACAAATTATGACAAAATTAGTAATACTTTTACAAAACGTTTTAACGTCGCCATTTTAGTTTTTTTATAACTATGCACGTGACGTCATAAGTTAATGGGGAAAGCTGGAATTTTTATTATTAATTTTATTTTTATTTTTATGTATTTATTTTATTATTATATTTTTTTTATTTTTTATAAATTTATTTATTTTTTGTTGTAGTTATTGTTTCTTTCTTTGCATTTTCTAATACCATTATACAAAAGAATCGTATTACATCAGTCGGTGCTGTACACAGTGACGTCACGACTAAAGTAAAAATGTTTTAAAATGTGTGTGTGTGTGTGTGTATATATATATATATATATATATATATATATATGTTGTTTTGTTATTAACTGAATTGGATTAATGAAACAGAAGTTGGAAATATGAAGACTATATTTAGACTATTTCTTCCTATTATCATATATTACATGATTAATAAACTAAAAGTATATTTTAATATGTCTTATTTCTTACTCTTTAACGGTAACTCCTGACACCTTGCTTTCCACCACATTACTCTCGTTAAAAACACACTTCGCTTTAATCATTTCGTCTTTATCCGTTATAAACTGTGTGTTGTACTCGATGTAAAAAACTGCTTCGTATTCCCGAGAGCTGGTCTGAATAATCAGATTAAAGACATCAACAAGTTGTAACATAATATAAAACATAAATATCAGTCATGTAACATAATAATAAACAAGATACACAGGCACAAATGAACTTTCAGACAAAAGAAAATCGTCATAAACAAACGTTAAACTCGATAAAATGATAATACAGAAAAGAACATAAAGAAAAATAAAGAACTGAAGAAATAATAATAATAATAATAATAATAATAATAATGATAGAAATATAATCTAACAACAACAGCCTAGAAAAAGTTTTAAATCCATTAGAAAGAAAATCAAACAAATACACAAATAAATACACAAATAGAAAAATAAATAAAAGATAGTTACGTTTTGAACGGAAAGGTTTCCACATTCCGATAAATCCAGGTTCAGAATGAGAGCTAAGCCTTGCCAGGTTTGAAGAACTTTATTTGAATCGTTTGTTTGAGCCGTTGTAACGTTGTTGAAAACACAGTTCTTTTTATTTCTGAAATTTCTCATAAACGCGATTCCATTAAATGTGCCGTACGTGTTCATATTCAGATACATTTTTCTGCCGATACACTGCACATCAACTAAAACATAGACATTAATACTGTTATACACTTCACATCAACTAAAACATAGACATTAATACCGTTATACACATCACATCAACTAAAATATATACGTTAATGTTATTATACAGCGCACATCCGTTAAAATATAGACATTAATACTACTATACATTGCACATAAACTAAAACATAGACTTAATACTACTATACATTGCACATAAACTAAAACATAGACATTAATACTGTTATACACTTCACATAAACTAAAACATAGACTTAATACTACTATACATTGCACATAAACTAAAACATAGACATTAATACTGTTATACACTTCACATAAACTAAAACATAGACTTAATACTACTACATATTGCACATAAACTAAAACATAGAAATTAATACTGTTATACACTTCACATCAACTAAAACATAGAAATTAATACTGTTATACACTTCACATAAACTAAAACATAGACTTAATACTACTACATATTGCACATAAACTAAAACATAGACATTAATAGTACTATTCATTGCACATAGAAATTAATACTGTTACACAGAGCATATGAACTAAAATATAGACTTAATACATCTATACAGACCACATGAACTAAAATAAAGACATATTTTTTTATACAGCACATCTACTAAAAAATATACATCTTGTGATAAACTACACATCTACTAAAAAATATACATCTTGTGATAAACTGCACATCAGCTAAAAGACAGAAAACACATACCACCACTTCTGATAAAGCAGGAGCTCTGGCTGGATTGGCATGCTGAGGAGGACTGATCTTGCAACCTATGAAACCTCAGCTAACACTCCAGTCACTGAGGCACAGATTATAAATGATGAAAAACACAAACACTCACCTCTTTTCAAACTGCAGTCAGTGCTGTAGTAGTTCTCCTTACACACACACGTCTGTCTGTTATTTACTGTTACACACTCTCCTTGTCCGTTACACTTCTGTGTAGAACAGCTGGAATTTCCCTTAGCAGCTTAAAACAATTACAACAGTCCAATCACATATCAATATTTCAAAATTATTGCCAAAACATATTATAATGTACGTGAAACAAAATGTTTGTGACAAGCGAACTGGCTGGTACTGGAGTATGCAATACGTATTTCCAACAGTAAAATGGCGACGTCCATGTACAGACAGCCAGACATAATATTAAAATGGAAATACTGACAATGTGTTTATATAATTATTTCCTTATAACACAATACACTTTAATAAAAGTAGAGATTATAGTAATGCTAACGTTTACTGAATAGAGTTACTTCCCTTCAGTAATAACTGATTTGGTTATTATCTACGTTGGTTTTTCTCTAAAAAATAACGAGAAATAGTTTTTTCTAAATATTTGAAATATTAAATACTAATTAATTATTAAGTAATAAGAATTACATGATCTGCATAATTAGCCTACTTGTTATACATTTCAGGTGGACAGGAGAAATATAAAGTTTTCAAGTAGATTACGTTAATATATCACATTCCCGATTTATAGGGCTGTGAATTTAAGTACTCATGACAGACTGGGCATTTTACACATGTATATCTATATATATATCTTTCTTCCTCACATACATACATATATACAATCATACATAAATGTGTGTGTGTGAGTGTGTGTGTGTGTGTGTGTGTGTGTATGTGTGTGTGTGTGTGAAGAATTTCTTCTCATTTTAGTCAGTATCGTCAGCTGTCTTAGACTCACAGTCAGTATTTATCATTTATTTCTTTAGAACATTCACACTAGCTGTTAGTTAATTTCCAATAAGTGGTCTGTTAACTGTTCCAGGTAAAAAACGATGTAATAAACGATGAGATAATTAGAGATGAAAACAGTGAAAATACCCGTTTTCTGTTTCACAGGTATCCCAGAACTTGTAACAATTTATGAGGCCTGATTAAGGTTGTGTGAAATAAACTGGAGATATTTGACGGACTCGTGGCATAACGATAATGAAACAGAGTGTAATGTTAACTTACAATTTAAAATTGAGCATGCAAAACCGGAATAAAGAGAACTTGTGTCAGTACAGCGACAAGTTCCGTCGATCAAACAAACACCCTTCGTACAATCCTGACCATTTCTATTACAATCAAAAGCCACCCGAGCTGCTCCGTTAACACACGTTAATATAGCTAGAGGAAATAAAAAATAAAACAATAATTTAGAACATAGGTGTGTGTGTGTGTGTGTGTGTGTCTGTGTGTGTGTCTGTGTGTGTGTGTGTTTGAGAGAGAGAGAGAGAGAGAGAGAGGGGGTAATGGAGAAATGGTTAGGTATTAATCGTTTCATGTATAATTTAACCCCCCCCCAAAAAAATAACTGTTTAAGAAAAAAACATCAGTTAAACTATAAAAATGTTTAAAATTAAAAATTAAAATAAAAAGACAAAAGACAAAATAAATGTCAAAATAAAGGATTAATAATAATAATAATAATAATAATAATAATTATTATTATTATTATTATTATTATTATTATTATTATAATGATACTAATTATTATAATAACAATTACAGCAAAAACAACAAAACAGGAACAGTAATAGTAACAGTAATAATAATAATAATAATAATATTATTATTATTATTATTATTATTGTTGTTGTTGTTGTTGTTGTTGTTATTGTTATTATCATTGTCATTATTAATAATATTATTATTATCATTATTACACAAAATAAATAATTATACATTATAAAATATGTATATGAAATCAATAAAAAAAATAAAAAATAAAAAAAATAAATGCCCTTCTCCAAATAAAACAGAACAAAATAACATACCCTTCCAGCCAGACAACTCAGAACCCCTCCCTCAATAACAATCACAAAAACAATAGAAACAATAGAGAAAACTGACTTACAAAGAACAGTAAGAACGAGTTTCAGGTTGCCTGTCATGCTGATGTTTGGAAAGACGGGAGTAAATGATACCTGCAAAGAGAGGCGAGTCAGAAATGTGTTTTGAAATAAAACCAGGCAGCAGATGGTGGAAGCTCTTGTATTGATATTAAAATAACGCATTGTTTCGTGTATTTACACATGTATAATTCAACAATAATGTACGTATGACTAATTTAAAACACTGTTTTACTGTGTCAAAACTTTTGTATGTGAGTGAGTGTGTCTGTAAGTATGTGTGTGTGTGTGTTCGTAAACATGTTATCCATCTCTATCTCTCTCTCTCTCTCTCTCTCTCTCTCTCTCTCTCTCTCTCTCTCTCTCTCTCTCTCTCTCTCTCTCTCTCTCTCTGCATATATATATAGGGAATAACTGGTTTCTGTTTTAAGATGTTCTCTTTATTTTGTGAATGTATAAATTCCGATTTGCAACGAGGTTCTTTCAATCACAAATGGACATGAGTAGGATAAAGCTGATATCTTAAAACAGTTATTATTTCTTTTTGTTTTTTTTTATCCTGGAGACCCAAATAATGCAAAAACGAAATTCGTTGGTTTTGATTTATTTTTTGAATGAAAAGTGTTTTAAATATTGTCTTTTTGGATCTGAATCAGCGGTTAAACAAGGAACTTTGAACAGCGTATGTATGTATATATATATATATAATTAATCGAAGTAAATACCGTGCCCAGAAATATAGAAATTTATCTAGGCATTGTATCTTTTCGATACGAACAATATATAAATATATATTTGATTGGAGGCTTTTCGGTATATATATATATGTACTCGGATGTATATATTTATCTGTCTATTTATATCTGTCTCTCTGTCTCTAAGTCTCTCTTTACTTAAATACTCTTTATATATATAATAACTATATCTATCTATCTGTGTAATACATACGCATATACATATAAATACATACATACATGTGTGTGTGTGTGTGTGTGTGTGTGTGTGTGTGTGTATGTTTGTATTAAAGTTCAATATCGAGTAGAAAGGTCTGAAATCTGCGTCATTTAATAAAGTGAACACAATGAAAAATCTAAACTCTTTAATTGTGGTTATCGATGTTTTCTGGGCGAGGTTTTCTACATCTGTGTCTGTGCGACAGTCGGACGGGCAGTAAAGCTGCATAAACTAAACACGCAAGTTAACTCAGTCAATAAAATCAATACTCGTTTTCTCACACACACTCAAATAACCAACGCCCTGCATTTGTTTAGTATGTAATTTTAGTTTTTATTATTATTTATTATTATTATTATTATTATTATTATTATTATTATTATTTATTATTATTATTATATATTATTATTTTTATTATTTATTGTTATTATTTATTATTATTTTTATTATTTTATTACTTACTTATTTCTTATTATTGTTATTATTATTAGTAGTAGTAGTATTAGTTGTAGTAGTCGTACTAGTAGTATTGTTGTTGTTGTTGTATTATTATTATTATTATTATTATTATTATTATTATTTATTTATTTATTTATTTGTTTATTTATTTATTTATTTATATACTGCGTGTTAACAGTGCTATAATCTGATGTTGTTCAAGCCAGGTAATATAACGATTTTTACTTACTTATTCAGCTAGGAATATGTTGAAGTATTGACACGACGCTGCTAGTGTAAACTTGATTAGATGAGTTCATTCATTCTGCGAGTAATGAGGAAACTGAGACACGCCCATCAAACTAATAACTAGCACACAACTGTGATTGGCTTCTTGTGTACTCGAATTTAGTTTTCTGATTTCATTCAGTTAGATTATTAGTAGTAGTAGTAGTAGTAGTACTAGTAGTAGAAGTAGTAGTAGTAGTAATAAGTAGTAGTATTGTTATTGTTATTATTAGCTATTATTACGATTATTAATATTATTATTATTACTGTTGTTGTTGTTATTATCATTATTATTATTATTATTATTTATTTATTTATTTAGTTAGTTAGTTAGTTATTTATATAGCATATTATTATGATACATATTAAATAGCTGAGATATATATTATTCAGGATCACATTATTGGAAAACAGATTAATTATCGAATGATTCAACTCTCTATAATACAAATTATAAACTATTTTTATACATACTGGTAATAACAATATCTTAACTTAAAAAATATGTATATAATAAGTGTATGAACAGCGCCTGTTGTTCGTATTAAAAGACATCATTTTTAATAATTATAAAAGCAATAACTTTTGCCCAAGTCTAAAATACACTACTGACTAAAGATCAGTTCTGAAATTACAAATATTAACACTTTTAATATTATTAAAAGTAAAATTATCATGATTAAAATTAAAATATTAACATTATCAAAATTAAAAGACTATTAATATATTTAATTTGATTTTTTTTTTTTTTTTTAATATTTTCGAATGTTGTTTTAAACATGAAATATTTTGACTTTTGAGTATGATAGATAGATGGATGTAAGTTTCTGTGTTTGTGAGTTTTTGTATGTATGTCTGTACGTGCGTGTGTCTGTTTGAAGTGTTTCTGTGTGTGCTACTATTTTTTGCTTTTGAGTAAATGAGAGAGACAGAGAATGTGTGTGTCTGTCTTAGTGTGTAACTGTGTGTGTGTCTTAGTGTGTAACTGTGTGTCTGTCTTAGTGTGTAACTGTGTGTGTCTGTCTTAGTGTGTAACTGTGTGTGTCTGTCTTAGTGTGTAACTGTGTGTGTCTGTCTTAGTGTGTAATTGTGTGTCTGTTTTAGTGTGTAATTGTGTGTTAGTGTGTAACTGTGTGTCTGTTTTAGTGTGTAACTGTGTGTCTGTCTTAGTGTGTAACTGTGTGTCTGTTTTAGTGTGTGTGTGTCTGTCTTAGTGTGTAACTGTGTGTCTGTTTTAGTGTGTAACTGTGTGTCTGTCTTAGTGTGTAACTGTGTGTCTGTTTGTTTTAGTGTGTAACTGTGTGTCTGTTTTAGTGTGTAACTGTGTGTCTGTTTTAGTGTGTAACTGTGTGTCTGTTTTAGTGTGTAACTGTGTGTGTCTGTTTTAGTGTGTAACTGTGTGTCTGTTTTAGTGTGTAACTGTGTGTCTGTCTTAGTGTGTAACTGTGTGTCTGTTTAAGTGTGTAACTGTGTGTCTGTTTTAGTGTGTAATTGTGTGTGTCTGATCTAGTGTGTAATTGAGTGTGTCTGTTTTAGTGTGTAACTGTGTGTGTCTGTTTTAGTGTGTAACTGTGTGTCTGTTTTAGTGTGTAACTGTGTGTCTGTTTTAGTGTGTAACTGTGTGTCTGTTTTAGTGTGTAACTGTGTGTCTGTCTTAGTGTGTAACTGTGTGTCTGTTTTAGTGTGTAACTGTGTGTCTGTCTTAGTGTGTAACTGTGTGTCTGTTTTAGTGTGTAACTGTGTGTCTGTTTTAGTGTGTAACTGTGTGTGTCTGTTTTAGTGTGTAACTGTGTGTCTGTCTTAGTGTGTAACTGTGTGTCTGTTTTAGTGTGTAACTGTGTGTCTGTCTTAGTGTGTAACTGTGTGTCTGTTTTAGTGTGTCTGTCTGTTTTAGTGTGTAACTGTGTGTGTCTGTTTTAGTGTGTAACTGTGTGTCTGTCTTAGTGTGTAACTGTGTGTCTGTTTTAGTGTGTAACTGTGTGTCTGTTTTAGTGTGTAATTGTGTGTCTGTTTTAGTGTGTAACTGTGTGTGTCTGTTTTAGTGTGTAACTGTGTGTCTGTCTTAGTGTGTAACTGTGTGTCTGTTTAAGTGTATAACTGTGTGTCTGTTTTAGTGTGTAACTGTGTGTGTCTGATCTAGTGTGTAATTGAGTGTGTCTGTTTTAGTGTGTAACTGTGTGTGTCTGTTTTAGTGTGTAACTGTGTGTCTGTCTTAGTGTGTAACTGTGTGTCTGTTTTAGTGTGTAATTGTGTGTCTGTTTTAGTGTGTAACTGTGTGTGTCTGTTTTAGTGTGTAACTGTGTGTCTGTCTTAGTGTGTAACTGTGTGTCTGTTTAAGTGTGTAACTGTGTGTCTGTTTTAGTGTGTAAACTGTGTGTCTGTTTTAGTGTGTAACTGTGTGTGTCTGATCTAGTGTGTAATTGAGTGTGTCTGTTTTAGTGTGTAACTGTGTGTGTCTGTTTTAGTGTATAACTGTGTGTCTGTTCTAGTGTGTAATTGAGTGTGTCTGTTTTAGTGTGTAACTGTGTGTCTGTTTTAGTGTATAACTGTGTGTGTGTTTTAGTGTGTAACTGTGTGTGTCTGTTCTAGTGTGTAACTGTGTGTGTCTGTTTTAGTTTGTAGTTGTGTGTGTATGTTCTAGTGTGTAACTGTGTGTGTCTATTTTAGTGTGTAACTGTGTGTGTATGTTCTAGTGTGTAACTGAGTGTGTCTGTTCTAGTGTGTAACTGTGTGTGTCTGTTCTAGTGTGTAACTGAGTGTGTCTGTTCTAGTGTGTAACTGTGTGTGTCTGTTCTAGTGTGTAACTGTGTGTGTCTGTTCTAGTGTGTAACTGTGTGTGTCTGTTCTAGTGTGTAACTGAGTGTGTCTGTTTTAGTGTGTAACTGTGTGTGTATGTTTTTGTATGTTGAAAATATCAACCTTTAACATTTTTTATCACAAAACATACGTGACAAGACGATACCGGAATTTACGTGCACAAAACATTCTTCAAGTCCATTTTTATCTTTGAGGCAGTAAAATCAAAAAAGTTTTATATTTTAAAATACGGGACTAAAGATAAGTAAACTCAGCCTTACCTTACACACAGATTCAAATGCACCGCGCTTCTCTCCTGCTGCAATGATTTAAATTTCCCTTCTCCTTGTTTTTTATATAAACCAATAGCAGTGATTCAAAAGTACCCCTCTCCTCGTGTATACGACCGCTGATTTAGATGTACCCTCCTACTTGCAGCTACACCCTAATTGTGATTAAAAACCGCACGAATCACCGAGTTTATTTACGTTTCGATTGCAACTAAAGACTGAACATGAATCACATACTAAATCAATCAAGCTGGATGAACTTTCTTTTGAAGAGCCAGGTGTTACACAAACAGTCAGTTCTGTACTCACAGACGTGCATCAGCTTTCCAGTTTTACATTCTGTTCAAACACAAGATAGTCCACACTGGTAGATTCTAGTTACGTAAATTCCTGTTTAAAATTTCCTAGTATTAATATTAGGTTAACTATTTTCTTCTTCTTCTTCTTCTTCTTCTTCGTCTTCTTCTTCTTCTTCTTCTTCTTATTATTATTATTTATTATTATTATTATTATTATTATTATTATTATTATTATACCTGTTGTTTTGCTGTTATTATTGTTTCTATTATTGTTATTACTGTTGTTGTTGTTGCTGTTGTTGTTATTGTTATTGCTATTATTTATTATTATTGTTGCTGTTCTTGTTGTTACTACTATTATAATTATTATATTATTAAATAAATGTACGTTAGAAATGATTAGTTAAATGATTAATATAATTAATCGTCCACTGTAAAGTATTTTAATTTTTCCATTAATATGTTGTTACGGGATGTAGTTTTCGATTTATGTAAATCTTTAGAAAACTGCGCAGTAACGGTATATTCAGAGTGTTCACGTGAATACACGAATGTGTTCACATTGAATGATCAGTTTGTGAGTCATAGCGAAAATAATAACAGCTACAGCACCTCTGAAGAAAAGCAATTAGCGGTTGTTGTTATTTTTTTTGGGGGGGTGCATATCAGTTGTATATATATATATATAATTTTATTTCTCTACATACTTCAAACCGTATTCATTCATTTTCTTGCCTTGTCTAAAATCGAACACACACACACACACACACACACAGTGTTATCTTGACTTACGAGTTTAATTCGTTCCGTGACCGTGTTCGTAACAAAATTTGCTCGTATATCAAATCAATTTTCCCAACTGAAATTATTTGAAATACCATTAATCCGTTCCAGCACGCATAACGTGTTTTTAAATAAGAAAAATGTATTTATAAATGACAAATATTGTATAAGAACAAAATAAAAGAGAATGTAAAGAAATAAATTGGTTTTGTAATGTGTATTTATCTTGGAGATCAGACAAATTATTTTAACGCCTTTGGCTTGAGTTACAGCTTTTATCGACTCCTTCAGCTTCAGTATGGTTCATATTGTAGAAGTACTACGCTCGTACTGCCTACCCAAGTCGACTACATGCACACCTCAATCATATTTTTCAGTGAATTCATGCTTTAATTCAATGGACATCATCCGCTTCTTCTTCTCAACACTGTCCTTTGCATTCACTTTCTTAGGATCCATGGCCAGAAAAAATAAATTTGGTAAAATATCAAACAAAACGCGAACACCACATAAGAGAGATGCAAAGTAACCACGTGACGTAAACCAGTGAGACGCGGGATATTCTTTCGTCTTTTTAAAGCAGTTATTTAATAAACTATAACATTTTGTTTCTAAATTGTTATTTTATTATTCATTCTTAGTTCTAGCTGTCTATTAATCTTTATTAATATTGTTTCTGTATAAAGAATTTTGTTAACAAATTAAATATAGCTGAGATGTTACTAATTTCAGAAAACATTCGGAGGTCGAGAAGGGAAAGAACTGTAATTAAAAAGCAGCCCATTACGTCAGGCGAACTCTTTAACTGAAAAGATAGTATTAATAATAACTTTTACCCCATTTTATTATTATTATTATTTATTTTATATTTATTTAGTTAATTAGTTTTAGTGTTTTAGCAACTGATTATTGTTGTAATGGGAAACAGTCCTCAAAGTAACAACAAAGTCAAGATGTGAACAACAAACAAGAAAAATAAGAACAGAAATAAATAATAATCTCTCTCTCATGGGTTTGTAAAACTTACTTGAATTAATCTCACTTTCAAAATCCTTCAATCATAGTTTTTAATCACTAAAATATTTTTGTTTCTTCTTTCTTCACTACATTACTAAAACTTTAAATGAAAAGAAATACAGACTGTTCTCTTGTTTAACTATTTACTATAAACATTAAATATGAAATGATAATGATTTTGAAAATTAGCTTTCTTCTTTTATGTATATTTTCTGTTATCAATTAATTATTAAAATATATAAATATAATTTTTTAAATTATTTTGTTTTGTTGTTTATGAATTATTAAATGAAATAAATATGATTTTTTAAACTATGTTGTTTCCGTTTTCATTTTGTTCTGTAAACAACTGAAATAAAGCTAATTTTTCAAAGCAAACTGTGTTTGTTTTCATTATGAATGCAACCTAACAGAAGAAGAGAGGTAGGAAGCTGTGAAAGTAACACAGATGTTGTGTGAACTGAAACATCTTTATTAATTATTTGTCATCATTATTGTTAAATGTGCATTTTGTAATTTTAATGAGCTGTATTTTCAAATGCAGTGACAGTGAGTGACCTGAGTTACCACACTCAGTGTGGCTAACACTCAACCTTACACTTGAACTATCCTGGGGAACTGTTCACCTTCAGTACAAAATATCAGTATTACATTTGATTATAAAATCTAAATCATATTTAAAACATGTAGTAAAAAGGTAATGAATGGCAAGCAGTTTTACTAATAGATTTATGTAAGACAACAAAATACAGAACTGTAGCAAGAGTAGTTAACATCAAACAATAATTAAAACATTCATCTTTTTAACTGACATTTACTTATATCTATTTACGTTATCTTTTATTAACTTTCTTTAAAGTCAATGTATTAATACTTTATAATAAAGGGCATCCTTTGACTATCCTTACAGTATCAATAATCTTTGTCAAAGGGAAACGACTTTGCTTCAACCAAGGAGAGTAGGACTCTTATCACAGGTTCATGTCAGCTCCTCCCTCTTCACAGGTGCATGTCAGCCCCCCTCTCTTCACAGGTTCATGTCAGCTCCCCCTCTTCACAGGTTCATGTCAGCCCCCCTCTCTTCACAGGTTCATGTCAGCCCCCCTCTCTTCACAGGTGCATGTCAGCTCCTCCCTCTTCACAGGTTCATGTCAGCCCCCCTCTCTTCACAGGTTCATGTCAGCCCCCCTCTCTTCACAGGTTCATGTCATCCCCCCTCTCTTCACAGGTTCATGTCAGCTCCTCCCTCTCTTCACAGGTTCATGTCAGCCCCCTCTCTTCTCACAGGTTCATGTCCCCCTCTGTTCACAGGTTCATGTCAGCCCCCCTCTGTTCACAGGTTCATGTCAGCCCCCCTCTCTTCACAGGTTCATGTCAGCCCCCCTCTGTTCACAGGTTCATGTCAGCCCCCTCTCTTCACAGGTTCATGTCAGCCCCCCTCTCTTCACAGGTTCATGTCAGCCCCCCCCTGTTCTCTGTTCACAGGTTCATGTCAGCCCCCTCTGTTCACAGGTTCATGTCAGCCCCCTCCCCCTCTGTTCACAGGTTCATGTCAGCCCCCCCTCTCTTCACAGGTTCATGTCAGCCCCAGGTTCCAGCCCCCCTCTTCACAGGTTCATGTCAGCCCCCCTCTCTTCACAGGTTCATGTCAGCTCCCCCCTCTCTTCACAGGTTCATGTCAGCCCCCCTCTTCACAGGTTCATGTCAGCCCCCCTCTCTTCACAGGTTCATGTCAGCTCCTCCCTCTGTTCACAGGTTCATGTCAGCCCCCCCCAGGTTCTCATCCCCCTCTGTTCACAGGTTCATGTCAGCCCCCCCCTCTGTTCACAGGTTCATGTCAGCCCCCCCCCAGGTTCTCAGCCCCCCTCTTCACAGGTTCATGTCAGCCCCCCTCTCTTCACAGGTTCATGTCAGCTCCTCCCTCTCTTCACAGGTTCATGTCAGCCCCCCTCTCTTCACAGGTTCATGTCATCCCCCTCTTCAGGTTCATTCACAGGTTCATGTCATCCCCCTCTCTTCACAGGTTCATGTTCATGTCATGCCAGGTTCATGTCCCCCCCCCCTCTCTTCACAGGTTCATGTCATGTCAGCCCCCCCTCTTCAGGTTCAGGTTCAGGTTCATGTCAGCCCCTCTCTCAGGTTCATGTCAGCCCCCTCTTCACAGGTTCATGTCAGCCCCCCTCTCTTCACAGGTTCATGTCAGCCCCCCTCTCTTCACAGGTTCATGTCAGCCCCCCTCTCTTCACAGGTTCATGTCAGCCCCCCTCTCTTCACAGGTTCATGTCATCCCCCCTCTCTTCACAGGTTCATGTCAGCCCCCCTCTCTTCACAGGTTCATGTCAGCCCCTCTCTTCACAGGTTCATGTCAGCCCCCCTCTGTTCACAGGTTCATGTCAGCCCCCCTCTCTTCACAGGTTCATGTCAGCTCCCTCTGTTCACAGGTTCATGTCAGCTCCCTCTGTTCTGTCCTGTAGTCGCGTTCATTATGAAAACAGACACAGTGTGCTTTTAATAATATTTTTTATTTCAGTTAATTGTTTACAGAACAAAATGAAAACAGGACTGTGAATAGTAATTAAATTAATTAATTCAGATGTACAGAATTGAATTTGATGGTTTACTAAGCACAGACAAAGTGTTGGTAGGATGACTATGCTCGGATTAGTACAGCATACTGATCTTACAGCAGCTGATAGAAAATGTTTTCCAGTTTACATGAAAATAAAACTCGGACTGTTACGTGTCGTTGTAAAATGGCTGAACAAACAACAAAAGCAATATTAGACACGTATCAGCTACCACAGACCTGGGAATGACGTAAACATGCTTAAACAGAGGCAAATGTCCTTTGATTGAAAATGAGTCATCATATAGCAAGAACATATATTTAGATGTCTTTACTGTCACAAAGTACCTGGATATATACATTTCATTTATTATTTTATAATCTCTTTGTCTTATAGATGTATGTACACGCTGTACCTATGTGATGAAAAGAGGGGACTTTGAAGGGGGGTTTCATTCCCCTGTTTTTTTGTTTCCTGTTTATTTTAATTTCTGTACAGTCACACATTTCATTATCTAGTTTTCTGTCTACTAATTAGTTTATGTTCTGTAATTATACCTGCTTATTTGAATAGCTCTCATAAACAACATGTGTTAATATATCAAAAGTAAAAAAACCTTGTAAAGAGTAAATAACTTTTTATTTGATCTTCATGAATTAGGTTGAGTAACAAATAAGTTAAACATTTTCTTTTAACTGCCACCAGTGACAAACTGTATTTTCAGATTACAAAATATTTGTCACAGGTTTTACATGATCTATCCCTCTTTCCCAACCTCAACCTCACAGATCTCACGTGATCTACCACCTCTTTCCCAACCTCAACCTCACAGATCTTACATGATCTACCACCTCTTTCCCAACCTCAACCTCACAGATCTTACATGATCTACCACCTCTTTCCCAACCTCAACCTCACAGATCTCACATGATCTACCACCTCTTTCCCAATCTCAACCTCACAGATCTTACATGATCTACCACCTCTTTCCCAATCTCAACCTCACAGATCTTACATGATCTACCACCTCTTTCCCAACCTCAACCTCACAGATCTCACATTTTCTACCACGTCTTTCCCAACCTCAACCTCACAGATCTTACATCATAATCTACCACCTCTTTCCCAACCTCAACCTCACAGATCTTACATGATCTACCACCTCTTTCCCAACCTCAACCTCACAGATCTTACATTTTCTACCACGTCTTTCCCAACCTCAACCTCACAGATCTTACATCATAATCTACCACCTCTTTCCCAACCTCAACCTCACAGATCTTACATTTTCTACCACCTCTTTCCCAACCTCAACCTCACAGATCTTACATTTTCTACCACCTCTTTCCCAACCTCAGCCTCACAGATCTTACATTTTCTACCACCTCTTTCCCAACCTCAACCTCACAGATCTTACATTTTCTACCACCTCTTTCCCAACCTCAACCTCACAGATCTTACATTTTCTACCACCTCTTTCCCAACCTCAGCCTCATAGATCTTACATCATCTACCCCCTCTTACCCCCTCTTTCACAGACTTCACATCCCTGAGTTCCTAAAACCCATTTCCATCACTGATACCACAATTTGTGACAGACACATTTCAACTATTTAGCTTGAATATGGAAGAAATGATTGGGAATATTCCAGAAGTTTCAAGAAGAAAGGTTAATCATTTAACTGTATTTTGCTTTTTTCAAGACTTTCAGTAGTTCAGTGACACAAGCATTCTTTAAATTTTACTACAAAGCACACAAACCCCAGTATTAACCATCTTAAATTATAGCTAGGCTTACACATTATCTGTGTGGTTCTTAATGATTATAATATCAGACAAACCACGGCTGAAATGTACAAATAAATAATTATATTCAGTGCAAATCAATTTAAAATATTTTCACATACCTCATTTCAGGTTCATTTAGTTTCAGCATACAACAGCTGTATGAAGATTTCATTAACCTAAAATTAAACATTAAATAAACAGCTGACTGAGAGTTTCTATCAAATCAACAAGTGAATGCACTGCTTCACTCTAGATTGGGTGAACATACAGCATCACACACTGGACAACTGACCTGTGTTGTACTGTCACCTGTCAAACACACAGCATCACACAGTGGACAACTGACCTGTGTTGTACTGTCACCTGACAAACATACAGTATCACACACTGGACAACTGACCAGTGTTGTACTGTCACCTGTCAAACACACAGCATCACACACTGGACAACTGACCCTGTGTTGTACTGTCACCTGTCAAACACACAGCATCACAAACTGGACAACTGACCAGTGTTGTACTGTCACCTGTCAAACACACAGCATCACACAGTGGACAACTGACCTGTGTTGTACTGTCACCTGACAAACATACAGCATCACACACTGGACAACTGACCAGTGTTGTACTGTCACCTGTCAAACACACAGCATCACACACTGGACAACTGACCAGTGTTGTACTGTCACCTGTCAAACACACAGCATCACACACTGGACAACTGACCAGTGTTGTACTGTCACCTGTCAAACACACACTGGACAACTGACCAGTGTTGTACTGTCACCAGTCAAACACACAATGGACAACTGACCTATGTTGTACTGTCACCAGTCAAACACACACTGGACAACTGACCAGTGTTGTACTGTCACCAGTCAAACACATTCTGGACAACTGACCAGTGTTGTACTGTCACCTGTCAATCACACACTGGACAATTGACCTGTGTTGTACTGTCACCTGTCAAACACACACTGGACAATGACCAGTGTTGTACTGTCACCTGTCAAACATACAGCATCACACACTGGACAACTGACCAGTGTTGTACTGTCACCTGTCAAACACACAGCATCACACACTGGACAACTGACCAGTGTTGTACTGTCACCTGTCAAACATGTAGCATTACACACTGGACAACTGACCAGTGTTGTACTGTCACCTGTCAAACATGTAGCATTACACACTGGACAACTGACCAGTGTTGTACTGTCACCTGTCAAACATGTAGCATTACACACTGGACAACTGACCAGTGTTGTACTGTCACCTGTCAAACATGTAGCATCACACACTGGACAACTGACCTGTGTTGTACTGTCACCTGACAACTGACCTGTGTTGTACTGTCACCTGTCAAACATGTAGCATTACACACTGGACAACTGACCAGTGTTGTACTGTCACCTGTCAAACACATACTGGACAACTGACCAGTGTTGTACTGTCACCTGACAAACACACACTGGACAACTGACCTGTGTTGTACTGTCACCTGTCAAACACACACTGGACAACTGACCAGTGTTGTACTGTCACCTGTCAAACATACACTGGACAACTGACCATTGTTGTACTGTCACCTGTCAAACACACACTGGACAACTGACCAGTGTTGTACTGTCACCTGTCAAACATACAGTATCACACACTGGACAACTGACCAGTGTTGTACTGTCACCTGTCAAACACACACTGGACAACTGACCAGTGTTGTACTGTCACCTGACAAACACACACTGGACAACTGACCTGTGTTGTACTGTCACCTGTCAAACACACACTGGACAACTGACCAGTGTTGTACTGTCACCTGTCAAACAAACACTGGGCAACTGACCAGTGTTGTACTGTCACCTGACAAACACACACTGGACAACTGACCTGTGTTGTACTGTCACCTGACAAACACACAGCATCACACACTGGACAACTGACCAGTGTTGTACTGTCACCTGTCAAACACACAGCATCACACACTGGACAACTGACCAGTGTTGTACTGTCACCTGACAAACATACAGCATCACACACTGGACAACTGACCAGTGTTGTACTGTCACCTGACAAACATGTAGCATCACACACTGGACAACTGACCAGTGTTGTACCTCTCACCTGTCAAACACATACTGGACAAATGACCAGTGTTGTACTGTCACCTGACAAACATGTAGCATCACACACTGGACAACTGACCAGTGTTGTACTGTCACCTGTCAAACACATACTGGACAAATGACCAGTGTTGTACTGTCACCTGACAAACACACACTGGACAACTGACCTGTGTTGTACTGTCACCTGACAAACACACACTGGACAACTGACCTGTGTTGTACTGTCACCTGTCAAACACACACTGGACAACTGACCAGTGTTGTACTGTCACCTGTCAAACAAACACTGGGCAACTGACCAGTGTTGTACTGTCACCTGACAAACACACACTGGACAACTGACCTGTGTTGTACTGTCACCTGACAAACATGTAGCATCACACACTGGACAACTGACCAGTGTTGTACTGTCACCTGTCAAACACACAGCATCACACACTGGACAACTGACCAGTGTTGTACTGTCACCTGTCAAACATACAGCATCACACACTGGACAACTGACCCGTGTTGTACTGTCACCTGTCCAACACACAGCATCACACACTGGACAACTGACCCGTGTTGTACTGTCACCTGTCAAACATACAGCATCACACACTGGACAACTGACCAGTGTTGTACTGTCACCTGTCAAACACACAGCATCACACAGTGGACAACTGACCTGTGTTGTACTGTCACCTGACAAACATACAGCATCACACACTGGACAACTGACCAGTGTTGTACTGTCACCTGTCAAACACATACTGGACAAATGACCAGTGTTGTACTGTCACCTGACAAACATACAGCATCACACAGTGGACAACTGACCTGTGTTGTACCTCTCACCTGTCAAACATACAGCATCACACACTGGACAACTGACCTGTGTTGTACTGTCACCTGTCAAACATACAGCATCACACACTGGACAACTGACCTGTGTTGTACTGTCACCTGTCAAACACACACTGGACAACTGACCTGTGTTGTACTGTCACCTGTCAAACATACAGCATCACACACTGGACAACTGACCTGTGTTGTACTGTCACCTGACAACTGACCTGTGTTGTACTGTCACCTATATTATTTTTGTTGTTATTCTTTTATTTTATTATTATTATTATTATTATTATTATTATTATTATTATTATTATTATTATTATTATGTCCACTAATATATTTTACTGAAATTATATCAATATTTACAAATTAATGTTTGAAACTGCTTACACTTGATAAAAAAATTAATAATAAATAATATTAAATTCAACTGACAGGTTTGAATTTATTATAAATTTTCAGTGGAAACTAAAACCTGGAATTAAATATATTTAAGTATGTTTTGTTGTTGTTGGGTATTTTTTTCAAATAAATATATAATACAACACAATGTATAAATCATAAGTTTATATCCAATTTAAACATTAAAGAAAGTAGCTATTCAAAATGAACAACAGTCAATGAAACCCTTCCCTGCATGCAGATTTCATCTTTAAACGAATGTTTTGTTTTAATGTTTATAAAAATATTTTTTTATATAGAAGCTGGTTTTTTGTGACTCTTTCATATCGGCATTCTCCCCTTTTTTATTTCATATACATAGATTTGATAAGCATAAAAAAATATAACAGAATGCATATTTAATCGTAAATTAACCTAATTTATCTGCAGATAATTATTATGCTTCAAACTGAGATGTAAATGTTTATATATAACTACAACATGCAGAGTTTAATTTATCCTTATCTCTTGTATCTGCTGTCAACTGTCTGCTTCAAACTGGATGTAAATGCCAGTTATCTAATTTAATATAATAAATATGAAATTTATTCTGAATAAATCCACAAGTAATGATATTTTAAAGCAATTAATTAAATTATATTACCAGTAATAAATAAAACTGCATTAATGCAAGAATAATTATTAAAAATCCGAGGTGAATGCACTATAATGATTAATAGATTTATTATCATGATAAGTAAAACATATTAATGGAATTATCATAGGAGAAATATTAATGAAAGTTTCATAATAAAAATCTCAAACAAATGGAATAGCAAGATCATAAATAAAAGTAAAAATAAAATAATATCATCAACAAAAAAAATAAGAATAGAATAATGAAAACTGAAACATACAAACAATAGAATGATGATGATAAAAAAACAAAAACATTAACAGATTTATTATAATGATGATGAATCACTTCTTATGATAAAAACATGAAGTATTATTATAAGTTATCGTTTATGTAATGTATGTGATTTTAAAATGTAATGTATGGTAACAAAAGTTATTTTATATGTAATGATATTAACAAGTTACACTGAATGTGTATTGTATGTTAAACAGTTATCTTTTTATATGTAATATAAATTTATTTACCTGAGTGAAATGAAATTCTAGAAAGAAATACTTCATTTGTACAAATAATCTTTTTTTGCTTTTATTTGTTGTTTCTATGGAGTTTCAACAGCTGCTAGCTGTGTCTCTTTTACATCCTTCATTCCTCATTTTCTTACAGTTTAAATGGAAGTTTAACGTGGGCTTGTCTAGATTGGGATTCATTCTTTTCCTACATTCCAGTAACATTTGTACACCTACTTCAGCCAGTTTGGTTTTTGACATGCTTGGAGTAAATTAATAAAACTGCTAATAATCATACAGTAATTACAAAGAAATCAAATATAATTATTATTTATTAAATACTGAATATTATAATTATTATTAAATATATGAATAAAATAATTTTTAATTAAATATCAAATAAAATAATAATTATTTACTAAGTATAAAAACGTAATAGCATATTTTTTTATTATTATTATTCTTATTATATATCTTTTTTTTTTTTTTTTATTTAACACACACACACACACACACACGCACACAGACACTTATAGCAAACGCTCATTTGACTGATATGCCGTGCATATTCTAATTTGCATTGGTAACTGAAATCTCAAAACTGTCACATCAAAAATTTAATTATTTTACAGTTATTATCAATCAATAAATAAATACTAGCCGAACCATGACATTGATACATAATTACATGGTTTCCTTACTGTCAGGAACGACAACTCTGTAGACACATTTAGTTTCGGCTCTCTAAGGTACTGCAAATTAAAATAAATTCAAATTGTAACTTATCGGTACTAAAATTTAATTATTATGAGGTTGTTCTGATTAACACATTATTTCTTCACTTATATTTCTGATAAAAACAAAAAAATTAAATAAATGTTCTTAAAAAAATGAAAATAAATAAGTTTACAACCATTAAACATATTTTTAAATAGTTCTTTTAAAGACGCATTCAGTGTTTGTATAATCAATTATAAGCAATATAATCACATCATGCAATACATTTTTTTTTTTTTTATCATTCACACACAATTTTGGTTGTTAATATTTAATGTAATTTTTTTTTTTTTCTTCAGTTTTTCCTTTTTAATTTTTTTCTAATGTTTTATTGCAACAGTTTTGTCTGCGCACAAAGATGATATTTATCATCATCCAGCGAACGAGGAAACGCCTGTTAGATTAATCTGCCTGCAGATCGCCATTGTCAACACTTAAATCTTTCAGACATGTCGCGTGAGTGGTGAGGCGCACAAACCTCACGTGACGTCATTTTAAATAATTTCAGTGGACATTTTACTTTTCTTTTTCAAAATTAATAACCTGCTACACGACACTCCTTAATATGAGCAATACGATAAAAATTTATATATTTGAAAAATAAATATCTGAATAAATGTATATTGTCCGTTTGTACACTATTTGTACATGAGTATGAACGTATGTACATGAGTATCTATATATATGTCTATAAGTACGTGTGTATTCATATTTCTGTGTACGTTGTTATGCTTATATATATACATATGTATGTATGTTTGTATGAATGTATGTTTGTACGCACATATTATAATATATAATTTGAGCTAAGAATCCTTGAATTTAGATTATAAATCTTATGTTATTCGGTTATAATACCTATCTTAACAATTCATTGATACGCATTTCATGTTTATGATTTATAATTGTCCGTAAATGTCTTTCATATATGGTGCCTTCTTTTGTTAATCACTATTCAGCATGTTACCAATATTCACTATTTCATGCATATTTCACTGAATTAATGTATTAAATTTCAAAGCAATATTTTCTGGGGTACTTATACACGAGTAAGTAAGGTAAATGAAAAAACATATCTGAAATTTGTATTAGCTGAGTCATTAAGACTGACAGGTTATGGTATGACGTCATCATATAGATTTCCACGTAAAGACAACATACAAATGGAAAATCCATTATATGTTTGTCTGTTGTATTTTTTTATGTTTAAACAATTACCTGTACTGTATTATAATAAACTATGAACCGGAAAGTTTAATTTTTTATATTACATGTGTAATTGCACGTACTTTTTAATTACTTTTTTTTGTTTTCTTCTTTTTCTTAAATTTATTTTTTAATTAATTTATATTTTGTAATTATTTTATTTTATTTTATTATTATTATTATTATTATTAATAGTAATAGTAGTAATAGTAGTAGTAGTAGTAGTAGTAGTAGTAGTAGTAGTAGTAGTAGTAGTAGTAGTAGTTACAGAAATCCCTCTAGATTATTTTTATGATGTTTAACTGAGAACGTAGGATCAAGGATAGCTCAATTGTACAAATAAATTATTATATCAATTTAAAATATTTTAACATACTTCATTATTTACATCTTTAAATTATTAAACTATTTATTAATAATTTTAAAAATAAAAAATAAAATATTTTTCAGTGCCTGAAAAAATATCAGAAATGGTGAAATCCATTCTAAGTAAATTATATTCCGGTGACATTTTCAACTAGACACCCATTTCAAGAATTATTTATTATTTTTTCCTTTTGATAAATTATTTGCCCGGGGCAGAGAAACTTTCATTTTGAAAACAGTTTCCTGCCGTGTATTTCAGTTTACTGCCAGTAATCAGCAAAGTCCAGTACAGTGAGTAACTTTATTATTGTAATCTGGTGTCTAGATAATATTACTTTCTAATTGCTTTATTATTATTATTATTATTATTATTATTATTATTATTATTATTATTATTATTATTAATTAATGATGATGATGATGAGAAGGCTGATGACGATTATAATGATTAAAAAATACTACATCTACAGCATGTATTAGTACTACTGCTACTAATACTACTACAAATCTTAAAATAATAATACTGAAACTAATCTTCTATTATTGCTGTTACCATTATTTGTGTTTTCAGCTGCTGCTGCTGCTACTACTACTACTTCTACTAATACTACTGCTATTAATACCAATACTACGATTAGTGCCAAACTAATTAATATAGAAGAAGCTGCAGTATAAATGTAATAGTAATATTTTGAATATAGTAGTAGTATTAGTAAGAGCAGTATAGCAGTAGTAGTAATAATAATAGTAATATACTGCAGTAATAGTGGTAAAGCATAGTACAGTAGCAAAAATAGTAGTACACTAGTACAAAAGTTGTATAGTTTAACAGTAGCAGTAGTAATAGTAGTAATAGTAAGACTAGTAACGTAATAGCAGTAGTAGTAGTAGTAGTAGTAGTAGTAGTAGGAAAAGTAATAGTATTAATACTAGAAACCTAGCATCAGTAGTAAATATTTAGTACAACTAGTAACATAGTAGTAGTAGTAGTTGTAGCAGCAGAAGTAGTAGTAGTACAGTTGATAACAATAGTAACAAAGCAGCAGTAGTTGTAGTTGCACTGATAAGAGTAATAATAAAAAACAGTATTACTACTACTACCACTAATACTATTGTCTGCTACTGCTACTATTACAACTAGTACTATTGCTGCTACTGCTACTATTACAACTAGTACTATTGCTGCTACTGTTACTATTACAATTAGTACTATTGCTGCTACTGCTACTATTACAATTAGTACTATTGCTGCTACTGCTACTATTACAACTAGTACTATTGCTGCTATTGCTACTATTACAACTAGTACTATTGCTGCTACTGCTACTATTACAACTAGTACTATTGCTGCTTCTGCTATTACAATTAGTACTATTGCTGCTACTACTACTATTACTAACATTACTTAATACGATTATCATCATAGTCATTATTGTCGATGCTGATGTTGCTGCTACAGTTCCTATTTTTTTACAAGCAAGTTCGTCGTCTGCAACCGAGCTGACGTCTTCGCCTGTGTCTCTGGAGAGTTTGCTGTGACGTAGACTAAGATAAATTGAGGATTAGCTGCGACTAAAGGAGAAAACTCCAGACAGTACAAAATAGAAGAGCACGAACAAGAAAACACATGCATATGTCATGTTTACTTTTGTCTGCACATACAAGAACATGCAAATTACCAGTTTTTTGAAACCCTTGGTTCTAAAGCCTTTCCGGATTATCCGTTTTTCACCGGACTCAGCCGAACAAACACCCGCTGTGTACTTACCATACACTGGCAAACCATAAATTTAACAAATGTCAAATGTAAATTAAGTGGTTAAATGTAACATATTTGTAAATGTTTACGCTTTTATTAACACTATCTGCATCTAATTATAACCGTTATTATTATTATTATTATTATTATTATTATTATTATTATTATTATTATTATTATTATTAAAGGAAAAGAGAAGCTGATAAAATAGACTTTTTTTCTTCATTGTGACACATTTTATAAAATCTACAACTATTAACACTACTATCACTACTACTACTAAAACTGCTGCTATTGCTACTACTACTTCTACTAATGATGATGCTGATGATGAAGATGATGATGACAGGTTTTGTTGTTTGGAGTGTTGTTAATATTTCGCAAAGAACTGGTCATGTTATTTTTATTTAGTTTCTTAAAAATAATAAAATCACCTTTTCGAATAATTTTTTTAAACAAAAAGAAATTGAAATGGTATATATTATTTATTATATTTATTCACCAAACAAAAGATGTAGAGTTTAAAACTTCATTTTTCTGATATTAATGTCGACGCCCTTTAATTCAAGATAAAGAAACGCTTAGTGTTTTATAGTGGTTGTTAGATACTTAGATACCTGCTCCCCGCGACTTACAGCTCAGTGCACGAGAAGTTTTATTATCACTGTTTATGACATTTTACTCTTTGTCGTAATTTTCAGATGGCGAACAACAAAAGACTTCCTGTAGTTTTCATTTTAGTTTTCTTTCTTCTTTCTGGTGAGTTCTTATCTTCGTTTCACTTCGCAAACAAAAACAAACATTTTTAGTTTCATTTTTATTTTTTTTATTATTATTATTATTATGTTTAAAACCGGATTTTGACTTAGAAAAGACAAAGAGAGTGAACAAAGGAGGTGTTTGAGTAAGTTAAGTAAAACACAAAGTGACTAAAACTCAAAATGGCTTTCGTAGCGTCCTCTTTAGCAGCTGTCTCTTTCATTGCGTTCATAAACAGAGACCAGATTTTCAAAGATCGTAAGTTCCAAAAATAATTTATCACCATAATTCTTTCTTTCTTTCTTTCTTTCTTTTTTTATTTATTTATTTTTCTTCGATATTTTAGTTTATGTATATAAATTTCTTTTCAGAGGAAGACCTTATTGTTTGTTATTTGTTATTTATTTATTTATTTATTTCAGTCTTTTTTTTCTTTTTCTTTTTTTCAGTTGCATTTTCTTTCTTTTATAATTATTTATGTATCTGTGTTTTTATTTGTGCATACGTTATATACCTTACGCTGTTAATAGTGGCAGTTTCTACTTACTTTATTAATTTCAGTATCTTAGAACCTGCCACTTTCTCTGGGGTTGTTTGCAGGGTGGAGATAAAGCTGTGTTTTTATATTTGCGAAATAATTTCTTCTTTTTCTCTAGCTTTTTTTACCCTTGTTCGTACTTTATTATATTTTGTTTATTTCTTTTCTTGTGTATGTGTGTGTGTGTATATATACGACGTCACTTTTAATTATTTTTATTTATATTACAAATGTAGACAGTTTTTATTATTTATATTACATAGGTAGACAGATATTTCTGATTTATATAGACATCTTTCGCGGATTTAACTGTATATTTTTTATTTGACTTTATGGGGGAGTATTTCGATCTAAACAATATTAGTGTCACAGTTTTAGTGGATATTTTCAATTTAACAAGTAAAATAACTTTTTTTTTTTTTTTTTTGAATACATACAAAATCTTATAATCAACACTATATTATAGCTCTTCACGGATATTTTCAAGTTAGCGTTTAGATTATAGGCCTACGTATTTCTAAATCAGCTGTTCAAGGTTTATGTTACAGCTATAGATTGTTATTTCCAGTTTAACAATACAAATTATGTTTGGGCTTAAGACTCAGATTTCCGATTAAACGGTAAAATGTTTACGTTGTAAACTATACATGAATATGTCCTCTATAACCTACACTATCGATGTTACAGCTGTAGACTGTTACTTCCGCTTTAACTTCACAATGTTCACGTTACAAGTATAGATTCTATAGCTAGGTATTTCGAAGGTAACAGTATATATTACAACTAGAAAGATATTTCCATTGTGACTGTACAATGCTTTTGTTACAAAGGTAGACGGGTACTTCTAGTGTAACTGAACAGTGTTTTTGTTACAGGGGTAGACGTTTATTTCTAGTGTAACTGTAGATGTTTTTGTTACAGAGGTAGACGTGTATTTCTAGTGTAACTGCAGATGTTTTTGTTACAGAGGTAGACGTGTATTTCTAGTGTAACTGTAGATGTTTTTGTTACAGAGGTAGACGTGTATTTCTAGTGTAACTGTAGATGTTTTTGTTACAGAGGTAGACGTGTATTTCTAGTGTAACTGCAGATGTTTTTGTTACAGAGGTAGACGTGTATTTCTAGTGTAACTGTAGATGTTTTTGTTACAGAGGTAGACGTGTATTTCTAGTGTAACTGTAGATGTTTTGTTACAGCTGTAGACGTATATTTCTAGTGTAACTGTAGATGTTTTGTTACAGCTGTAGACGGGTATTTCGACTGTCGACGTCAGGGTATGTCATGCGTTGCTGGGGGCTGTAATTTGATTGATGGAAACTGTGTGTGTCCGCCGGGGGTGAACGGTACAGACTGCAGCTACCAGGCGAGTAAGTACACCACTTCCTCAATTCAGTAGAAACAGATAGATACAGATATATTGTTTTTTCTCTTCTATTTTCTTTTGTTATATTTTATATTATTATTATTATTATTATTATTATTATTTTCTTCTGCTAATCTAGTTACTTACGTAAAAAATAAGTTAAAAGAACATTTTTTCTTAGTGTAGCTTTAGATAAACGAAAATAGTAAAGAGACAACCATTTATTTGGACTGTTTGCTATCTTAATGGTTATTTGTTTTTACAGGTTCTGTCAGTGATACTGCGTGCATGCCTCGTTGTGAAAATGGCGGGTCTTGTCTCGCGGAATCGACGGGTAGCCGATGTTATTGCCCTGAAATGTACACGGGAGAACTGTGTGAAAAAAGACGAGGTACTCGTTGTTTGTCCGAAAAGTCGTGTATTCAGTACAGAGTACAGTCGTGTAGATATTTTTTTTTATATAAAAGTCATTTGGAGATTTCTGTGTAATGAATTGTTTTATGACTGTTGTCAGTCAAAATACAGTGAACATTCAGTGAGCCGCAGATAACACCTGCAAAGTTATTTAATATTATTTTTAAAAATGTATCTTTTATCCGAATGTCTTTATCATTTTTATGTTGCTAGCTATGGTGGTGTGCAGTGGTACGACAATGACGATCACAGTCACGCCGTTCTCTGGTTTCAAGGGAATCGTCTACGTGAACGAACATCAAAACGACGACAACTGCACTTTCAACAAACTTGGAAGAGGAAATGGTACCTATTACGAAAATACGTTCGACTTGGAAACAGGTTGTGGCGCTTTACAAAGAAATAATACACCAGAGGTAATTACACGATATACGATTTGATATATAAACTCTGCTCATTAATATAATGCAGCAAATAAACCAATCAAAACATATATTACTTCTTTATTAAAATAGCAGTTTTTGCTTCACTAAAGAACATTATAATCTACAGGCCTAAATTAAATTAGAATTTAATGGGCCAACATTCTTGTTTTCAGTCATTCACTTGAATTTAATTTCTATTCTCACGTACGAATGAAACAGATTTATGTTTATCGTTACAGGAAGGGGACGTTACTTTCGAAAGGGAGATAATCATTCAGTACAACCCCGACATGCACACTGCACTAGACCAGTTTCTCAACGTCTCCTGCATTCACAAAAACGTCAACATCACCACGCTCAGCAGCAACGTGGGAAATCTTCTCATCGAACACAGGTCAGAATATTAACTGTTACTATTTTTGTTGATGGTGTCGTCGATGGTGCTACTGTCGTTTAGTTGTTGCTATTCTTAATATTATTATTACAGCTGTTTTTTTTGTTGTCATCGTTGTCGTTGTTCCAGTCATTGTTGTTGTTGTTATTGTTACTATAATTATGTGTTGTTGTGTGTATTTTAAGTTGTTTTGTTGTTGTTTGATTTTTTTTGTTACTGTTATTGTTATTATTATTGCTGTTATATTGTTTACATTATTGTTACCATTATTATCATCATCACTATCATCACCAGCAGCATCGTTATCATCATTATTATTATCATTATCAATATCATTATTATTATCATTACCATTATTATCATCATCGTAATTATAATTTGATTAATGTTGCTGTTGTTGTGGTTGTTGTTATTATTATTATTGTTGTTGTTACAGAGGTAATCTAACTAAAGATGACACAGAGTCGGTGTTTACACCTGTCAAACTAGAAATACAAACGCGTACAGGTGAGAAAGTGCGCGGGCCTGTTTACGTGGGACGCCCACTCCGTCTGTACTTTTACCTGGCCGACCTCTCAGGTAAACATTTCTAAAAATAACTTTGCCATATTATTTGTTAAATAAATATTTCCAGTTTAATGGTCTAATACTTATGGTACAACCATGTTCGGGTACTGTATTATATTACACAATTTCATAATTTTTAACTAACCAAATCTTTTACTATGTTAGCCAGAGTAGTTAAATTGTTAAATGGTTTCTAGAAATATTAGTAGTAAAAATTTGAGAACATATTTGTCTTGATTATTAGCCAAAACCTTTCTTAGTCAGAACTGTGTTGGCTTTAATATATCATAATTAAATGGATTCTGATAGTAATACAAATCTGAAAACATTTTGTCAGCTTAGCCAAAACCCAGAAAGTTGGTCATATCGTGGCCATAACAAGTAATGTTTTGTTCAGTTTTAGGCAAATGTTACAACACCAGGAAGCAGTTTGTCTTAATATAGAAAATTTGACCAAAACTTACAAATTCGACCAAGAATTAGAAAATGTAACAATATTTGAGATACTAAGTCAGACTTTAGAAAGGGTTTTGTCATAAATTATCTTACTCCCAGAAACTGTTTCTTACTGATGTAAATATTATTGTTTTGTTTACAATGGTTACCAAATAATGGTGAATTACAAATGTCGAATTTATAATATGTAATCTTGTTCTTTACAACGATGAAGATTGTTTACAAATAAAATATAAAAATATTTTTCAGTTTACGACAATCTCAGAGTGGAAGAATGTGTCGCAACGAACGGACGTAAACAATCCTACGAAAAAAGCGAAACTCTGATTAAATCAAGGTAAATACTTCACTTAATTCTAATCATGTAGTTTAACTGATTGTAATATTTATTTTATTATTGCACGACATTTTAATTTCATTTATAATAGCACTGATGACAGGCTCTTAATAAACACTAATATTCATGACAGATCAAATTTATTTGACTTAAGGCAATGCCAAAATACGGATTTCAGTCTCAAAACCGTCGTCCTCAAAATTGTTTTCTTTTTAACGAAACTCAGTTAATTACATGCACTAAAATGGTTTTCGAAAATTACAGTTCATGGAAAGCACAACTACAAGCAACACAAACAAGTTTCAGTTAGAAAACATTCTTTTAAAGTGCAGTTAGAAATATTTCAGAGTTCTGTTTTGTCAGGAATTTAGATTAACGGGTAGCATTTGTCCAGCTGTATTTTGTCTTGTGGGTTTTGTCTAGGAATTTTGTGTGTGGGGTTCTGTTTGGGCGGAGTTTTGTTTCTATTAAATGGTATTTCATATGCGCCAAATCATAGGCAGGACACTATCTACCACGGACTTTGAAAAACCAGTCACAGAACACTAATCCTTTAATCCTCATTATTTAAATTCGTGATTAAGATTTACTTCAGTCACAATTCGCAGCATTATCTGATGTCAAATACTAACTGACTGTCATAGAATACAGATTAAAAACTATATTTATCTGTATCTTACAAATATTAATGATCTTGAGAGAGAGAGAGAGAGAGAGAGAGAGAGAGAGAGAGAGAGAGAGAGAGAGAGAGAGAGAGAGAGAGAGAGAGAGAGAATTTATTTTGTATTCATTGTTCTCTCAGCTGCTGTTTGCCAACAGCATATCAAATCGTGCGAGGCGAGATGGAACAGGATGAAAAGAATGGAGTTATTCTCAACTTTGACGTGTTTAAGTTTGTTGACTCTAACATTATCCAGTTTCAATGTAATGTTCGAGTTTGTAAACCTGGAGACAGCCTGTGTAATCCGGTAAGTATAGATTTACCTACACTACGACAATAACAACAACGTCATTACTAATACAAACACACTCACACACAAATATATAATCAATTTAAACAGACGTGCATATATACACTGAAATATAAACAATTCGAAAGTGTAATAATAAAATAAAGAAACTTTTAGAAAAAAAAAGCTACTTTCTAGAAAAGAAATTAAAAACTTGAAATAGACTGCATTTTTGTTTCGTTATTACCTGCACTTATTCATTTAACTCAATAACCTTTGATATACATACTTATATCAAATATTATTATTATTACATAAAATATTATTTAAGTAAATTAATTTGACAGTTATTTCCTGTATCGTTTCAAACTCTTTCTTTGATGCACGTTACAGAAATTTAATAGTTTACAAGCTATAGATTTCTGTGTTCCATGTTTTCGTTTTATCATAGAAAAACTGCCAGGGAGAACTAAACGGATACGGACGACGCAAGCGTGAATCGTCGTCTACTGCAGACGATCAGGTGACGGTCACAGACAGACTCTACGTCACTGACCTAGTTGCTGGCCAATCAGCTGTTCCTGGTAAAATAATAAACACACTTTTGAAAATAATAAATAAATAAAATTATGAAGAAGAAGAAGAAGAAGATAAATAAAAAATAAATAAATTACTTAATTAATTAATAATAATAATTAAGTGAATGATTTAACATGTGCATACACACACGTATGTTCGCTAAACCTATCTAATAATCTATTTAATTTTATTTCAGTTTCTACGCCGAAAGCACACGAATGTCTGCAGTTATCTGAAATCCTGAATGCCATCATTATTTTATGTTGCGCTGTGTTTATCCTCATGCTCGCCTGCTGCATTCTCACAGTCTGCGTCTTCAGAATCAAAAGACAATCAAAAACGAAATTAGCGATGAAAAACTCACAAACAGAAGTATCGTCAACGATCACTTCCGGAAGCTCAGAACGCATGCGCATTCCAAGAATCAGATCAATATACTGAGATGAAAGCTGACTGCATACTTAAAGTTTACTGTTTGTTAGTCCCGACACTGCTCATATCATATGCATTCGTACTCATACGAGCGGGGTAGGGTGGGGTGATGGTTTTTATAAAAACGACGAATATTCATTTATAAACAAAGTATTAATCATCTATTATATATTTGTTCAGTACATAATTATAATTAGCTATAATCTTACAAATAAATGTTATAGAAGTCAATCAACTAGGTCTTACACACTAGAATCTTTTAGCCCGTTTCTCTCTTGTTAAGAGATTTTATGTTTGATGATAGTCATTTCTGTCTCTCTGTGCATGGGCGTAGCTAGGGGAAACAATTAAATATGAACCCACAAAGATAATAATAAATAAATAAATAAATAATAATAAAATAATAATAATAAAATATTTAAATACTCTCTTTGTATTTAAATACTACAATGTAAATAAACCATTTGTAATCATCAGTTATTGTTATTTGTCTGAAAATGATAACAAAATTCAATAAAATAAGTTTTCTACTTTTTGTATATATATATATATATATATATACACCCACTCACGTTTTCTCATACCTATTTACATATATATATATACACACATGCATACACACAGAGAGAAACAAACAAGAAAAATAAATACATTAGGAATCCATCACCGTCTCCATTCTATGTTGCAACAGATCTGTTTTATACATCCAAACTGACTGGAGACGGGCACATTAAATAAACATTAAATATTTTTATTACAATACTGAAAAGAATACACACACACACACACACACATATGTATTTACAATGTTATCGTGCGAATATAAATATGTGTGTGTGTGTGTGTAAAATATACAACACATTAAGTTAATTAAAAAGAATTGATTTAATTGAAATCTTGAATGTTCTACCTTATTTTATTTATTTAGTTTTATTTTTCTTTGTTATTTGTTATTTTTATTTATTTTTATTTTATAATGTTTTTTTTTTTTTTTTCAAAGAAAAACATCAATTATAGTTTGATTTATTACTTGCAGTGTACTCACTCGCACTGACTGTCGATCTGGTTAAACGAAACATCTACAACATGCGGCTCTCCTTACTTCAGGCCGAAAATGATTTTATATATGTGAGCTTATTCATGTTTATAGGTGTAGAGCGTGTACGTGTGTGTACGTGTGTGTGTCTGTGTGTGTGTGTTTGTGTACGTACGTACTATGTATGCATATATGTATGTTTGTATGTATCTATGTGTATGTGTATATGTATATGTATACACACACACACACACACATCTAGAAAAAAAACACCCGGTACAAGATAGTAAAGCTAAAGGAAACAAAGCAATATGTGTTACAATTAAATCTACTCGAATGCTGAGAGATTATTATTTTAATTACAATACACACATATATACACATATATACACACATATATACACATATACATATGCACACATACATACACATATGTATGTATGTAAGTGTGTATGTGTGTTTATATACATATACACACACACACACACGCTTATATATATATATATATATGCAGGTATATAATTATTTACTATTATGTTTTTTAACATCATTTAAAACTAAACACAAGAAATATCGCAGTAGATCCATGGCAAAATTTAATGTGAAATAAAATTTAATAATGATATTTTCTAAACATTTGTTCTAAATCAGCTGTCTGTAGTGTTTAAATGTAAACACTTGACATGCAAGGACATGTTTTGATAAAGATGTAAAACAGAAATTAACTGGACTTTGTTTATGTGTTCCGCCATTTTGTTCAGTTGTCCTCTGTAATTAGAGAAGTTCCGCTGTTGTAAGATTTAACAAGGCGGTTTCGCATTTCCAAAACTAAAATGTCTCGTTCATTTGCTATAACACTTTTGTGTTTCTGGAATTCTTACATAGGTAAGTTTTATTAATATTAGGTCTGATCTTTTTAATTCTTCTCTCTTTTTTATTATTGTGTATTAGTTATTTTTTATTTATTTAATGTATGTAAAGCGAAGATGAGAGAGAGAGAGAGAGAGAGAGAGAGAGAGAGAGAGAGAGAGAGAGAGAGAGAGAGAGAGGGGGGTAGGTGAAAGACTGAAGAAGAAAAAGTGATAGAGAAAATGAGAGACGGAGATAGAAAACGGAAAAACACGAAGAGAGAATACCATAATATTTAATTAATATAATATTTATGTGCCCTCGCTTGTCATAATCATCCGTTTATATAATTAAAGCACAACAATAAACAGGTTTTATCTTTAATTTTCAATCAGTAATAACAAACAGTATATTTTCCCGTTCAAAATTACGCGTTCGATTACGTAGGATTCAGTGGTACGTTTGCAATGTTATTTCTCATTTCTATACACATATATGTATCAATGTATGCAATAATATATGTATTCATGTCTAATGTCATCTGTTAAATTTTAACAGTATTATATTATATAACAATTAACATACGTCAATGCATGTTCAAACTTTATTAATATAAATTTCATAAATGAAAATTCAAATTATTAAACATGCTATTAGTAATATTATTTGTTCAAATAAATACTTACTACTGTTTCTTTCATAAAAATCTGTTACTTTAAACAAAAATAAAATAGAAAGATTAAAGTATTCATTCATTCATTCTCTCTCTCTCTCTCTCTCTCTCTCTCTCTCTCTCTCTCTCTCTCTCTCTCTCTCTCTCATTCTCTTAAATATATAAAGATATCCCATACTCATTCCGTTATATAAAGAATGATTACAAAAAAACAGGTTCAGGTTATAATAACAAATAGATTTATGTATTTTTTAAAGATAAATTAAATTATTCAGTAAAAATAGACAGAGCAAAACATTTCTTGCTCTAGACGTACTTAGCTCGGTTATCAAATAAGGAAGGATGTGTACTCTGAGAAGTTTCCGTTTAGCGTCGGTGGCAAGCAGCCGTCCCAGAATTTTCTGTAAGATTACTTAGTGTGTGTGTGTGTGTGTGTGAGAGAGAGAGAGAGAGAGAGAGAGAGAGAGAGAGAGAGAGAGAGAGAGAGAGAGAGAGAGAGAGAGAGAGAGAGAGAGAGAGAGAGAGAGAGAGAGAGAGAGAGAGAGAGAGAGAGAGAAAAGAATGTGAGAGAGGCTAAGAAAAAATGAAAGAGAGAGAGAGAGAGAGAGAGAGAGAGAGAGAGAGAGAGAGAGAGAGACAGACAGACAGACAGACAGCGAGAAAAAAAGTGAGAGAGAGAGAGAGAGAGGCTAAGAGAGAGAAAAAATGAAAGAGAGAGAGAGAGAGAGAGAGAAAAAAAGAAAGAGAGAGGCTAAGAAAAAATGAGAGAGAGAGAGAGAGAGAGAGAGACAGAGAAAGACAGAGACAGAGACAGAGAGAGAGACAGAGAAAGACAGACAGAGACAGAGAGAGAGAGAGAGAGAGAGAGAGAGAGAGAGAGAGAGAGAGAGAGAGAGAGAGAGAGAGATACACGAGCAAACGACTTACCTAATCCACGTCTTGTTACTTTCATAAATAACAAGACGTCCAAAATAAACTAGCTCTTCCAAACAACCCCACATCCATCATCAAATCCACAACATAAACAGAGAGAAAAAAATTAAATACTAAAAATAACATTTTATTTACATATCATACATTACCGTGTTACCGCAAGAAGACAATATTTCAAAAGAGACAACACAGAGTAAATACTGTAAAAACAAAAGGTTTGTCCAGACATACGAGTCACACCCACACCCTACGGCGTTTCTCACAATAAATAATATTTCTTAATTACAAAATGTCTCTGTGTGTGTTTTACATGGGATTTACTTCACGAGTAGCCTTGTTTCCACAAGATTTGATTTAGTAATAGCTTTGTTTTTACAAGATTTTCATAAATTACTGTACATAATTATGTGCCTATTTGTATGTGTATGTGTAAGTATGTATTAATGTACATACTTATTTATGTACGTTTGTGTGTACTTACATACATATGTATGTGTGTGTGTAATCATTAAATATTTGTATGTAAGTAAGCATACATACATTTATATATGCATGTATATATTATACATGAAGGTACGTACATATACATCTGCATATGTGTCTGCTCGTGTGCATGTACACATTTAACTATGTTAGTACGAATGTACACGAACTGTACACGACGTGATAAGACTTTTTATCTTTTAGACGATACAGATAAGTTGTGAATTTCTGGGATTTCTTGCTGGAATGTGTATGTCTAGTACCTGGCTTGTCTATCATTCAGTCCGACCTAGAGCCGAGTATTACTTGACCTATTTGATAAAGATATGAATATTTGATTCAACTTGTTATATCTGTCTATTGATAACTGGCCGTAGATTATGCTATACACGTTCACAGGGTCATCTGAAAAAACAAATTATTATTATTATTATTATTATTAATTATTATTATTATTATTATTATTATTATTATTAGTTTAACATAATTATAAAATATGATATAATTATGGAAATATAAAAATGAAGATTAATATCTGTTTTAATTGGTTTTTTTTTTTTTTTTTTAATCTAGAGGTAAAATGTGTTATCTCTATAAATCTCTTCGACAAAGGTTTCGAGGTCATGTATCATTTCAATCTGCCATGCGTGGATAAGGTCAAATAAGTACAAAAGTTCAGTCTAGTAAATCATTTTCTATCTACAGTCAATTTAAAACTATTTTCGGCTAATTTTCATAAATCTACAATGAACTGATATACAAAATAAATCTTACATAAACTTAACTCGTGATGAAAAAATAACACTGCACATGTGTTTGTATGTATGTCTATAACTTTTTTCTTCTACATTTTTTTGTTTTGTTTGTTTTTGTTTAGTCTGTGCTCTAGTGTGTCCGTACGGCTGGATAGACAGACCAAACAGTGACAGCTGTTATTTAGTAACGACAGCAGAAACACGCTACAAATGGCGGGACGCCTCTGCGAGATGCGAATCGCACCAATCAGAGCTGTTTTCCATCAGTGACGAAGCAGAGAAGGTAAATGTGACCCCGCACACCGAAACAGGAGTTAAGGCTTCCAAGCTAATACTGAAAAAACGTTATGCAAGATATAATTTTTAAATTTTATTTTTATTTATTCATTTCTTTGTTTGTTTCATTTTTATTTATTTTATTTTATTTCATTTTTTTGTTTGTTTTTGTTTTGATTTGTTATATAAATATCTTATCTCATGACTGCAACAGTAAAAGAAAAAAAAATATAAGAAAACAAAACAACAACAACAATAAATAATAATAGTGTTTCAAAAAAGAAACAACATTTTAATGCTGAGAATACTTCTGAGGAACTTCTCTGAACTTTAGACAGAAGAC
>CM022675.1:16327188-16444688 GCA_012295275.1 Chrysomallon squamiferum
CTTTCTTAATGCTTATACCTTTCTTCATATTCCAGTATTTGTGTCACAGGTATTCATCTGTTGGCTTATTACAATTCTACATTCTCATCACTAGCTGCACTTGGTACAATACACACACACATCCATGCAGACACATACATAGTGATATACACAGAGACATTCAGTAACAGAAACACACACCAAGATAAAGATAGAAACTTACATGTGATCAGTCTCACATACACTCACACTTACCTAGAAAGATGAATAATTTGATAAATAATCTAAAACAAAATAACAAATAACTGAACACGAAATTATTAATTTCATTTTTATTACAAATGTTTTATGAAATTATTTATCAAATATAAAGTTTTAGATATTCTTCAAATGTAATGAAAATGATGAAAACACAGACAGACATATTTCATTTCTCACTAACATCTATGTCTTTGTTAGCACCTGAAATAATGAACATTGATTTCTGCTACACAGATTACTGAAAAAGTAAAACTACAAATTCAAGTTACAAACCAGCTAATATATTACTTGTACAAATGCTACGAATGATAAATTCTCTAATATTACAAGTAGTATTATTGTAAAATGGTTACTAACAGTACTGATTAGTTATATAAAATTATTTGTAATATTCAGAAGCAATATCATGTGATGTGACCAAAATATTATATGTGTAACATGTATTCCATTCTAGTTTTGCTACTAGTAAATTTAACTATCAAAAAATAAAAATAAAAAATAAATTTTAAAAGATTTTACCTTCAGAGCTTAAGAATTAGGTAAGAATGACTTATTCTGCAGCTGGACTCTGAAAAAATCATAAAGTCAGCTGAAAGGAAAATCTCAATTCAATATGAAGCATAGAAAATTTTAACATTTTGTTTTTTCAAATTATGCATATGTCTAGTGAGAAGTAAATATTACTTACAGTTACATGATAGAGCTCCAGATCCATGGACTGTGTCTGATAGTAGCGCAATCTTACTGAAAGAATAAATCATTTGGTATTTGTAACACTTGTTGTTGTAATCACAGATTCACTGATAAAACAGAAAGAATCAAACATTTTTTTTAAAATGATTTCAATTAAACAAAGTGTATTTGTAAACATATTAATTGCAAGTTTAAAGTTTTTTAGGGTAGACCTATAAATTTCCTAAATATACTTTGTGTACTCTGTGATCATGGACCAGTTTTTACTAATCATAAAATATAATAAAATAACAAACTTATAAAGATTATATATTTTATTGGGTTATAATTTCCTATAGGAAAATGTGAAGAAAAAAAAGTTTGACAGACCTTGTAATCAAAGGCAGATAAAGGAATATTTGTCTTTTCTAGAAAATGACATCATAACAGAATGAGAAATATTAGTTTTATTCTATTATGTAACCAATATTACTACTGGACTGTCACAAAATGAAAAAAAAACTGTATTTGAGCTACTTGTATTATCACTGATACCTTTTAACTAGACCCCCAAAAAATCATTTGAAAGAATTTGAGACATATTTAGAGTATTTGCTGAGATAATTAAATGTTTTAACGAACCTTCCAGAATTGCATTTCTTTCTTCCATTGCCATCAGCCTCTGTCTCAGTTCAGTTGTCTCCTTTCTTTTTTTCTCCATTTCCTCCTGGCACCTGTACAGAGTCTTTTCCAAGTCATCATAGGACTTTTTCATTGGCATTACAAGTCTTAGTAGAAGTTCTTTGCTCTGATCAAGCTGTGTGGAGAGCAGCTGACAGTCTTGTTTATAGTCTAGAGACGTCTCCACCTTCTTGTTGATGTCCTCATGCTGGGTAGTGATCGACTTCAGTCTTCCATTCAAGTCTTCCATATTATTAGCAATTAAACTCACATCACTTGCTAGTTTATCAATGTTAGTGATCATCTTGGATAATCCATCTGAATGTATTAAAAACCAAAGAAAGAAATTAAAATTGTTTGTGCCTTTAGACATTGCTACAGTAATCAGAGTTTTGACTTTCCATTTACATTTAGTGACTGAAATATAACAGAATATTTAGTGTGTCGTATTAATTTTCCTCCAGTTAAGTACAGTGCCTGGATACTTGGTATTTCTATGACAGTTCAGATTTAACAAATGTGACTGTGTTGCCGTATATGTAGTGAAAAGTTCCTTGACAATTATTTTAAATTTAAGTTTAGATTTAAAAAAACAAGGAATAAAAAAAGTGATATTTTTATCTAATATAAAATGTTTATAATGTTAAAAACAGTTCCTTTTAAATACATACCAGTAAGAATTGATAATTGTTTGTCACATGTAGAATCCTCACAAACACTGTCTGTAAGAACACAAAATAATAACAACAATTGTGAAGTAAAACTGTGAAGGAAAGATCATAAATACTACTATTGCCACTAACATAGTAATAATAACAGTAACACAGCAATTACAAACATGCTCACAAAACTTTTTAAAACTGTGATCAGTAAGCAAGTTTGGATACTTACTATGTTCTGGATAGAGTAGACTGTGATAACTAACAAAATATGAATGATAATAATAACAATGTCAATAATGATGATGATAATAATAAAATAATAATAATAATAATAATAAAGAATGAATATATTATAACATTTATTATCGTTTTAAACCATTAATAAAATATAAATTATACATGTAGAATATCCATTTTATATTAATGTTAATTTTAATATACCTGTATCTGTGTTCTTCTGTTTCTTATAAAAACTGCGGAATTTTCGAAACATTTTGTTTTTACTCCTGTAAGTGAGAAATACAATAATCTTTTTCTTTAAATATCTCAATTTTTGAAATTTAATTGATTCCTAAAGTTGATAATAATAAAGATATAATAATTTTCGATATTTGAGAGAGAGAGAGAGAGAGAGAGAGAGAGAGAGAGAGAGAGAGAGAGAGAGAGAGAGAGAGAGATTTACCAATGACGCATTCAACACGTTTTACGGTGTTGGATGACGAAAAAGATTAAAGTATTGTCGTAACACGTGTTACATGATGGCGAGAGTAAGTGTAATGTTGGATTCATATTTTAGGAACAAAAAATATATCATTCACAATTAATGTAATAGAATTAAATTAAGTTGAAAAATCACAATAATTTGTTGATACATACAAAAATTTTTGATGCAATTAATATGTTTTTCTTTTTCTTTTACTTTTACACATCTTGAAATTAATATTTTTTAAACTTAGCAAGTGTAACGTAAATTTCGCTTTATAACAAACTAATTAATTGGACAAATTATATCATGTGACTTCTGCCCCCGGCCAATCACCGGGACGTTTCTGCATATGCAGACAAACCAGGTATCGTTCCTGATAAATGGGTCAAATTACAGAAAATAAGAACAGTAATGTATTCAACAAATAAATTGTAATTAAAGACGTAAAACTGTGAAGGAAAGAACATTATAGCAGTGATAACAGTTATCGGTACTAATAGCAAAGTGACATGCAGTTTATTAATTTTAATTTTTTATGTATTTCTAATTAAGATTCCATAAGTCAGTTCTTATCTTGGGACATTTATATTTGTATGTATATATGTAGGCCTACGAATTGATCATCATGTTATTTTTTTCTTTTCATTTGCTAGATCATCTCACCAAGCTTTCATTAATGAATATTTAGATCAGCAGGCTGAGATTGGTTTTGACAGGCTGTGGATTGGTATATCTGGTAAGATTTTTATTGATAGTTATTTATTTCTAAACTGATTTTATATTTAAAACAAATGTATACCAGTTTTGCATTTTTTCATTTTCTAAGTAACACTATCTGTTATTGACTGAATCAGTTAAACATTTCGTTTAATGAAAAATATGACAGCTGTTTTTATTTACAGATAATGGAGATGATTCTGGAACATTTACCTGGACGAACCAGTCAGCTTTAGGTTCCTATTTAAACTGGGCAAAAGGATATCCAGTTAATAAAGCTGGATCACAAGATTGTGCTTTCATTGATACACGTAAGTTAAATTTATTTTTGTGATAAGCTAATTATTGTCTTAACAAGGGTTCCTAGAGAGTTTGCAAACATTTCTACAAATTATCATTATTAATAAATCCACAAAACTGTGGTTGTTAATCTAGAGACCTGAGTTCTTCCAGAATTTACAGATTGATCTAGAAGTTATACAAACAAGAAATGAAACAAAAAATAATAATAATAAAAAAAAAAATTAAATAAAAATTAGTTTCAGTCTACAAATATGCAGCCAGTAACATAAGCTTTCCTTAACAGTAACATTTTATACTCTGGGAAACCCCAGAAATAACTTGAAATTTGTTTAAGAAACATTGTTTTTTCAGTTTTATTTATGATAATCAATTACAGCACAGTTTGGAATATGTATGTATATGTTATTTAGACCTTTTTATGAAGTTCTTTATTATGAACACAAATGAAACAAGCTTTAGCAAATACTTTTTTTGCTTCCTTAATTTTATTTCTAAAACTATTTCATTACTGTTGTTATTATTACTGTTTATTATGTGTCGTTTTTTTTATGTTATTTTATTATTATTATTGTTGTTACCATTATTATTACTTTTATTATTATTACGTTATCATCATCACTATAACAGTTAGTTAATTTGTCTTGTTTATTTATTTTCACAGGAGATGCAGGTGGAAAATGGCAAACAACCAGTGACTGTAGTCAAGTGAACTCTTTTATTTGTTCAATATCAGTTAATTCTCCTGTGAAACCAGTTGTCAAACCACATCGTGAGTTGAGTCTGTTTACAACTAATCTTCTCTTGTTTATATCTTTTTGTTCCTTCTGACAGAGTTTCTTGTTTTGTTTTGTTTTTCCTTCATTTCTTTGTTAGTTATGTTTTTGGCAGGGGGTTGTTTTGTATTTTTTGTTCTTTTTTTAAATGCTCCCATGAATTAAATGTTAACTGTCTGATACATTAAAATAAAATATTAATATATGTTAACTGACAGGTTAATTTGCAAATACCGGATGTTTATTAAATCAAATGAATTGACAAAGTATGTGGGTTAAAAAGATAATTTATTAATTTCATGTCTTAAAAATTATTATTTATGATCTTTTTATTTTTATTTTTTCTTTATTATTATAATTTTTATTTTTTCAGCTCATTTTAATTGTGATGCTGGTTGGGAGGTTTACAATGGAACGTGTTACCTCTTCAACGACTCTGATCTTAGCTGGGTGGACGCCCGGTCAGCCTGTCAGCAGAGTGGGGGAGATTTAGCAGAGATTCACACTCCACAGACACAGGCTTTCCTTAACGGTCAGATACTTTACACAAATACACAATAGTAACACAGACACAGGCTTTCCTTAACGGTCAGATACTTTACACAAATACACAATAGTAACACAGACACAGGCTTTCCTTAACGGTCAGATACTTTACACAAATACACAATAGTAACACAGACACAGGCTTTCCTTAACGGTCAGATACTTTACACAAATACACAATAGTAACACAGACACAGGCTTTCCTTAACGGTCAGATACTTTACACAAATACACAATAGTAACACAGACACAGGCTTTCCTTAACGGTCAGATACTTTACACAAATACTCAATAGTAACACAAACACAGGCTTTCCTTAACGGTCAGATACTTTACACAAATACACAATAGTAACACAGACACAGGCTTTCCTTAACGGTCAGATACTTTACACAAATACACAATAGTAACACAGACACAGGCTTTCCTTAACGGTCAGATACTTTACACAAATACACAATAGTAACACAGACACAGGCTTTCCTTAACGGTCAGATACTTTACACAAATATACAACCAGTAACATAAACAAAGGCTTTCCTTTACAGACACATATTTTACACAAATACACAAGAGTAACACAAACCCAAGCCTAAAACAAGTGAAAATGTTTTAGAACACAGCATTCAACAAGTGAAGACTTAATATTTGATGATACTAACATTTTAACATGGGTATGTATTTCTGCTTAAATGTAGTGACAGAAAATTGTGTTTTCAGGCAGAATTCAGGGTGGAGACTACTGGATTGGGTTAAATGACAGAGTTCAGGAAGGAAACTTTCGATGGCTTGATTCAAACGAATCGGTAAACATATTATTACTTCAAATAAAATTTGATAAAAGTTAGATAATAAAATGTTATTTTTTTCTTTAATTTTTTTTCTGTTTATATGTTTGTTTTAAATTCGTATGTTCAGAACTTTGTGTTTGTATGTGTGTATAATTACGTATTTGTGGGGAGCTGTATGTATGTATAGCTGTATATATCTATATATGTGTCACCTTGTCTGTCTTTATTCTCAGTGTATTTATGTTTCTATAATTATATTAATGTATGTATTTATCCACATGTATGTATGTAATGTTTATCTGCTTGAATATGTATTCAAGCAGATAAACATTACATACATATAAATATAAATTTTTACATATTATTTGTTTCATACTAATAAATTATTTTATATAAACATATAACTTAAGTACTGAAAACAGTTCAGAAGTTTTAATCAGCTTAATTACAGAATATTTAATTATTTTCTTAAAGATATGTTTTAAATTCTGTGACTATTATACTTAACAGATTAGTAAATGTTATAATACTTGAGACTGAGTAGTAAAATGAAGAAAATATATTTTTATATGTTAGCAGTTTAAACAGTTTAACAATATTGTATTTATTTATTTTCTCTATGCAAGTTACATTAACTTAACTGATAAATATATTTTTATATTTAAGCCTGATTTTTTAAATAGCTGAATGATATTTTTTATGTTTTTTTGTGTGGAGAGTTATATTAACATAAAATATGCTTTTATATTTTGGTCTAAATATTTAAACATTAATTATTACTTTTGTTTTTGTGTGAGAGTTATAATAACATAAGAGATAATATATTTTAATGTTTCAGATAACGTATTTAAACTGGAACAAACGCGAGCCCAATAACATTAACAGTGAGAACTGTGTGGCGATTCTGGGGAAGTGGGGGCCCACTCAGAACGGCAAGTGGAATGATTACGCATGCGATCGAACATTTCGTTACATCTGCCAGAAAAATGCAAGTAAGTTCTCTTTGTTTGTTATTGTAAATGATTCACATAGATAATTAAACACAAAAACACTGTACTGAGTATATTTCTAAGTGATTATTTTGTCACACTGCCAAATTTTACAACTAATAAAGTATAACTGTAAAATTAAAGAACTCATGAGAAATAAGGCAGAAATTCTTGAAAAACTAAGGATAAATCAAATACAAAAAGTTAAAACTTGATTTTAATGTTTCTTGAAGCACTTCTTTGAAAATCTTAAAATTGTAAATTATTAAAATAAAATCTTAAAATGAAGATAAACTAACAAAATTATAAGAAGCAAAGTGCAGACATTATACTGAGCATTAAATGCATTTACTTTTTATATTTTTACTTTCTTCTAGGTAATGTTGGTGAGTTTGTGCATGTAGAAATGATTTAATTCACAATCTGGGGTCATCCAGCACATTACATTTTAATTTTTAAAACCAAAGATTTCATTGACTGTTTCAGTACTTCTTTTTTTTTTTATTTGTTTCTTTCTTTGTTTCTTTAATTATTTTGCATGTTAAAGCTGCCTCCTATCATTTGTAGCAGTATGTCTAGAATAGTTTACTAAAAAATACATTACATTTTTTGAGAATGTTTCAGTATGTCTAATTAGAGAATATTTCTCATTATTTTCATTCTGTCTAAACTGTAAATCTGGCATGTGACTTATTTGTAATATTTCTGAAAATGTATATGACTATATTAAATTATTTAAAACCGTTAATTTCAACAACAAAATTTGTATTTAATTAATATGTTGCAATAACCGATTATAGAATAAATATCTGTCTAGTCCTGAACAAGGGTTCAAAAAACTTTTAGTTGAACATCTACGGATGCTGGTTAGAGAAAATTCGTTATACATTGTTTATTTCACAGACATTTGTCATTTTATCCACTATATTTCATAACTTGAATTGTTGTATAGTTCAGTGGTTTCTGTATTTGATGTTGATTAGAATACATTTTTAGTATCTAGTGGGAGACATGTAGTGCATGTTACAAAGAGTCCTTGATATAAAAATTAAAACATATTTACTTGACTACTAAAACAATTTTTTTATTTTATTTTATTTTATTATTATTGCCTGATAATATGATAAATGTATCTGACACTTCCATTATAGTTTAACTTAAAAGTAGTCATCAGTTTCAAAAGTAAGAAAATAACAGTTTAAAAGTTAAATTTAGCAGTAGCAGTTTTGTTGATGATATTGGCAATTTGTATTTCACACAGAAGTTAATGTTCAGTGCACTTTAACCAATGATGTGAAGACTCAGAAATGCAGGACCCATATGACAAGTTAATTTTGCTACCAGACTGATAAAATCCTGACACTGTATTAATGATAATTCTGTGTGTTTAATATGTGATGTATTTCACATTTCAGAAAACAGTGGAGTGACACCTCAGACGACTACACCTACTCCACGTAAGTAGCTGACTTTGATTTCTAAAATAAACCATTACCCTTCTATACCATATAAACAACTGTTTTCAAAATCTTTTCAAAATGCCAGTCTCTGCTCAGTATTGGTACTTATTATAATAAATTAAATTCTCAGACGTTATAATTTGTGGGGAAATGTTTTATTTTTTTAAAGAATTAATAAATGATTGTGAAAAAAAAAAAAAAAATGAGTTTCCAAAAAAAAAAAAAAAAGCTTAGTGCACAATACAAAATAATTTATTTATTTTAGAATAAAAATAATATAGATGTAGTGTTAACATGCTGATAAAGATATTTTTAAAAAGTAATTGAAAAAATTGTATTATGTTTGTCTTTTTGTATATGTGTGTTATTTGTATGTATGTATGTATGAGTCCATGTATGTATGTATGTAGGTAGGTATATATGAGTGTATGCAGGTATATATATGTGTGTGTGTTTGTGTGTGTGGTTATTGTAAACTGTTTAAAATGTTGGTGAATTATATTTTATTTTCACAGCCACATGGAGTGCAAAATGTGGTGCATTCTGGGAGGACAGTCCTCATTCTGACTACTGTTACCAGTTTAATTCTAAACTTCTGACGTACATGGATGCTAAAGATGTGTGTCGACATCATGGTGGTTCACTGGCCAGCATCACGTCTCTACAAGAACAGTATTATATATCAGGTTCTTATATATTACCATATCACTTGTGTAATACACAGTGTGTTTGTCACATCTCTACAAGAACAGTATTATATATCAGGTTTTTATATATTAGTCATTTGTGTAATACACAGTGTGTTTGTCACTCTCTACAATAATACACAGGTTTGTGTTTGACATACACAGTGTGTTTGACACGTCTCTACAAGAACAGTATTATATATCAGGTTTTATATATTATATCACTTGTGTAATATACAGTGTGTTTTGTCTCATAACAGTATTATATATCAGGTTTGTATAAGAACAGTATTATATATCAGGTTTGTATATATTACATATCACTTGTGTAATACACAGTGTGTTTGTCACGTCTCTACAATAACAGTATTATATATCAGGTTTTTATATATTACATATCACTTGTATAATACACAATATTAACAGTAATTTAGTAATCTATATTACATATCAGGTTTTTATATATTTAATCCTTTCATATCAGTCAGCTGTGAAAATATATATATTTGTCACAGTTATCATTTATTATAGAAAATTACAATACAGATTTAGTCATCTATATTATATATCATGTTTTTACAAATAATCATTTCACATCATTCACTTGCATATTACATAGAAGTATTCTTTATACAGAAAATATTAAGAGAGGTTTTGAAATAATCTAGTTTACTTACTAAGTTTTTATAGTGGTTGTTAATCACTTTATGTGTAATATATACATTTATTACTAGTATCTTTAATATGGAAAATATCAGGAAGGTTTTGACACTCTATATTATATGCTAGGTAATTATTTTATGTCAGTCACTTTGTATAATAAACAGATTTATCACCAGTATTTTTAATATGCAAAATATTAAGAGGGTTTTGATTGTGTTTTGAGGTCGACTGAAAGATGAAACTGTTACTGCTATGTGGATAGGAGCCAATGATAGGAGTCAGGAGGCAGGATGGAAGTGGGAAGATGGATCTCCTTTCTCTTTCTTTAACTGGGATGCTGGTTTGTATTATTGTTTTATAAATTTGAAATCAGTATGTTTTGGATTGCAAAATTATAAAATTCTGTCACATTTAAATTTCTCAAGCCTGATTTTAATAATTTAGCTACTTCTTTCTGATTTCTCTTTTTTTTTTTTTTTTTTTTTTTTCATTATTTGAATAATAATAATTTCAGTAACATTCTATCACATTAAAACTATTCACAAGCTAGATAAAAAAAATGTAGTTCTCAAAGGTATGATTATTTGCCATTTTCTGTTATTATATACATTTTTTATTTTTTATTTTTATTTTTTTATTTATTTATTATATTTTTTCTAATAAAAATGTCAGTACCATGTTATCTGCTTCCAGGCCAAATCTAAGTAATCTAGTTTATTCATATGTATTTTTATCATAGATTTCATGATAATAATAAAATATGTTTATTTGCGAGAAGTGGAATATTTTTACATGTAAAAGATCTCTTACTGTTAATTGTACTACACCATGCAGTGACACAGCAGATTTCCTCTCTCAAATGACAAAAAACTTACATTTGATATCTAATAACCCAAAAGAAATGAGAAATGACTGATCTTTGCAAATAAAATATCTTTGGTGTATTCAGTAAAAGAAAAATAGCCTGCAGTTGGCCTGTAGCTGGTTTCTTCTTTCAGATCATCATTAGGCAAAAGCTATAAAACAACTGTTAATAATAATGTGTTGATAAAAACTGGTTTATTTAGGAGAGCCGAATGACTTTGGACATGAAGAGGACTGTGCCAGTATTCTGGTGACCACTGCCTACTGGAATGATTACAACTGTGAGAGGAGAAATGGCTTCATCTGCAAAAAACTTGGTAGAGTTGCATTAAAATTACTTGTAGTACATTGCAATAAATTCTTTATTTTAATAAAATACTTACAGTTTTACAATCTACCATAGTGATGAACTTATTATCATCGTACTAGAATAATTACAGTACATGCAATAAACAAATTTTCAATCAACTAAAGCATTTTAATTAAAATACTGTTTCAGATTTCCTATCTGTCACGTAACTTCCATTAGCTAAACATTTTTTCAATGAATATAGGATTTTAATGTTGTCTGTGATACCAAAGTTTATTTTTCATAATGTGTACAATTTGAACATGATACTGTAAACTGTTATAAATAGTTAACTTTTAAAAATTGATTATTATAAATATCAAGTTATACATTCATTAATGATTTAAACCAACTTAGTTGATCCTAAATTAATTTATTTATCTAAATATTCAGTTATATATTTCAATGATTTCTTTAAAAAAAATTACTGCAGTATATTAATCAGTTTGAACATTTACAAAATTAATTTATTAATAAAAATACCCAGCTTTTCTTCTCTTTTTTTTTCCAGTCAATATAGTTAATTTGCATGTTTTCCAAAAATGTATTTACTAAACCAGACAGCTTGTTATATATTTCAACTGTCTTTAAAAAGGTGAATAATAGGTTAAGCAGTCTATATATTTTCCTAAACTAGTTTATTGAACTAAAAAAATCTATTTGTAATATTCATCACTAAAGAAAAAAAAGGTGTAATGTATTAATCAATTTGTCTACACAGTTACAGAGCTTTTTTATTACATTTACTCAGTATGCAGCTATTGTGATAAGCAGCTGTTGAAAAACTGATTTCTCTATTAATACAATAAAAATCTGTATTGCATGTGTTAATATTTTCAATATTTTATTTTACTCGTGTGCAGGTGAAACTACACAGACCACATCGACAGTGACATCATCACCAATGACAGTGCCTGGTAAATAAAGTGAATGTAGTCATGTAGTGTAGATAATAGTGAATACTAATATTATAACATAGTGAGTAGTGAATTTGTGATCTAGTGAAATAAAGTGAGCAGTAATTTAAAGATGTAGTGAAATGAATAATGGAATTGTGAAGTAGTGAATAAAGGAACAATAAGTAATGAGTTAAGGAATAATAAAGTAACAAAAGAATAGTTAAGTAGCAAGTAAAAGAATGACGATGTGAGTAAAGAAATGATAAAGTAAAGATCAGAGGAATGATGAAGTACTGAGTAAAAAAATGATGAATAGTGAGTAGAGGAATAATGAAGTAGTGAGTTAAGGAATAATAAGTAGAGGAATGATAAAGTTGTGAGTAAATGAATAATAAATAGAGAGTTAAGGAATAATAAAGTAGTAAAAGAATGATGAAGTAGTGAGTAAAGAAATGATAAGGATCAGAGGAATGATGAAGTAGTGAGTAAAAGAATGATGAATGATGAGTAGAGGAATGATAATGCATAGTGAGGAGAGGAATAATAAAGTAGTCAGTTAAGGAATAATAAGCAGTGGAGAAATGATAAAATTGTGAGTTAAGGAATAATAAGTAGTGAGTAAAAGAATAGTAAGTAGTGAGTTAAGGAATAATAAAGTAGTGAGTTAAGGAATAATATGTAGTGAGTAGAGGAAAGATAAAGTAATATATAAAAGAATAAATGAGTAGAGGAATGATGAATTATTGTGTAAATGTATAATGAAGTAGTGAGTAGAGAATATGAAGTAGTGTGCAAAATAACAATGAAGTACAGACTAACACAGACTTGTTGATCAACAGCTAAACATCATCTTTGTTCTTCAGTTTACAGTGTTACTTTTATTTCTCTTTTAACTTAAACTTTTGAATGTTTTTTTCCATGGCCTTGCCATAAAATTATACTTTATACAACAGTCACAGTAATAATTATAGTAACAAATTAATAAATAAAATAAATAAATGGTGATGAATGTATGAGGTGGATTGTAGGTGTTGTGTTGTTTTCAGCTGGATGGTCGTATGGTTGTGACTCTGGCTGGAGAGGATATCTCAATTCCTGTTTCCTCTTTGTTCGGAAGCCAGTCACTTGGCTCGCAGCTCGGTCAGCGTGTCGGGTGGAGGGGGGGGACCTTGCCAGCATCTACAGCAAAGAAGAAAACAACTTTATTTTGAGTCAGCTACCAAAAAGTAAGAAACTACACATTTGTTTCATCTGCTCAAAACAGATACTGTATCATGCAGGTTTTTTTTTAACTTGATTTATTACTGTATACACACAGCAACCTCCTCATAGAATGTACTGTACAGAGATCTTGATTTCTTTTAGTAGAATTTTATTTAATCAGTAAAATTTCATTAAATGTTTTAAATCAGAGAAAGAAATTCTAACAGAACTTTATTATCATCATAGAGGTTTTTTTTGCAAAAAACAAACACCAAAACCCTGACACAGATATTCAAAATAGTGAGTGTTCTCATACTTTCAGAACTGGGTCTATGTTAATATAGATTTTTAATGACTGTGGTCATAGATTTTATTCAGTTAACTAAATTTAATTAAATATTTTAAAGAATTTTGTATATTTTCATCTTTTCGGTTCTTAGAGAATTTTACTATAATTATAAAATTTAAGTAAAATAAAATAAAAATAATCCCACCCAAAATACAGACAGATGAAAATGGTGATTTCTGTGTGTGTAATTTCAGAATCAAAACCTATCATATTAATAAAGATTACATTTTCTTCACATTGTGATACTGATATAGCCCATATATTGTGATCAATTTATAGACTCAGTCTTTAATGAATTTTTGTGACATTGGCCCACAGAGTCATGTAAGAATCTACATGGCAGCAGTGCGCAGTGTAAGAGTTGGGCTGACTCAGGTGAGTGTGAGAAAAACCCCGTCTGGATGAGTGTCAACTGTCGTCTGTCATGTCAGCTGTGTCATGTGGTGTGTCAGGACAAACACACCAGCAATGAGTGTGTTCTGTGGGCCAGTTTGGGCGAGTGTGACAAGAATCCAGTGTGGATGCACAAAAACTGTGCCAGGTCCTGCCAAGTGTGCGATGCTGGTGAGGAAAACATGTCTGTCAGCATGCATTCACACTGTGCATGCTCTGTGATTTTGTTGAGACGGTTGTGTTACGTTGTGTAGTCTCACACTTGGTTAGCAGCATGGTAACTTTGCATGGAGGTTTCATAGTTGATCTTCCCAAACATTAGCATTACTGTCTGTATGGAAAATGACAGCTGTGTGATGAGTTTATTTATTAGTGAATATTCTTGTATAGAATACAAATATTTGTGTTTTAATCACTGATGTAGTTCTGCCTGAAAACATGCCACATAAAGATGAATACCTACCTTTTAAAGTGTATATTTGATTCTAAAAAAATAGTACATTTCTTGTATATTTGTAAAATGTAAATAAAAATCCTTGATATATATGAAAATACCAAAAAAGAGGTAATGTCACCCTGCAAACCCTTGTTATTTTATTGTCATACTTTATTATCAGCAAAGGCTTGTTGCATATAAAACTACAACAAAAAATAACTTGGAGATATTCAAATTATGTCAATACAACCACAGACATACTTAATGTGAATTTTGAAAAAGATATAGAAATAACTTACCTGAAAGAACCACAAACAACCTGCATGATTTGTTCACCATGTTCATACAACACATACATTTATTAACAGACATAATTATGTTAAATTTTTCTTAATTAATTACTTGGCACCTAACTGTATTTGTTAATTCAGTATTAATAGTCAGAAATATTTAAATATATTAATCAGTATTAAAATATTCAAATTAGTTTGTGTTGTTAAAGTTAATATGACAGGAGATGTTTATAAAGTAGTCTAATTTTGCTGTTTATAGCAATACTAAAGTATTCATGTTAACTCCAATACCTGATCTTTAGTCAGATTGTATTCACATTTAACTTCTGTTGGTTTTCCAGCTCTGAATTTGAGAATTATTTCAAATTATTGGTTTACTTAAAAAATAAAAATAATAGTTCATGTATGTTCATGAGTATTTTATACTTATTTATTTATTGTAAGTATACACAATATACTTGGCCCATTTGTATCACAAAGGTACACTTAATAATAATAATAACTATAATAGTAATGATAACAACAATGACAACAAAAATAACAACAATGACAGCAATAATAATAATAACAACATCAATAATATAATAATAATAACAGCAACAACAACAACAATAATATATTTTCAGGTAGCAATGATGCAGTGTGGCTTGGATTAAATGACAGAGAAATTTCAGATGAACTTTAGATGGACTGATGGGAGCAAAGTAGTCTATACAAACTGGGCTTTATCAGAACCCAACAACTATGGAGGCAAACATGAAGACTGTGTTTTGATGTTTTCATTTGTAAGTTACAACGTTTCCCATTCCAGCCAGTATCTGTTGCTTTTATGTCTGTGGTAAGGTTCATATAAAAGATTATTAACTGCTAAATGAAAAATATGTAGCACAAATAGGTATCCTGTTTAATTATCAATGTGATCTTTAACCATATGTATAATGCCACAAAATTAGATTTAAAATGTATAAATTAAATAAAACATTGCTTTCTTCAGTTTTTTTTTATAAATAGTGTAATGACAGTTACAGTCTTTTTGTGCATCCAGTTATATTCCAGATTATTTATATTTATAGTTACTTCTGTAAATCTTTCAGAAATTGTGTTATGTAATGTCAAAATCATTCATATACCGCATGTAAATAATTGGGACATTATCTGTAAATCTTTCAAAAATGTTCAGTATGTTAGTTCATAGATATTTACCTATAAGCTACTAGATAATGTATTTAGTAAATAAGTTAACAGACATTTGTAAGTTATGAAGTATTGTCTATATATTATCTAAAATATTTTCTAAATTATGCTCTCTGAAAGATATTATATATTAGTTAGACATCATACATAATTGGAAATTGTCTATAAGATATTGTCTGTCATATCAGATATTATCTATGTTATAAAGTATTATCACACATTGTCTGTACAATATCAGACATTGTAAGTTACAAATGTTTTCTATAAGTTATCAAATTCTATTCAAAAGATGTCAAAAACTGTCTGAAATTTATCAAACATGGTTTTCTTGTTACTACATTTTGAAAATATTTAAAGAGAGTTGAGTAAAGAGACAGTTTTATCTCATTTCAGACAGGAACGTGGAATGACCACGTTTGTGACTTCCAGGCTCAGGGCTACGTGTGTAGACGACACAAACACATGTTGTCAACTACAGCACCGCCTGCATTTAGTGTTGGCTGTCCAAAGGTAATCAAAACTATTTACATACAGTTTAACTTGTATTTGCTGTATACAGGTAATTTTCACTGCTCTTAATAAAGGCTAAAAGCAATTGTAGGCTGACAGAAATAATAGTAATAAATGAAATACAGATTTTTCTTTTTAATTTAATTTAATCCTTAAGTGTTGACAAGGAACCACTCTGGGAATTAGCATTATAAAAAGCATGAATTAAAAAGAAGACATGGATATTGTGATGAGGCTGTGTACAAAAGGCTGAAATGTTTCAAACATGTGGCGTAATAATATACAGTATGTTGAAACATTTTAAATATAACTGTATACAGTATGTTGAAACATTTTAAATATAACTGTATGCAGTATGTTGAGATATTTTAAATATAACTGTATGCAGTATGTTGAGATACTTTAAACATGGTGAAGCTGTATTCTGTGTGATGAAATGTTGTGTAGCTATATACAACATATTGAAATATTTCAAACCTGTGGTGTAAGTGTATACAATATGTTGAGATGTTTGAAATAGATGGTGTAACTTTATAATATGTTGAAATATTTCAAAGGTGGTACAGCTGTATAAAATATGTGAAATGTTTTAAATGTGGTCCAGCTGTATAAAATATGTAAAATGTTTTAAATGTGTACCACAGCTGTATACAATATGTGAAATGTTTTAAATGTGTAGTGCAGCTGTATAAAATATGTGAAATGTTTTAAATGTGTAGTGCAGCTGTATAAAATATGTGAAATGTTTTAAATGTGTAGTGCAGCTGTATAAAATATGTGAAATGTTTTAAATGTGTAGTGCAGCTGTATAAAATATGTGAAATGTTTTAAATGTGTAATGCAGCTGTATAAAATATGTGAAATGTTTTAAATGTGTAGTGCAGCTGTATAAAATATGTGAAATGTTTTAAATGTGTAGTGCAGCTGTATAAAATATGTGAAATGTTTTAAATGTGTAGTGCAGCTGTATAAAATATGTGAAATGTTTTAAATGTGTAGTGCAGCTGTATAAAATGTGTTGAAATATTTCAAACCTGTGGTGTATCTGTATACAGTGTGGTGAAATGATTTAAACAAACATGATGCATGAAACTAAGATGTATAAACTTTTATTTCAGAATTCATTTGGCTACCAGTCCTGGTGTTACACGTTTAATACATCTCCACTTACCTGGACCACAGCTGAGTTGTTCTGTAAAACCAGACATGGCCACCTTGCCACTGTTAATGACAGGTGTTTGATTACTGTGATTAACAATAAACCAAAATGTTACTTGTAATAAGTTACAGTTCAGAGAACGAGATGAATTTATTATTAAATTTTGGATCAATATTTTTATACTGAGAATGTTTCATCAAATAAAATTTTAACTTTTAAGTACTCTTTTTTGTTTCTTTCCCCAAAGAGAAAAGTAAACCAATTGGCCATTTTATACATATATTATTATAACTGTACTCTTTTAACTTTTAATTTAATCATCAGTTAAGACTGGATGTCACAAAACCCAAATCAAATATAATTTTGAAACACTCAGCACAGATACATTTCATACATTTAATACATGATATGATATATATATATCATAATATAATGTAGAGAATAGTATACAGAAACTGTCTGATTGTATGTAGTTTAGAATATAATATACACTGATATAGAAATATTCTGACTGTACACAGTTTAGAATAAAGTGTACAATGAAATATTCTGATTACAGATACGTACAAGCATTCCTTGCTGCTGAATTGGTCAACAGAGATGATGTCTACTGGATTGGACTGACCGACAAGGCCACGCCTGGTCAGTACTGCTGGTCAAGCAATGCCAGTGTCACATACACACCATGGGGAAGATCTCACAATGGTGAGGTATATTTTTATATACCTGTCACTAGTCAGATACTGTTTTTATTAATCAACAAAATTGTAATCTTTCATTTAGTAAATGTTTTATATCAACAAAATTGTATTATCATTTAGTAAATGTTTTACATAAGATAAATTGTAATATGTTAAAATCAGTTCATTTAATGTAGATTACACAAATCTGTAGAAGCTGCTGTGTAAAAACTGAATAGCACCCACACACACAAACTCACAGGCAGACAGACAGACAGACATAACAGTTATATCAAATTCTTATTTATCAGTTGATTGTGAATTGTAAGTCACTAAAAGAGACAAAAGAAATAAAGAAAAGAGATAATCTGGTGATCAGTTGAGAAATACATGAATTTTCACTGACAGGAAGTGAGAGAAATACCTGTGTTGCTATGGCAACTCTCCGCCCTGTTGGCCTGTGGCAGAATGTTGACTGCATGGCTCGAAAGCCTTTCATCTGTGAGAGACTGAGAGAGGGGTTCACAGCTCCCCCACTCACAACCCCCGCCCCCACCACAGCGTACGTCAGTTGTCCTGCAAACTGGCATGCTTTCAATGACTACTGCTACAGGGTAAATTGTGCTGTTTATTTAATACTTTTGTGTCATTATGTTGCAGTTATTCTTTCACGTTTCTAAAACTCAAATTTTAAACTTAAAATCTAAACTCTTGCAAAAGTAATTTAATAATAAATACTTGATACAATAATGTAATAAACAAATCATCATCTCTCTCTCTCTCTCTCTCTCTCTCTCTCTCTTAATCTCAGCCTTGTGTCTCTTTGTGTCTCTTTGTTTCTTTGCCTCTTTCTTTTTCTCTCTATCTCACACAGACAAAGCAATCTTACCAATATTACATTCTCCATATCATTTTAAAAAATACAACACATACATTTTCTTTTCACAACTACGCTGTTAACTGATGATGATGATGTTGATGATCGTGTTTCAGCGAGAACAGAGGACTGTAACCACATCGCTGTCGTGGATTGAGGCACGTAGCTACTGTCGAGGATTTGGAGGTGATCTAGCTAGCATTCATAATGAGGCAACCAACACATTCCTAATAAATACTGTGTTAGGGTGAGCAAACTTTGACCTGTCTCAGAACTGTTTTAATATTTAAATTATATAACAATGGCAAAACTGAATACTGTTTTGTGATATTTACATTACATGAAAATGTAACTTACATGAACATGGATATAAATATTTAATAGTTAAATTAATTGGAATAACAAAACAATTTTCATAACTGTTTCCACACACACACACACACACACACACACACACACACAAAGTATAATGAATAAAAGCAGGACTCCTGATTTTACTCAATGACTAATTAATGCTGGGTACTGAAAAAAAAAAATTCAATTTGTGTTATGGCTGGTTTAATTTAATATTGAATAAAATAATTATATCAGGTTGTTAAATTTTTATTTTAAAAATATTTAACTGTTGTTTGTATAACATATATAACAAACCATTGTTAACATCTTGAAATATATTTTCCTTATTTGTTTCTATATGTGTGTGTGTTTTTGTGTGTTTTTGTGTGTGTGTGTGTGTGTGTGGAGAGTGTGTACATGTGTTTTTCATTCTAAAAACAATAAATTGTTCTGCAGGTTTTCCCATCATGGCAGTTTTTGGATAGGACTGAATGACCTGGACAGAGAAACCAGTAAGATTTCATTTAAAATTACAATCAGTGTTTTGTGATTGTCCATTTATAAATATCACAGTATATTCACACTGTAATAACTACAATTTACAGATGTTTCATCATTTCATGATTGCAGGATTATTTTAAAATAGAAAATAACTGAAATCTTTTGTTTTCAAATATATATTTCAGGAAGAACTATCCATATTTTTTTTATCTTTCTTTATCTGTTTGTGTGTCTGCTGGTCTACTAGAGTTCTGTCCAGTTCAAATTTCAGGAATAAGTTTTTATCTTTCTGTGTCTCCTTTCTCTTGAATGATGACAACTAGGTGGACATATCTGTCTTTTTGTCAGTGTATGTGTCTGTCAGTGTATAAATATCGATGTGTTTATTATCTATATTAAATCATTTGAAGAAATCCTCTGTGTTGAAGATTATCCATGGTTTGAATGAAAATATTTGTTTATAAAATTCTACAATTAAAAACCCACTCAACTACAAATGTTCATGCAATGTCTATATACATATGATATAACTGAGAATGAGATGAATAGTCAATTTCTGTACAGATGTTCCTGTATTAAAAGTGTGCTGTGTTGTAGGTTACAAACATTCCTGTATTAAAAGTGTCCTGTGTTGTAGGTTACAAACATTCCTGTATTAAAAGTGTGCTGTGTTGTAGGTTACAAACATTCCTGTATTAAAAGTGTGCTGTGTTGTAGGTTACAAACGTTCCTGTATTAAAAGTGTGCTGTGTTCTAGGTTACAAACATTCCTGTATTAAACATGTGCTGTGTTGTAGGATACAAACATTCCTGTATTAAAAGTGTGCTGTGTTGTAGGATACAAACATTCCTGTATTAAACATGTGCTGTGTTGTAGGTTACAAATGTTCCTGTATTAAAAGTGTGCTGTGTTGTAGGTTACAAACATTCCTGTATTAAAAGTGTGCTGTGTTGTAGGTTACAAACATTCCTGTATTAAAAGTGTGCTGTGTTGTAGGATACAAACATTCCTGTATTAAACATGTGCTGTGTTGTAGGTTACAAATGTTCCTGTATTAAAAGTGTCCTGTGTTGTAGGTTACAAACATTCCTGTATTAAAAGTGTGCTGTGTTGTAGGTTACAAACATTCCTGTATTAAAAGTGTGCTGTGTTGTAGGTTACAAACATTCCTGTATTAAAAGTGTGCTGTGTTGTAGGTTACAAACATTCCTGTATTAAAAGTGTGCTGTGTTGTAGGTTACAAACATTCCTGTATTAAAAGTGTGCTGTGTTGTAAATTACAGATGTTCCTGTATTAAAAGTGTGCTGTGTTGTAGGTTACTCACATTCCTGTATTAAAAGTGTGCTGTGTTGTAGGTTACAAACATTCCTGTATTAAAAGTGTGCTGTGTTGTAGGTTACAGATGGTCTGATGGAACACCATTTATGTATGCTAAATGGTACAATGGAGAGCCAAACGACTTCAACAACAACGAGGACTGCGTTGTGATAAACAAAATGACAGGAAGGTGGAATGATGAGAACTGTTTTGTTGCCAAAAGTTTTGTTTGTCAAATACGCAGAGGTTGTTCTTTTATTACAGTTTACTTTTACTTAACTAACCCATTGGTTCATCTCTCTCTCTCTCTCTCTCTCTCTCTCTCTCTCTCTCTCTCTCTCTCTCTCTCTCTCTCTCTCTTCTTTTTATGTCTCTGTGTATGTATTTATAGGAAACAAAGGAAAAGAATGAATCCTTTAAAAAATAATTTAATTACTGCTAAAAGAATCTATTAAATTTGTATCTAAGAATCACACTATTATTGTTACTGTTGAATGTATGTTAACACTGTAGCATGTACAAACTCTGTTATGTTCTGACAAGTTGTTTTAATTATACAAGACTTTTTATTGACAGGGATGGCAATTCCATCAGTAACACCAAAACCAACAGTACCATACAGTAAGTTTTTACTAATCGGTTTTGCTAACACTTCATTGTAACATCTGTGTATAAAATACATCCACTAAGTTTCAAATCTGTTTAAACAAAATGTACCTATTAATTATTAATCTATTTAAATTAAATATATCCATAAATTTACTAATCTATTAATTATTATAATGTAAAAACAGATCCAGTACATTTCTGATTTATTTAAATAAATACAAATCACATTATCAAATGACATTTATTTAACATTTAACATATATACTATAAAACTGTCATATACTATCACAATATCATAATATGTGAATGCTTTCAAGTACTATTCTAGTCTGTCTACATTGATCTAGTGTTTATGTTTTAGTGTGTCCACATTGATCTAGTGTGTATGTTTTAATGTGTCTGCATTGATCTAGTGTGTATGTTTTAGTGTGTCTGCATTGATCTAGTGTGTGTTTTAGTGTGTCAGCATTGATCTAGTGTGTATGTTTTAATGTGTCTGCATTGATCTAGTGTGTATGTTTTAGTGTGTCCACATTGATCTAGTGTGTATGTTTTAATGTGTCTGCATTGATCTAGTGTGTATGTTTTAGTCTGTCCACATTGATCTAGTGTGTATGTTTTAATGTGTCTGCATTGATCTAGTGTGTATGTTTTAATGTGTCTGCATTGATCTAGTCTGTATGTTTTAATGTGTCTGCATTGATCTAGTGTGTATGTTTTAATGTGTCTGCACTGATCTAGTGTGTATGTTTTAATGTGTCTGCACTGATCTAGTGTGTATGTTTTAATGTGTCTGCACTGATCTAGTGTGTGTGTTTTAATGTGTCTGCACTGATCTAGTGTGTATGTTTTAATGTGTCTGCACTGATCTAGTGTGTGTGTAAGTGTCTATGTTTTAGAGTGTCCACATTGATCTAGTGTGTGATGATGTTTTAGTGTGTATGTTACAGTGTGTGATGATGTTTTAGTGTGTATGTTATAGTGTGTGATGATGTTTTAGTGTGTATGTTACAGTGTGTGATGATGTTTTAGTGTGTATGTTACAGTGTGTGATGATGTTTTAGTGTGTATGTTACAGTGTGTGATGATGTTTTAGTGTGTATGTTACAGTGTGTGATGATGTTTTAGTGTGTATGTTATAGTGTGTGATGATGTTTTAGTGTGTATGTTATAGTGTGTGATGATGTTTTAGTGTGTATGTTACAGTGTGTGATGATGTTTTAGTGTGTATGTTACAGTGTGTGATGATGTTTTAGTGTGTATGTTACAGTGTGTGATGATGTTGATGTTCAGTGTTCTGATAAGGACTGGGTGTACTATGGAGGTTACTGTTACAAAGTGTGTATGTGTATGTTTTAGTGTGTATGTTATAGTGTGTGATGATGTTTTAGTGTGTATGTTACAGTGTGTGATGATGTTTTAGTGTGTATGTTACAGTGTGTGATGATGTTTTAGTGTGTATGTTACAGTGTGTGATGATGTTTCAGTTCAGTGTTCTGATAAGGACTGGGTGTACTATGGAGGTTACTGTTACAAAGTGTCAGCAAGTCGTATGTGTATGTTTTAGTGTGTATGTTATAGTGTGTGATGATGTTTTAGTGTGTATGTTACAGTGTGTGATGATGTTTTAGTGTGTATGTTATAGTGTGTGATGATGTTTTTAGTGTGTATGTTATAGTGTGTGATGATGTTTTAGTGTGTATGTTATAGTGTGTGATGATGTTTTAGTGTGTATGTTATAGTGTGTGATGATGTTTTAGTGTGTATGTTATAGTGTGTGATGATGTTTTAGTGTGTATGTCTTAGTGTGATGATGTTTCAGTTCAGTGTTCTGATAAGGACTGGGTGTACTATGGAGGTTACTGTTACAAAGTGTCAGCAAGTCGTATGTGTATGTTTTAGTGTGTATGTTATAGTGTGTGATGATGTTTTAGTGTGTATGTTACAGTGTGTGATGATGTTTTAGTGTGTATGTTATAGTGTGTGATGATGTTTTAGTGTGTATGTTATAGTGTGTGATGATGTTTTAGTGTGTATGTTATAGTGTGTGATGATGTTTTAGTGTGTATGTTATAGAGTGTGATGATGTTTTAGTGTGTATGTTATAGTGTGTGATGATGTTTTAGTGTGTATGTTACAGTGTGTGATGATGTTTTAGTGTGTATGTCTTAGTGTGATGATGTTTCAGTTCAGTGTTCTGATAAGGACTGGGTGTACTATGGAGGTTACTGTTACTATGTCAGCAAGTCGTATGTTTTAGTGTGTATGTTATAGTGTGTGATGATGTTTCAGTTCAGTGTTCTGACAAGGACTGGGTGTACTATGGAGGTTACTGTTACTATGTCAGCAAGTCGTATGTGTATGTTTTAGTGTGTATGTTATAGTGTGTGATGATGTTTTAGTGTGTATGTTATAGTGTGTGATGATGTTTCAGTTCAGTGTTCTGACAAGGACTGGGTGTACTATGGAGGTTACTGTTACTATGTCAGCAAGTCGTATGGTTCTGGGGTGAAGAGAACCTGGTTCAGTGCCAGACAATTCTGTATGGCAGCAGGTGGAGACCTCCTCAGCATCCACACCAGAAATGAGCACAACTACATCATTGGTCTGGTAATTTATATACCTGCTTTGTTGCTGTGCATTTACATTACTCATCTAATGTACCATACAGTAACTTATACTACTACATCGCTGTTTTATTATCAATAGTATACATCTGTCTGAATAGCTGTGCTAGGTGGTGTATGAATATGTGCATCACTGGACTGGTACTGGTAACTGTAAAATGTACAACTGTGTCATTCTTATGGTAGCAGTAACTACACACAACTGTGTTGTCACTTGTAGTAACCTTTAAAAACATATCACAGGAATAAATAAACATAAGAACCTAAAATTGTAAATTAATTTCTCCAATCTTTAATCAGTGTTTAAAAAGGAATTTTACAATAATAATAATAATAATAATAATAATAATAATAATATTTTTTATTAAATAGTTTTCACCTAGCTAGTTAATGTTTTCTATGTTTAGTGCTGGCTATGTATGGTTGCTAATAGCAACACTGTATGTTTTCACAGATCACCAAGTCACCCACCACCATGTTCTGGATTGGTCTGAATGAGCTCAGTATGAACAGTTACAGGTAAATCAAGTATTATGTTACACATTAGTCAGGTGTTACAATTACAGGTAAATCAAGTATATGTTATACATTAGTCATGTGTTACAATTACAGGTAAATCAAGTATTATGTTATACATTAGTCATGTGTTACAATTACAGGTAAATCAAGTATTATGTTGCACATTACTCAGGTGTTACAGTTACATGTAAATCAAGTATTATGTTACACATTAGTCAGGTGTTACAGGTAAATTATGTATTATGTTACACATTAGCCAGATGTTACAATTACAGGTAAATCAAGTTTTATGTTACACATTAGTCATATGTTACAGGTAAATTAAGTGTAAGTTACAAATTAGTCAGGTGTTACAATTACAAGTTACTCATGTTATTGTTATAGGTTAATCAAGAGTACCTCTATCGATATATAATATAAATTTGTTCAGGTGGTCTGATGTAACAAGTTTTTCACTACATAATGTAAATATATCTTACTTTACTATACAGTACTGATATATACTATAAATATATCTTACTTTACAATACAATACTGATATATACTGTAAATATATCTTACTTTACAATACAATACTGATATATACATAAATATATCTTACTTTACTATACAGTACTGAAATATACATAAATATATCTTACTTTACTATACAGTACTGAAATATACATAAATATATCTTACTTTACTATACAGTACTGAAATATACATAAATATATCTTACTTTACTATACAATACTGATATACAATAAATATATCTTACTTTACTATACAATGCTGATATAGACTGTAAATATATCTTACTATACTATGCAATACTGATATATACTGTAAATATATCTTACTTTACTAGACAATACTAATATACAATAAATATATCTTACTTTACTATACAATACTGATATAGACTAACTATATCTTATTTTACTATACAATACTGATATATACTATAAATATTTGTTACTTTACTATACAATACTGATATATACTGTAAATACATCTTACTTTACTATACAATACTGATATAGACTGTAACTATATCTTATTTTACTATACAATACTGATATATACTATAAATATTTGTTACTTTACTATACAATACTGATATATACTGTAAATACATCTTACTTTACTATACAATACTGATATAGACTGTAAATATATCTAACTTTACTATACAATACTGATATATTGTAAATATATCTTAATTTACTATACAATACTGATATATACATAAATATATCTTACTTTACTATACAATACTATATATATATACTATAAACATATCTTACTTTACTTTACTGATATAACTTTGTTGTTGAGGTGGTCTGATGGAAGTCCTGACAATTACTATGCCTGGAACAAGAACGAGCCAAACGATGCGTACGGTGGTCAGAAATGTGTGAATATGTATCACGACAGTGGTGAGATGTGTTTTATTATTTCACGTCTCTCACTTAATAAATAAACTAGATTTATTAGTTAAGAAAATGTTTTTATATTTTTAATAATTTTCTTTATTTTCTATATTTATATATTTTGTTAATATATTAAGGAAGATATTACTTTGAAATCCAAACGTTTATATATATGTGTGACTGTGTGTGTGTGTCTCTGTATGATAAAAAAATATTATTTCAGACATTATTTTTAACATACTAACAAGACGAAAGAGTACAGGAAATGAATTTTATTTTGTTCAAAGCATTTTTACAAACTTACTTTACGTCTTCAGGATGATATCCTCAAATGTGAAAATAATATAAGAAAATTAAATTATGCCTTTCTCTTTTCTTTTCTTTTTTTCTTCTTAATTTTATTTTTTTTAATTTTTTTTTTTTTTAAAACAGGTCTGTGGAATGATGACAACTGCATGGACATAAATGGTTTTATCTGTAAGAAAACAAACGTAACATCAACTCCAAAGATTCCTGTTCCAACACCAATAACAAATGGAGGCTGTTCTTTTGGTTCTGGAGTTCCTCAGAGTAGGTTGACATCTGACCAAATAAATTTAAATTTAGACATATATAAAAAGTTTTACATAAACAGATTAATGAAAGCAAAAACCAACAGAAATCTTTACTAACTGAACATGATTTTAGCTATTACATTTACTGATTATTGATAATCTTTTTCATAAACTGATAATTTAATGTTCCAAATATGCATAGTTATGAAACAGAGTAGATAAACCTTTGGTTGTGTTATACAAATTGTAGTATGTGAGTTTAATATATGTGAAAATTTCTGTAAGAATTTGAAGTTTTGTGAATTTATCTCACATGTGAGTTATAACCTTAATTAAATATAATTAAATATGATGGAAAAATGCTTGCTTTAATTTGAAAACAAAACTTGCAAAAAGAAAAAAGGAAACATAAATTCAAGTAGATAATTAACTTTTACAACTTGCTTAGCTAAAGTTGTTAATTACATGTATTCACAATGTTATTCAGTAGTAACTTGTAACATAAAGTCTTACTTAATTAAATATGAATAACAGTCAAACTGAAGAGAATCATTTGGGTACTATGCATCCTGGATGTTACCCACACATAGTAGGAAAATTGTTTTCGAACTCATTTCAGGGAGATTAAATGTTTATTCATTACCATTGTCTCAGTAGTAGGTAGATTGTTTTCTGTGTATTTCAGGTAATAAATGTTTATTCATTGTTGGACTCAATGAAAGTAGCTGGAGATCTTGGGAAGCTACCAGGAACAGGGTGAGATAACTATGACAAACAGTCAGACATTGCCTCCATTAGCAGCTACCAGGAACAGGGTGAGATAACATATGACAAACATACAATACGTTGTTAGTGTACCAGGAACAGAGTGAGATAAAATATGACAAACATACAATATATTGTTAGTTTACCAGGAACAGAGTGAGATAAAATATGACAAACATACAATACATTGTTAGTTTACCAGGAACAGGGTGACACCATATATTACAAACATACAATGTGTTGTTAATTTACCAGGAACAGGGTGACATGACATATTACAAACATACAATGTGTTGTTAATTTACCAGGAACAAGGTGACATGATATATTTCAAACATACAATGTGTTGTTAATTTACCAGGAACAAGGTGAGATAATTTGTTAAAACATTAAAATATTGTAAATTTAGAAGGAAGAAGGTGAGATGATTTGTTAAAACATTAAAATATTGTAAATTTAGAAGGAACAAGGTGAAATCATTTAATAAAAAAGAAATAATAGTAAATAAACAGATGTAATTTAACTTGTGTATATTTGTACTGGAGAGAAGTGGTATTAGTTTACCATATTATATCAGTGTTAATTTACTAAATGATCAGTGATGTGACTGATGCGGCTGTGTTTGTTATTTCAGCTTTTCTAACAAGTTTAAGCAGGGACGTTGGAACACCACTGTGGATTGGTCTAAATGCACTGAACACTGGATATGGCCATCGCTACTTTGTGTGGCAGGACAATTCTGAAGTTTCATTCACTAACTGGGACAAAGGGGAACCCAACAACTTATTCGGCTATGAAGCAGTAATTATTTTATAATACAGTCTGAGGATCCTTTATCTGAAATTATAAAAACTTCAAATCTGGAACATGTTTCAAGCAGCTAAAATAGTTATATTTATCAGATGGCTTAGCCTTCACAAATTTTATTTCATGCATAAAATTTTGAAAATACAAAAAAAATGACCTCCAGACTATCTGTATTAGCTGTATATGAAATCAGTGGATATTGTGTTACTTCAATTCTTTCTACAGACTGTCATATCCTTATATTTAATAATCCAAAACAGTGACATTTCATCCATCAAACAGACACACATATACCTTCATACATACAAAACATTTATTTTTGACTTGTTTCACATATATATACCAATAAATAAAATATTTTTTCATTTTTTTTTTAATATTTTTGTATATTTATTTATGATTATGTCTCTTTTAAAATTTGAAAAATAGTAACAGGATAGATTTTTTTGTAAAAAGATTCTGAATGAATAAATAAATTTTATATGACAAATTCTTAACTTGCTCAGTAAACGAAATCTGGACACTTTCTTATTTTTATTTATTTTCTCAGGTATTTAGTATTTATTTTTGACTTGTTTCAGACGTGTAAATATTTGTGTATTTCACTGAAAGAAATTCTGATCTCTGTTTGGTGATTTCAGTCCCAGTGTGTGGAGATGTACACCAGACAAGACAGAGCAGGTCTGGAACATTCAGAACTAAACATACCTAAATATGTGGGTCAGACATTCAGAGGGAACATATGTGTGTCAGACTTTCAGAGGTAAACATACCTAAATGTGTGTCAGACTTTCAGAGGTAAACATACCTAAAATGTGTGTCAGACTTTCAGAGGTAAACATACCTAAAATGTGTGTCAGACATTCAGAGGTAAACATACCTAAATATGTGTGTCAGACTTTCAGAGGTAAACATACCTAAATGTGTGTCAGACTTTCAGAGGTAAACATACCTAAATATATGTGTGTCAGAGTAAACATACCTAAATGTGTGTGTCAGACTTTCAGAGGTAAACATACCTAAACATATGTGTGTCAGAGTAAACATATCTAAATATGTGTGTCAGACATTCAGAGGTAAACATATTTAATTCAGATATTTGCACCCTTTTCCACTTCAGCCAGTATCCTGGAGCTAATTACAAAAGGTTGTGATTAATTTTGCTGTCTTTTAGTGATTATAGGTAAAACATTCCTAGTACATATATAGCTCTTGAAGCAGAGAGAATATGCACACACACACACACACACACACACACACACACACACACATGCTGACATACAATACAATGTATTAAGATATCATTAAACATTAATTTATTCATTCAGTCATACAACTAGAAAACAAGACAGTGTGATAGATCATGTGCAAAAATTATTAAGAAATTTATAAATTTTTATTCTCTGTCTTTCAACTGACACTTTGTTTATAATTCTCATGTTTTGTTTACTTTTTTAGAAATATTATTTTATTTATTTAACAAAATACAGCTACTGTTACATATTCTTAAAATAATATCTAGTATATTATACATGTTGATTTATGTCTCTTTGTTTCAGTTGTGAACTGTTGTACATGTATATAAAACACATAGTAGAAACATGGTCTGTAAATCTAACAATTTCTTCTTTTTTTTTAACTTAAATAAAAGGACCAAATTTATTTCTTTAGAATGGTGTTTGATGTTTATTGTTGTGTTGTTGTTGTTGTTGTTTTTATTATTTCCTTTTCTTTTGTAAAGTTTCAAATAGGGGATGAAAAGAACAGCATTCTATATAAAATTTAACTTGTTTAGAATACCATTATGATGTTTAAATCAAATGTAATTCACCTACTAGAATAATCTTTTTTGTTCTTTTTTTTTTTTTTTTTTTTTTCAGGTACCAGTTATAATGTTTATTTATATCTTGTAAATTATTTACTCATGAAAATTCAGTTTTTGTTTTTTCCAATATATACTGTGTGTGATATGTAGAAAATTGGTAATTTGTTTCCTGACATAAATGTTGTGACTGGCTTTTTCAGACACCTCAATTCCAACACCAACTCCTGTATCAACCAGTTGTAAGTCTGGTTACCACCAATACGGCTCCAGCTGCTATAGACTTTTTGTGGAGAGAAAGACGTGGCTTGATGCAGAGAAAGCATGTGAGAATGATTCTGGACATCTTGTGTCAGTAAACAGTGTGTATGAACAGTCACACATCGACATCATGCTCTACACCGTCAAAATCAACAACTCTCCTGTCTGGATTGGACTGTCAGATTCAAAGGTAAGTGTCTGAATATACTTACATCTGTTGTCACTATTGGACTGTCAGATTCAAAGGTAAGTGTCTGAATATACTTACATCTGCTGTCACTATTGGACTGTCAGATTCAAAGGTAAGTGTCCGAATATACTTACATCTGCTGTCACTATTGGACTGTCAGATTCAAAGGTAAGTGTCTGGATATACTTACATCTGCTGTCACTATTGGACTGTCAGATTCATTCCAGTGGCAGTGTCTGAATATACTTACATTTAATGTCACTACTGGACTGTTGAACTGTACCTTTTGTAATATTTAAAAAATAATCTAATAACAACTACAAAGTATGTTCTGAATTTACTTTAAGGGGTTATTTTTTAAAACCAAATTACAGTTATCTTTAGGATAATATTTTAAAATTTCATCTTTCCAATTTAGATTTCCAGTTTTATTTATTTAAAGAAAAATATGTTAATATTTGGTATAAAATTCATAAACTGTCCACCCCCATTTTTTTTCTCTTCATTTTCACATTTGTTATTTTATTTAATTTCTGTTTGTGTGTGAGATATCAGTGTAATTATTTGTGTTTTGACAGGTGAAAGGAATGTATGCTTGGTCAGACAGCTGGCCAGTATGGTTCACTAGATGGGGTCAGGATGAACCTACCCGAGGGGAAGGAGATGGGTGTGTCACTGAACAGGCACACAAGTGGAATGACACATCATGTTCCTCACAGTATCCATTCATTTGTGAGATTAACTCAGGTGAACAACTTTTCACAACTGCCATATCAGTTAAACTTTATTATAAATGTATAAACTATAGTTGAAGTTTGTTAATTTTATTATAAACTTCATTGTTACAGATCCTTTCAGTAGTACTTTCTTACAAATAATGTATATATGTTAACCTTTACTATAAAGGATGTTTGAGTATTACATATCAAGTAAGATTCAATTATTGGATTTGAAATGAACATTTTAAACTGTGTTATAATGACTTTAGCCATTTATTTCTGTTAGTTAAATCTATGGTAAAGATTTTAGATTTCATATTACACCATATTTTCTGGTCAAACTTAACTTTGCAGAGTTCACTTCTTACCAGTACTAATGATTTAGTTACATTTAAACTGTTATAGAAAACTGAAGTAAGTTATCATCAAAGTTAGGTTTGTTTGTTTCTGAATTGTTACTCAAATGTTGTTTGTCAATCAGAAAATCCTCCGAAGACGACACCTGCACCTGCAGGCTACTGTCAGAACAACGAGTGGCAGGTGTTTGGAGATTTCTGTTACCAGGCGTTCCCAGACGACAGCAGGTCCTGGCCTGAGGCTCGTTACCTGTGTAGACATATCGGCATGGACCTCGTCAGCATCCACAGCCAGAAAGAACTGGACTTTGTGTTCAACCTTGTTGAACAAGCAACTGCAACATCCAGATATGGATTCATTTTTCAAAAACGTAACATCTGGCTTGGACTGACAAACACATTAAGAGGTATCTGAAAGAGTTGTGTATATTTTTGTTTTAGAAAATATTTCTTAAATTATAAACCAGGCTGGTTCAAACTGATTGACTTGATAGATCACTTGATCAATTCTTCTTAGTGCATTCATTGGACATTTTCCCATTCAAGCTTGTGTCTCACAGTTGTCTTATCAAAGGCTGTGACGTGTGCTTTCTTGTCTGTGGAATACACATCTATTATTACAATATTTATTTAACAGTTTATATTAATCTGACAGTTGTTGTTGACTGTCACAATAAATAAATAAAAAATAAATAAAAAATAAATGAATAAATGAATATCTTCCATATAAATTTTTTGAGAGACTGTTTAAGAAATGTTTTTATTTTTTGTTCTCTCTGTGTAGCTGGGTTTGAGTGGAGTGATGGTTCACCAACCAATTTCCTTCGCTGGTCAAGAGGAGAACCTTCAGATGTCAGCCACACAAACAATGAAGAGTGTGTGGAGATGTACCGGTCAAGTGGTCAGTGGAATGATGTTGACTGCATGCAGAACCGAGCATACGTGTGTAAAACAATGAAAGGTATCAATACTTACAGCTCACTGACTTTTTATGTGTTTTTATTTTAAAAAAGGAATAAAAATAAATAAATAAGTAAACAACTGAAAATAGTAAAAGTTACTGTTACTGCATAAATTTTAAACTTTCAGTTTTATTTTTATTTCTGACATCTTTCATCTTCACTGACTTTCATGTCTTCTTCAGTTTTTCCTACAACATCAACAATGACAGCATCAACAACAAAACAAACAACTTCAGTAACAACTGAGAAGAAAATGTCAACATCAGGTAAAAGAGAAACGAGTGAAGCTGGAGGGTTAACACTGAGACCACCACCCTGGAATCAGCCTCACACCCCAGGCAGTCAGCCTCAGTCACAGTCCTCAGGTATTCTTCATTTAATTATACATAGTTAATTTTTAAAAGTATTTTTAAATCATATGAAAATGTATAATTAAATTTTTGATGTTGAGAAAAATAGAAGAAGAAGAAAAAACAGACATGTTTACTCAATTATAAAATTCAATATGCAGATCTCAGATTTAATTATGTTTATTTTAAGATGTAAAACAGATTTCATAGTTTGGTGAAGCATATTACACCTAAGTTAATTTATCTGAGTGCTTTAAAACGCTAGATTGATGAGTTTTATAAAACTAAAACAGTTAAGACATTAAGTTATACAATTTATTTAAGACACAGTGTGAGAGACAGGTTTTGTTTTATGCTACTTGTTTGTTGTAAAATGTTACAAGTTTTATTGATGTTTCAGATACCACTAAGATGTCAGGAGGTGAGGTTGCTGGGATTGTTATGGGCGCGTTTTCTTTCCTTGTCACTGTTAGTTTTGTCCTGTTTCTCTTCAAGAGAAGAAGACAGTCACTGACTCTCTCGCCACCTGGTGGCTTTGATAATGCCCTGTTTTCTAAAGATGAGGACAATGTCACTGTGTCAAATGGAGACAATAACACACATGTTTATATGGCTGATCATGTCGATGACAACGATGATGGGAAAGCAGAATGCTAATTTAAATCTCAACATTTTCAACTACAACGGTGTCTGAACTGTTGATGATACAGCTGTTGTTAAAAATCAAAATAATTAGACATTTCCAACTCTAACTGTCCTTTGTTTGTTTTAAATTAAGTTTTTCTGGTTTTAAATGTTGTTTTGTATTAAATGTATTTTATGTTAAATGTCCTTTGTTTTCTTGTTTAAAATATCCTTTCTTCAGTTTTTTCTTTAAATATCCTTTGATTTCTTTTCTTTTTAAATTGTTATGTTTAAAATATCATTTGTTTAGATTTGTTTTAAATATTCTTTCTTTTGTTTTGTTTTCAGTCTATTTATTTAGATTTTACAATTTGTTGTTTCTATAAACTGCCCCTTCACTGAACTGTGTTAAAGGGATATAATAAATAAAAAAATTCATTATCAATCACTTCATTTCAGTAACAAAATTATTAACCAAAATGTTAATTAGGTTTCTTAACAGAAGTAAAATGAATAAAATTTAATATAATCATACAAGAAATATAAAGTTTTATGTTTGTATTATTATTATTATTATTATTATTATTATTATTATTATTATTTACAGTACACTGAATTCTTGAATTATATGATAGTTAAAAATACAGGTCTGTTAACACTGAAATCAAATTTGTCCAGTTCTAGACAGTGTAAAATGAACAGTAGTATGTGCACCAACTGTAACAAATGCAGAAGTAGATAATAATGTAAAAAATTAATTTGATTATCAATTGTTTCATGATTACAGTTGAAAACAAACCCTAAGTTTGGAAAATCACTATCAAGTATGCAGATATTTGAAGCAAAATTTTAATTCACACAATCTTATATTTTTCTTTTTATTTTCTTTTACTTTTTTCTTTTCATTTTTGGTGAAGTCAAATATACATCTTGATCAGTGGCTTTTAACCGTTGTTTGTATTTTTTTGTTCTTGTTTCAGAACCCCTTTTCAAATATTTTGTTTGATTATATATATCATTATAAACACTGTATGACAAAGGAGGCTTTCCATAGAAACATTTCAAAATACATGTAATATATATATATATAAATATATGTACATACACACACACTTAGTCATAAAAAGTGATATTTTTATTTTTAGTCATATTTCAATGAATTGTTGGCCTTTCTTTTTTTTTAAGTATGACCATTTGATAAGTTATATAACAAAATCGTTTAATTATTAACATTTTTATATATATTTTCAATAAAAAACTATTTTCTGTTTTAAACAATTGTTTTTGTCATCAGTTAAACAAATTACACTTTCAGTTTGCCAGGTGTAGAGTGACATGACTCGAGTTGTGAAGAAGTAAAATGGCAGCCTTCAGATATTTTGTAACAATATTATTTTACTGTCATGCTTCATTGTGAGTGATTCCAAAACCATAAATATTAATTTGGAATTATTAAAATTTAATTAGGCATTTATTGATACCAACACTGGCATGCTATATGTGTGCTCAGTGTTATCTAGAATTAACATTTCAGACATAGCGTGTAGACAACTGAATCTAACATTGTAACTTTCACAGTCCAGTGCATTTTGCAATGGAGGCAGATTTGGTTTCTGTTTGATTCTTCAGTTTTTTTCAGTGGTGTTCTACAGTGATTTGTTTGACACAAAATGACTTCCAAGGTGGTGCATTCTTGTTTTAAGACATATGTGTCTCAATTTAACCGAAGACAATTTACACCCATAGATTTCTGTTGACGTTACCTGGAGTAGTTTGGTTCTATTTTTTATTTTGTTATTTTTTTACCAACTTTTTATTTTTTTTATTTTTTTATTTTTTTACCAACTTTTTATTTTTTTTATTTTTAAGGAAATTTTATTTTTTATTTATTAGGGTTTTTTGTTTTTTTAAATATTTTTTATGGTCAGTTCTTCTTCTTTTGTCCAAAGCCATCATATAACAAATAATATATGAAAAAAATTTAGTAAAATATATGTGTGTGTGTGTGTGTGTGTGTGTGTGTGTGGACATAGACATATATAAATTAATTATTACAAATAAAAAGAAAACTTAAAGCAATAGCCTGAATTAACTTTATATTTGTAGAATACATCTACTATGTAAGCATCTTGTTACCATTTAAATTTATATAGTCCAACTCAGATCTTAACAAAATTTGTTTCTGGTGTATAAGCAGCCCTTAGATGTAATTCAAAAAAAATACATTAACACTTCTCTTACTATTTATTAACATAAAGCCTTGAATAATGAAATAATACTGTCAAATGCAAAACATAAAATTTCCATATCACTAACGTAACCAATTAATAATAAACAGAAAAGTGTAAAAGCTACATGTAATCGTTACAAGCAGGATTCAAACCTATGCCTGGAAATCCCAATGGATTATATACTAATTTCTTTTTATCTTTTTATTTATAATTGTACAATTATAAACAGTTAAAATTATTTTGAAAAGCTAAACACAAAAATCAAGCAGTCTTGTTTACACATAAATAAATACTCAAAATACACGTTACTTGCTAATGAGGATCTGACAGAAATTGATTCATCTTATCAGTTACCAAGAGTGCAACTCTCTTATCTTTTTAATCCAAAAATTACACGTATATTTATTATTATTATTATTATTATTACTTTTTTAACTTTCTTAACATTTATCAACAAAAACTGAAATTTAATCATGATACATATACTGACTAAAACTGTTTCAGATAATATTTGAAGTCTGAACAAATTTATATTCTCTTACTTCTATCATTCTCTTGAATACTGATAAAATAATTCAGAAGAAACATCTATTGTACAGTTTTAACATTTATAACAAGAGCCAAGCATTTGTAAGTTTTCTAGTTGTTAAATAGAAGATGCAGTTTTTTCAAAAATTTACACACCTTTCATTTAGAAGTCAAATAATTTAATATAATTCATAATGATGTAAGAATAAAAAATACCTTCATTTTGATAAACTCAAAACAGACTGGATAAAATAATGCCATATTTAACCAACTTATAGTTTGTGAGAATAACATTATATGCTATTTTATGTATATTCTGTTAATTTCGCATCTGGGTTATATCCTTGTTCAATTCGAGTTTTATTTTGTTTTTTTAAATATTGATTGAAATATGAAACACAGATATGACAAGCATTGGAGGACATTCTCTAACTATTCTGGATGGACATGCTAAAACATAGTGCAAGTCAGAGAATGCAGAGTGTTTTTTTTTTCCCATATGGTGTTCAAATGAGGTATTACAATTGTACAGTGTATAACTTATAAAAAATGTATGTAAAAATATGTGTACAGATCTACACAGAATATTCAGCTGACTCTAGACATTAAACTAATTACCTACTAAATTACATTAATGAGGCAAATAGAATTATTCAGGTTGGTAAATGTTATATACATTTCTGTAAACATGGAATTACTAAAACTGATAATAGAATAAATGCATCATACAAAGTTATTAATAGGACTAGTCTAAATGAAGCTATAATTAGTTGTTTACAAAATGTTTACAATAGTCTTAGTTTTATCAAGATCAAGTATCTAGTGTTCATGTGAGAGCTGGACACACCTTCTTCTAAGAACGTGAACACAGATTATAAGCAGTTTCTGTTTCATTTCGTCTCCTGTCTCAATTTTTCTTCACAAAAACAGAAGATCGTAGAATGTAGCATCATCGATCACAACAAAAGTAACAAAAAGACGTCAGACAACAAAGTCCTTCAAAAAGTCATCCACAGAACATTGTCTCAAAAAGTCATAAAATATAAGAACGTTTATCTGTCAGCTAAAAGACATACATGATACGGATTATACATTTCTTCCTTATTTAGTAATAAATAAAAAATATTTTGAGGTTTTGTACGACTACTTGTATATCAGTTTATCAATTGATAACTTCAGTGTTTTTGATATCGGATTTTTAACATAAGCAAACAACAAGAAATGTCTATGACTGTAATGTCAAAATATTTAGTATGAAGCTAACTAATGTGTTCCTGATATTTTGTTATTACAATAATTATAGAAAACAAAATCCAACACGATATGTGTCTTCTAGAAAGTAATAATAATGGTAACAGCAACAATAATAATAGGAATAACAATAATAATGAATATATTTTTTTCATATAAAGATACTCAAAAGTTATTACAATATACATCTAGATAGATAAAAATCTAAAAAGACAAAACAATAAAATTAAGTGAAACTATCCGGAAAATACTGAATAACTTGTAATATTTTTAAAAATTGATGGAACTTTATGAACTGCTATGTCACATAAATTATTTACTCTAAAAATATATATCTTGGTTTTTTATTGTTTTTGTTTTTTGGTTTGTTTGTTGGTTTGTTCTTTTTAATGTGCTTCTGAATATTTGTGTGTTCCGCGTGATTTGCCAATATGCACTCCAAGATGTGAAACTTAGCAGTTACTTAAAAGCAAAAACCATTACCACACTGAATTATATTTATATTTGAAATTAGAAATTCTTAAAAACAGGGGAGAATATGCAGCGCAATCGTTTTGCACATTTTTATAATTAAAAAACTAGTTTACAATTCGGAGTGTACCGGTCTGTTTCTGTGTTCACGCGATAGATGACGTCACCAGCATGTTCTTGGTCTGAAGAAAGTTTTGTAGGCAGACATGTTGAATAACACAAGATTAGTTTGAATTTAATCAACTTCAATAATCAGTCTTTGGATTTTTCTGTATATGAAGCATACTCTAGGGTTGATGAGACCGATCTGAAAAATTGTAGCAGGGACTTTTTCATAATCTAAGTATGTGAGCATTTATTTTTGTTTCTCATTTTTGGATAATAATAATAATAATAATAATAAAAGTGATTTCTATGACGTGGGAAATGTAAACTGTATATATATATATATTTTTTGCTAAAAAACCACAATGATAGGTATGTGACCAGAACGTAAATAAAATGAAATAAAATAACATTTCCCCGTTTTCGGAACCTTTATTGAACAAATACTGTGATTTAAGTTCATTCAATTCTAATTTCTCCCTTAAAGACCAAAATAACTTTGAAATTCGAAGACTTTCAAGTATAAAAAGAAAGAGAAAGAATACGCATGAAGAACAAATTTATTGACATGATAAATTAACAATATGGAGGACCAGGAATAAAAATGTTTAAAATATAATAATTATCAAACTTTCTGAATCGCGAAAAGTACGATTTCTTCACATACCTACCAGAATTCCAGTGAAATGCGCTTTTTGTAGAGTTTGAGTGTACATATATTGCAGATAATTATTCCAAAGCTAAATTATGACCTGAGTACTAATGGAAACGTCATTAAATTTAATAGTAACTCTGTCTATTAGTATGAAATCACAACAGGAATAAATATCTCAAACTGTAAAAAAACAAAAACAAAACACAGATTTGAATACTGAATTGAAATTTTAATTAAATTTACTTTTTCCTTGTAGTGTTTGCAGATAGAAGACTAAATAAATACTAAGCTGAAAATGTTGAAACAACGTTATGGACCACTAGCTGACAATCAACAACTGATAGGGTAAGATTTATTTTGTTACAAATTATTTTTTATCATCAGTTAAGTCTGATATTTTTACATTTAAACTAGGGGAAGGGACTAATGAGCCACCCAGAGGATCCTATAGGCCATGGTCTCAAAAAATGAAACTAGGTAGAAATAAATCTTTTTTTTAAATTCCCATCATAAATTTCATCTCAGATGCACATACAGTAATAAACAAAGGGGTGAATTACTTTTTCAACACACTGACCTCAGTCAAGGGCATATTGTTCTATTGACTCAGCATCCATGGTTTCAATGTAGTTTCAAGAGTCCAAAATTGCCATTGAATTGTATGATTCCCTTCTGCCTTTTGGTAGTTTGCCCAACAGGTTTAGCAAGGACACACAAAATCAAATCTGCCTCAACTGAGCTTATTTCTTCCTGGACAGGTTCAGTAAATGCACATGACATAGTGTGCCTGAGAGATTTTCTGAGACATTGGACTTCACAGTCCTCATTGTCATCTTTTGGTTGTGTGATTACATCAGTGTAGTGAACAGTGCTCTTCATTAGCTCTGCTGAGAAGAGACCTCTGTTTTCCTTTCTTTTTATACCAGATACAGCACTCTAGTCTGTCCAGAATAAAAGTAATACCTGTATTTAATTATCTATGAAAAAACATTGATTTTATGGATATATAATACTCTGAAATGCAGTGGAATCCAGTGAGCAACCTAGCCATGGGACCCCATAGAAGATGGCTCATTGGTCCCCAACACCACTTTGATTATGTTAGCCCAGTGTACCAGATAACCACATGGTTCATCAACTAAAACTGTATTTAGAAGTCAAAAGAAGTTACTAACAAAATACACAAACCTTTACAGGTTATATGTATTGTCAGCTTTCTATATTAAATTGTAACCAAAACACACACAAAATTTCTCAAGGTAGTCAACAACTTACTTTTTAATGTGTGATGGACTGCCCCAAAGCTTTCCAAACAATATGGATGAAGATAACATGTAGTAGTTGCATTGGTGTCACTACCATTTTGCTGTCAGATATTTATGGATGGCTCAAAGTTCCAGATGGTTCCATTGGTCCCCAGTTACCCCAGTACAGTAATTGGTATATCTAACCTGTATCTGATATCATCCTACTTCATAAGTGTATTACTTCTTGACAATAACAGACAATAACAGAAAACTGAGACATGGAGTTTATTACTTCTTGACAATAACAGAAAACTGAGACATGGAGTTCATTACTTCTTGACAATAACAGAAAACTGAGACATGGAATTTATTACTTCTTGACAATAACAGAAAACTGAGACATGGAGTTTATTACTTCTTGACAATAAGAAAACTGAGACATGGAGTTTATTACTTCTTGACAATAACAGAAAACTGAGAAATGGAGTTTATTACTTCTTGACAATAACAGAAAACTGAGACATGGAGTTTATTACTTGTCTATAACAGAAAAAAAACTGAGACTTGAAGTTTATTAGTACTTGACAGAAACAGAAATTGTTTAATATAAACTTCATTAAAATAAATATCTGGAATGAAGTTTTAACTTTATCCACTTGGTTATTTTACTTTATTACTATAAATAATGTTAAATATTTGTAAACTCACTGTTACTTCAGTATAGGACAGATTGATTTTTTACTTTATTACTATAAATAATGTTAAATATTTGTAAAATCACTGTTTTATTTCAATATAGGACAGACTGTTTTTTACTGTATTGCTATGAATAAGGTTAAGTATTTGTAAACTCACTGTTTGTTCAGTATGGGACACACTGATTTGATAAATCTGTCAAAACGAGTAAATCTTACTAAAGTGTTTTAACTATTTTGTATTGATACTGGGTTTTTTTTTTTTTTTTACAGTAAAATAAAAATATAATGTGTGTCTAATGTTGAGAGTTTTCTGTTTACATTATATTATTTTGTTTTTTAGAAACAAGAACGTGACATGAGAGAATTGAACCCTGACAGAACATTTACAAACAGATCAACATACAAAGATAATGTGAAGAATCATGACAAGTCACAAATATTTTAAATTTATAATTCTCTTTATTTTTGTTTTTGTCAACAACAAAAAATAATAATAATACTGGCTAATATATAGTATAAAACTGAAATTAGTGCTATCTTAAATACATGTCACACTTACTGATCTTAATTTATTACATTTATTTTCAGCATTTCATTTTAGTGTAATTTTTGGAAATATTATTTACTGTGTTCAATCACAGACTTTTTCACTTGTTTATTTCTCTCTATTTAGTCAAATATTTTGTAAAATTCTACAGACTGTACAAATAAAAATTTAATAACATTTCAAGACTAACCAGTCATTTGATAATGACTTCCTAATTCAAATATTTTATTCTACAATAGTGAAATATTTCATAACCACCATATGGTAAACCCTATCTACATTAATAAATCTTTAACATATCTAATTGTTAAACATTTGATAAGCTGTGTCAACATTATTATGCATTTGATAAGCAGTATCTACATTTTAAATGTTTGGTAAACCCTATCTCAATAATAAATATTTCAAAAGGACTAATGACATCATTAAACATTTCATAAGACATATTTACAGTATTTAACGTGTGATAAGCCATATCTTCCTTATTAAACATTTGGTCAGCCCCATCTACATTAACATGGACTATTTACATTATTAAGCATTAGATAAGCCCTATGAGCACTAACAAAATATTTATTAACTTTATACAAACCATCTATTAACCGGTTCTTTCAGATTATTTAATACTGATCTACAATCAGTGATAGAAAACCTGTTTCTAATTCATCATTCATATCAGACTGAGTCACAGTTCTAACATTACTTTTAATTTTTACATTTCGATTTTTTCCTTTTTTTATAATTATAAATTTAATAATGTTTTTAATACTGTTCAATCATTCATAATAAATAAAATTATGTAATCTAGTGTTTATACAATTTATTCATTTCTTTGCATAGTTCTGTACAAACTTTATTCCTAGAAATATTAATATTCTTAGTATATTTAAGCATCTTGTTCATTTACCTTGGAATGCTCCAAAATGGAGGGTTACACAAATACAGTGCCATTTAAAACTGCCTTTATAACCAGTGTTCCTATTTCTGATTTCTTTAAATTCTGTTTAACCATTCTATAAAGAGGTTTGAGTCAATTCTGTTTACTAAAAAATTGTTTTTTAAAAATAGAATAGACTTTCCACAAACAACAGTAATTCACAGAGATTGTAAATAAATAATCCTTTTTCCTTGTTTTATTTGTTATCCATTACACTTTAGTAATATGTGTAAGCTGTCCCATAAAATGGATGTAAAGATAACAGACTTTACGGTTATGGTGTAAGGGTAGAGAAATGCTTCTTCCACTTTGAGTCATCTGTCAAGCCCAGACAGACAAAAATGTCAATTAAAACATTAATCTTTTTATTTTTATTTTTATAGTTTTAAGTTATATAAAAATTCAGAATAAAAAAAATAATAAAATGTACTTTGATTAGTGTGTCTTGTTTCTCATTTGATTTATTCCCCTCTGTATGAAATTCAATTATGTGAACAATTTGCTTGAATGATTTAATTCACACTCTCTTGTTATATGATTCAGTATAATTTGGTCAAAATTAGGTGGCTGCTAAGGTGGACATTATGTCATTAACATGTATTTCATTAGTGTTTCAAATATTTGTTTGATTTACAGTAACACTGGAAAATATTGTTTATCTGATTGTTTTATTTATAATATTTTGTGAGGTAACAGATACTAAAATATTATTTTATATATATTTAATCAAATCAACTTTTATTTAATACTTCAATTCTTTTATCTTCACTTGAACATTTATTGATGTTTTCCTTGCAACGTTTTTTTATTTCTACATACAAGATATTTTATTTTCTCTGACAGTTTCATGTATTCTAAGTAGTGACACACTGATGAATTATTATTTGCTGTATATAATTTTATTTCAGTTACATTTCATGTTTTATAGAACTACTGTAATTTCTCAAATCTTCACAACATTTCTGTCAGTTGTCTTCCTCCTCCATTCAAACAAAAATGAGTTGACACATTCCATCTAGACATATCAGTGACTGTTGTGAATGTCTGAAAAAAAAAGGAATAATAATTTATCATAATCATCATACAGTTGTAAAATACAATTATAATTAATTGGTTCTTTTTTTTTAAAAGATGGTATCTTCTTTCCTATCATAGTTCCTGGAATACAGATATATACATGTAATATGTATGAAAGTAAAACTTTATTATTCATTACAAAGTAGAAACACATCAAATGAAGGGAATTAGTTAGCCTTTCACTAAAGTTTTCAGTGTTGTTTATGATCTGTCTTCTGTAATAATAATATATGAAAGAAATGGTGACTTAATATCAAATAGAAAATACTACTACAAAATTCTGTTTATAATGGCTCTACATTTAAAGTTATTTTAGAGTGTGTGTGTGTGTGTGAACAAATGTCTATTTCATATACAGACATAAACATGTAATATGTATGAGTCTAAACTGTTGTCTGTGTTATCAGTCACAAGGTAAAAACACATCAAATGAAGGGGATTAGTTACCTCTAATGATCTGTAATAAATATTGTAGATATTAGTTCCAAAATTTAAATTCGCATTAAAAAATGAGAAACTGAAGATTATAAGATATACTGTAAACTGCTTAAGATAATAAGTGATAATTTTTCCATAATTAATGATATTTGATTTTGAATTGTTAAGAAAAAAAAAACCACCTCCTAACCATTAAAAAGAAAATTTGACAGTACTACAGTTTGAGTAGTATACAGTTGGTTATGGTGAACACAGACACATGGTCATTTTTGTAAAGTTTGTCTCAACAGAACATTCAAAAAAACAGGTGAGTGAAGACTGAGCTATACTGTAACTTGTGTTAATCAGTTTACATAAACTGCTTGATACAATAAGTGATAATTTTTTTAATTAATGATGTTTGTTGATTTGGTGTAGGTCATTAAATACTGCATGTAGTGCTTGATATTATTAAAAAATATATTTTTCAATTTTTTAATTTTTTTATTTTAAATTATCAGTGTTTATGTAGTTATGTAACCACAGAGAAAAATAGACAACTTTCTTTCATTTTTAATTTTATTAATAAATGTAGCACACACAATTTATTTCTGTGTACTCCTTTGTTTACAAATCTTAGTAAAAAGACAGAGTGGGTATCCAAGTCAATTTCATTACATCTCAACATTTAGTTGTCTTTTCCACACCTGTACTTTCATAACCTTTCTTCTTGTTACTATTTGTAGAAATAAGAAATTAAAATATCCATTTAACTGCACTTCTTAAATTATTGACCAAATATCTGCTTTCCTCAATAAGTTTAGGATTGTTTCACATCATCTGCCTACCAGTCTATTCTTAATTTATTTTTAAAATTGAATTCTGTACCAAAGAAATTCTGAATTAATTATTTTATTAAAGTGTTTTGTGTAGCATTAAATAAATCATAACACTAAAAACACTGATATTCACAAAACTCAAACTATGTTTCAGTTACTTTGAAGTCTATGGAAGTTCACCAGTGACAAAAGATGAAAAATATTTTATTTTCTACACTTATTTGTAAGTGGTAGATAATACAATATTTGATTCCCATTGGAAATCAAACAGGCTTCTTTTCTTTTTTCTTTTTTCAAGTAGTTGTTTTCTAATCTGTGACAAACACACTTTAACATTAACTGATCTGGGTTCATAAAAATGGTTTTCTAATGTTGTAAAAAGGAGACTCAGTCTGAAGAGTATATTAATTTCTAGAAATAAAATGAGTAACAGGATGGTAATTTTAAAATTAATGGATATTTCACATGTCTCATTTTATTTTACAGCAGATATTAGAGGATATTTTTTTCCTTTCTAATTCTTGATGAAGTTTTAGTAGCATAAACCAAAATTTTAAATTGATATTCCGTTTTCAGTTTAACTGATATTTTTAAAATTATAATGTTTTATTTTCTAAAAAATATTATTAATAAAAATGCATTGTGTAAGGTTTGTGCATTAATGTTCTTAGTTATTACAGTACATGTATTACAAGCACACTTAGGTTGCTGAAACTGATCTTGTTTTTTAAATAATAATATATTACAATATATACATGTCCTATTTGTGTGAACAAGTGAATAAAAAGTTAAAAATTTAAATTATGATTGTTCATTAACTACAGATATCATCATTGCTTTAATCAATGGTGTGTTTAAAGGTTGCAGTTCCTTCAGAATAACAGCTCAATCAGACAAATTTGCTTTCACTACAAATTATATTTTACAAATCAGAAATATATCCAAATGTTAAGAATGTTTGCAAAGAAACAAATAACTACTAAAAGTGCAGTTGTAGTTTATATGGATTTCAAGATACAAGAGCAATTCCTGTCAAGCTATTTCAGAATTTTTGATCTTTTAAAGTTTTCAGATCTTTAATAGTATTTCAGTCATTCATTTTGGTGAAATATTCTAAAATTCTAAAAGATCATTTTACTTTTTATTAACGGTATTTGCTGCATAATCTTTTATTATCAGTAAGTTATTTTTATGTACATGTTCCCATACAGATACTGCGTTTTCCATGTCCTTTGATAAACCAGTACTGAGACTTTGCTAAACATTTTTTATCATTGTGAATTAACATAACAATCACATTGGGTTAAATGGTTTGATAAATGAAAAAACAAAAACAAAGTAGGAACAGATACTAGTATTTACATTTCATTATCATAATTATTTTTTATTTTATTTTATTATGTTTTTGTTTTCACCAAAAGTAAAGTTTAAATGCAAGAATAAAATGTTATGTGTACATTTAGTCATGTACTTGTTTCTCAGTTTTCTGTTAAAGGTCTGTAAAACAAATGAATTGGTATTTAAGCCCATCTCCATGATCATTAAGTTGTTAGGTGAAACACATTTGTATAAAATAATTATACGATAGTAAATATACTTTTTATATAGTAATTGTATCAGAGTAAATATACTGTTTTTATATAATAATGTTCTAGTAATAAACAGCTTCCTCCCTTAGTCATACTTCTAGTTACATGTTTCAATAAATGCTCAATCAAACCAAGCTTTAAACAACAAATTTCTAGAAATGATTAGATCATAACACGCTATATATTGGGTATAAATAGTATTCTTAAAACACTTTTTTCTTTATAAAAAGAAGTTTTAAAATACATAAGAGAAAAATATATAAAAAGGTAAATTCAAAGGATAACAACTATAAATTTTCTATTAGTTTAGTTATCTGGGGAATCTGTATGCATCGCATAATAAATTTCAGTAAAGGGACATAACTACATGTTACATGTTAGTGTGTTCTGTCAATCATTTAACAGACAGCAGGTGTGTGTTTGTGCATGCCTTTTTCTTGTATTTATTTTATTTCACTACACCTAAAATGTTTTCTTCTTTTTTTTTCATCTTATATTACCTGAATACATATTTTTCATTTTTTTCTTTTTAATTATTATTTAATTTCATTTTTCTTTCTTTCTTTCTTTTTTCTTTATTTATTTATATAAATTATGAAATTTTATGGGCTTTTCTTTCCAAATTCATAAATATAAATGATGTTATTTTAGTAAACACTAAAAAGCAATACAAACCTTTGTTGAAAGAATTAAAAATGTGAATTAAAAAGGCAAAGAGATGTGACTTAATGTAAAACTATACCTTAGTACTCTTAAAAGACAAATGACAATTTGCTACTTTAGTAAAATTAGTTGTTTTCAACTGTAAATTTGTTTCAAAACCAGTCTTTATCAAATGAATATACAAATAAAGTGCTTTCCTTGTTCTTTCTATATTATATGAAAGGTGTTTTTGTGGCTTCTTTTGAAAGACAGTCATCAAAGAGAAAAAACAAAATCATATCTGACCATTTAATTAGAGAGTGTCCCAAATCAGTGGTGGTTTATTTTATAAATATCAAAAAGGACAGTTTGTAAAAAGTATTGAAAGCTGTCAGTAAAAAAACAACAAAGCATGTATTTGTCTGATTTCACCAATTTAAATTAATTTGATCTTTAACTTGGCATTGTTTTAAATTTACATTTTACAGAAATTGAAGAGACAGTTTCAGTGTTTTAGGATTGTGTGTGTCTGTGTGTGCCAGTGTCTGTGTGTGAAGGTGCAGATGCATGTTAGATGGTCAACAGTATCACATGCACATATTACACATATTATACATATTACCAGACAAAAATTTACAAAATCAATAAATAACAGACCAACAAATTTGTCAGCTTACATATATCACCTAAACAGAATTAACTGGAATCGCCCATCAAACTGCAGCCACTGCATCAGAACAGCTGAAACTGCTGAGCTGTCCCAGCCTAACAGCACCAGTTTCATCAAGAAGAGATTTATGGAAACTTGAAAGGAAACATCTTTTTCTGTGAATGATAGTTTCCTGCACTTAAAGCAATCAGGACTAAAAGTAAAACTCAAAGGTTTGTTTTTGTTTTACATTTCTATTGCAAAATTCATCAGTTCAAAGTCAATTTAACTGTTAAAAGCTAAATGTGCAAAGAACTTGTCAAACAGAGCTAAAATTGGGAGGGAGTATTTAGGATAGAAGGTCAACATTTTTCAAGAACTCAGTTTTCTTCATGATGGAATTTAATGGAAAATGACAAACTCATTATAACAATGTTGTTATACTTATATAAAATAATAAAAATATTTGTCATGTTTTCATACAACACTGTTGTTAATTAAAGAATGTATTCAGATTTTTTCAGTTATTCTTATTCCTTCATCAGCATGTTTGACAGTATCAAAAGTGACTGCAAAATATCATGTGGAATTTGTATTTTTATGTTTACCACTTGCTAAGAAATTACTGATAAATATTTATATTTATACAACTATTTTACTACAACAACTACAGCTATCATTATTACTACTGCTGCTGTTACTACTACCACTATCATCATTATTACTGGAAATGATGTTGAAAGTTGTAGTATGTAAACAATAAAAAATGAACAGATTTTCTATTCACAACTAATAAAATTTATTTGTTTTTAGCATATTCAGACAGAAAAAATTCAACACTGTATAATTTTACTATTTTATTTATCATAGATGTAAACTAAATTAATGTGGGGTTTTTGTGGGGTTTTGTAGTTTTTGGTTGTTGTTTTTTGTAGGAATCAGAAATCCAGATAATAACTCCAGTATAGAACATCATTGCTGTCACATTTCACAGAAAATGAATAATTACAAAATATTCCATGTCTCCCTTTCATTTTCCCTACTCTCTAAAATTTTACCAGATAAAATTCAGAAAAAAAAAAAAAAAAAAAAAAAATGCAAGCATCTCCATCAAAACAAAAACAAATACTTGGAATAAAACACACACAAAAACCCACACCAAACAACAACAAAAGAACCAAAAACTAAAAAAGAGCAAACCAAACAAGCAACAAAATCTACAAATTTTATATTAAAACAAGTTATGGGTGGATGAAATCATGAAGTTGCTACAAGGATGGTGAAAGGTAATGGAACAAAATGGCATATATATATAGTTGAATAATTCTCTGTAAAAATATCAAAATATCATTTATGGATTTCACTGAAAAAAATATAAAAATTTCTGTATTTATAATTCAGAAAATTGTCAATAAATTCAGTAAAGTAATTTGGTCAGTGTAAAGCACATAGCTGTTTTCAACCTCCTGAGGAGTCAGAGACAGCTTGACAGTTAATGTGGTACTCACTGTTTTCTGACTTTTATCAGGAAAGTAAGGCAACGTTTTTCTCACTGATCAACACACTGTCCTATTTAAAAAAAAATATTGGGTGGTCATCACTAAAAAAAAAATAATTACTGTGAATCTGTATAATCAGTTATTATGGATAATCCTGACAGTTTAAAGTTATAGATAGATGTTCCAGGACATTCTACACACAACAATACACATACATTCACAGAACCATACATAAATATACACACACACACATACATGCCCACAGATATAAAGACATACATACATTAATATTATACACACAATGTCATAGAGATGTAAATATAAGAAAAAAATTATAAATTTATTTACATTGTAAACTAAAACACTGTATGTATTGATATTAAGAAATGTTTATCAGTCACAGTAACCTATGATCAATGAGGTGATCAATAGTTTATAAATCCTTGATTATTTAGAACCAACTTTATTTTAATGTACAAATTTAAAACAAAAATTATAAAACTATTAGTTGTATATGAAATAGAGATGTTTTTCTGTTTAAATTTACATGATATTCTCCATTCATTGAAGCCAGTCAACATAATTTGGTTTGTCTTGAATTTAACCTTTTTTCTACTGAGCTGCTATAATATATCAAGAATGTTTTCATAAATCTAGTAATAAAATATTGTGAATGCAAAAAATAAGAAAAATCATGTGATGGCCTGACATTTGTCAGCTTCAAGGTTACTAGTTTAACCACGTGAAACAATTAATTTTCTCAAGTATCAAACTGTTTTTATCATCAAAGTAAAATACGGTTTCTCATTGGTGAGATTCAAAAATTTATTTTAATACTGGTGTAACAGGTGCAAGAAGAAACATGATTGCTTACTCTGTATTGATTTTTCTTTTTCTAGTTTAAGATTTATATTCTATGTGGGTACATGTGGATGATACCAGAAACAAAAAATAAGGCAACACAGGTTGAAAATCAGACCCTTGAATGATGAAAATATTGGTAACCTAAGAATATTTTAACTGAATTCAATAATATTCTCCACATTTAACATTTAAGATGTGTGTTTTCTGATCATGGGAGTTTTAGAATCTTATATATATATAACTGCATATCCATATACTGTCAAGTCTCCATTTAATATTGTGCTGAAACCAAAGTTTGTAGTGTTAATACCAGTTCCTCACCAAGAAGATGGCAAGTTCTGGGAGGAAGATGGTGAAAAGGAATGGAACAAGATGGCACTTACAAGACCAAATAATTCTGTGTACAAATATAAATATTAGCTTTATTTAAAAACTGCTACGAACTTTCTTCAAAATATTATTTGTAATTCAGAAAGCTGTCCGTAGGTAAAGTAATATGGTGATTGTAAAGCTGTCAGAACCCACAAGGTTATTGTACAACCTCCTGAGGAGTCTAACAGGTGCCAGCTTGACATTTAATTCTGAAATCACTGTTATCTCACTTTTATCAGGAAAGTGAAAGAAAGATTTCTTATTGATCAATAATATGATTCAATTTAAAAATTTATTGTGTGGTCATCACAAAAAGTTAATACAGAACAAATAAATAAAGCTTTTTGTTACTAGTTTACACTAATGACCAGAGATGTCTACAACAAACGATAAACCTGAATTAAAACCGATTTCTAATTTGCTCTGTATTAACTGTTTGTTTTCTATAATATACTCTTAGATTTATGTTTAATGTGTGTATACCTGCACTGTTATAGAAACTGTTATAAAGGATATCTTTGTGACATTTTGCAAACAATATATTTGGTTAAATTGATTTATATTTCTAGATTTGGTCAGTGGTGAGAGTCCCTCTTAAAAAAACTGGCTCAAAACAGCAGCATACATAATTTCAGGTATAATCCCGAAATAAAAGTTTTAGTTTTTCCCCTCCCCCCAGCCTTCTCAAAGATGAAATAAAAGAGGGATTTGGCATCATTTAGATAATAAAATTTTAATATCAGTACAAAGACAATCTTGCCTTGTTTTAATGTTTAAACTCTGTTTCAGTAAATATATTTCTTTTCTGTATCTACTATAAATAAACTTATTAAAGTAATAATTTTTATATGTATACAATCTTAAGATTTCTATATATGAAGTAGGGAAAATATAAAACAACAATAAGTATTTAAAATATATATACATATATGCATATATGTATGTATGTATGTATGCATACATGTATACATATATATATGTATATATGTAATAGATAGATAGATATTAACAATTATAATAAGTAAATAAGCTGCTTTTAAATGCCAGTATAAGTAAATAAATTTCTGCCTAAATTCTAGGGGCATGAATCTAAAGTTGATGTATAATTATATTTTTAAATAATTAAATAACATAATTAAATAGGAATTGAGAAAAACAATTGGTGACAGTAATTTATTATTTTTATATCCTTTTATGGTGCAAAGTTCATTTAACAACCCAAGTCTGATTTAATTGAATTAGTAGATAGTCATAACATTTCAACTGGCCAGGCAACCAAGCTTTAACAAATCAGAAATATCTTAATTGTGGACTCTGTTAATGAGGAAAATTTAGAGGAAATTTCAAATTCAATTATGATAGAACCAATAGTATGGAATATACTTCCATGGAAACTGGATATACAAAGTGAGACAGTGGTAGATTTGACAAACTTTTAAACAAAATCCAAGATGGCTGCCATCACTGATGGAAGATACAGAATATGGCATATCCCTGGAACTACTTGACCAACTTCAGTTATGTTAATTCTATAGTAGGGTTTTCAAGCAATCCTGATAATCTGAAAAACGTATCAATGATAAAGATGACAAATAGTGCATGACACAAGAAATACGTCACATCATTTCAATACTGGTAACATCTGCCGCACGTGAACAAGGTGAAAAAAATGACATTCAATAAAAATTAATTAAATTACAGAACATCTTCTGACTATAAAGGAAACACTTCAATGGAGATAATAGAGGACTGTGAAAACGTGAATGCTGCAAAAATGACTTTATTCCAAGTTTTTGTTATTTGCTTGGTGCTGCAGGTGTCACTTTGAAAGAGTAAGTATTCTACATATTTACATTTAAAACACATTGTTTATTACTTTTCATTGTTGGTACATGTACTTACATATTTTAGTTTTGTATTCACTGTGGAGCACTGTCTAGCTGTCAAGGCCTTTTTCCTTGGTTCCTTCCTTCATTCCATTTTTTTAGAATTTCTTTTTAGTACATGTATATGTAACAATAACCTGTATAAGAGAATAACCATTTCTGATTGACATTAGGCACCAGATTTGTTAACACTAATTTATCATTAATGAATTATACATCAGAAAATGCTTCCATTTTTCTTTTTTTAACATGAATATTCAAACCTACTTCTATTATGCTTTTTTTGCCAGTACAAGTTACTGGCTCAGAGCTTCATAAGAAAATGTGACAAATGCAAATATTTGAAAAATAGAATCGCTGAAACTAAAATATTGACAATGGGTAGCCAAGTGTTGTTCTGTTTCCACATTTTGGTAAAGCACAAGATAAAAGAGCTGTTGGCACTGAGAAACATGGTTTTTTTTTTCAAAATGTGGAAACACCAATCCATATTTTGTAGTTTTACTCAAAAGATAGTCAGTGGACACATTGGATTTTGTTAGGAAATTACCTGACATATCACCAAGTTTTACTAAATATTCACATTCCTCTTATTTATTTATTTGTTTATTATCAATTTACTTTTTATTTTAAACAAATTTCTTTACAAAATGTGTGTATGTATATATATGCATATATATCTATGTATGTATGTAATATTTACATCTGCCTCTATAGTACTAATTTCAACCAACTGCATAAATTTAGGCACATTTTATTCAATCAAAACAAATGAATTAATATTATATTTTATTACATTACATTATATTGTATTGTATTGTATTGTATTGTACTGTATTGTATTGCATTGTATTGTGTAGTGTTGCAAATTATTGTAATGCATCATATCATATTATGCATTATATATTTATATTATATTAGGCACTACAAAGTGATTTTCTGTTTGGGACATACAAGGTTGATTCCTATCTGTATTTGTAGATATTTTCATCCTGATTTCAGTGAAAATAAATCTGAAATTGTCCTGAATTTATGATTTCTTTAAAATTAAATTTTTGATGCCATTTCTGCACAGTTACCATTTTCAACAAACCTTGATTATAAGGTGTGTTCTTAAGCAAGGTGTGTATGACAAAGATTATTTCTAAAGATGTCATACTGAATGTTGCAAACATACATTCTAAATTCTTAATATTCTCTGCAAGGACATTTCCACTCATGTAAAATCAATGTTGTGCTACTGTTAACATGGTTTCTCAATCAAATTAACTGGAGTGAAAAGATCCAGACGATGAAATACATTTAGAAGAGATAAATTAGAGGATTAATTTTTATGGAGTTCAAGTTTTCTTCAGCATCAAGGTACAGTCTTGGTTCTAGTAAAGTCTATTTAAATAATAACAGTTAAATGTCATTTCCTCTTGATAGTGAGACTCAAAGCAGTTTATAGTGACACTATATCAAGAACATATGGACAGAAATTGAATGGATAATGAATTATACTGTAATAATACATACAATGATTGATGATGTAATTGTAAATGGAGCACAAGCTGACTTTCACTTGGATATTGTTTAAGAAGTGACTTTGAGCATGTGTTTTTAGAAGCCTGTTTGAAGCCTTATGAAACAAATATCAAACCAAACACAAGCCTGAATTAAGGAAATCTGTCCTGAGTAACCTACTAAATCATTATTTATTATGTATGTAATATGGTTTGAAACAAACAATAAAAATAACAAACTTAATTTTTTCCCACTGACACTATTTAGCCACACTTGTTCCATTATCAGTTCCAATGTTTATTTCCAAGGCTTTGCTGCATTACAGAAGAAAAAAAAGAAAAAAAGGTAAATATTATTACATAAACAATCATGAATAAGAAGGCTATTTTTAGATCACAACAACAGTTGAGAAACTAAAGTCATGCAACAATAGATGTTTCACTTCTTTGGGCATCAGAAATAAATAAACTACCCAACATTTCACACATTTTGAGCAGGACTCCTCAACACAGACTGTAACTAACGTGATGTGATGTCCTAAACAACTCTGATGATTTATTAACCAAGGAGGAGGCAGACAGTGTATATGTAACCAGCTCCAATATCATTAAACCCAGATCATTTAAATCAGTCCTGGGCAAACTGCAGCCCGTGGCTTTCTGAGTGGCCTGCCTAATTTCACAAGGAAAATAGCGATAATTCAAATTTCATAAAATGAGTCTATTTAATTTCACTGTCTTTTAAGAGATGAAATATTTTTCTTTACTATGAGATTTTTTTAAAAGGGTCTGTTACTCAAAATATTCAAGAGAATTTTTACATCAGTTTTCTACCACATTAGGGAAGTTAATACATTTATATTGGATATACAAATGAAGCTAAGATATCTTTCCTTTTGAGTTTGTATGGAAAACGTTTGTAGAGTTAACCCTATGAGTGTAATAAGTAGTGTATGAATGATGTCTGTGATACACAATCATAGATCCATAACATTACCCATAGCAAATGAGTTTGTAAAACACTTTACATATGAGGTAACATTCATGCTATAAACATGTAGATTTTATTCAGATAGGTCTTGAAACAGGGAATAAATCAAGCCTTCAAAAGTCAGAAAAAATACTTCAGGACGATTTGGTTGGCCATAAATACATGGGCTTTGGAGTACCTAATAATACTAAATTTGAGACAGCCATTGTAATAGATTGAAAATTGATGTTCTTGATTAACGGGATGTCATCTCTCTTCACAGTCTGTTACTGTGATCACAGCATCATGAAAATATACGTGTGCATATATGCTCGTAACATTACATATATACATATATATGTACAAACACGCATACAAAAAAAAAGATGATGTTTATTTAATTTTTATTTTTATTTTTTATTCAAACAGGGTGTTTGAACGGTGGAACTAAAGTAGGAAGGAAATGTGAATGCACTGACGAGTTTTATGGAGGAATCTGTAAGAAAAGTAAGTAAATTTTGTAATTAGAGTGATGATGTTTTTTGTAAACACTGTTAACTGTATGTGGACTATTGAAAGAATAAAATATTCTAACAGATAACATTTCACAGACTGAGAATAAATCATTTCCCTGATTTCAAATGTACATTACACAAACGGTGCAGGCAATAAATGGAATATCTGTAGAAATCCACAAAAATAAAGCAAATAATAATAATAATAATAATAATAATAATAACTGTGTTAAGATAAAATATGCAAAACCATGTTTTTGTAGCTACCATAATTTCTATGTAATAAATGTTTTGAATCAGGGAAAGACATTATGACATTGTGTATTATATTATACTATGCTGTGCTATGTTACTCATATTAAGTTACATTATACCTCATAAAATGTTACATTATATCTAATAAAATGTTACATTATACCTCATAAAATGTTACATTATTTTCTATTATATTACTAATGCTTGACACTTAAAGGGAAGTCGTTTTGTTAGCTTAATTGGGCAACTAGTCAGTACTGGTATAATTCTATGTTTCTGAATGTGAATGTTCTGACTTAACCATTCCCTCAGAGCATGCTGTGTTTTATATACCATGTTTGATCTATGGCTAAAGTGTCCATAAAAATTCAGTATAATAATTAAAATAGAAGTAATGAGAAAATAAAATAAAATAAAAAATGGAAATGGAAAAACTTCAAATTTTACACCAAATCAACAACAGGCTGATCTAATCTGTTTCCAAGTGAAGTGCATTCTTTTTTCTTCTTTCATCAACAGGTTGTGCCGATGGAGCTAAGGCTGAGGCTAAACAAGCATTTAAAAAGTTCTGTGCAATTCCAATTATATCCAAAAGCTGTCAAAAATCATGTGATATGTGTCCATGTAAGTCTACTGTCTGCTGTCTTAGAAATTATGTTCATTCTGACAGAGAACAATCAGAATAATTAGAAATGAAAATAACAAAAGAAAGTATTAATGAATATTTAATAGTTTATGTTCTTTTCGGTTAGCAATGTATTAATAATGTATTTATTATCACAGTTGTCAGTATTAACATATTAATAAAAATCAACATAATTAATAGAAAATAATAATATAACATGATGATGAAATTGCTATTTTTTATATTCCTGTTAACATGAGAATTACAACTAATGTATATCATAATAATAATCGTAACAATAACATAAAAATTGTAATAATAATAATAATAATAATAATAATAATTTCTTTGCAGCATCTGGGGAATGCTCTGATAGATTCAGATGGTTCTGTGATTTAGTGGCCCAGTTAACTGAGCCAGCTGGAACTGCTAAGTTTTGTGCAGACCATCCTATGAAATGCCAGTCGATTTGTCCATGTAATATGACTTTATCATTTGTTCACTATTAATGTTACTTTCAATGTAAGAATACTGTTTTAAGAAAACCAGTCTGAGACTAACTATAAAAATGAGAGTTCTGTTGACTAAGCACTATTTTTCAGTGATCTACAGAGAACTTTATTCAAAGAAAATACAATATGAATGATATTTGCACTGTATATTTATAGGGCATTTCATGATTTGAGCCAGGATGTGACATTTCGTTCATTAATACCCAATCACTAAAACTCTGATTTCATAGCAACTGATTTTTGACCTTGTATAGAGACAATGAACATGGTGATGTATGAATGATGTCTGTGATACACAATCATAGATCCATAACATTACCCATAGCCAATGAGTTTGTTAAACACTTTACATATGAGGTAACATTCATGCTATAAACATGAATGCCATATTGGTTTTTGACTGATGTAATAATTTACCAGAAATTCAAAAGTAAAATTTGTCAGGACATGACAAAATTTGTACAGATTTTTAAATTATGTTGTTAATACCATAAATTCCAAAACTCTGCCCTGCTAGAAAATAAGGTGCTTTTTAAAAAATATTCATGGTAGTTTATCCAATCTGTTTCAAAATACCACCTAGCCATTTATCAAGAAATTACCATTTATGATGCTAATGTTAGTTTTTATAAATTAACTAAAGATGTGACAATTTGTCCTGTGTAAAAGCTGTTCATTAATTAACTGTTTAATAACAAAATAAGTAGAATGATTTATTGTCATCATTAGTGAACATGCATGTTACAAGGGAATTTAAAACTGTTATTTTATCAACCATTATTTTTTTCCTATTCACTCACAGGCCATGTTGAAACAGCTGTGATGACCATTTGTGGGAATTTCTCACTTGCTTTTAATCAACCCAAGCTGTATTTTCTGTAACAGAAAAACTAACACTGTTTCCTTACAATATTTTGCATGAAGAAATGTTACTATAAATTAAAATCCATCTTTGGAGACTATTTTCCCATGAAAAACATTTTTATATTCTTGGTTGCATTTTCTACCAAGACAAAGCTTGACCACATGCATTCTTCCTGTTTCTTTCTGTAATTTAATAAAGTGGATATATTATTAATGAAATATTACAATTAAAAAGATGTCACATCCTGGCTTACAAATATACATTTTCAAAATACAAATGTCATTAAAAGCCATAATACAGGAGTAAATAACTAATAACTATATATTTTTATATTCTTAAATATGTTAACTTTCATTATCAGTAGATACTTAGTTTAGTAGATCATTTTAAAGTTTGCATAACTGTGGACCACAAACCATGGTTTTACCCATAACTGAGTGTGTGCATATATATATATATATATATATATATCCAAATTTTTCAGGGATTCGTGTTCATATACAATAAATTTTGTTTTATATTTCAGAAACTGAAACTCTAAAGAAGAAACCAGCAGTTTAGAATATCACTGCTCATTTCAAGAAAATAAATAATTTTAAAAGCTGTAATTTAGTTAGTTATTTTTACACACACACACTGGCAACTCACAAACACACTTATTGATTTTTGAGCTATTTATGCTATCACATGGATCTGTTTTTAGCACTTTTTGTACCATTTCTGAATTACTGAAGCTACTACTGTTGTCAATATTAGGTCTCCAGTTACTGTATTTACTAATAACAATAATATATACATTTTTTCTGTTTTTCTTGTGTTACAACTGTTTCTTTATATACCTTTTTAATCGTATTGCTACTGAGAACTCCTCTTCATAAAATTATCGTGTCTCTCTTAACATTATTATGTCCACAGAATGTTTCATCTAAATCTGAACTGAAATCTGTGAGAGAAAAAATGTGTAATTCTGTAGCTGTTCAGTTCATCACTTCGCACTGTTTTCCCAGGTAAGATTACAGTCTGCATAATCAAGAAAGTCTGTTTACTAATAGCGTTGCTTTTGATCCGGCACCATCCTAAATATTTTTCTTTTTAATGCCATGCCACTTATTTCGCTTATCTCTTTCATTCTGGCATGGAAGCTGAAGGTAATAAATAGTTTCATGGTAATGATTTTGATGAGAGAGGTATGTTAAAAGGTAACAGACTGTTTGATGGTAACAGTCGATTTAATGGTGAAGTTTTTTTGATGAAAGCAGACAGTCACATGGCAAAAATGTGTGTTTTGCTTTCACAGCCTTTCAGTTCAAACTGTTTCAGAGTAATACCATTCCTTTAAAATGTACTAAGGTCTTCCTAAGTGTTTGTATTAATGCAATAAATTACAAAGAACTTTTTAAAAACTTGAGCAGAATATAATTTTAACTTCTGATCAGTTGAGTGATAAAATAAAAATCATAATAGGAAGGGTCATCAATAGTTAAAGGATTATTATCAACTACATTGTTTTACCATCAGTTCTATCCTCTTTTCAGCCATCTTCTGTTCCAGGGCCATTGTGTGTCAAATCACCCAATGGGTTAAACCCAACCATCTCAGATTTTTATGAAATTTGGTATACTTGTTGATTGGGATCCCACACCACCAAATCTGAAATTTTACACCAATTAAAGTGGTGTGGGAGATATGGCCCCCAAATACTGAGATTTTGGGCCAAAAGGGGCTTGGCCACCAACATTTGAACCGTAATATTTCATATGACATGATAAAATGACTTAATACATTTTATGAAGAAAACATAACACTTACATATCAAAATCTGACATTGAAAGTTTCAGATTGTCAAAGAAATGCAGAACAAGAAACATCTGTCTTAAATTTCAAATTGCTGTGTGCTCAATGTGCATTTCCCCAAGGGATTTCAAGCCACACATCCTGTTAACCCTTTGGGTCTGATTGTGTAGAACATCTCATGGCGTCTTTTCACATCCTTCAGACATGTCAGGTGGGTTTTGACTCCAAAGATGAGTTTTTGGTCTCAGAGAAGTCTATACATGTAGAAAATGTACATTGTAATGCATTGTATCAATCATCCTTGCAGGTATGTATTTTTTATATCTATATTGTGGCTAAATAAACAATATTACACCTCTGAAACTGTTATTTGTTTTAGTTACCATGTGGGAGATTAAATTTCAAGAACAGTCATTCTCTGATCTGAATAATGATGGCAGATTTGGATTCCTTGTCAAATTGCCTTTTCATCAATACCAATTTTATGAAGACTGTCCCAGTAGTTCCAGAGATATTAGGGTTCAAAGGTTCACAGCCAAACATCTCAAAATTCTTGGGGCCATATCTCCCACACCAGTAGTCCGATTGGCAATTTTTTTTTTAATTTGGTGCTGTGGGATTCCAATCAACAAGTACACCAAGTTTCACAAAAATCTTAGACAGTCAGGATTTAACATATCTGGTTTTTGGGTGATTTGACACAAAATGACCCTCCAGCCACTGGTTTATTAGCGTGACATGTGCCTTCCTGCAGTCGAAGTGTATATAAGTGACCTCTGGTTTCCTCTCTCATTATTTGCATGACCATTAATTAAACATTTTAACTGCTCCTTCTAAATTGTATTATAGAGTTAACAAAAACTTTCAAATTTACTGGTGTTTTTGATGGTAACATCAAGTAAAGATCTTTCCAATAACTTTCTAACATTAATATTAAGTATTTTGTGATTAATTAACAGTTGCTAATTATAGGAATTAATTTCTCGAATTTATATGTAGTTTGAAAGAAAAGCAAAACCTGAAAAAATGTGAGCAGGCTGTTACTTAGTAGTAATTATTTTCATTTCTTAGTTATAGCAGAAAGTATATTTGATATAATAAGCAACACAACAGATTAAAACAGCAATTTATTATCTAAAACTGTCCAAAATACAAGAACAAGCAATTAACATGTCAATGTTCAGACAGCTTAGGTGGCCAGTGCCAGATGTACTTTTCCCAGGATGTACTGGTGGACTTCCCAGAACTACATCAGATTGAAATTAAAGGTGTATTTTATTCCGATTATGAAAAAAGTATTCTAATACCTTCAGGTGAAAATCTGATGTTCTTTAGCAGAAATTCATGAAAATTTGTTTGAATAAAGTAAGTAAAACTAATCCTTTTCCATATAGGAATATTGTTTGCAAACTGCTCATAAATGAGTTTGAAGAGTTATTATTTGAGCTAAATAATACAGAAAGACAAGACAGTATTGCAATCACGATAAAATTTTACGGAAAGTGTTTCAATGGATGCAGCTGCTGCAACTTGCAGTTAACATTTTGATCTGTGAAAACTGTTATCAGTGTACCTGTTTATTATCTAACAGCACAGAAATATTGTGACAAGCAAATTATTAACGAGAGAAAAGTGTCTACAGTTTTTTTCAGTCAATTTAATTTGAAACCTGAAAATGTTAACAAGCAACAATCATGAAAAACATCTGACTTATTGCCTGACGTCCACAATCATATTTATAATGTACAGGAGGCCTGTAAATTTTGTGTCGATTTTTATTTACCTTCAGTGAACACTTTTTTATATTTTTACCTCTGTTGAATGTTCTTATACGTCTAAAAAAAATTAGGTAAAATTTTCACTTAACTTCATTTCTTTTAATTATATTATTTAACTGTTTCTAATATCTGATGTAAACAGGATGCTCAGAATGAATGTAGAAGTACTGGATAAAACACAGCCATGAAAAAAAGCAACATAATTTAATATCTTTCTTTCTTTCTATATAAGCCCCACCCAAAAATCTCTCTTTAGATCAAAAGATAGAAACGGTGGAACATTCTGAATTCTCTCCTTACCTTAAAACATCCTTTATATAATCTGAGCTGTTGTATTACCAATCACACACAATAACATTCAACAAATGGACATTACTAGCACAAATATAATAAATACTTTACTGTGCAACATCTGTTTTTGTCTTCAATAAAAATGCCTTAAAGTAAAAAGACTACACAAGCTGGTTTTTATTTTATTTGGTATGTGAAAGAATGCAGGAGTTTCATATGACAACAAAAAAAAAAAGACATTTTAAGACTTTTTCTCTGATTACAGTTTGACATGATTTCTGAATACCTTATAGAATTTTCATAATTTTAGCTGTGAAAATAACAGATGGTGTTATGGACAATTTTAGATTTCTTTACTGAATAACTATTATAAAAGATCAAGAAAATACTGAGTATCTTTTATTTAAAAATCGAAGAAAAATAACCTATGTGGGAAGATCCCATTGGATTTCAAGTCCAATGTCTTAACCTCTCGGCCATCGCAGCTGTTAAATAACGTACTAAGAAAAATCACATAATTATGCACCTGTTCGGTTCATCACCTCGATTGTTTTCCCATCTAAGATTATATGTCTCTGTGAAATCCAGAGTTTGTTTCCTAATCATGTGACTATAGCTACTGACCTGGCACCACCCTAAATAGTTTTCTTTTTAATGCAATGCCCCATGTGAATTCCGGCACGGAAGTTGAATGTAATAAATAGTTTCATGGAAGAGATAAAAGATAACAGACCATTTGAAGTGCATTTAATTGTGAAGCTTTTTTGATGAAAGCAGAGTCTCATGGTAAATAGTGCATTCTCCTTTCACAGACTTCTAATTCAAACAGTTTTAAAGAATACCATTCCTTTAAAATGTACTAAGGTTTTCGTAAGTGTTTGTATTAACCAGTTAATAAAAAATATTTTTTTTTAAACATGAGCAGAACTCTATTTTAATTTTTGTTCAGATGAGTAATAAAATAAAAATCATAATGTGAACAGTTATAAATAGTTAAAGGATTATTATTATCAACTACATTGTGTTACCATTAAGAATGAAACTGAATTAAAATCAGCTGAAACTACTTTATCTCAGATAGATTAAAAACTCTGAACCTATCTTTGTACTATCTAGGTAGACCTGGTCAGTGCGAGAAACAACATTACACAACTCTCTGTACAGGTAATCCAAAGGCAAACAAACTTTTTAAAGCAGGGACCAGATGGATCTTAGAGGAAAAGCATCATGGCCAGAATATTAAAAACAATTCAAAACATGCAATCTATGTAAACAGTAAATTCATAGCAAAAACCAGGTTAGCAAGAAGTTCGCATGTGTAATTGAGACAGGATTCAAATAATTTGCATATTTTTAAGTGAGTGAAACAGGCAGCCATTCAAAATTCGAATGCGGACACTATTGATTCAACGAGCGCTAACGAGATGACTTAAATTTTAAACTTGCATGCGACTTGAATCAAAAAAATTGCTGTGACAACTGACTTTATTTCACTGACTTTTTTGTTTTGCAATGTAAATTGTAAACAGTTTGTCAGGCCAGACAATAAACCTTAGCGGGCCAGAATTTGTCTTCCCCTGAACTAATCTTTCACAAAATACTAACAAATAATGATACCCAAGATTCAAGAAAAGTAATGTGAGCAGCATACTGCAACAGTGGGATGCTTCTGTAAACAAATTCATGTTTAAACAAACCTAAATTCATTTTTAACAGGCACCATAAATGATGATAATTATGATAATTCATCAGTATAATAAATCAATTATTAATTAATTTTTTTTCTTTTTAAAGTTGCGCAACAAAATAAGATTAAATACAAAGACTGAGTCTCTGAGCCTCAGATACATTATCTTTTCCTACTGTTTTAATAGATTTTATCCTTTTTTTATTTGTTCTCCATTAATTTCATCAAAGAACAGACACACATACACACACACACCAGCCTGGATAAGAAAGCAGGATGAAGTTGTGATTGCTGGATCATAATATATAAATGTACTAAATGGAAGATGTGAACAGGACATGAAACAGAAGATTATGGCACACATTTGTAATCTGTAACAATGAGTCAGTTAATCAAAGGAAATGTAAAACCTTCATGTGGTTCCTCTTGCATGAAGGAGCCAGTGAAATATCAGTGAACCAGAGCAGACTTTCCACTTTGTACATTTCCCAGAATTCCCTGAAAACAAAATACAATTTTATAATTACAAGTACCTGAATGTACTGACAAAAAAATAATAATACTCATAATAATAAATACAAAAAAAGGCTTAAATAAATACAGAATATTATTCTTTTTATTTATTTCTTAATTTTTTTTTTTTTTAATTACTGGAAAAATATTACTAGAAATAAATATTTGTATCAGCAGAAAATCCATGATAGTTGAAATGACATAAAAATAGACACAGCAAATAATGTTCAACTGTAAATTCAAATTAACCAGCAGAAAATCCATATGTGCAAGATTTAATCTAACAAAGTGAAAAAGGCATATTTCTGATAAAACATTTATCACTTAATATACCTAGAAGTTTAATAGTAAACATATTTCATACCTGGAAATTTAATAGTAAACATATTTCATACCTGGAAATTTAATAGTAAACATATTTCATACATGGAAATTTAATAGTAAGCTAATCTATGATTTATCATTAACAAATAATGAACAACAAACAGCTATGCAAGTTATTTTTGTTTTGTATCAATTCAGTTATCTGAATGTTAATAGTTAGTGTAAGTTACCAACTTCTAATATGGAAATGATTGACTTGGTGTCCATTACAAATGAATCTGAAAAAATAAAACAAATATTAGTAAATCAATGCAGGTATATTTAGTAGTATTTTTAATACTGAAAGAAATTATATGTCATTGCTGTTTTGAGGTGGGTTTTTTTTTGGGGGGGGTATCAAGAAAGTTCCAATTTAACTGTTTATTTATTTAATGTTTTCAAAGAACAAAAATAAAATTGGCTATTAAATGTAATTCAAAGATACAGTATTCATTTGACTCAGGCCATTTGTTCACATGAATTTGTCATCTCTCCATCAGATGATGAACAATGCTTTATCACTGTAAGAAAGCTCAAGAACATATCGACAATTTAGCATGAGTTTGGGCCCTTTCTCTCATGCGAAGTTCGTTTTCTGAAGCTGACGGAGCCGTCTAAGGATAGCAGTTTGGGAGCAGATATTTGGTCAAATATTTTAATAATTTACCCATTTTACTTCTAATCACACGTCTGATACCAGTAACAAGGTCGTATACAACAAGTTCGTTCAAAAATGTATTTTTTAGTCACTATCGTGTGCGTTCCGACCATGAACCAACAGGAACGGTAACTCGAAGCGATATAAATTGCGTCTGCTCAAAAATGGGGTACGGAAAACAAATGACACCCTGAAGAAATTGCACTGTGCAGATTTGGAAAGAAATGGCACCTTATTTTTTTTTTTTTTTTCTCTATAGTTGCTTTAAAAAAAACACTTGGTTTCTGATTTCTCCAATTTAATGGGTATAAACTACGCCTGAATATTATTTTCTGATGGGTTCTGACACGGGGAATATTGCCTACTTGAAAAGTTAATACATTAATCCTATAACAACTCATAGGAAAGGTTTGGTAATATGAACAATCACCCTTATCTTTATTAGTGTAAATCATAAAAAAAGTGTAAATCATATAATTGATGCATTTGGAAGTTTAAAACCCCGACCTGAAGGTTTCCGAGTGTGCACGGAAATTTCCGATCGAAATTCAAGATAGCGGCATCCGAAACCGGTCAATGTTTACAAACTTTTAAACAAATATTCTGTCATGATGCAATACATTCTCCATGGATTAGTAAAGTAATTTAAAAAAAAAAAAAAAAAAAATGCCATATAATCAATGCCTCATATACACAGACGTCCATTATTGAGTAAAAATTGTGACAAAGGTCGAAACATTTGGCGGTTTTATGGTAACTGACGTCATATCACTTCGTACCCGTTTCACAGTATATATATATATATATATATATATATATATATATAATATATATATATTATCATGGGGCTCACACCTTTAAACATCTTATATGTTTTATTAAGGCTCAGTCTAGGATAACAAGGTGCTTTAATAGCCACCTAACAAGGAATATAAACACTACATTGACAGTCTATCTGTCCACTAGACCAGTGGTTCTCAACCTTTTTTTGCCAATGGCACACCTTGGAACACATGAAAAAATAGCGGTACACCTGGCTAAATATATATGAAAAATATTTGAATTTTGTAAAATAAAAACATGGCAAGTCATAGACGTCATACAACCGTACACACAGACTAGTCATAGACACCTAGAATGACTCAAACTAAATAAACAAAAACACAGCTATACTTCATTGCAGTGTTTCGAATTTCATCAGTCAGATAGCTGGCTTCTTTGATGAGAAATTTGTGCCTGGCTTTTATTCATAATTTCCTCAATGTGTGGTTGAATATGATTCGGACACACCCTCATTTCTTCTTCCATTGTACGTAATCTCTTGCACTTCTTGTTTTTGATGTTGTTTAATGTTGAGACGCCTAATTCACATATATAAAAAGTTGAAAATTGAAATAAAATTGCTAAAGCTGTTTTACATAATATGGGATACTCCACTGGAACTGAAATTCAAAATGAATCAATGGGCAGAGTCGAATGTTTTAATTTTAACCCTTGGTCACTAGAAAGGTGGCCAATTCTTCTTCTTCCTGTAACTCTAGTTCAGTGTTGGAAGAATGATTTATGAAAGGATCTCTAATTCAATCATACTTTTCTGTCTTTAATGACGGAAAGTAATTGTTTATGCTTTCGTCCAGGGCTGTCAGATGAGTAAACACAATAAGGATAATTTCTCTAATTCAGGTAGAACGCAATAAAGTGAACATATCAAGATTGCCAGTGATTGTGATTGCTCTTTTTTTCCAAATCACTATTTTCTTTTTGAGGGCAGATAGCTTGTCTGTTGAAGTGAGAATATTTTTGTTTTTACCTTGCATGCTGTTGTTTGTTTATTTTGGGATCACGTGGCTTTTGCCTTTTTCTTAGTGTGCCATTCAAAATTTCGCGGCACAGTTAGGAAGATCTTGTGGCACACTGGTTGAGAATCACTGCACTAGAGGAATACACACAACACCAGTTAAGGTTCACGTTAATTGTTTAATTATGATAATCACGTGACTTGATAATAATACATTATACAATCATAAAACATATGTTTAAGTAATTTTGATTAATGATATGAGAAAGATCATACAAATACACAATAACAAAAAGAAAATAATTTTCACAGACACTGGCGCGTGAACATCAAAGTGACTGTTCTCATTTGGTATCATGTGGACACGTTACGCTACAAAAACTTCATATCGGTCAGTTCTGAGTACGTTGTTGTAAAATAATACTTAAAACCATAACACGTTTTTGTAAAAAAAAATTATATAAGTATTTATTTCCATTTTCAATGCATGTAAAAAGCAAATTAATTCGAATTATTACCCTGATACATTCATTATAGTGCAGTTTTAGGAACAAAAAAAAAGCAGTATGTAAAGGTCCGTCAACCGGCTGTATAAAAAAAATAGTTAAAAATTATTTTTTCACTCTTGTTCATTACTAAGCGCTTCATATTAAACTAAACTGGTATTTTTGAGCTGATTGTGTGGTAAAGTTATCAGAAAGATGGGTGGGTGTCAGATGTTTGAACAGGAGAGCACTTTCAGCGCTTCCACAGTCTCGTCTCTCTCTGTCTCTCTGTCTCTCACAGTGAACTTATGGTTTATAGGATAACCACTCTACTTTGCTGACTGTTTACTATTTAAAAGCAGCCGTGCATTGCTTAACAGTTTTTTTACTTATTATTTTCTTTTCTTTTCTTTTCTTTATTTTCTTTAGATTTTTTTTTTTTTTTTTTATTATTATTATTTTTTTATATTTCAATAAAAGTAATGAAAGACGGAATATTCATGTCGCCCTCATTATCGATTTGTATATTTTTCTTTTGTCTATCTTCACGTTTTTAAAAAATTATTTATGTATTTTTATTTTTCATTTTTTAAAAAATCTTTTTTTATGCTGCTTTCATATTACTATTTTAAAATAAAATAAAATGTATACTCAACAACACTTGTTTATAAGTTTATAATATTACTTTTGCAATTCTTAATCCTTTTTTTAAATTATTATTATTAGTAGTAGTAGTAGTACTAGTAGTAGCTGCAGTCTTGACTATTTTATTTTAAGAAAGTTACCCTAATTTCAAAAAATTATTGCACTTTTTAATTCTTAAAGTATATGCTTAATTTGTGCATTTATATTACTGCAAAGCTGTAAAATTTCTAAATAAAATGTTTACATCAATTTCTCATTTGTTTTAATTAGTTGAATACTGCAAAGTATCAAGTTACAAACTGTTTAAATTTTATAAAGTCAGCTTTTTAATTACAGTTTGAATGTACATTTGTGATGTACATATTAATAAATTAATATTAGCAAAATATGTACATATTAGTAAAATATATCTAAATTAAGACTGATCATCAGTTGCTGACTTCATCATCCTATTAATACTTGCATATTTGACGGGTTCAGGGGTTTGTTTCTCCCCCACCAACCAAATGGCTTGATAATGGTTTACATGTTTCCATGAGAACTGGCTTCATCGCTCGATGATTCCTATTGAAGTCAAAATAAAACAGTTATTAATATAACTTATTACTTTCATTAAATAACATCTTTAGAACTGTCGGATCTAAAAATGACGCCTTGTTGTGAACGGCGTCTGACAGTCTATGAAATTCATGGTGTACAACTGTTTATACTTAAAATGAGATGTTAAATGTGATGAACTGACATCCTTCGCACGGCCGCAGTTTGGGTGACCCTGGTGTAGATACAATTTATTTTTATTATCATAATTATTCTTTTCTTCTTTTTCCCTTCTTCTTCTTTTTTTATTTTTATTTTATTATTATTTTTTTTTAATTATTATTCACCTAGGTAAAAATTAAATGCAACAATAAAACATTATATGTACAGATTAGCTTCAGTTAGTTGTCTGTTTTTATTGGTTTTCTGTATTTGTTAGAGATCTGTAAAACAAATGAATTAATATTTAAACACACCTCAGTGGTTAGTAAGTGAAGCATGTTTGTAAAAGTAAACATATTGGGGGTTTTATATGTTTATATATATATATATATATATATATATATATATATATATATTATGTAATAATTACATTGAAATAATTATATTATCTTTTTAATAACAGTTTCATCCAAGTAAATATGTTCTTTTTATAAAGTAATTATATCAGAGATTATGTTGTTTTTTATATAATAATTATATCAAGAATATATATTATTTTTATATATATAATAATTATACCAGGCTAAATATAATGCTTTCATGCAGTAATTATATCAGAGTAAATATTCAGGTTTTAAATAATAATTATAATCATATTTACGTTTCTGTTATCAGTCACCTGTATAGCATTTGTTTTCATTTCACTCATATGTAATGAAGATATGGCGGATGCTACGTACTTTCAATTCACGTTAGAAAAATGTGTGATTTACACTGGTTTTTCTTTGTTTACAAGTACACTGATAAAAAACACAAAGTATCCACTGCAGGTCTTGTCTTATTTTTAGTGTCCTGCAAAGTTCCAATAAAGATAATTCATATATTTTTAATATATATGTATATCTATATTTATCTATCTATCTATCTATATATAAATATATTAAATAAATAATTAATGCTACACATTTACTTTGTTATCATAACCTTTACATTTTTGTTTCTGTATTGATTAAATAGTTTAAGGAAGACACACACGTAACATGTGAAGTGTTAACAGTTATTTTCTATCTTTTTTATCTTAAGACTAGTACCTTACTATATACTCGTACACAGATAATACTTTATTAGAACGTCAACACAACTTCAGCTGGTAACAAGGAGATTTAGAAAAGTACTGGTATTATTTAATCAAGTCTAAATATGAAAAGAAAAATAACAAACAACAGCAGTCAATTTACAGATGACTTTTTACTTTTTGCTTCTTTTAAAGTTTTATCTTTATTTATTTTTTATGATTTTTATTTTTATTAATTTTTTTAAATAAAAGTTTTATTCATAAACGAAGAGCCTAATAACAAGGAGGACGATTCAATTAGACTGTAAAGCAAATTTTAACAAAGCAGTCAGCAGTTTAAACAACTTCATTCATTTGTCTTGAATCCTATTTAGTATTATTCAGATCATACACTTTCATCAGTTTAGCCACTGTACTTCAGTTTCACTTACCTAAAAGTTCAGAGTTAATACAGAGGTCATAATGCAAGGTATTCCCCACTATGTAAACTAATAATAAATATAAGAAACACAATTAGAAAATTAGTGTTTAATCTCTGCAACAGAAATAAAACATATGAAAGAAATTAAGAAAACAATATTTAATTAAGAATAATTGTACACTTGATCTACCAACCAAATTAAATTAAATAAACAAGAAAATAATAATTAACTACATGAAAGAAACTTTTGCATTTGTGTTTTATTTATATTAGCGTACTGGTTCAACCTCTTTATTTCTAAATGAAGTCAGTTTTTCTCGACGTTATTTGAAAATCTGAAAATGATCAAATTTGACAGTCATAAATATTTCCTTAGTTCATGTGTGTTATCACTATTAATCAACATGAACGAACTCATCAAATCAGTTTTTATTCTTCTTCAGTCAATTTTCTACATATACAGGCAACAGCATCTGAGTCACAGAGGTAAAAATAAAAATAAAAATAAAAATTACTCTTCTTTAGAAAAACAAATATTCATCATTTCCTCATTTAGTATGCAAAATATATAGCATAGCATATTAAATAAATAAATAAATAAATAAAAAGGTTCTTCATTATTCAGCATAGCTAATTCATGATAGCCACTCAAGTACAGATTCAGAACTGTCAGACTTTTCACTCTCATTGTCTGTTCTCTTATTATTATTTTGAACAGATTAAGGATATAATTTGTGAAAAGAAATATGTATGAAAAAGCGTCTGTTAACTTTGTTTCTGACGTCACCGTTTCCGAGAAGTACGTAAGACGTCAGTAAGCGACTGACGTTGTTGACAGCTAACACACAGTAGCGGCTCGGGCAAGGCAGAGTATTTTATGCCAGCTTTGAATACGAGAAAAACTCTGTAAGCTAAACATTTCTTTACAGACTAAAAATATATATGGAAGATTACTGGTTCTATTTACTGTATTATAAGATTTAAATGTAAAATAATATGTTTCGATAAACATTTTGAACAAATGCTTCTGATAAAGAAATAATGAGAGGACGTATACTTCTCTGTGTGTGTGTGTGTATGAATTATGCACTCTTAATTTTTTGTCTTTTCCTTCTTTCTCTAGGCCTTCCAGAATTATCTCCCTTTCTCAGAATCGTACTGTAGATGCAGTTAAGATTTTAATTCAAATTCATACTAATGTGACAGGATTAGTGGGCATTTACGTGTGCACTTGTGTGAATGACGTGTGTATGTGTGTAAGAAAGTGTGGATGTATGGGGATTCTGTTAGAGAGACACGTGTGTGTCTGAAAGCGAGAGTCCAGGATGATGTCTGTTGCTGTTTGGGAATGTGAAAGGAGGAGTGGGTACATACGTGTGTATCAGTAAGAAAGTGCGTTTGTGTGTTAAAGAGAGAGGATGGGTATGTACACGTGTGGGTGAAAGAGAGTGTGCATGTGTATGGGTGTGTTTGCGTTGAAGTGATTGGGAAAGGAGTGGGTACATACGTGTGTATGAGTAAAAAAGTGTGGTTATACGTATTTGTGTGTTAGAGAAAGGATAAGTATATGCATGTGTGAATGAAACAGTGTGCACGTGTTTGGTGCATGTGATGAAGTGTGATAAGCATGCGAATGTGAAAGGAGTCGGTATATAACAGAGTGTGAAAGGTGTAGTGATATATACATGTGTGAGTGAAAGACAGGGTACATGTGAATGGGTGTAGTATGGGTGTGTGTTAGGGTGTGTGTTAGGGTGGGTACATACAGAGTGTGAAAGGTGTAGTGATATATACATGTGTGAGTGAAAGACAGGGTACATGTGAATGGGTGTAGTATGGGTGTGTGTTAGGGTGTGTGTTAGGGTGGGTACATAACAAAGTGTGAAAGGTGTAGTGATATATACATGTGTGAGTGAAAGACAGGGTACATGTGAATGGGTGTAGTATGGGTGTGTGTTAGGGTGTGTGTTAGGGTGGGTACATAACAAAGTGTGAAAGGTGTAGTGATATATACATGTGTGAGTGAAAGACAGGGTACATGTGAATGGGTGTGAATGTGTTAGGGTGTGTGTTAGGGTGTGTGTTGTGTGTGGGTGGGTACATAACAAAGTGTGAAAGGTGTAGTGATATATACATGTGTGAATGAAAGACAGGGTACATGTGAATGGGTGTAGTATGGGTGTGTGTTAGGGTGTGTGTTAGGGTGGGTACATAACAAAGTGTGAAAGGTGTAGTGGTATATACATGTGTGAATGAAAGACAGGGTACATGTGAATGGGTGTAGTATGGGTGTATGTTAGGGTGGGTACATAACAAAGTGTGAAAGGTGTAGTGATATATACATGTGTGAGTGAAAGACAGGGTACATGTGAATGGGTGTAGTATGGGTGTGTGTTAGGGTGTGTGTTAGGATTGGGTACATACAGAGTGTGAAAGGTGTAGTGATATATACATGTGTGAGTGAAAGACAGGGTACATGTGAATGGGTGTAGTATGGGTGTGTGTTAGGGTGTGTGTTAGGGTGGGTACATAACAAAGTGTGAAAGGTGTAGTGATATATACATGTGTGAGTGAAAGACAGGGTACATGTGAATGGGTGTAGTATGGGTGTGTGTTAGGGTGTGTGTTAGGGTGGGTACATAACAAAGTGTGAAAGGTGTAGTGATATATACATGTGTGAGTGAAAGACAGGGTACATGTGAATGTGAATGGGTGTGTGTATGGGTGTGTGTTAGGGTGTGTGTTAGGGTGGGTACACACAAAGTGTGAAAAGGTGTAGTGATATATACATGTGTGAATGAAAAGACATTTACATGTACATGTGAATGGGTGTAGTATGGGTGTGTGTTAGGGTGGGTACATAACAAAGTGTGAAAGGTGTAGTGATATATACATGTGTGAGTGAAAGACAGGGTACATGTGAATGGGTGTAGTATGGGTGTGTGTTAGGGTGTGTGTTAGGGTGGGTACATAACAAAGTGTGAAAGGTGTAGTGGTATATACATGTGTGAGTGAAAGACAGGGTACATGTGAATGGGTGTGTGTTAGGGTGTGTGTTAGGGTGGGTACATAACAAAGTGTGAAAGGTGTAGTGATATATACATGTGTGAGTGAAAGACAGGGTACATGTGAATGGGTGTAGTATGGGTGTGTGTTAGGGTGTGTGTTAGGGTGGGTTAGTGTGAAAAGGTGATTATATATACATAACAAAGTGTGAAAGGTGTAGTGGTATATACATGTGTGAATGAATATACAAGTGAAAACAGGGTACATGTGAATGGGTGTAGTATGGGTGTGTGTATGGGTGTATGTTAGGGTGGGTACATAACAAAGTGTGAAAGGTGTAGTGATATATACATGTGTGAGTGAAAGACAGGGTACATGTGAATGGGTGTAGTATGGGTGTGTGTTAGGGTGTGTGTTAGGGTGGGTACATAACAAAGTGTGAAAGGTGTAGTGATATATACATGTGTGAGTGAAAGACAGGGTACATGTGAATGGGTGTAGTATGGGTGTGTGTTAGGGTGTGTGTTAGGGTGGGTACATACAGAGTGTGAAAGGTGTAGTGATATATACATGTGTGAGAGAAAGACAGGGTACATGTGAATGGGTGTAGTATGGGTGTGTGTTAGGGTGTGTGTTAGGGTGGGTACATAACAAAGTGTGAAAGGTGTAGTGGTATATACATGTGTGAGTGAAAGACAGGGTACATGTGAATGGGTGTAGTATGGGTGTGTGTTAGGGTGTGTGTTAGGGTGGGTACACACAGAGTGTGAAAGGTGTAGTGATATATACATGTGTGAGTGAAAGACAGGGTACATGTGAATGGGTGTAGTATGGGTGTGTGTTAGGGTGTGTGTTAGGGTGGGTACATAACAAAGTGTGAAAGGTGTAGTGATATATACATGTGTGAGTGAAAGACAGGGTACATGTGAATGGGTGTAGTATGGGTGTGTGTTAGGGTGTGTGTTAGGGTGGGTACATAACAAAGTGTGAAAGGTGTAGTGGTATATACATGTGTGAGTGAAAGACAGGGTACATGTGAATGGGTGTAGTATGGGTGTGTGTTAGGGTGTGTGTTAGGGTGTGTGTTAGGGTGGGTACATACAGAGTGTGAAAGGTGTAGTGATATATACATGTGTGAGAGAAAGACAGGGTACATGTGTATGGGTGTAGTATGGGTGTAGTATGGGTGTGTGTTAGGGTGGGTACATACAGAGTGTGAAAGGTGTAGTGATATATACATGTGTGAGTGAAAGACAGGGTACATGTGAACATGTGAATGGTGTGTGTTAGAATGTGTGGTGTGTGTTAGGGTGTGTGTTAGGGTGGGTACATAACAAAGTGTGAAAGGTGTAGTGGTATATACATGTGTGAGTGAAAGACAGGGTACATGTGAATGGGTGTAGTATGGTGTGTGTTAGGGTGTGTGTTAGGGTGGGTACATAACAAAGTGTGAAAGGTGTAGTGATATATACATGTGTGAGAGAAAGACAGGGTACATGTGTATGGGTGTAGTATGGGTGTAGTATGGGTGTGTGTTAGGGTGGGTACATAACAGAGTGTGAAAGGTGTAGTGATATATACATGTGTGAGTGAAAGACAGGGTACATGTGTATGGGTGTAGTATGGGTGTGTGTTAGGATGTGTGCTAGGGTGGGTACATAACAGAGTGTGAAAGGGTGTGTAAAAGGTGGTTGAGATGTTTGTGGAGATGAGTTAAAATGATAATTAAATAATGTAAGATAATTTCTTTTCTTTAAAAAATACTTAATATTTTCTTTTAGGTGTTGATATGTTTTGTTATTTTTAATTGTTGATATTTTTGTTATTTTTGATTGTTGATATTTCTTGTTATTTTTAATTGTTGATAATTAATGTATATTTAGCACTTCGAGAACGAGGTGAATGTCAAAGAATTATAAAGCTGTAACCTGCTCTGACTCTGCCTTGATCTCAACTGTCTGCTGGGAGGTTAAACATTGGATTCTGATTTTTCAAAATTAGCATCTAGGATTCTTTTACAAATATGATATATATATATATATATATACCTATTATCATTATATATCCGATATCATTTATTTTGTTGGACCATATAAATCTGCGTCCAAATTATTTTAGTATTCTTTTCATTAAGCCGACACTTTTAAATCTGTTTTTTCATAGTGTATGTCACAAGAAACATGTATTTTTTATGACACTAAACAACATATTTTTGTGTTTATTGAAGTCTTTGATTAAACAACATGTATTTTATTCATAATTTAGGATTGGGATAATTTGATAAGTAGTCTTAGGGATTCACTAAATAAATAAATGTATTTTGAGTTAATTCTCCCTCATGTTAATTAACATAAGAAATAAGAACTTTAAGAAGAAATGCATAGTTATATTTAAATTATTTAATACTTAAGTGACTAAAAAATTACGGAAAAAGTAAAATTAAAATAGATTAATTTTTATTTTTTAATTCCTTCATTATAAAATATGAGAAATGTAGATATGAATTATTAAATGAGTGGTATTCACTTTTATTGTTTCAAACTTAATTGGATATATATTGTGTAACATTAAATGTTAGTAAACGATAAGAAAATTCATAGAAAAGCAAGTAAATGAAAATTGCTAAATAAATAAATAAATACAAATTAAAAATTCAGAATGTAAATAAATAAATAAATAAATAAATAAGAAAGTAAGTAAATAAGGAAGTATATAAGTAGGTGAACAAATAAATAAATAAATGAAAGTTTCAAATATTTTCAAATGATTTCATGTATTTTGAAAAACATTCTGACCAAGTAATCTTTAAGAAAAATATTTCATAATAAGTTTAAACAAAGTGAGAATTGTTTGTATCTAAAATGCAGCGACACGGAGTCACCTGGTGAGTGATGACACCCCCACCTCGTAGTGGCTAATACGGTAATTTGTACTTGAAAATGGATTACCGGGGGACTGTTCACCATAGGTACAAAATATCTGAAGTGTATGTGTGTCTGTGTGTGTGTGTGTGTGTGTGTGTGTGTGTGCGCGCGTGTGCATAGAGTTCTCTCTCTCTCTCTCTCTCTCTCTCTCTCTCTCTCTCTCTCTGTGTGTGTGTGTGTGCGCGCGTGTGCATAGAGTTCTCTCTCTCTCTCTCTCTCTCTCTCTCTCTCTCTCTCTCTCTCTCTGTGTGTGTGTGTGTGCGCGCGTGTGCATAGAGTTCTCTCTCTCTCTCTCTCTCTCTCTCTCTCTCTCTCTCTCTCTGTGTGTGTGTGTGTGTCGTGTGCATAGAGTTCTCTCTCTCTCTCTCTCTCTCTCTCTCTCTCTCTCTCTCTCTCTCTCTCTCTCTCTCTCTCTCTCTCTCTCTCTCTCTCTCTCTCTCTCTCTCTCTCTTATATAATAAAACTAAACTGATACACATTTTTTTTTCTCTACATTACCCCATCAAAATATTATGTAGTATTTTCATAATAAAGAATTCATTTTAAATCAAATCTTAATTTATCATGGGTTTTTGTTATTCTTTCTTCTGAGCTTTTTTGTTTTTGTTTATTTGTTGTTTGTGTGTGTGGATGTGTGTGTGTATGTGTGTGTGTTTTCTTTTTTTCTTTGTGATGAATCGTTATTATTATTATTATCATTATCATCATCATCATCTGTGTATTAATTAGCTGATATTATAGTTTAGATTAACGAACTCCATGAATGTAATATTAATTATCACCAAATAAGCTATAGTTTAATATGATTATAAAAAATAGCAACCTTCTTCATGATGCTATGTAATTATTCATAACTTCATTAATGAAGTAAATTGCAGAAAGAATAATGTAGTTACTGTACGATTGTATAGGCGAAAAATAAATAAATAAATAAATATGGTTAATCACATGAGCGAGAAATACTTTCATTTTACTTTAAAGTGACAAACATTGGAATGGTTACCACAGAAAGTGATTCCAGACAGAAATACAGCAAGGAGATGACATAGGTTACATTAACCCTTTCTTGATTTCCATGAGTCCTGAGACACGTACGGGATTCACAACACCTGTTTTTGACGCTCCACCATTCGACTTCTTTGTACTCGAGTCCTGCTAACTCAAACACAACTTTCTAGAGACCAACAGCCAGTCTCAGTCACTTGTAGAAGAAAGTGTTGTGTTGTTATCCTCTTTTTGTTCCCTGTGATAATTTGCTCGTCGCTGACTTTTCGTAGATGCAAAAGTCGTGATAATTATGTTTTTAATAAAACTTTAACTTGACCAATTATTCAAAAACTAAACTGAGATAATTAATTTCATTTAAAATGCAAATATACTTTGAACGTTTGAACTAAACATTTAGCGAAATTTTAATAAATTATTTAATATTCAAAGTAACATTAACAGATCCACTAACAATATTAGTGAGAATGGATCGAGAATCAAAAAATGCCAGAGTGGAAGGGACAGAGATGATGACGATGTTGATGACGTTATTAGCAGGATGTAGCAGCATTGACAAATATAATGGACAAATAGCTAGAGATGAGCGGTATGAATGACTTCGTGAAACAGAAAAATATTTGTTTTACACAAAACCAGAGACACGTTGTTACGTACGATGCACGTTACTGAGAAAGAGTCGTAACGCTAGCAGTTATTTAGAGAGGAAAAAGTAAAATAGTCTACTGCAATAACAGTAACACAAAAAGTGCAACACCTGAGCTGATCAAACACCAGTGCAATAGCAACCCTAACGATTCGGTCTTAGTTACAATACCTGTAGGGTCTTATAGTTTAGTTCTGTTGTTTTTTAGCCTTGCTTTTTTCTTTCTTTCTTTCTATCTTTGTTATTGTTATTATTATTATTATTATCATTATCATCATCGTCGTCATCATCGACATCATCATCATCATCATCATTATTACTGTTATTGTTCCTATTGTTGTTGGTGTTGTTGTTGTTACCTTTGCTTCTTTTTGTGCATGTTCTGGTATATTTGAAATATAGTGTATTTGTTTTACATATAAACAGTCTTTTGCCTCTCAGTTTTAACTTCTTTTTTCTCTTGTATCCATGCGTTCCCCAACATTGTCTGTGTGCAGTCTAACATAAGTCTGTTGAATATGTCCATTCCTAAACACATACGAACATACCAAATACACACATACACCGGCACGTACCTGTGCATACAAATACACGTACATAAATACGTACATACGAATGTACAATCATATAGACAGATATACATACATAGATACATACACACATACATATATACATACATGCACAAACACATAACAAATACATACAAATGTATATACGAACGTACACTCAGACATCATAATTACATCCATAAACATATATATGCATTCATGCATACATACAGACATACGTACATACACGAAAGTGAGGTGTCTTTTCTACTGATCATCTCAGTTATTAAAGTAGTGTACTAGAGGGGTTTAAAGAAACTCGCTATAAAAATTATTTAACTAAATATCCGCGTACTGGAAAATTGTCAGAAATTTAGTAAAGTAATATGGTGAGTGTAAAACAGTCAGGAAGTACGTAGCTAGTCTACAACCTGCTGAGGAGTCGGACATGAGACAGCTTGACAGTTAATTTTGTACTCGCTGTTATCTGACTTTTATCAGGAAAGTAAAAGAAAACAAATAAATTGTCCGATTTAAAAAATTATCCTAAGGTCATCACAAAATTTACAAGAAAAATAAACTATTTTATTATTGACAGATAAAAACATTTACCTACGGGAAACCAAGAAATCGGTAGCATGCAGAAGTTCTTTGATTTACATTTCACCTGGGCCGACCTTCACCACGTGACACCAGATCAACCCCAGTACGTCTGTCTCTACGTGATACGTTTGACCATAAAAGGCAATAAATGCCAAAATTTAAATTAATATACACCTACAAAAAACTGAATTTCTGCACATGGTCTCGTTTTACAAATGACACACTGATATCGTATATTAAAATATTTGCAAAAATGTTTTCTAAATTCAGCGAAAATTTAGCAAATTTTCAAACTGCTAATATTCATTACCTGAGAGTGGTTTTTGATATTCATTACCTGATTTTGTCTTCTTAATAGTCTGTGAATATCAAAATTACTTTCATGTCCAGCACGACAGAAAAATCTTTTAATAAACAAAACACACCTTACAAAATAGTGCATTTTGTATGTCTACAACATAAACACATACAATACCAAATATAAAATAACAACAACAACAACAACAACAACAATAACAATATAATAATAATAATAATAATAATAATAATAATAATAATGCTAAATGTAAAAAGATGATCACGCATAAACAGTTTAAAGAAATATTTTTGCAATGCTCAGTGAAATATTCAAAAAAAAAATAGAATAAAATAAAATTATAGAACCAAAACTTTAACAAAATACATTTGTTTTGTTGTACTATTTTAATTTGTGAATTTTATATGATAATAAACAGAGCATGGCATTAGAAATCCTTGAAGTTGTTTTCACTCATACAATTTAAAGCAGTTAAACGAATTAAAGCGATTTTCTGATAAAATAGGTAGCATCTGCTAAACTTGAACAAGATGAAACATGACCTTCTACAAAAATTAATTAAGATACAGAACATCTTCTGACTATAAATAAAGGAAACATTTCTGTGTAGACATCAGAGATCTGAGAAGACGAGATCTGTATTAAAAATGTTGTTCTTACAAATATTTGTTGTTTGCATGGTAATGTTATATTCGACTTGTCAGAGTAAGTATTATATTTATTTATACATTTGTTCTTATTTCAAACAAATTCTTTACTACTTTTTTTATTTTATTTTTTTATCTTTTGAAACTACATATTAAATGTGGCTGATAATCGTCTATGTGTATGTATGTATGTGCGTTTGTATGTGTGTGCGTGCGTGCGCGTGCGTGCGTGCATGTAAGGGCGTTTTTGTGTGTGTGTGTGTGTGTGCTGGAGATAAGTCTAGCTATTAATATCTCAATATCGTTTTCTTTTTCCTTTTTTCCTTTTCTTTATGTTTCCGTACATTACCAACTAAGTATGTACGTTATATATATGGTTATATGTATATGGTTCCTTAGAAATATAGTACATATATATAAGATACGATTTACAAATGATGTACACGTGTGTGTGTGTGTGTGTGTGTGTGTGTGTGTGTGTGTGTGTGTTTGTGTGTGAATGGATACATTTATTTGTGTAATATTAATAATCGGCTTTAAAGATAGATAATTGTTTCTAAGTTTAGGCTAATTTAACTAATTCAAATTAATACAGATAAATTGATGTATAGATATCGAGGATTCTGATGTAATTTGTTTAATTTTAATTCTGATTTTTTTAAAGATTGCCAAAACGGCGGAACAGCAGTGAATAATATTTGCATTTGCACAGATCAGTGGTATGGAGCCGTATGCAACATGAGTAAGAATAATTATTTCATTACTATTTTGATGATGCTCTTAAAATGTTTCGTTTCTTATGTTTTTCTAAGCGGGCATTGATTTCTGGCTTGTTTCTATTTTGTTTGTTTCTTTGTTTTTTGTTTGTTTTTATATGTGTGTTTGCTCTTTATTTGTTTGTTTTTAAGATATTACGCTGTTTAATTATCCTTACTACACATTAAACTGTCGCAAACACTCGCTTTTCTCGCTAAAGTAAATATAATGTTATGTAACACTCTATTCTACTATAAACTCTACTCTACTCTATTCTACTTAACTGTAAACTCTATTCTATTCTATTCTACTGTAAACTCTATTCTATTCTACTCTACTATAAACACTATTCTACTCTACTCTGCTCTACTATATTATACTATACATTACTACACTGCATTATGCTTTACTATGCTGTGATCTACTATACTGGTTTATTATTACACTTTCCTGCACTATACTTCATTACAGTATGCTATATTATATTACAACATTAGAATTAATTAACCTGTATGTAATTAATATTTAATAGATAGCTAAAGATTTATATATCGGTGCAACTGATGAAAGCTTTGATTCATGAAAATAATTACGTCTGATTACACTAATAAATTTTAATAATGGACTTTATTTAACCAACAAAAAAAAATGTATACGCTTGTACTTTAGTGTAGCAGGCACAAAATGTTTTCAGAAGAATCCTTCACCATGGATTATATATATTATATTATATTATATTATATTACATTAAAGAAAAAAATAAAGAAAAAATAGCTAAATTAATGATGTATTCCCACACTCTAAGAAAATTATTTAAATAAAATAAAAAATAAAAAATAAATAAAGCAAAGAAAAACACATTTCACATTAATAACCTTTAACTGTAGTATACACAGACCTCTAGTCAATTACAGTGCATTCGTTTTTCTTGTTTTGTCATCAGGTTGTGCCGCTGGAGCTCAGGCTGCAGCTACAACAGCCTTTACAACCTCGTGTACGTCATCAGTCGTATCTCACAACTGTCAACAATCTTGCGGAAGTTGTACAAGTAAGTGTACTTTAAGTTGTCGTAGAAATTACGTTTATTCTGACACTATAAGTACAATATAAATCGAAAAGAAAATATTCACACTTTACGTTCTTTTTGTGTTAGCGGTTAATAGGTTTCTTATTACATTAGTCAGGTGTTTTAAATTATTAAAATTCTGTTGAAAACTCAATAAATAATCAGTAGAAAATAATTATATAAAAAGATGGTGAAGATATTAGAGGTAAGCGTGATAATGACTTAAAATAATAGGACGATTCCAAAAACAAAATTGACAACGACAACAACAATAACAACAACAATTATAATAATGATAATGACGACGATTATGATAGTACTGATATGATGGTGATAATGACTATGATGATGATGATTATCATGATGAAAATAATGAAGTGATGATGATAATTTTGATAACGATGATAATAATGATGATGATGGTGATGATATTGTTTTTTCTTAGCACCGTGGGGATGCGCAGACAGAGGTACTTGGTTCTGCAGAATAATGACTCAGCGAAGTCAACAAACTGGAACTGCTACATTCTGTGCTGCATTTCCTCCTGCAAATCCACGTACCTGCGCAAAACTTTGTTAAAGTAATATGTCTTATTATTTGTTCAATATTAATTGAACTTTCAGTGTAAGGATGTTCTATTAAAAACACTAATTCTGATAGCGCGCGCGCACACACAGACATGAGAACATCGACGAGAATGTGTCATGTTAAACACTGGTTTTTCATTAATGTGTATGTGTATATATATATATATATATATAATTGTTTCAAAAAATTCTAGTCTTCCATGTTTGTGTAAAATAATTTTATTTTATTTTTCAGAAAACAGAAATTCACTGCTGATTTTCAAAAAAATAAATAATCTTAACAGCTGTAATTTTCATTTATTTTTACTCTCTCTCTCTCTCTCTCTCTCTCTCTCTCTCTCTCTCTCTCTCTCTCTCTCTCTCTCTCTCTCTCTCTCTCTCTCTCTCTCTCTCTCTCAACTCTTCGAAGTATACAAATATACTCTGCCGAGGATAGATCCTACCAACGTTCATGCCCCAGTCTATACGAGAACTAAATCGTTGAAAATAATGTTCTAAGGAGAGTCAATGTCAAAACTCGTTTAGGTCACCAATGTTGGTCACTTTACGAAAAAAACATTTAAAGTCTAGTAGCCTAAGATTGCCATCTTAAAGAGAAAGAATCAAGGAATTTTTTTGTTTTTAACTGTGTTGTGTTTTCCTTATTAATCTGAGCTGGAATCTCATAGAGATAACGAGTTAATTTAAATGGCTGTTCAAACTAATGATGATAAGCTACTCACATACTTCGGTATCTCATAAGACAAATTCTGAATGGTTTTTTAGTCATAGAAATGGCACAAAAAACGTCAGTTAATTTAAATTTTTTGCGAGTCTTGATGGCTTCCTCGACAGTCCATGTACCTGTAGAACCCAATGGAGATGTAGATCTGAGGATTATTTTAACACCAGAAGGATTACATGAAATTAAGATATATATATATATATATATATATATATATATATAAGTTCACCTGACCCAGCTAAAAGATGTCGTAGCACCCGTATTATTTTGAAGTTTCATGATAGATTTATTTTAGGAATTTCTTAGGACCGACGTACTATCAAACTGTGGTTTTGACAGCAAACTCTTTGGGAAACACAATCAAATATAGCAATTTTTCAGAATGGTCGCCGTCAGAAACATTTAGCGACGGTATCCAGTGTATTAGTGTAGGAACTTCATATCAGTGTATTTTCTTGTTTCCATGGTGAAGGATTCTTCTGAAAACATTTTGTGCCTGCTAGACTCTTGATAAATAAAATCCATTATCAAAATTTAGTAGAGTAATCAGAAGTAATTATTTCATGAATCAAATCTTTCATTAATTGCTATATATAAATCTGTTGCTATATATTAAATATTAAATAAATATGGGTTAATTAATTCTAAAATTGTAAAATACATTTAGCATCGAAACCCGCCCTCCCTTTGACATAGCTCTACCTAATTAGTGATACCGCAGTTTGGGACTATTTCCTGTCCCAAAATATTTCCAAAAGAAAATCCACCGTCAAACCTTCTGAATACTCGATGCTCTAAAAAAATCAGTTTACAGTCCTCTTTTGAAAATCAGCTCTTGATCAGTATATAAATAATTTCTACTTTTCGCCAAATTGCTTCTACGATTGCTGTTTTGGCCGATCTTTTGGTAATTCCTATACTTTTTAATACTTTTTGATGCATCCATTCTGATATACCGTTCTGAAAGACACAAACTTGTAATCTTTTTACCAGTTTGTCGCACCATTTGTAAAACACTGTCCAGGTCCAAATTATAGACCACAGTGTAAATAATGTTATCTTAATTTGTCAGCAGACATAGGTTAATGACCTTTCTTCTACAATTTCTCTATACAGAATATTTCAGAATGTATCTTGTCTATTCTGTATCTTTAAAAAATATTCGAAGGGGTCTTCATTCCTCCCACCCTCCTGTCAATTCCGGCGTACGGGCCTGAAATGAGAGATAAACCCCGCAGCAGCCATATTGTTAGTTAGTGTCTTCTTCCCACGAGTATCAAGGAATCTTTTAAATGCACTGATCACCTTAATAACCAGTGGCTGGATTGGAAAGTGTCTCTAAAAAGGTCAATTTAGAGCAAAAATCTCTGTGATGTGGTTATAGGAAGAGGACGTTACTACGTCCCACAAGCTAACATCCAAAATGGCGGACGGTTGCAGATGGCGTAGTTAATCTGAAAAGTATTCCAGATGATGTGTCGGTTTCATATCTTTCTGAGAGCTCGGGCCTTTCCAGAAAAGCACACGAAAAAGGTTTAAATTATTTTACGCAAGGCTATATGCAATATATAATAATTTCAGCAACCGAAAGTGAATGCGAGATGCTGGCGTTCCATGAGGAAAAACGACTCGGCACACGAACTGCACATTCAAGTTTGTTTGGAGACGAAAAAGCTATCAGTGGCTAACTGCTCCTGTAAAGCTGTATGAATATATTTTGGTCTTAAACTGACACTGCAGCATGGTTTATTTTAGTGAAAGAAAAAAGAAAAGTAACAAACCAGAATTATAACAAATGACACATGTGCTTTAAAGCTGCATTTCAAGACTGTTTGTAAGAGTTGAACATTTACAATAGATCGCCCAAATGTTTAGTTTGAATTCAGCTCACAACAAAGTTTGATCATATGCATCACACACACACTAAATAGCTTTTTTTGTACACTGTCTGTGGGTCCATTGGGCCATTTCTTGTTCAAAGCAGTGCACCATGACTGTTATATACTACCCTGTCTGTAGGAAGGTACTGCTAATCAAAAATAGTAGTCCATGAAGTGGCAACAGCGGGTTTCCTCTCTTAATATAGTAGCCATATGTCGGACACATATAACCATAAATAAAATGTGTTGAATGTGTCATGAAAAAAAAACATTATTTTCTTCTTGTTTTTCTGTTCAATGGCTGTGTGTATCTACGTATATTATTCGTATTTGGCTAATTCGTATATAGCTAAATATCAACTGTGTGGACTATTATTATTATTTGAAAACATGTTCATCTTTATAAATGACTTTCATTTTGAAAGTTAGGTCGTCCGCATAGTCGAATCCATTTTTTTAAAAAAAATTCGCGTTTTATTTTTGTCTTCGGAAACGGTATAAATGTCAAATGCTATCCACTTTGCATGTCTCAGATTAGTTGAAGTTCCGAAGTGATTGACATCTGTGGAAACAGGAATTGGCTGATCCATTAGTTTCGTGTTTACTCCGTAAAGAATCGAAAATATACCATATAGATAATGTTCAGAACTATCACAGAAGACAACAGATCCTGCTATCTGTGAAGCGTCAGTGATACCTTCTAACTAACTACACAACCCGAATTCATTGTATATAAAGCATATCAGTAGACTATTGTAATACAAACATAATGGTATAACAATGAAACTTTTATATTTAAGATTATTTGATTGTAAAACCAACTAGTTTAACTTTAAACATAGAATTACTTTACAAACACCATCACCACTATCTCCACGAACAATAATAAAAATAAAATATAATTAAAAAATAACATACCATAAATCTTAAAGTGTCAGTCTCAAACTTGCGAGGTTTCGTTGATATTAATTTATCCTGTATATAAATTATTCCTTATATCGTGTACCCAATATATATAGATAAATATCAGCTGTGTGTGTGTGTGTGTGTGTGTGTGTGTGTGTGTGTGTGTGTGTGTGTGTGTGTGTGTTGGTGTGAGTGTGCAGTGGTACCTTGACTTACGAGTGCCCCAAATTACGAACAACTCAACATTCTCCTTTGTCTACTTCACGCGGTTAGCTCGCCGTGAAAGCATCTCTCTTGTATTGTGCTCGTGTTTTTTGTGCAGTTTTCAGTTCTTTCCCAAATCTCCATGGATCCACGACCATGGAACTTAAAGAAAATTAATATAAGGGCAGTGCTGAGCAGAAGAAGCAGATGATGTCCATTGAATTAAGTATGAGATAGCGAGGTGTGCATTTAGTCGTTTTGGCTAGGCAGTACGAGCGTAGTACTTCTACAATATGTACCATACTGAAGCAGAAGGAGTTGCTAAAGGGTGTAACTCCAGCGGAAGGTGTTAAAATAATTTGTAAACTGCGGGCCTCTGTCCCTGAAAAGTTGAAGAAACCCTAACACCCCTAGACACTTTACAAAACCAATTTATTTCTTTACATTCTCTTATATTTTGTTTTTATACAGTATTTGTCATTTATAAACAAGTTACAAAAAATTAGGGTGGTGTTTAGGGGGCCGGAACGGATTAATAGTATCTCAATAAAATTTAGTTGGGAAAATTGAATTGGAACGAATTAAATTATATATACAGACATAGAGCGAGATACGATTAAGGTCCTCTACAGTCTATTATTATTGATTATAGCTAATAATACGTCGTGATATATTAAGGTATATGAATTACCGTAAGAACGAGATCGACAAACAATAGAAATCATTTATATTCCGATCATGCGCGTTAGACTTAGTGAAACTGAAAAACGTGTTTTTCCACTGATAAATGTAACTGAATCTAAACTATTAGTTTAAGATTACTTCAATAACGATTTGAAAAGATAACACAGTAGTTAGCTACAGTAATTCACACCGTAAAATATCTGTTGAAGATGTTTTAACTGTAATTAGAAAAAATTAAAAAGAAGAAAGAAAAAAGAAATATATAAAAAATAATACCTCTGTCATGGTGTAACTAGACTCTTAATCGCCGAGAGGAGCAGAAACATTTGGGCGACTTGAAAGAAGCAAAATCCTCGATTCTAGCAATTTCCTGTAATCTTTTTCTAGTTCAGTAATCATAACTTTTTATGATTTAGTTTTTGTATTTTCTACTTTACCAGGCAAGAGGGAGTATTTCGAAATCCATGTACACAAGAATGCACTAAACTAACATCAGAATTAAAAGTAATTGGTAACCGGAGACATAAACGAATTCATTCAGTAGATATCGTCTCTAATAGAATATAGATTTATATTTTATATATTTTTAAATAAAACATGTGCATAGGAAAAAGGTATATGTAATAACCACTGCAGCTTTAATCATTTTGTTGTTCACATCCATCAGCTCGGTGCAATCTGTTGCTAGGCTGCAAAATTGTTACCGGCAGTTAAAATCCGGTCTAAGATATTTATACTTTTGCAAGAAAAAAATATCTGTACACTATCAACAAAAATAATTTTAAATCTCTGAATAATTATAGACATATATACAGGAAATTATTATTGGCTATTTGTTTCATGGACAGTTCGAAACAGAAACTCGTTCTGCACTCTGTATTATTATTGTTGTTATTATTAATGTTGTTGTTGTTGTTGTTGTTTGAAAACAAGAAAATATGATTTAAAACAGCAACTATACATCTAGTTTGTTACTCAAATTATACTGAAGTACACACACATCCACACAGAGAAAGGCATATATAGAGAAAAATATGGATAAATAGATATACAGCTAGAGAAACAGATATAAAGACATATAAATAGATAGATATACACTTTACAGAAAGACTAATTTATAGACAGGTAGAAAGAGAGATAAATAGAAAAACATATAAAGAGACAGACGGATAAACAGACAATTAGAACTAGATAATAGATAGGCTGATAGTCAAATGTATAAGAATACAGTCAAAAATACTGAGAAATAAGCTCACATAAACAGATAGACAGTTTTTGGATAAGAGTTAACATTATTATTCTTCCTTTCGGAAAACATTCATGAATACATTTTTGTGAACAGTCGACTTACAGTATGAAAAAGAATGAATCCGAAAATTAGATATTATCGAAGAAAAAGTAAGCCTCCAAGCTACATGATATTGTTTCTGACAGTTGGACTGGTTGTCTCTGTCGTTCCGATTTTCATGGTTTCGTCTGAAAACTCAGATATATGGTGCATAAACTGGAGACCAGTCTTTGAGCAGAGTCTCCTGTATGCTAGACCCATCTTTTTCGTTATTCTTCGACATCTAAATATCTTTTATGAGCAATACTGTGGCTAACCCTGTGGAATTTGGGACACATTATATTTGCAAGTTATTTTATTGTTGTAAATATTTTGTTTAATGTTAACTTATTTATTTATATAGACTGCTCTCAATTTAGTGTTTATATTCCTTGTTAGGTGGCCATTAAAGCACATTTACAAAACATTTACAATAGAGAAATAAACACAACACAAGTTAAGGTACAAGTTAATTATTTAATTATGATATACAGGTGACTTGATAATAATACACTATATAATCGATAAAACATATATTTAAGTAATTTTTATTAATGTTACCACGATAAAATAAGAATCCACATGGAGGACAGATAAAACAATAAAATTTTAAAGTATATTAAATATTAATGATATAGGTTAATTGCACATTTCACCCTCTCAAAATAAGAATAGACACTGACTTACCATGCAGAGAATGATATGCAAAAACATTAGTTCCTCGCCTGACTGAGCTCTCGTGTTGGTCTTTTGCTTCTCTGCTTAATTACAGACAGACAGACTGAAAAATATTTAACGTGCTAATCAAAGCAAGCTGTTGTGAAGCACGTCTACGACGGGCACGCTTTCTGACAGGTCAGCGGGCGTGTCTGTCGCAGAAAAGAGTTTGCCAGTGATCTTTTTATTGGTTTAAAAAATATTATATACACATGAACAACATCAGTAATTAAAACAGTAGTAAGTTTGTGCTGAACTTATTTACAAGTGTTGACAAACTTTCATTTGATCTATGTTAGGTTGTTTAATTCTTATTTCTTCTTTTTCAAGCCTGAAATGATAAGTTCAGTTATACACCTAAAAAGAATAAGAATATGAAAGTAGTTAACCTATTTACATTTATTATGGAGTTTTAAGTTCCGATAACCTGGTTAATATTAGGTTCTATAGTCTGAAAGTAAGTGGGTTTTTTAGATTAGTTTAATCGGCTAGTCAGTTAATTCGTCAATCAGCCGATCCATCAGTAGACCAATCAGCTGCTCAACTAATCAATCTGTAAGTCAGTTAATTTGTTTATTTGTTGTTTTTGTTTTGTATAGAGTGTGTTTGCTTGATGTGTTTGATTATAATTGTGTTTGATTATAATTGTGTTTTAAAAAAAGTCAATAAAGAAAAGAAAAAAACAACCAAACTTTCATCTCCTTGAGTTTTAAAGATTGTATTTTGTGTTCATAATGTAAGTTGTCACTGCAGCGAGGACTATCTCCCTATTTTCCATGTTTAGTGACAAGATGTTTTCAAGTGTGAACTCGATTTTTAGTTTGTTCAGTGTATCACAGTAATGTTAGTCGTTCCTTGGCAAAGATTGGACAGTAAAATAAGTCGTGTTTCGTGTTTTCAGAAACAGCTGCAGCTGGGTGATGTGGTGATTTTACATTTGAATCTGATTGAGTTTAGATTGGTCGAATAGCCGATTCTGAGTTTGGTGAGACTGTTGTTGTGTAGTTTGTTGGTAAGTCCGAATTTAGGTGTTTTGGTGAATGGTTTAATATTGAAGTGTTATTCGTTTTTAGTGTTATTCCATTCGTTTTGCCACTGTTTGTCGTAATGTTTGGCTGCGATGGAAAGAATTTCATTTGTTCCATAGTGTATGTCTGTGCAGATGTTCTTGTCTTTGATATCGAGTGACTCTTTAGCATAATGGTCGGCAAGTTTATTGTATATGAGTAGGTCTGGTCTGCTGGAATTTCCAGATTGTATGGAGGTGACGGAACTGAAGCTGTCTGAGAATATGACTGGGTGTTTGTTGTTGTTATGTTTTATCCATAACTTAGCTCTGATGATGGCAACCAACTCTGCTGTGTATACAGAATGGTGATTTATTACAAGCCGGCAGCGGGAATTCCCCTATTCCAGTTTCCCTTTCTATTTCGCTGGCTTTTGAATTTTCAGATAGTATTTAGGTAGCTGTAGCTTTCGTCTGTATTTAAGTGGTTGTATGTCGGATGGTGTTATGTTTGGCAGATGGCCAATTAGTTTAAGGGCGCTGGTTTTTATTATATCTAATTGTTTCTTAAAGAAAGTTCGGCGGCATTTGAGTAAGCCGTGGCTCTGTAGTCGAGCTTGGAGGGAATACATGCTTTGTAAATTAGAATTAGCGTTGACTCGTTTTCTCCTCAACTGGTCCCGGAAATTAGTTTTAAAAGGTTCAGTGTCTTTTTGCAAGATGCGATTGTGATATGTATATGGCATCGAAAGTTAAGTTGACTATCGAATGTTACACCTAAAAAAATTGAATGTTTTTCTTTATGTTATTATATTGTTATCAATTTTTAGTATTATTTGTTTGTTGTCTTGTTTTTTGTTAAAGAGGAGGTATGTTGTTTTAGACAGAGAAATCTTTATGCCCTACTTTAACGCCCAGTCGTTTAGATTGTTAAAGTCTGTTTGTATTTGATTGTTTAATGCTAGACTGATCTGTCTGCTCGCCAAAAAGCGAGGTCGTCAGCAAAGAGTGCTGTGTTTATTGGTTCACTTGGGGGATTTTATGCGTTGTTTTGTTTGTTGAGTGCTGTGACGATGTCGTTGATGTAAATGTTGAAGAGTGTTGGCGAGATCACTGAACCTTGTGGAATGCCGTTACCGATGAATGTTTTTTCCAAGGTGTGACCATTTTATTTTGACTGATATTGATCTGTTGTTAACAAAATCTTTTATAAAATTAAACACGTTGCCTTTCATATTGTTATTAATTAATTTGACGAGTAGTCCTTCCCTCCACACCATATCGAAACATTTTTCGATGTCTAGGAATAATGCGATGACTTTTTTGGATTTACTGAAAGATTGGTTAAATGAATTTTGTAGGCTCGTGATTTGGTCGTTTGTGTTGTGCTTAGCCCTAAAGCCGCTTTGATATTTACTAATTAATTTGTTGTCGTTTAAGTGCTGATTTAGGCGTGTGTTTATCATTGTTCCCAATGTTTTTTTCACATGTGTGATGTCAGTGTGATTGGTCTGTAATTGTTGGGTAAAGACTGGTCTGTATGGCGTTTAGGCAGATTCAGCGTATTTCCTGTTTGCTGGAATCTTGCCTATGGTCCACATTGTGTTGAAGACGTCAAGTATAATTAGTAATGTTTCTTCTGGTAGGTGTTGCATTATTGTGTAGCTTATTTTGTGAGGACCTGTGGCAGTACTTTTTTGTTTTTAAGGGCATATTTTAATTCATTTATGTTGAAGTTTAGATTGTATTTCATGTGTTCTGTCTGTGATATGTTCGTTAACTGCTAGGTTGTCTAGAGGTTTTTTGTGAATTTGAGTGGGAAGTTTGAATTGCTGCTTGACTTGGCGAAAGTTTCACTGAGTACATCTGTTTTATTTGTCAGTCAAAGCGATGTTGTTTTTGCCAAGAGTGTTGATTGTGTCAGATGTTTTTCCTTATATGTTTTTTACTTTGGTCCGCATGTCTTTGAGTGATGTTTTGTTGTTTATGTTTTTGCAAAAATGTTCCCAGGGTTCTTGTTTTGCAATAAGAATTAGGTTAGATATTTCGTTTTTAGCTATTTTATACTTTTTATGTGTGGAATGATTTTTTTATTTTTTGTATTGTCTTCTGTATTTGTTTCTTTCTTTGCATTTGCTTTCTATATGTTCAGTCCACCAGTGAGTAGATATTTCGTTAGTGTTCTTTTAGTTTTGGGTGTGTAATTGGTGGCAAATGAGTCTGTCGTAGTGGTCTGTGGTGTGCAATAATTGGCGATGTTGTTGGGTTTTTTATGTTGATGTTTTTGCATGCTTTGTGTTTAAAAATGGATTTGTCTGAGAAAGTGTTTTTGCTGTTGTAGTTGGTACTTTTTAGCTCATTAAGCACTTGCCATTCGCTTAGCGTTGCAACGTCTTTGCTTGTTAATGTTAAATCAATGGCGGACTTTGCACCACAGATCTCACTGGTGTTCCGTCGTGGAGACACACTAGTTGATTTTCTTCTTTGAAATTTTCTAAGACGATTTCAGGGCCGTCTTCTATTGTGCCACTCCATAGGGTGTTGTGACAGCTGAAATCGTCAACTATAATTAGCTTTTTGTTTGTTGTTATAATTTTAGTCGTAGGTTTGGATGGTGTATAGTTCGGGAATGGTTGGGCTGTATATATTAATTATGTCATTATTTTGATTGTTGTTGTGTATTGTGATGCTTAACATTTCGATGTTGGCATGGACTTTGCACTGGTTCAGTTTAATATGTGGTATATCCTGTTTGACAAATGTCATAATGCCTCCCCGGGTACTGGTGAATCTGTTCACGTAGTGACTATGATACCAGGGGACCTTAAATGTTTTTGATGTAGTGACCTAGCCATGTTTCTGCATATTATATCTGGTGTGTTTCTAGTGGAGGCCAGGAAGTGTACGAGTTCGTCTCCGTGGCTTGCTGAGTGAAGGCGTTTAGCGTTCCACTGAAGAGTGGAGTAGCCTGTGTTATTGGTGTGTAGTGTACGTATATTGTTAGTAATGTTTACCGTTTTTTTATTTAATGTTGTCTTATCTTTCTGTAATTCAAGCCTTTTGCCATTTATGGGGATCTTGAAACCTAATGATTTGTGCGACCCTGTGGTCCAAATCTGTGTCGTCTGTGATGCTTGCTTTATTGTTTCTAATGTTTTGTAGTTCAGTAAAGAGGCAGACAATGATTCTGTGTATTTCTGCTATTCTTACCTCCTTATCTAAGTTGTCTTTTGGTTTTTTGATGATGTTGTTAGTGTTATGGTTTTAGTTTTTAGTTCTAATTTCTGGCATTTTTTATCGACAGTTTGTATGATTTTATTTTCGCGCCTTTTCTTTTGAAAGCTCTTGTTACCATTATTTTCGTGGGCTATAGTGTGTGATGCGTGTGGACCCTGGCAATTCGCGCATTTTGCTATGGAACGCCAATGACCCGAATTTCTGTGGTGATTTCCACCGCATAAACTGCAATTCACCATAAAAAATATTAGACAACCTAGCAGTTATCGAACATTCCACAGACACGTGCTATGGCAGCACGGCTTTGAGTTTGTTTTGTGTTTTTTTTCTTTCTTATTGTTTGCCAAATGTTTGGTTCGCTGTCATTTTCTCGTTCTTCTGTGTCGGTATCCCGTAGACATGCTGTGATGTGTAGGTTTTTGTTTATAATCTTCTTATCAAGTGTTTGGTCTGAGTCAGACTTTGTGTCTGTTTTACTATATTTTTTCTGTCGCCTATTGTTTTTGGGGTTTTTTTGTTATTTTTTTCCTCTGAGTTAGGGCTTTTGTCCCTTGAACGTTTGGAATCTGTAATGTCCATTTCTGAATCGCCAGAATCGGTGTTGTTTATCTATCTATCTGCCATTCTAAATGGTTGTGTAAGGCTTTTGTAATTGTTTTCCAATAACTGTATTCTAAATACATAGACAAGTCTGTATTATATTTAAAGGGTGTAAAAAAAGAGAGAATGTTAAGAGACTGGAAAGTAAAGAGAAAGATAATTTGTAGAAAAATAGGAGACAAATAATAACAATAAAACAATTAAATAGAAAAAATAGAATCTAAATCTCTGAATCTAAAGAGAGATAAAAAAAATGAAGAATTGCAAGGGGAGTCCCCAATCCTTAGTTGAATATCCGTCACAACTTCTCTTCTGAGCTCACACCATTTCGGTGACTAGTCGGCTCTGTGCTCATTTACCAACTACCGCCCTTTCAATACACCGCCATGGTGTTGAAAAATTGGGAGAAAAAAAGTTAAACGTTTTTACGCAATTTGAATTCCATGGCAAAAAAATAAACAGGCGGATGTCGCAGAAAGGTAAATTTGTTACGTAATCTGAATTCCGTGACATCAGGTAAACACTATTACCACTAATCATCACACTGAATGTGTTATATATAAAACAGTATGACAGTAAACCGTTTCTTATCTCACGCAGTAGTCCTTAACCACATTCTAAAAGGGCCTCGGTCAAGATGAGGAAAGTTTTAATAGCGATATTTAGATATCTGTTTTCTCTGTTTGTTTAAGTTAGAAAATTTATCCTAATTTCCTTATTAAACCATGGATCTAAATTTAGGTAATAGCTTTTCTTTAATTATTATAATATTTCATATTGTTGTTCAATTAAGGAACAGTTTTTGAAAATGTCGGTAACATATTTATTATGTAACTATATAGCTTACATCAATACAGACTAACATCTCGTAATTAACCAGAATGTATCACTAAAGTAAGTAAATATTTCTACCAGTACATATTATCTATATATGTCGAGCAAACACTACTGCTATTGCTTCATCTCTCTGAAAGAGTTATATGTAACAGATACACAAACACTATTACTATGTCAAGAACATACTACTGCTATTGCTTTATAAAACTGAAAGAGTTATATGTAACAGATACACAAACACTATTACTATGTCAAGAACATACTACTGCTATTGCTTTATAAAACTGAAAGAGTTATATGTAACAGATACACAAACACTATTACTATGTCAAGAACATACTACTGCTATTGCTTTATAAAACTGAAAGAGTTATATGTAACAGATACACAAACACTATTACTATGTCAAGAACATACTACTGCTATTGCTTTATAAAACTGAAAGTGTTATATATAACAGATACACAAACACTATTACTATGTCAAGAACATACTACTGCTATTGCTTTATAAAACTGAAAGTGTTATATGTAACAGATACACAAACACTATTACTATGTCAAGAACATACTACTGCTATTGCTTTATAAAACTGAAAGTGTTATATATAACAGATACACAAACACTATTACTATGTCAAGAACATACTACTGCTATTGCTTCATCTCTCTGAAAGAGTTATATGTAACAGATACACAAACACTATTACTATGTCAAGAACATACTACTGCTATTGCTTTATAAAACTGAAAGTGTTATATATAACAGATACAACAACACTACTAATATACCAAGTAAACACTACTGCTATTATTTGGTCACTCTTAAAGTGTTCTACATAACAGATAGACGAACACTACTAATATGTCTAGTAAACACTACTGCTATTATTTGGTCACTCTTAAAGTGTTCTACATAACAGATAGACGAACACTACTAATATGTCTAGTAAACACTACTGCTATTATTTGGTCACTCTTAAAGTGTTCTACATAACAGACAGACGAACACTACTAATATGTCAAGTAAACACTACTGCTATTATTTGGTCACTCTTAAAGTGTTCTACATAACAGATAGACGAACACTACTAATATGTCAAGCAAACACTACTGCTACAACTTCATCACTCTGAAAGTGTAATATATAACAGGTACAGAAAAGCTACTAATATGTCAAGTACACCTTACTGCTATTACTTTATCACACTCAAAGTGTCATATGTAACAGGTACACGAACACTACTAATATGTCAATTAAGCATTATAGCTATTACTTCATCACTCTGAGAGTGTTATATATGACATATATACGAACACGATTAATATGTCAGTTAAATACTACTGTTAATACTTCATCACTCTGAAAGTTATATATAATAATACACGAACGCTACTAATATGTCATGTAAATTCTACTGCTTACTTCACATAATTAGTATTGTTCGTGTATCAGTTATACACAACACTTTCAGACTGATGAAATAATAGCATCAGTGTTTACTTGAAATATTAGTAGTGTTCGTGTATCTGTTATATAAAACACTTTCATGGTGATGGAGTAATAGCAATAGTGCTTAATTGACATATTAGTACTTTTCAGGAACATATAACACTTTCAGTGTGATCAAGTGGAAGCAGTTGTGTTTCCTTGACATATTGGATGTGCCTGTTAATATATAACACTTTCAGACTGATGAAGCAATAGCAGTAGTGTTTATTTTAAATATTAGTACTGTTCGTGTATCTGTTATATAAAACACTTTCAGAGCGATTAAGTAATAGCATTAGTGTTTATTTTAAATATTAGTACTGTTCGTGTATCTGTTATATAAAACACTTTCAGACTGATGAAGCAATAGCAGTAGTGTTTATTTTAAATATTAGTACTGTTCGTGTATCTGTTATATAAAACACTTTCAGAGCGATTAAGTAATAGCATTAGTGTTTATTTTAAATATTAGTACTGTTCGTGTATCTGTTATATAAAACACTTTCAGAGCGATTAAGTAATAGCATTAGTGTTTACTAGAGATATTAGTAGTGTTCGTGTATCTGTAATATATAACGCTTTCCGTATGATGAACTAATAGCTGTAGTCTACTTGAAATATTAGTAGTGTTGCTCTATCTATTATATATAACTTTTTCAGAGTGATAAAAGAATAGCAGTATTGTTTACTTAACATATTAGTAGTGTTCCTGTATCTGTTGTATATAACACTTTCAGGGTGATGAATTAATAGCAATAGTGTTTACTTGACATATTAATAAACAAGAAACAGACTGCGGTTAACATAGGTCAAAAAAAAAAAAATATATATATATATATATATATATATACACACACATACAGAAAAATTAAAATAAATAAATAATAAATAGAAAGACAGATAGATGGATAGATAAATAAAAATGATAACAAAATTCTTGAAATTAGTTGACATTAATATTAATATAGAAAAAGTGTTTATTTACTGCTACAGCACTTACTGACATACATTTTTGAAACGCCAACGATTAAACTACATTTATTTTTAATCATTTATTTATTTTAACTATGAAGATTAAACTGCAGTTTTAAATTCAAATGATCATTACAAACGATACGGCATTTTGAAATATTTGGTTACTGAATATCAGTAATTGATCTCTAAACAAAGCTACTAGACTGAATGTAATCGCTCATCCATTAAACGCACACACGCTATTTCACGTCGTAAAGAAAATAATTTGTTGTTTATCTGACATGGCTCCACAACTCCGATTTGTCCATGGGCCGGACCACCCGAGTGATCAAATAGCATGAGACTTGGGTCAACGGAGTGTTCCATTTATGAAAACCAGCCAGTCAAAACTGTTTTGATCTTCAACTTATTAACGCCTGATTATCTTAACTCTACATCAAAACCATGTACAGTGCATGTGAGAAGGTGTTTGTATTAGTTTAATGTCTCAACTTTATAGTTTTGTAGAGGTCAAGTTTCTATGAGCGCATCCAAGACGACATTGTGAGCGCAGTCCAAAACAAAACATTTACAACAATAAAATAACTTGCAAATATAATGTGTCCCAAATTCCACAGGGTACGTAAGCCACAGTATTGCTCATAAAAGATATTTAGATGTCGAAGAATAACGAAAAAGATGGGTCTAGCATACAGGAGACTCTGCTCAAAGACTGGTCTCCAGTTTATGCACCATATATCTGAGTTTTCAGACGAAACCATGAAAATCGGAACGACAGAGACAACCAGTCCAACTGTCAGAAACAATATCATGTAGCTTGGAGGCTTACTTTTTCTTCGATAATATCTAATTTTCGGATTCATTCTTTTTCATACTGTAAGTCGACTGTTCACAAAAATGTATTCATGAATGTTTTCCGAAAGGAAGAATAATAATGTTAACTCTTATCCAAAAACTGTCTATCTGTTTATGTGAGCTTATTTCTCAGTATTTTTGACTGTATTCTTATACATTTGACTATCAGCCTATCTATTATCTAGTTCTAATTGTCTGTTTATCCGTCTGTCTCTTTATATGTTTTTCTATTCATCTCTCTTTCTACCTGTCTATAAATTAGTCTTTCTGTAAAGTGTATCTCTGTCTATCTGTGTATCTATCTATGTATATGTCTTTATATCTGTTTCTCTAGCTGTATATCTATTTATCCATATTTTTCTCTATATATGCCTTTCTCTGTGTGGATGTATATGTACTTCAGTATAATTTGAGTAACAAACTAGATGTATAGTTGCTGTTTTAAATCATATTTTCTTGTTTTCAAACAACAACAACAACATTAATAATAACAACAATAATAATACAGAGTGCAGAACGAGTTTCTGTTTCGAACTGTCCATGAAACAAATAGCCAATAATAATTTCCTGTATATATGTCTATAATTATTCAGAGATTTAAAATTATTTTTGTTGATAGTGTACAGATATTTTTTTTTCTTGCAAAAGTATAAATATCTTAGACCGGATTTTAACTGCCGGTAACAATTTTGCAGCCTAGCAACAGATTGCACCGAGCTGATGGATGTGAACAACAAAATGATTAAAGCTGCAGTGGTTATTACATATACCTTTTTCCTATGTCCATGTTTTATTTAAAAATATATAAAATATAAATCTATATTCTATTAGAGACGATATCTACTGAATGAATTCGTTTATGTCTCCGGTTACCAATTACTTTTAATTCTGATGTTAGTTTAGTGCATTCTTGTGTACATGGATTTCGAAATACTCCCTCTTGCCTGGTAAAGTAGAAAGTACAAAAACTAAATCATAAAAAGTTATGATTACTGAACTAGAAAAAGATTACAGGAAATTGCTAGAATCGAGGATTTTGCTTCTTTCAAGTCGCCCAAATGTTTCTGCTCCTCTCGGCGATTAAGAGTCTAGTTACACCATGACAGAGGTATTATTTTTTATATATTTCTTTTTTCTTTCTTCTTTTTAATTTTTTCTAATTACAGTTAAAACATCTTCAACAGATATTTTACGGTGTGAATTACTGTAGCTAACTACTGTGTTATCTTTTCAAATCGTTATTGAAGTAATCTTAAACTAATAGTTTAGATTCAGTTACATTTATCAGTGGAAAAACACGTTTTTCAGTTTCACTAAGTCTAACGCGCATGATCGGAATATAAATGATTTCTATTGTTTGTCGATCTCGTTCTTACGGTAATTCATATACCTTAATATATCACGACGTATTATTAGCTATAATCAATAATAATAGACTGTAGAGGACCTTAATCGTATCTCGCTCTATGTCTGTATATATAATTTAATTCGTTCCAATTCAATTTTCCCAACTAAATTTTATTGAGATACTATTAATCCGTTCCGGCCCCCTAAACACCACCCTAATTTTTTGTAACTTGTTTATAAATGACAAATACTGTATAAAAACAAAATATAAGAGAATGTAAAGAAATAAATTGGTTTTGTAAAGTGTCTAGGGGTGTTAGGGTTTCTTCAACTTTTCAGGGACAGAGGCCCGCAGTTTACAAATTATTTTAACACCTTCCGCTGGAGTTACACCCTTTAGCAACTCCTTCTGCTTCAGTATGGTACATATTGTAGAAGTACTACGCTCGTACTGCCTAGCCAAAACGACTAAATGCACACCTCGCTATCTCATACTTAATTCAATGGACATCATCTGCTTCTTCTGCTCAGCACTGCCCTTATATTAATTTTCTTAAGTTCCATGGTCGTGGATCCATGGAGATTTGGGAAAGAACTGAAAACTGCACAAAACACGAGCACAATACAAGAGAGATGCTTTCACGGCGAGCTAACCGCGTGAAGTAGACAAAGGAGAATGTTGAGTTGTTCGTAATTTGGGGCACTCGTAAGTCAAGGTACCACTGCACACTCACACCACACACACACACACACACACACACACACACACACACACACACACACACATACAGCTGATATTTATCTATATATATTGGGTACACGATATAAGGAATAATTTATATACAGGATAAATTAATATCAACGAAACCTCGCAAGTCTGAGACTGACACTTTAAGATTTATGGTATGTTATTTTTTAATTATATTTTATTTTTATTATTGTTCGTGGAGATAGTGGTGATGGTGTTTGTAAAGTAATTCTATGTTTAAAGTTAAACTAGTTGGTTTTACAATCAAATAATCTTAAATATAAAAGTTTCATTGTTATACCATTATGTTTGTATTACAATAGTCTACTGATACGCTTTATATACAATGAATTCGGGTTGTGTAGTTAGTTAGAAGGTATCACTGACGCTTCACAGATAGCAGGATCTGTTGTCTTCTGTGATAGTTCTGAACATTATCTATATGGTATATTTTCGATTCTTTACGGAGTAAACACGAAACTAATGGATCAGCCAATTCCTGTTTCCACAGATGTCAGTCACTTCGGAACTTCAACTAATCCGAGACATGCAAAGTGGATAGCATTTGACATTTATACCGTTTCCGAAGACAAAAATAGAACGCGAATTTTTAAAAAAAAATGGATTCGACTATGTGGACGACCTAACTTTCAAAATGAAAGTCATTTATAAAGATGAACATGTTTTCAAATAATAATAATAGTCCACACAGTTGATATTTAGCTATATACGAATTAGCCAAATACGAATAATATACGTAGATACACACAGCCATTGAACAGAAAAACAAGAAGAAAATAATGTTTTTTTTTCATGACACATTCAACACATTTTATTTATGGTTATATGTGTCCGACATATGGCTACTATATTAAGAGAGGAAACCCGCTGTTGCCACTTCATGGACTACTATTTTTGATTAGCAGTACCTTCCTACAGACAGGGTAGTATATAACAGTCATGGTGCACTGCTTTGAACAAGAAATGGCCCAATGGACCCACAGACAGTGTACAAAAAAGCTATTTAGTGTGTGTGTGATGCATATGATCAAACTTTGTTGTGAGCTGAATTCAAACTAAACATTTGGGCGATCTATTGTAAATGTTCAACTCTTACAAACAGTCTTGAAATGCAGCTTTAAAGCACATGTGTCATTTGTTATAATTCTGGTTTGTTACTTTTCTTTTTTTTTCTTTCACTAAAATAAACCATGCTGCAGTGTCAGTTTAAGACCAAAATATATTCATACAGCTTTACAGGAGCAGTTAGCCACTGATAGCTTTTCGTCTCCAAACAAACTTGAATGTGCAGTTCGTGTGCCGAGTCGTTTTTCCTCATGGAACGCCAGCATCTCGCATTCACTTTCGGTTGCTGAAATTATTATATATTGCATATAGCCTTGCGTAAAATAATTTAAACCTTTTTCGTGTGCTTTTCTGGAAAGGCCCGAGCTCTCAGAAAGATATGAAACCGACACATCATCTGGAATACTTTTCAGATTAACTACGCCATCTGCAACCGTCCGCCATTTTGGATGTTAGCTTGTGGGACGTAGTAACGTCCTCTTCCTATAACCACATCACAGAGATTTTTGCTCTAAATTGACCTTTTTAGAGACACTTTCCAATCCAGCCACTGGTTATTAAGGTGATCAGTGCATTTAAAAGATTCCTTGATACTCGTGGGAAGAAGACACTAACTAACAATATGGCTGCTGCGGGGTTTATCTCTCATTTCAGGCCCGTACGCCGGAATTGACAGGAGGGTGGGAGGAATGAAGACCCCTTCGAATATTTTTTAAAGATACAGAATAGACAAGATACATTCTGAAATATTCTGTATAGAGAAATTGTAGAAGACAGGTCATTAACCTATGTCTGCTGACAAATTAAGATAACATTATTTACACTGTGGTCTATAATTTGGACCTGGACAGTGTTTTACAAATGGTGCGACAAACTGGTAAAAAGATTACAAGTTTGTGTCTTTCAGAACGGTATATCAGAATGGATGCATCAAAAAGTATTAAAAAGTATAGGAATTTCCAAAAGATCGGCCAAAACAGCAATCGTAGAAGCAATTTGGCGAAAAGTAGAAATTATTTATATACTGATCAAGAGCTGATTTTCAAAAGAGGACTGTAAACTGATTTTTTTAGAGCATCGAGTATTCAGAAGGTTTGACGGTGGATTTTCTTTTGGAAATATTTTGGGACAGGAAATAGTCCCAAACTGCGGTATCACTAATTAGGTAGAGCTATGTCAAAGGGAGGGCGGGTTTCGATGCTAAATGTATTTTACAATTTTAGAATTAATTAACCCATATTTATTTAATATTTAATATATAGCAACAGATTTATATATAGCAATTAATGAAAGATTTGATTCATGAAATAATTACTTCTGATTACTCTACTAAATTTTGATAATGGATTTTATTTATCAAGAGTCTAGCAGGCACAAAATGTTTTCAGAAGAATCCTTCACCATGGAAACAAGAAAATACACTGATATGAAGTTCCTACACTAATACACTGGATACCGTCGCTAAATGTTTCTGACGGCGACCATTCTGAAAAATTGCTATATTTGTTTGTGTTTCCCAAAGAGTTTGCTGTCAAAACCACAGTTTGATAGTACGTCGGTCCTAAGAAATTCCTAAAATAAATCTATCATGAAACTTCAAAATAATACGGGTGCTACGACATCTTTTAGCTGGGTCAGGTGAACTTATATATATATATATATATATATATATATATATATATCTTAATTTCATGTAATCCTTCTGGTGTTAAAATAATCCTCAGATCTACATCTCCATTGGGTTCTACAGGTACATGGACTGTCGAGGAAGCCATCAAGACTCGCAAAAATTTAAATTAACTGACGTTTTTGTGCCATTTCTATGACTAAAAACCATTCAGAATTTGTCTTATGAGATACCGAAGTATGTGAGTAGCTTATCATCATTAGTTTGAACAGCCATTTAAATTAACTCGTTATCTCTATGAGATTCCAGCTCAGATTAATAAGGAAAACACAACACAGTTAAAAACAAAAAAATTCCTTGATTCTTTCTCTTTAAGATGGCAATCTTAGGCTACTAGACTTTAAATGTTTTTTTCGTAAAGTGACCAACATTGGTGACCTAAACGAGTTTTGACATTGACTCTCCTTAGAACATTATTTTCAACGATTTAGTTCTCGTATAGACTGGGGCATGAACGTTGGTAGGATCTATCCTCGGCAGAGTATATTTGTATACTTCGAAGAGTTGAGAGAGAGAGAGAGAGAGAGAGAGAGAGAGAGAGAGAGAGAGAGAGAGAGAGAGAGAGAGAGAGAGAGAGAGAGAGAGAGAGAGAGAGAGAAAAAAAATAAATGAAAATTACAGCTGTTAAGATTATTTATTTTTTTGAAAATCAGCAGTGAATTTCTGTTTTCTGAAAAATAAAATAAAATTATTTTACACAAACATGGAAGACTAGAATTTTTTGAAACAATTATATATATATATATATATATACACATACACATTAATGAAAAACCAGTGTTTAACATGACACATTCTCGTCGATGTTCTCATGTCTGTGTGTGCGCGCGCGCTATCAGAATCAGTGTTTTTAATAGAACATCCTTACACTGAAAGTTCAATTAATATTGAACAAATAATAAAGACATATTACTTTAACAAAGTTTTGCGCAGGTACGTGGATTTGCAGGAGGAAATGCAGCACAGAATGTAGCAGTTCCAGTTTGTTGACTTCGCTGAGTCATTATTCTGCAGAACCAAGTACCTCTGTCTGCGCATCCCCACGGTGCTAAGAAAAAACAATATCATCACCATCATCATCATTATTATCATCATTATCAAAATTATCATCATCACTTCATTATTTTCATCATGATAATCATCATCATCATAGTCATTATCACCATCATATCAGTACTATCATAATCGTCGTCATTATCATTATTATAATTGTTGTTGTTATTGTTGTTGTCGTTGTCAATTTTGTTTTTGGAATCGTCCTATTATTTTAAGTCATTATCACGCTTACCTCTAATATCTTCACCATCTTTTTATATAATTATTTTCTACTGATTATTTATTGAGTTTTCAACAGAATTTTAATAATTTAAAACACCTGACTAATGTAATAAGAAACCTATTAACCGCTAACACAAAAAGAACGTAAAGTGTGAATATTTTCTTTTCGATTTATATTGTACTTATAGTGTCAGAAAAAACGTAATTTCTACGACAACTTAAAGTACACTTACTTGTACAACTTCCGCAAGATTGTTGACAGTTGTGAGATACGACTGATGACGTACACGAGGTTGTAAAGGCTGTTCTAGCTGCAGCCTGAGCTCCAGCGGCACAACCTGATGACAAAACAAGAAAAACGAATGCACTGTAATTGACTAGAGGTCTGTGTATACTACAGTTAAAGGTTATTAATGTGAAATGTGTTTTTCTTTGCTTTATTTATTTTTTATTTTTTATTTTATTTAAATAATTTTCTTAGAGTGTGGGAATACATCATTAATTTAGCTATTTTTTCTTTATTTTTTTCGTTAATGTAATATAATATAATATAATATAATATAATATATATAATCCATGGTGAAGGATTCCTCTGAAAACATTTTGTGCCTGCTACACTAAAGTACAAGCGTATACATTTTTTTTTTTTTGTTAAATAAAGTCCATTATTAAAATTTATTAGTGTAATCAGACGTAATTATTTTCATGAATCAAAGCTTTCATCAAAGCTAAATCTTTAGCTATCTATTAAATATTAATTACATACAGGTTAATTAATTCTAATGTTGTAATATAATATAGCATACTGTAATGAAGTATAGTGCAGGAAAGTGTAATAATAAACCAGTATAATAAATCATAGCATAGTAAAGCATAATGCAGTGTAGTAATGTATAGTATAATATAGTAGAGCAGAGTAGAGTAGAGTAGAGTTTATAGTAGAATAGAGTATTACATAACATTATATTTACTTTAGCGAGAAAAGCGAGTGTTTGCGACAGTTTAATGAGTAGTAAGGATAACTAAATAGCGTAATATCTTAAAAACAAACAAACAAAGAGCAAACACACATATAAAAACAAACAAAAAACAAAGAAACAAACAAAATAGAAACAAGCCAGAAATCAATGCCCGCTTAGAAAAACATAAGAAACGAAACATTTTAAGAGCATCATCAAAATAGTAATGAAATAATTATTCTTACTCATGTTGCATACGGCTCCATACCACTGGTCTGTACAAAAGCAAATATTATTCACTGCTGTTCCGCCGTTTTGGCAATCTTTAAAAAAATCAGAATTAAAATTAAACAAATTACATCAGAATCCTCGATATCTATACATCAATTTATCTGTATTAATTTGAATTAGTTAAATTAGCCTAAACTTAGAAACAATTATCTATCTTTAAAGCCGATTATTAATATTACACAAATAAATGTATCCACACACACACACACACACACACACACACACACACACATGTATATCATTTGTAAATCGTATCTTATATATATGTACTATATTTCTAAGGAACCATATACATATAACCATATATATAACGTACATACTTAGTTGGTAATGTACGGAAACATAAAGAAAAGGAAAAAAGGAAAAAGAAAACGATATTGAGATATTAATAGCTAGACTTATCTCCAGCACACACACACACGCCCTTGCATGCACGCACGCACGCACACGCACGCACACACATACAAACACACATACATACATACACATAGACGATTATCAGCCACATTTAATATGTAGTTTCAAAAGATAAAAACAATAAATAAAAAAAGAGTAAAGAATTTGTTTGAAATAAGAACAAATGTATAAATAAATGTAATACTTACTCTGACAAGTCGAATATAACATTACCATGCAAACAACAAATATTTGTAACAACAACATTTTTAATACAGATCTCGTCTTCTCAGATCTCTGATGTCTACACAGAAATGTTTCCTTTATTTATAGTCAGAAGATGTTCTGTATCTTAATTAATTTTTGTAGAAGGTCATGTTTCATCTTGTTCAAGTTTAGCAGATGCTACCTATTTTATCAGAAAATCGCTTTAATTCGTTTAACTGCTTTAAATTGTATGAGTGAAAACAACTTCAAGGATTTCTAATGCCATGCTCTGTTTATTATCATATAAAATACACAAATTAAAATAGTACAAGAAAACAAATGTATTTTGTTAAAGTTTTGGTTCTATAATCTTATTTTATTCTATTTTTTGTTGAATATTTCACTGAGCATTGCAAAAATATTTCTTTAAACTGTTTATGCGTGATCATCTTTTTACATTTAGCATTATTATTATTATTATTATTATTATATTGTTATTGTTGTTGTTGTTGTTGTTGTTGTTATTTTATATTTGTTATTGTATGTGTTTATGTTGTAGACATACAAAATGCACTATTTTGTAAGGTGTGTTTTGTTTATTAAAAGATTTTTCTGTCGTGCTGGACATGAAAGTAATTTTGATATTCACAGACTATTAAGAAGACAAAATCAGGTAATGAATATCAAAAACCACTCTCAGGTAATGAATATTAGCAGTTTGAAAATTTGCAAAATTTTCGCTGAATTTAGAAAACATTTTTGCAAATATTTTAATATACGATATCAGTGTGTCATTTGTAAAACGAGACCATGTGCAGAAATTCAGTTTTTTGTAGGTGTATATTAATTTAAATTTTGGCATTTATTGCCTTTTATGGTCAAACGTTTCATGTAGAGACAGACGTACTGGGGTTGATCTGGTGTCACGTGGTGAAGGTCGGCCCAGGTGAAATGTAAATCAAAGAACTTCTGCATGCTACCGATTTCTTGGTTTCCCGTAGGTAAATGTTTTTATCTGTCAATAATAAAATAGTTTATTTTTCTTGTAAATTTTGTGATGACCTTAGGATAATTTTTTAAATCGGACAATTTATTTGTTTTCTTTTACTTTCCTGATAAAAGTGAGATAACAGCGAGTACAAAATTAACTGTCAAGCTGTCTCATGTCCGACTCCTCAGCAGGTTGTAGACTAGCTACGTACTTCCTGACTGTTTTACACTCAACAAATTACTTTACTAAATTTCTGAAAATTTTCCCGTTCGCGGATATTTAGTTAAATAATTTTTATAGCGAGTTTCTTTAAACCCCTCTAGTACACTACTTTGATAACTGAGATGATCAGTAGAAAAGACACCTCACTTTCGTGTATGTACGTATGTCTGTATGTATGCATGAATGCATATATATGTTTATGGATGTAATTATGATGTCTGACTGTACGTTCGTATATACATTTGTATGTATGTACATATGCATATATCTATCTATCTATCTATCTATCTATCTATCTATCTATCTATCTATATATATATATATATACACATACATACATACATACATATACACACATATCTATATATATATATATATAGTTTTTGTTATGTGTTTGTGCATGTATGTATATATGTATGTGTGTATGTATCTATGTATGTATATCTGTCTATATGATTGTACATTCGTATGTACGTATTTATGTACGTATATTTGTATGCACAGGTACGTGCGGGTATATGTGTGTATTTGGAATGTTCGTATGTGTTTAGGAATGGACATATTCTACAGACTTATGTTAGACTGCACACAGACAATGTTGGGGAACGCATGGATACAAGAGAAAAAAGAAGTTACAACTGAGAGGCAAAAGACTGCTTATATGTAAAACAAATACACTATATTTCAAATATACCAGAACATGCACAAAAAGAAGCAACGGTAACAACAACAACACCAACAACAATAGGAACAATAACAATAATAATGATGACGACGATGATGATAATGATAATAATAATAATAACAATAACAAAGATAGAAAGAAAGAAAGAAAAAAGGAAGGCTAAAAAACAACAGAACAAAAGTATCAGACCCTACTGGTATTGTAACTAAGACCGAATTCTTAGGGTTGCTGTTGCACTGGTGTTTGATCTGCTCAGGTGTTCCACTTTTTGTGTTACTGTTATTGCAGTAGAATATTTTACTTTTTCCTCTCTAAATAACTTCTAACGTTACGACTGATTCTGTGTGTGTGTGTGTGTGTGTGTGTGTGTGTGTGTGTGTGTGTGTTTAATACAACTTCCTTTACGACAATTTCTGATTTTAATAGTGGGGATTTTAATTTGTAAGTAATTATATTAACAACAGACTGTGTAAAAGTAAAGTGATATACTATGTTGTTTTGTTTTGTTAATTCACATTTCATACTGAAGTAATAAATCATTAATAAATCCATGTATTAATTTACCTTTGGTACATTTTTATTGGAAGAGTTAAGATTGGAGGAAATATGGTATAATCAGAATGATTATATGAATCATTTTGTTGGATGTTATTGCAATTGCTGATGTAGTTGTGTAGCCCCTATTTTAAAAATATCAACAGCCTGTAGAATGTATTGAGCTTGTTGTCTTAGTAGTTGTTGTAGCAGTAGTCGTAGTCGCAGGAGCAGTAACCGCAGTCGTAATGGTGTAATAAATATAATAATAATAATAATTACATTATAATCATAATCATTTTCCTACTCATCATCTGTTTCATACATAGTTTTTTTGTTTGTTTTTTTATAATTGTCTTTCTCCGACCGCGCGCGAGTGTGTGTGCTTTAAACATTCTTATCAAACACATTTCACATAATTACGAGTTCACTGTGTACACGAGTTCATTAAAGTATTCTAATATTCAGTCACTGTACTGGACATCTATAGAGCATTTCATGACAAAGATTTTAAGTGTTATTTTGACAGAATCCTCAAACCTGTGTGTGAATTCTATTTTAAAATTAAAGTGCTATTAATTTCTTTTAAATTATGATAATGATGATAATAATTACACTTACCCTTTAAACTAATTTCGACATTCCAAGGTCTATGAACAGTGTGAAATTCTGAAGAAAAATAAACTTCAGATATAATAATATTATCATCCTCGTGTTTGTCGTGGTCGTCATCATCATCATCTTCATTATTATTAGTCTTATTGTTATTACTACTAGTAGTAGTAGTAGTAGTGCTGTTGATATTAGTAATTCTCCGAACTATATAGCTTTTTTGTAGTTTTTTCTTCTTGTTTTCTTCTTATTTTTTTATGTTTGTGTATATTTTTATGTTCTGCTTGATTTGCTGATCCGTACTCAAACGTGTGAAAGTATTTAAAAGCAAAAGTCCCATTACCGAATTGAACGGAATTTGTATCTGCAGGAAATGATTGAAAACGGGTGAGAAATTCCAGTCGTTTTGAATATCTTTATAATTAAAAAGGTAGTTTTAAGTTCGGAGTGTACCAATCTATTATTGTGTGACCGCGATAGATGACGTCACGAACAGGTACTTAGTCTGAAGAAACTTTTGTCAGCTGACATATTGATTATTAGATTAATTAGAATTTAATGAATTACATTAATCTGTCTCCGAAGTTTATTGTAGTGTTGACGAGTCTAACCAGAAAAATTGTGATGAACACACCAAATATTTAATTCATCTTCAACTAAATAATCTAAGTATGTGAAAGTTTGTTGTTGTTGGGTTTTTTTATAATATTTTCCGCGTGATTTGCAGATACGGACTCAAAAATATGAAAGTTGGCAGTTATTTGAAAGAAAAAAACCCGTTATCTAATTAAAGAACATTTATATTTACAATGTAAAATTCTAGAAAACAAGTGAGAAAATGCAGCGTATTCGTTTTGAATTTCTTTATAATTACAAAAGTAGTTAACAGTTCGGTCTGAACCAGTCAATTTCTATTCGACCGCAATTAATGATGTCACAAAGAGGTACTTGGTGTGAAAAAGTTTGGATGGCAGACATATTTATTAACGGAAGATTAATTTGAATTTAATGAACTGCATTAATCTGTCTTTGGATGTTTCTGTATATTAAGAGCTCCGATCAGAAAAAATTAGTTATGTAAGTATGTGAAAAAGTCTTTTTCTTTCTCGCTTTTTTTTTCTTTTTTTTTTTTTTTTTTTTTATATGCTTTATCGACCAAATGCTATGATCTAAGTTCATTAAATTCTAACATCTTCCTTAAAAAGCAAAATAATTGTATGACATTTTGAGGATTTTGTAGAAGAATTAGTAGTAGAAACTTCTAATTGCCATGTGCTCAATGTGGATTTCACGCAGTTCCTGACATGCCTGAAGCCACACGTCCTGTTAACCCTTTGTGCCTGACTGTGTAGAACATGTCATGCCATTTCAGCATCTTTTCATATCCTTCAGACATGTCAGGTGGATTTTGACTCCAAAGATGAGTTTTTGGTCTCAGAGAAGTCTGTACATGTAGAAAATGTACATTGCAGCAATCATCTGTGCAGGTATGTATTTTTTAAATCTATATTGTGGCTAATCAACAAAAATTACACCTCTGAAAACTTTATACGCTTTAGTTAACATGTGGGAGATTAAATTTCAAGAAAGGTCATCTCAAGGTCACCTGATCCACACGGTCAATTTCAAGGTCATAACAAAAGTCAAAAGGTCAGTGTACCCCAACTTTCTCCAAACTGAACAATAGTGGTAGATTTGGAAACCGTGTCATATTTCCTTTTCAACAATAACAATTATGACTTTAGCTTTAGTCATTTTTATTTCTTTTGTATTCTTATTTTACTACTGTTTTTAATATTCTTTGATCATTCATAATAAATAAAATTATGTAAACAAGAGTTTACACAATTTATTCACTTCTTACTATAGTTCAGTACAAACTTTATTCAGTTTTCGTAGTATTCAATCATCTTGTTCATTTACCTTGGAATTCTCTAAAATGAAAGGTTACAACACTGTGCCATTTAAAACTGCAATAAACAGTGTTCCTATATCTAATTTCTTTAAATTATGTTAAATCATTCTGTAAATAAAAATTCATGAATTACTTTTAATTATTATACTTAGAAAAGCTGTGTAGTAACAGTTGCTTTACTTACAACAACTTGACTAGTAGCAATTACTAAAGTATCACATTATGTATAACTAATCCAATCAACTTTTATTTTAAAATATTGTTATTTTTCAAAAAAACTAAATTTTTACTCACCCACCATTTCAGCAGTATCTAATTAGGTAGACTGGTTTATTTACATGTCAAACATTACACAGTTGTTGTATATGTAAGCTATTTATAAATAGAAAGTGTGAAGGTACTAAGTAATATTAAATGAAATATACTAAATACAAATAAAATATCTGTAATGTTAATAAAACAGAGATGAACAAATCAATTAACAATCTTAACCTTTCAACAACAACAAAAATAATAATAATTTTAAATAAAATAAAAATCCTATTATCACCAACTGTTAAAAACTGCTTACCATTTCTACACTTGGGCAAAATCTCCTCTGTCAGAAATAAAATGATATGATCAATTTGCATGAACTGATTTAACTCAAACTCTCTTATTATAATTTAGTCAAAATTAGGTGGCCACTAAAGTGGACATTATGTCATAAACATGTATTTCATTAATTTTTCAAATATGTTTTTGGAAAATATTATTTACCTGATAGTTTTACTTTTATTATTTTGTGTAGTAGCAGACACTGCTGAAGTATCATTTTATGCATATTTAATCAAAAATCAATATGTATTTAAGATTTCAATTTTTTTTAACTTCTCTTGAACCTTTTTTACTGTTTTTCTTGCAACGTTTTTATTTTTACAATATTAAACATACAACATATTTTATTTTCTCTGTGAATTTCATTATTCTAAATAGTGATAAACTGATGTATTCTAAGTAGCCACAAATTGATGAATTATTGTTTGCTGTATATAATTGTATTTCAGTTACATTTCATGTTTTATAGAACTACTGTAATTTCTCAAATCTTCACAACATTTCTGTCAGTTGTCTTCTTCCTCCATTCAAACAAAAATGAGTTGACACTTTCCATCTAGTCTAGACATATCAGTGTCTGTGACTGTTGTGAATATCTGAGAAAACATGGAATAATTTATCATAATCATCATTATTATTATTAGTAGTAGTATTATTATTACTGTTATTGTTATTATTATTATTATTATTATTAACTGTTACATAAACAGTAAATTAAATACATGATAGACAGACAGTATATAACAAACAATATTCTTAACGTAATCTCAACAGATGAATCTGTGGTTCCTGTCAACAGCTCTCGTCAGTGTTAGATGATGCTGTCTTTATGGCTTACTGACATACTTACTTTGTAAATGTTACTCATATAACTTGACACTAACCTTATTATAAGTAATGTCCACCCTCACACCTCCCCCTCTGTGTCACAGCAGTTCATTAGGTAGGCTGGTACTTGAGTCTGTTCTGTTTGCTGAATGGTTTTTATAACAGAATAGACTTTACATAAAACATACGATGTCTTGTACACAATTCACTTTTTTTTAATCTTTATTCTATTTTTAATTTCATTCCCACTATTAAATTAATTAGTTTTATTTTCTATCACAGAAGCCTTTTAATGATCTGTAATAAATACTGAGATATTATAAGTTTCAAAATTGTGCCAGTATTTACATTAACAGAGCATGTCAAAAAATCTGAACTGAAGATTACAGATATAGTAAGATAATAGATATAGTAAGATAATAGATATAGTAAGATAATAGATATAGTAAGATAATAGATGATAATAATTTGTTGATTTTGCATTTTGTTTTTAGGTAATAATTATACTAAGTTAATTATATTGTTTTTTATATAATAATTATATCAGATTGATTATACTGTTTTTATATAGTAATTATATCATAGTACATGTATTGTTTTTATGTAATAATTATATCAAATTAAATTTGTTTGTAATAATTAAACATATATTGTTTTTATGCAGTAATTATATCAGAGTACATAATATATATTGTTTTTATGTAGTAATTATATCAGAATACATAATATATATGGTTTTACAATAATAATTATGAGTACATATGTACTTTTCTGTTACCAGTTACATTTTAGAACAATGAGTGATTTAGAGAATAGTTAATATAAAGATGAGTAATTTTTATTATTTTTATAGTGATTAATTAATATGGTCACAAAACATTAACAAAGCCTATTAAAAATCTGAAGAAATAATTAGAGAGAATATATGTGATCACTGTTTCATAATTAATATTTGTTTATTTTGTCACTAAAATCTCTTCATATCCATTACAGTCAGTAGTGCTTGTTGTGACAGATCAGTATCAGTGTTTCAGAAGTGAGCTATAGACAGCTATATACAACATATCAAAATTAAATCATTTCCTTTGAATTATTATTATTTATTTATTTATTTATTTATTTATAAATTTAAGTTATATATAGAAAAGTCGTGACAGACTGAGTATCCGTGTCTCATTCATCACACATTCGTTTTTCTTTCTTATTCTCTGACTTCTCAGAACAAGTGGTGGGGGGTTGTTTTCGCCATTCCAGTTTGTTTCCTGTTACTGTTATAGAAAATGAAAATACATGCTTAATAACATTCTATAACAAGTTTATAAATTTATGAAACTTTATATTTTTGAATTTTTACAAATGTTATTTTCCAATCAATTTTTTTTCTTTTATTATTATTAGCTGTTGTTGTAGTAGTAATACTGAAGATTTTTTATTTTAAGCAATTTACCCTAAGCTTAACATTACTGTTCTTTTCTTCTTCTTCTTTCTTTTTTTTTAAATGGTATTGCATTCATATTTTGTACCTTTATTTTGCTGCAAAACTCAAAATAATTAAAATCTTCATATTAATTTCTCATTTGTTTGTTTTAATTAGTTTAAAACTAAATTTTACTCCCTTCAATCGTTGGCATATTTGAATGATAGTTAGGGAGGGTTGTCCGCACTCCAACCACTCACTTCATGACAGCTTCAAATACATATTTGTAGTTTATACAATTTCAGAATGCATGTACTTTTTATTAACATTTTTTAAAAGTTATTTTTACATACTCTTCCCCTACAAAAGACACAAATAACATGTCCTTTTATATATCTGTAAAAAAAATGTTTATATCTGTAAATTATTATAAGAATTATTTTTAATTTGTTAGTTTGATAAATGAAAAAAACAAAAACAAATATTTTACTAATATTTACATATATTATAATTAAATATGTGTATATTTGTTTGTATGTTGCAGAGAGAGGATGGTTAAATACATGAGTGTGTGAAAGATAATGTGTATGGGTTTATGTGTTAGAGAGAAAAGATGGGTGTATGCATGTGTGAGTGAAAGAGAATGTGTATGGGTTTGTGTGTTAGAGAGAAAAGATGGGTGTATACATGTGTGAGTGAGTGAAAGAGAATGTGTATGGGTTTGTGAGTTAGAGAGAAAAGATGGGTAAATACATGTGTGAGTGAAAGACAGGGTACATGTGAATGGGGTGTACGGGTGTGTGTTAGGGTGGGTACATAACAGAGTGTGAAAGGAGTGTAAAAGGTGGTTGAGATGTTTGTGGAGATGAGTTAAAGTTATAATTAAATAATGTAAGATAATTTCTTTTTTTTCCAAAAATACTTAAGTGTACTTTAAGTTGGAATGTCATAGAGAAGATGAGTTAATTTAAATGGCTGTTCAAACTAATGATGATAACCTGATGATGATAAGCTACTCACAAACTTCGATATCTGATAAGACAAATTCTGGAATGCTTTTTAGTCATAAACATTCTGGGTATTACTTAATTATGAACAGGAATATCACTCTTTGACTGAGATATAGGGTGAATATAAAAACATAACTGATATCTCAGTTGTTTAAATGACACCATCGGATACTAATGTAAAGTAAGAAATTTCTTGGTGGTTTTATAAGGAAAAATGGGGCTCGGCTTTTGGGGGACAATTATTAATGAAATAAGAAAAGAAATAAACATTTTTCTCTTTTTGGGGCACTCTTTCAAAAGTTGTGTAATATATTGTCTGGCTACACAAACTGCAGATACTACAGACAGGAAAACTTCTCTACATATATTTGTAGTCTTCGCATAATTCTATATATAAAATTCAGATTCAGAGTGATGAAGTAGTAGCAGTAGTGTTTACGTGACGTATTAGTAGTCTTCCTATACCTGTTTAGGTAAAATGACCAATTATAACAAATATTGAATGATATTTTGGTAAATTACCCATGTTAATCGTTTGCTTCTGAGCAAGCGTCTCGGAGAAATCTATTAAATGAAACAAATATATGTTCTTCCTGCATATCAGAGAATGTTGACTGAAAGTAATCATGATCAAGTATTTCAACTTAGGTGAAAATGAAGGAAAATCCTGGAGCATACATAAGATTTAAGTTCTAGCATAAAGTGTTAATGATAAATTGAAGATGTTTCCCATATCTGGATTGTACGCTATAGACATCCGATATTTACTGACATAACTTTTAATAAGTGTAATATTTTTATAAATATTTATATTTCTCAACCGAAATCTCAAAGATCTGATGATGAGGCAACTTTTTCTTTGATAAAGAACTTCAGTAAAACGTAAACAAAACGGAGGCTGTTAATGAAAACCAATTGTTTGCTTGGTGTCCTGTGAGTTTGTAGTAATAAAATAATAAAAAATAAAAATAATAATTAAGTATGATTAAATATGTATGTGAAAGAACAATATTTTGCTTCGTAAATTTATCTCTATGGCTTATATCTTTTGCCTGTTTTGGGGTAAATAAAATTTAATTCCTAGACATTTTTTAAAATAAAGTAAGTAAATACCTTTATCACTTAGGTAACTATGTTCTTCTCCAGGATTATGTTCAGCTGTGGTATTAATGTTTCTTTATTATGTTGAAAATTCATGGTGGTAAATTAACTGACATAAAATCAGACACATTTCAGCATAATTTAAAAAACCATAAACATAATATTTTAGAAGTAAATCGCTGCCAGTTATATATTTTGTTTTCTGTAATTACAATAAATTACAGTGATATATATATTTTTTTTTTCTATGTTTAGTTTGTGATCACTCAGAAAGTTTCTGTTAATGTTAAATTCCTGTCAATTTACGTTCATATTATATTTTGGATAATGTGGATGTCTGATCAAAGGTCGCAGCTGCCTGAAAAATTCACATTTCAAATTTGAATCACATCTCTGCAGAAAATAAATTAATTAATTAATTAATGAAGAACAGAAATCCTTAAAGTCCATTATATTTTTTAAAATTCGACTTTCAAATTTTGCGCGTTTTCTATCTGTCAGTGTGGGAAGTAATTTTAATGTATTATATATATATAGTTGTCTCAACGTATTTAATTATATATATAATTAAAACACATGCACAAACACACACCTTTTTCGCTTAACCTACATTATGCAAATACCTCATCGCAAAGAAGTTATGATGTTATTATTATGTTATTATATAAAATTATATTATGGCAACATATAATAAATAATAAATAATAATGACTACATCGCAGTATATTACCGGGATCTTACCTAGATATCGGTAACCGACTCCAAATTCAGTCACCTTGTCAACCGAGATGAAACTCATAATGGACATACTCTAATTATCAAAAAAGTTATCCTAACGGTCTATATATTAGATGTCTCTGTACAGGTTAGGCTAGTACGCGAGTTGACTTTGTTCTAGAGGTAATCAGAGATAAGATAATTAAATTAGTACGGTAACTAGAATAAAAACAAAACACACATTTGAATCTGTATTAGCACTAGCGCTGACAAACTACTGACAAACTACTGGCAAAATTAACGGAGACAATTGCTATAAAAAATTGCTATATCACATTGTTACAAATATTTTTGAAACAACAATCTGTTTACACAGTAGTAAATATGTAGTCAATCGGAAATTTAAAGTTGTTTATTGGACAAACATCCTTCCCGGCAGTACTAGCAGTCTCTCCCTAACAGTGTCAAAGAGAGGACAGGTCAGGATACTGTGTATTGAACAGGATACTGTGTATTGAACAGGATACTGCCTATTGAGCAGGATGCTGTGTATTGAACAGGATATTGTGTATTGAACACGGACACATACAGATTATCATTTCAATTAACACGAAGGTTGTTTAATAAACAATGGTCAGACAGGTCTGATACATAAACACCCTGGTCAGCAAAACTCCCGCTGTTTCAGTGGAATACACTACTGCCAGGTGACATTAGATAATCTGACTGGTCATTATCGTCACATGTAACTCTAATATAATATTATGTTGATATTGTACGTAGGACTTTTTGGCCATTTTTATCTTCTTTTTTTTTTTTTCAAGTGATTCAGTGAAGTTAGGCAGCTTCATTTTTAAACAGCAGTTAAGCAGTGACTAACATGTAGAAACTGCAATTTCAGTAAACAGAGACAAATTCAAATCCAGTTAACTACACGAATGATTCTACTAGGAAATGTTATAATTGTTTTAATAACAGAGACGTCGTTTGCAGCAGTGAATTGCAATTAGAGCAAGAAAAAAAATTCACATCAATTTAACAATACTAGCTAGTGTACTGTGAAACACTGCTCATCTGACTATTTTTGTATTGACCTAATGAACATTTGAAAAGAAAAAAAAAAGTGTTCTGTCTTCACTTGAATAAACGACTGGTCAGTGATGTAAACAAATAATAAAAATAGTTTTATTTACTGTTGTATTCTATTAATGTTTTTTATTACCACGCAGTAAATTTGTATATTGAATGGTGGTTTTGATCAATAAAAAAGTACGTAAAAAAAAAATAAAACATGTATTTTACTTTCCTGATAAAAGTCAGATAACAGCGAGTACAAAATTAACTGTCAAGCTGTCTCTGACTCCTCAGCAGGTTGTAGAATCGTACATTCTTTGAGGCAGTTTTACACTCACCATATTACTTTACTAAATTTTCTACTACTACTACTAGTACTACTACTACTAATAATAATAATAGTAATAGTAATAATAATAATAATAATAATAATAATAATAATAATAATAATAATAATAATAA
>CM022675.1:16449688-16567188 GCA_012295275.1 Chrysomallon squamiferum
ACATAGGACGACCTAAAAAACCAACTACAAACCACATGTGAGCCCGGTCCAGTTGTTGATACAAACGCAGTTTGTACAAGTCGCTTCTGGCGCACTACCATTCAGACAGTCCAGATTGCACACTGTGAGAGAAACAATATAAATTAGTGTTTTTGCTGTTACCAATTAAAACTGGACGGCAAAAATCAAATAAAACATAACTTAGAATTAATCATCTTACATTCAAATTATTTCTTCATATTACATCTTACTTTAAAGTATCAGAGTTTGCTTCCATTGCATAGGCCTATTTATATTTCTCTAATTCTGTTATAAATATGTAAGAGTATATAACGGTATAAATTTTGAAGTGTGAGAGAGAATTTCTGTAACATATATAAGGAGGCATTTCCGTAATCTGTTACTTGAGGGTATGTTTGTAGTATTTGATACGAAAGTATTTATCTCTCTCTCTCTCTCTCTCTCGTGTTATAGCGTGTGTGTCTATTTGAGTGTTTAATATTTCAGTACGTGCCAGCAACTGACCCCAAAACTGTGTTCTGGATATGAATATAAATATATACTTACCTAAGCAAGTAGAAAACCGCAGCACCAAGCAGACAACGAAAACGTGGAATAAAGTCATTTTTACAGCAGATTTCGTCTTTTCAGATCTCTGATGTCAACAGAAAGATTTCCTTTATTTATAGTCACAATTCTTTTGTTTTTGTTTTTTCTTTAGAGTTTGAAAGTCACCTCTGCCACTTGTTTACATGTAGCAGATGGTTTAGTAATGTGTTTAAATTGTCTTTTCTGTTGTTATAAAAACAAGAGGTAAATAGCCAATATGCTTGTAGCATGTGTTACTAATCTCATCTTATTTAAGTAAAAGCAAATTAAAAATAAATAAATAAATATATATATACACACACCCACAATAATTTTAAAAACAACAACAAAAAACATACCAAAAAAAAAAATCTCTGCAAAAAAAAAAAAATTGCGAAACACTCTCTCGGCCTGTCTATAATCTCTCCCCCTCAGCCTCAAAACATCCCCACCCCAGTATCTCTAAACTTTGTTTTGCAATGAATCATAAAACCAAATCCTGCACTTATTAATAATTCCTTTGAAAGCGCCCATGGATTTGATGCAAATAGCAATAAATTGTTGAATTATACGTGTTTCTATATATCTATGTTTGTATATGTATATGTGTATATTTATATTCATTTATATGAATGTATGTATATAGCCATGTATATACTGTGTATGAAGCTTTTCATGATTTTGTACGAATTCATGTATGCTGCATACATATATGTGTATGTATTATCGTCTGACTTCGAAGTGCGAATCAGCGGCATCTGACGTTTGTGACGTCCACGTCCAAATATGACGTCACAAAGCTCAGATGGCGCTGATTCGACTGAACGCTTGGCATCCACTGACCCGCTTTCCGAAGTCAGACGACAGTAACGCTTGGCCACCAAGACAACCTCTCAGGTAGAAAGTTCTCAGAATCTTATTTCAGCATTTTTTAACTTTCAAAAAAAAAATAATAATAATAAAAAAATAAATATGAAAATGTAACATACACACATCCATAGGCCTATCTGTGTGTGTTATAATTTATTAATTGTTGTTGTTGTTATTATTATTATTTTTTTTATTATTTATTTATTTATTTATTATCTATCATTTTCTTTTTTGGTGTTTTTTGTTTGTTTTCTTTTGTTTTGTTTGTTTGTTTGAGTCACCTGGTGAGTGATGACACCCCCACCTCGTAGTGGCTAATACGGTAATTTGTACTTGAAAATGCATTACCGGGGGACTGTTCACCATAGGTACAGAACAAAATATCTGAAGTGTATGTGTGTCTGTGTGTGTGTGTGTTTGTGTGTGTGTCTGTGTGTGTGTGTGTGTGTTGTCTTTTTGTGGGGCGAGTTCTCTGTTTTTTGTGTTATTTCTGGAGAAAGTATTTTTTTCTTAATTATTATTTGTTTGTTTTGAGAGAAGATGTTTTGATGTGTAGTTGGGGTTTTTTGTTGGTTTTATTTTGTTTGTTTGTTTGTTTGTTTTGTTTTGTTTTGTTTTGTTCTAAATTTGTTTTTGCTTTTGGTTTGTATTTTTATTTGTGGTTGTTGTTTGTTTTGGTGTTGTTTTTCTTTTTCCTGCTGTACACTTTGTGGTATTTCTTTTTGTATTTTGTTTTGTTTATGTCTGTTTTTTATCTTTTAATTCTGCATTTACAAATGCCCCGTGCTTTTTCATATTTCAGATAAAATACTGAAAAACAGTTTTGGTTGCCGTTTGTGCAGAATTGTCATTTTGAAGAAATCTTGATTTTTTAACAGCCCGATTTTAAGTGAGGTTTTCTGTGACAAATATGACATACTATGTGTTTCAAATACACAGTCTATGTTTTTAATAACTGCAAAGTATATTAACCTTGATATGTGAAGCCAAAGTTAGAAAATCATTCATTTGCGCTAAAATAAAATTAAAGATATACAAAAAATTCACTTCATAATTTCTTTTCTACTTATACTACATAGTTGTTATACCAAATTAACGAGAGTGAAAATGTCTAGATAAAATACATTTAGAAGGGATAAATTAGAATTATTTACTAAATTACATTAACGAGGGAAATAAAATTATTCTGTTTCTTTAAACATGTACGGTCACTAAAACTGATAATAGAGTAAATTTATTATATAAAGTTATTAATAGATCTAGTCTCAGTTAAGCTATAATTAGTTGTTTACAAAATGAGTCGTTTGATCCTACTCTTAGTTTTATCAAGATCAACTGTCCAGTCTCTTTATGTGAGAGCAGGACACGCCTTCTACTAAGAAGATGAACACAGATTATAAACAGTTTCCTTTCGTCTCATCTTTCTTAATTTCTTTATCCAGCGGAAATACATTAGACAAAGTAAAACAGAAGATCGTAGAATATAACAAAATCGATCCAAAACTCGTCCAACGATCAACGACGTTCAAAAAGTCGCCAAAAGGAACAATGTCTAAGAAAAAGCCGTCCAACAGCACAACGTCGTTCAAAAAGACTTTGAAGAAAAAGTCGTCAACGTCTGTGACGCTAGACAAAGCACGCCAGTCATGGCCCGAGATAACTTTTAATACAGATTCGATTTTCTAATAAATTAATTATGTCAAACAGAACAAACACATCACTTTAACAGTTAAGCATTACTTATAATAAATCATGTTTAAAATAAAGTTAAGATTTTTAGCAACTTCACGGAAGTTTAAGGTATTTTATACAGTTTTGTTCTGTAATACCTGACTACAATTTTTTTCTCTTTGTTAACCATTTCATTTTAAATTGAATTGTTTCTATATGTATAAATGAAAACTGTATGTACAAAATACTGTGAAATATATATATTGAAACTGAAGTGCTGTGTTTATTATCAGTCACAAGCAGAAAGTCAACAAGTGAAGGTGTTAGTCACTGTTCTTCAGCAGTAGCCTCCTCTTTTCTTTCTGTCTGTCAAAAAAATGTTTAATAACAACATAAGATCGCCCCAGTTTGTGTTTAATATCTGTACACAAGTCACTTTTTTTATCTTTATTCTGTTTTTAATTTCATTCCCAATATTAAATTAATTAGTTTTATTTCCTATCACAGAAGCCTTTTAATGATCTCTAATAAATATTGAGATATTATAAGTTTCAAAACTGTGCCAATATTTACATTACCAGAGCATGTCAAAAAGTCGGAACTGAAGATTATAGATATAGCCAGAGCATGTCAAAAAGTCGGAACTGAAGATTATAGATATAGTAAGATAATAGATATAGTAAGATAATAGATATAGTAAGATTATAGATATAGTAAGATAATAGATATAGTAAGATTATAGATATAGTAAGATTATAGATATAGTAAGATAATAGATATAGTAAGATAATAGATATAGTAAGATTATAGATATAGTAAGATTATAGATATAGTAAGATAATAGATATAGTAAGATAATAGATATAGTAAGATAATAGATATAGTAAGATAATAGATATAGATATATAAGATTACAGATATAGTAAGATAATAGGTGGTAACTGTTTCATAATAAATAATATTTGTTGATTTTGTATTTTGTTTTTATGTAATAATTATATTAAGTTAATTATATTGCTTTTTATATAATAATTATATCAAATTAATTATATTGTTTTTTATATGGTAATTATATCATAGTACATATATTGTTTTTATGTAATAATTACAACAAAGTAAATATTTTGTTGTTATGTAATAATTATATCGGATTAAACTTGTTTGTAATAATTAAATCAGAGCACATATATTGTTTTTATATAGTAATTATATAGTAATTATTACATAATATATATTGTTTTTATGTAGTAATTATATAGTAATGTCAGATATTGTTTTTATATAGTAATTATATAGTAATTATTACATAATATATATTGTTTTTATGTAGTAATTATATCAGAGTACATAATATATATTGTTTTTATGTAGTAATTATATCAGAACATAATATATATGGTTTTACTATAATAATTATATCTGAGTACATATGTACTTTTCTGTTACCAGTTACCTGTACATGATTTGTTTAAGATGCATTTTAGAACAATGAGTGATTTAGAGAATAGTTAATGTAAAGATGAGTAATTTTTATTTTCTTTATACAAAATTACAGTTAGTTTTATTTGCTATCACCGAATTCTTTTCATCATCTGTAATGAATATTGTAGATAATATTAATATTGAAATTGTGTCACAAAACATTAACAAAGCCTATTAAAAAATGTCAACTGAAGATTAAGCTATGGTGGTAATTTGGGTATAATTAGAGATAATATAAATGATCGCAGTTTCCTAATTAATATTTGTTTATTTTGTCACTAAAAACTCTTCATATCCATTACAGTCAGTAGTGCTTGTTGTGACAGATCAGTATCAGTGTTTCAGAAGTGAGCTATAGACAGCTATATACAACATATCAAAATTAATTCATTTTCTTTGTTTTTATTATTTACTTACTTTTTAAAATAAATTTTAGTTATATATAGAAAAGTCATGACAGACTGAGTATCCATGTACCATTGATCACACATTCGTTTTTCTTTCTTGTTCTCTGACTTCTCAGAACAAGTGGTGGGGGGGGTTGTTTTCGCCATTCCACTTTGTTTCATATTACTGTTATAAAAAATGAAAATACATGCTTAATAACATTCTATAACAAGTTTATAAATTTATGAAACTTTATATTTTTGAATTTTTACAAACGTTTTTTTTCCAATCATTATATTTTCTTTTATTATTATTAGCTGTTGTTGTTGTAGTAATAATGGTAGTAGTAGTACTGAAGAATTTATAGTTTAAGCAATTTACCGTAAGCTTAACATTACTGTTCTTTTTTTTTCTTCTTTTTTCTTTTTTTTAAATGGTATTGCACTTACTGCATTCTTATTTTGTACATTCATTTTGTACATTTATTTTACTGCAAAACTCTGAATAATTATAATCTTCACATTAATTTCTCATTTGTTTGTTTTAATTAGTTTAAAACTAAATTTTAATCCATTAATCCCTGTCATATTTGACGTGATAGGAGGGTTGTCCCCCACTCTGAAGACTCACTTCATGACAGCTTCAAACACACATTTGTAGTTTATACTTCAATTTCAGAATCCATGTACAAGAGCAAATCCCATTAATATAGTTCAATATGTTCAAATACTTCTAAAGAAAAAGTATAATTTATGACTTAATCTTTAGGTTTTCAAATCATTAAAACATTTGTATAATTAATTTCAGTGAGGTATTTTAAAATTCTAAAATATCATCTTACTTTTTATTAACATATTTTAATAGGCTTACTCTTTTATTAGCAGTAGTAAGTTATTTTTACATAATCTTTCCCTACAGAAGACAGCACATACCATGTCCTTTGATAAACCAGTACTGAGACTTTGATTTACATAGAGCACATTTATTGTTTTTATGTAGTAATTATATCAGAGTAGATAATATAGATTGTTTTTATGTAGTAATTATATCAGAGTACATAATATATATTGTTTTTTATAGTAAGTACATAATATATATTGTTTTAATGTAGTAATTATATCAGAATACATAATATATATTGTTTTTAATGTAGTAATTATATCAGAACATAATATATATGGTTTTACTATAATAATTATATCTGAGTACATATGTACTTTTCTGTTACCAGTTACCTGTACATGATTTGTTTAAGATGCATTTTAGAACAAAGAGTGATTTAGAGAATAGTTAATGTAAAGATGAGTAATTTTTATTTTCTTTATACAAAATTACAGTTAGTTTTATTTGCTTTATACGAGATTAAGCTATCGTGGTAATCTGGGTATAATTAGAGAGAATATAAGTGATCACTGTTTCATAATTAATATTTGTTTATTTTGTCACTAAAAATCTCTTCATATCCATTACAGTCAGTAGTGCTTGTTGTGACAGATCAGTATCAGTGTTTTAGAAGTGAGCTATAGACAGCTATATACAACATATCAAAATTAAATCATTTTCTTTCAGTTATTATTATTATTATTTATTTATTTATTTATTTATTTATTTATTTAAGTTATATACAGAAAAGTCATGACAGGCTGAGTATCCATGTTTCATTTGTGTTTCTTTCATGTTCTCTGACTTCTCAGAACAAATGGGTGGTGTTTTTCCCATTCCACTTTGTTTCCTATTACTGTTATAAAAAATGAAAATACATGCTTAATAACACTCTATAACAAGTTTATAAATTTATGAAACTTTATATTTTAGAATTTTTACAAATGTTATTGTTCCAATCAATTTCTTTTTTTTAATTATTATTAGCTGTTGTTGTAGTAATAATGGTTGTAGTAGTACTGAAGAATTTTTATTTTAAGCAATTTACCCTAAACTTAACATTACTGTTCTTTTTTTTAATGGTATTGCACTTATTGCATTCATATTTTGTACATTTATTTTACTGCAAAACTCAAAATAATTAAAATCTTCACATTAATTTTTCATTTGTTTGTTTTAATTGATTTAAAACTAAATTTTAATCCTTTCAATGGCTGTCATATTTGACGTGATAGGAGGGTTGTCCCCACTCTGAAGACTCACTTCATGACAGCTTCAAACACACATTTGTAGTTTATACTTCAATTTCAGAATGCATGTACAAGAGCAAATCCCATTAATATATTTCAAAATCTTCAAATACTTCTAAAGAAAAAGTATAATTTATGACTTAATCTTTAAGTTTTCAAATCATTAAAACATTTGTATCATTAATTTCAGTGAGGTATTTTAAAATCCTCATATATAATCTTACTTTTTATTAACATTTTTTAATAGGCTTACTCTTTTATTAGCAGCAGTAAGTTATTTTAACATAATCTTCCCTTACAGAAGACAGCACATACCAGGTCCTTTGATAAACCAGTACTGAGACTTTGATTTACAAGTTTTTTTATATCTGTAAATTATTATAATAATCATTTTGAATTTGTTAGTTTGATAAATGAAAAACAAAAACAAACATTTTTACTAATATTTACATATATTATAATTAAATATGTGTATATTTGTTTGTATGTTGCAGAGAGAGGATGGTTACATACGTGAGTGAGTGAAAGAGAATGTGTATGGGTTTGTGTGTTAGAGAGAAAAGATGGGTGTATGCATGTGTGAGTGAAAGAGAATGTGTATGGGTTTGTGTGTTAGAGAGAAAAGATGGGTGTATACAGAGAAAGAGAATGTGTATGGGTTTGTGTGTTAGAGAGAAAAGATGGGTATATACATGTGTGAGTGAAAGAGAATGTGTATGGGTTTTGTGTTTGTTAAATAATGAGAATGTGTATGGGTTTGTGTGTTAGAGAGAAAAGATGGGTATATACATGTGTGAGTGAGTGAAAGAGAATGTGTATGGGTTTGTGAGTTAGAGAGAAAAGATGGGTAAATACATGTGTGAGTGAAAGAGAATGTGTATGGGTTTGTGTGTTAGAGAGAAAAGATGGGTGTATACATGTGTGAGTGAAAGAGAATGTGTATGGGTTTGTGTGTTAGAGAGAAAAGATGGGTAAATACATGTGTGAGTGAAAGAGAATGTGTGTGAAAGAGAATGTGTATGGGTTTGTGTGTTAGAGAGAAAAGATGGGTAAATACATGAGTGTGTGAGTGAAAGAGAATGTGTATGGGTTTGTGTGTTAGAGAGAAAAGATGGGTGTATACATGTGTGAGTGAAAGAGAATGTGTATGGGTTTGTGTGTTAGAGAGAAAAGATGGGTGAATACATGAGTGAGTGAGTGAAAGAGAATGTGTATGGGTTTGTGTGTTAGAGAGAAAAGATGGTTAAATACATGTGTGAGTGAAAGAGAATGTGTATGGGTTTGTGTGTTAGAGAGAAAAGATGGGTGTATACATGTGTGAGTGAAAGAGAATGTGTATGGGTTTATGGGTTTGTGTGTTAGAGAGAAAAGATGGGTAAATATATGTGAGTGAAAGAGAATGTGTATGGGTTTGTGTGTTAGAGAGAAAAGATGGGTATATACATGTGTGAGTGAAAGAGAATGTGTATGGGTTTGTGTGTTAGAGAGAAAAGATGGGTGTATACATGTGTGAGTGAAAGACAGGGTACATGTGAATGGGTGTATGGGTGTGTGTTAGGGTGTGTGTTAGGGTGGGTACATAACAGAGTGTGAAAGGTGTAGTGATATATACATGTGTGAGTGAAAGACAGGGTACATGTGTATGGGTGTAGATGGGTTTTGTTAGGATGTGTTTTACATAACAGAGTGTGAAAGGGTGTTTTGGTTGAGATGTTTTGGAGAGATGAGTTTGTTGATAATTAAATAATTAAGATAATTTCTTTTCTTTAAAAAATACTTAATATTTTCTTTTAGGTGTTGATATTTCTTGCTATTTTTAATCGTTGATAATTAATGTATATGTAGCACTTTGTGAACGAGGTGAATGTCGAAGAATAATAAAGCTGTAACCTGCTCTGACTCTGTCTTGATCTCAACTGTCTTGTGGGAGGTTAAAGATCAGATTTTGATTTTTCGCAATGGGCATCTAGATTCTTTTACAAATCTCGCATAAATGTATTTATTTATTGTCTTTATATATCCGACTTCTTTAATTTTGTTGAGCCACATAAATCTGTCTCCAAATTATTTTAGTATTTTTATCATTAGTTCAACGCTGCTAAATCTATTTTTTCACAGTATATGGCTCAAGAAATATAGTTATTTTATATGGCACTAAAGAACATATTTTTGTGTATATTGAATTCACTGATTAACCAACATGCAAGAAATAAGAACATTAAGAAGAAATGAATAGTTAAACCTAAATGATTTAATAATCAAGTGATTAAAATAACGGGAAATATAAAAGAAAAATAGATTTTAATTTTATAATATCTTCATTATAAACAGATGAGAAATGTAGATAAATCTTATTACTGAGTAATTAAAGAAGTAGTATTCACTTTTATTGTCTTAAACTAAATTGGATATATATTGTATAACATTAAAAATTAGTAAATGATATGAATATTCATAGAAAAGCAAATAAATGAAAATTATTTAATAAAAAAATAAACAAAAATTATTATTATTGTTATTATTATTATTATTATTTTTTTATCATTTTTTACTAATTGAGATATTGATTTTATATTAACATATCCTTTATTAGCACCAAATAGCCTAAAGTTTCTTCTAAGTTTATTTGGAATGAGTTTATGAGTTTATGACACACACACACACACACACACACAGAGAGAGAGAGAGAGAGAGAGAGAGAAAAAGAAAAGAGAAAGATTGAGAGAGAAAGAAAGAGAGAGAAAAGAAAAAACAAAAAATTACAATGTTAAGATTATATCATCTTTTGAAATGAACACTGATGTTCTATGCTTTTAGTTTCTTCTTTGGAATTTCTGTTTGTTGAAAAATAAAATAAAAATTGTTTAAAAGAAACACGAAAACCTAAATAAAAATTTGAATTTATACTCAAATATCATAATGTGTGTGTGTGTGTGTGTGTGTGTGTGTTACTTTGTTGTCAGGATTAGTGTTTTTAACAGAACATACTTATATTGAAAGTAAAATCAACACTGAACAAATAATAAAGTCATATTACATTAACAAATTGATTTGCAGGCTGTAGGAGAATTTACAGCAAGATTAGCACAGAATGTAGCAGTTCCAGTTTGTTGACTTCGCTGAGTCATTATTCTGCAGAACCAAGTACCTCTGTCTGCGCATCCCCACAGTGCTGCAAAAATTTGTTATCATCAGCATCATCATCATCATCATACTCATCATCATTATTATCATTATCATCATTATCGTCATTAACATTATCATTATTATCATCATCCGACAAACTATTATTAATGTACTGCTAACACACAAGTAACATAAAAAGTGATTAGTTTGTTCTCGACTTAAATTGTGCTTACTTTACAGTGTCACAATAAACGTAAGTTCTACGACAACTTAAAGTACACTTACTTGTACAAGTTCCACAAGATTTTGACAGTTGTTAGATACGACTGATAACGTACACGAGGTTGTAAAGGCTGTTGTAGCTGCAGCCTGAGCTCCAGCGGCACAACCTGATGACAAAACAAGAAAAAAGAATGCACTGTAATTGACTAGAACTCTGTGCATACTACAGTTAAAAGTTATTAATTTGAAATGTGTTTTTCTTTGCTTTATTTATTTTTTAATTTTTTATTTCGTTTGTATAATTTTCTTAGTATATGGGAATATATCATTAATTTAGCTACTTTTTTATAGTTTCGTTAATATAATATAATATAATATAATATCGCATAATATAATGAGGTATACTGCAGGAAAGTGTGTTATAGTATATAATAGAACTGTATTGTAGATCATAGCATAGTAAAGCATAATGCAGTGTAGTAATGTATAGTATAACATAGTTAAGTAGAATAGAATAGAGTACAGTTTATAGTAGAATAGAGTAGAGTTGAGTTTATAGTAGAGTAGAGTTTATAGTAGAATAGAGTAGAGTAGAGTTTATAGTAGAATAGAGTAGAATGAGTTTAATAGAAGAGAGTAGAGTAGAGTTTATAGTAGAATAGAGTAGAGTAGAGTTTATAGTAGAATAGAGTAGAGTTGAGTTTATAGTAGAAGAGAGTAGAGTAGAGTTTATAGTAGAATAGAGTAGAGTAGAGTTTATAGTAGAATAGAGTAGAGTTGAGTTTATAGTAGAAGAGAGTAGAGTAGAGTTTATAGTAGAATAGAGTAGAGTAGAGTTTATAGTAGAATAGAGTAGAGAGTTTATAGTAGAATAGAGTAGTTAGAAATAGTAGAAACATTATAGAGTTGAGTTTTAGTAGAAGAGAAAAGAGAGAGTTTATAGTTAGAGACAGTTTTATAGTAGAATAAGGATAACATTAAATTTACTTTATCTTAAAAACAAACAAATAAAGGATAATTAAACACATATAAAAACAAACAAATAAAGAGCAAACACAATCTTTAAAACCATGAAAAACGCAGCAAACAAATAAAATCCAAACAAACAAACAAACAAAAACAGCAACAAATACCAGAAGAAAGAAAGAAAACAAAAACAAGACAGAAAACAATCCACACTTTAAAAAAATAAAAATAATAATAACAAACAAACAAACTAAAGAAAGATATTAAGGGCAATATCAAAATAATAATGATATAAATATTCTTACTATTCTGACATGTTTCCATAGAATTGGTTTGTGCACGTGCAGACACCAGTATTTAATGTTCCTCCGTTTTGGCATGCTTTTAAATAATAAAATAAAATACACACATATTAGAATCCTCGATATCCATACATCAGTTTATCTGGTATTAACTTGAATTAGTTAAATTAGCCTAAACTTAGAAACAGCTATCCATCTTTAAGGCCGATTGTTAATATATGCACAAATAGATGTATCCACACACACACACACACACACACATGTATATAATATAACAGGTGTAACCATACACTTACATATATACTATATTTCTAAGTAACCATTAACATATAAAGATATATCGTATATATTTACTTGATAATCTATGGAAACATATACAAGATAAAAAAAAACATAAATAAATAAAATAAAATAAATAAATAAATAAGAACACATCTATAAATAAATATTATACTTACACGTCACCTGACAAGTCGACAATCGCATTAACAAGAAAACAACAAATATTTGTAAGAACAGCATTTTTAATACAGATCTCATCTTCTCAGATCTCTGATGTCCACACAGAAATGTTTCCTTTATTTATAGTCAGAAGATGTTCTGTGTCTTAATTAATTTTTGTAGAAGGTCATGTTTTCATCTTGTTCAAGTTTAGCAGATGCTACCTATTTTATCCGAAAATCGCTTTAATTCGTTTAACTGCTTTAAATTTTATGGGTCAAAAAGACTTCAAGGATTTTTATTTAGCATCTGGGTTAAAATATAGAAATTAAAATCAATGTATTAAAACAAATGTAGTTTGTTAAAGTTTTAGTTCTATAACTTTTTAAATTTTATTTATTGTTGAATATTCCACCGAGTATTGCAAAAATATTTCTTTAAAATGTTTATTCTTGATCATGTTTTTACGTTTAGCATAATAATAATAATAATAACAATAACAATAATAATAATAATAATAATAATAATAATAATAATAATAATAATAATAACAATAACAATAACAGTAACAATAATAATAATAATAATAAATAATAATAATAATAATAATTATTATTATTATTATTATTATATTTGTTATTGTATGTGTTTGTTGTAGTGGTACAATGTGTAATAGTTTGTAAGGTGTCGTGTGTCGCTTTGTGTTTTGTTTATTAACTAATTTTGTTGTCGCTTATTAACCACGTGCTGGTGTTCTCCATTTAACATGTTATTTATAATTCAGAAGATTGTCAGTAAGTTTAATAAAGTAATATGGTGAGTGTAAAACAGTCAGAAAGTACGTAGCTAGTCTACAACCTGCTGAGGAGTCGGACATGAGACAGCTTGACAGTTAATTTTGTACTCGCTGTTATCTGACTTTTATCAGGAGAGTAACTGGTGGACACCACTGTCCGATTTAAAAAATTATCGTAAGGTCATCACAAAATTTACGTACAAGTAAATTAAACTATTATTGATTAACTCTATTGACCTATAAAAACATTTATCTATGGGAAATCAAGAAATCGGTGACATGTACAAGAATGAAAGCTGTCTTCTGATTGGTTGCTTTTTTGTTCTGATTGTCTTTGATTTACGTTTTACCTGGATACACTTTCACCAAATAAACCCCAGTACGTTTCTACATGAAAAGTTTGACCATAAAAGGCAATAAATGCCAAAATACAAATAACTCAATTTCGGTAAATGGTCTCGTTTTACAAATGACATCAATTTAAAATATCCTCATTGAATTTAAACGTTTTAGAATGAAATACAGATATTTTTTATTTCTTGTAAATAACTTTCTCTTAATTATTTTTAAATAGACATCATATACTGATTAAAGTGTTTCCAAAAAGTTTTCTAAATTCAGAGACAAAGGTTAATCCACTGCTTAAACACATATCCACTGCTTAAACACATTTTACATTTTAGTGGTTTTTTTAATATTCATTACCTGATTTTGGATATCAAAATTTCTTTTTCATGCCCAGCACGACAACAAAATTAGTTAATAAACAAAACACAAAGCGACACACGACACCTTACAAACTATTACACATTGTACCACTACAACAAACACATACAATAACAAATATAATAATAATAATAATAATAATAATAATAATAATGCTAAATGTAATAAGATGATCACGCATAAACAGTTCTGCAATGCTCGGTGAAATATTCAACAAAAAATAAAATAAAGTTATAAAACTAAAACTAAATATATTTGTTGCATTGATTTTAATTTCTATATTTTAACCCAGATGCTAAATAGGGCATTAGAAATCCCTGAAGTCTTTTTGACCCATAAAATTTAAAGCAGTTACACGAATTAAAGCGATTTTCTGATAAAATAGGTAGCATCTGCTAAACTTGAACAGCATGAAAACATGATTTTCTACAAAAATTAATTAAGATACAGAACATCTTCTGACTATAAATAAAGGAAAGATTTCTATGTGGACATCAGAGATCTGAGAAGACGAGATCTGTTGTAAAAATGATGTTCTTACAAATATTTGTTGTTTTCTTGTTAATGCGATTGTCGACTTGTCAGGTGATGTGTAAGTATAATATTTATTTATAGATTTGTTCTTATTTGAAATGAATATTTTTATTACCTTTTCTTTTTTTAAGCTGGTGGAATAGTACACATTAATTTGTGATAATCGTCTTTGTGTTTGTATGTGTGTGTGTTTTATATATATATATATATATTGGACATAACAAGTCTAGCTATTAATAGCTCAGTATCTTTTATCGGTTTTTTTTTTTTTGTATGTTCTTTTCTCTTTATTTATTTTATACATCCGTATATTATCAAGTAAATATATAAGTTATATCTTGAAATGTATATGGTTACTTCGAAATATAGAATATATGTAAGTCTATTACACTTGCTATATATATATATACTATGCTATGATTTTAATATGTGTGTATTTTATTTTAATTATTTAAAAGCATGCCAAAACGGCGGAACATTAACTGCTGCTGGTGCCTGCATGTGCACAAACCAATTCTATGGAAGCATGTGCCAGAATAGTAAGAATATTTATATCATTATTATTTTGATATTGCCCTTAATATCTGTCTTTTTTTGTTTGTTTATATTTTTGTTTAAGTGTGGATTGTTTTCTGTCTTGTTTTTGTTTTCTTTCTTTCTTTTGGTATTTGTTGTTGTTTTTGTTTGTTTGTTTGGATTTTATTTCTTTTGTGGCTTTTTCATGGTTTTGATTTTTGTGTTTGCTGTTTATTTGTTTGTTTTTAAGATATTATGGTATTTAGTTCTAATCTACTATAAACTCAACTCCACTCTACTGGACTATTTATTCTACTGTACATTACTACACTGCATTATGCTTTACTATGTATGATGTACTATACTGTTCTATTATATACTATAATACTTTCCTGCACTATACTTCATTACAGTATGCCTCATTATATTATACTATATTAAAGAAACTAAAAAAAAAAAAAAAAAAGCTTAAATTAATGATATATTCCCATACACTAAGAAAATTATACAAACGAAATAGAAAATAAATAATAAATAAACAAAGAAAAACACATTTCACATTAATAACCTTAAACTGTAGTATGCACAGAGTTCTAGTCAATTACAGTGCATTCTTTTTTCTTGTTTTGTCATCAGGTTGTGCCGCTGGAGCTCAGGCTGCAGCTACAACAGCCTTTACAACCTCGTGTACGTTATCAGTCGTATCTAACAACTGTCAAAAATCTTGCGGAACTTGTACAAGTAAGTGTACTTTAAGTTGTCGTAGAACTTACGTGTATTGTGACACTATAAAGTAAGCACAATTTAAGTCGAAAACAAACTAATCACTTTTTATGTTACTTGTGTGTTAGCAGTTAATAATAGTTTGTCGGATGATGATAATAATGATAATGTTAATGACGATAATGATGATAATGATAATAATGATGATGAGTATGATGATAATGATGATGCTGATGATAACAAATTTTCGCAGCACCGTGGGGATGCGCAGACAGAGGTACTTGGTTCTGCAGAATAATGACTCAGCGAAGTCAACAAACTGGAACTGCTACATTCTGTGCTAATCTTGCTGTAACTTCTCCTACAGCCTGCAAATCAATTTGTTAATGTAATATGACTTCATTATTTGTTCAGTGTTGATTTTACTTTTAATATAAGGATGTTCTGTTAAAAACACTAATCCTGGTAACAAAGGAACACACACACACACACACATTATGAGAATATGAATGAGAGCTGATCTTGTTAAAAACTGCTTTTATATCAATCTACAGGTAATTAAATTGAAACCAACACACACACACACACACACATAATTCAAATTTTTATTTCAGTACATGTTTGTTTAAAACAAATTTTATTTTTCAGAAAACAGAAATTCTAAAGAAGAAACTAAAAGTATAGAACATCACTGCTCATTTCAAAAGATTAAATAATCTTAACAGCTGTAATTTTGTTTGTTTTTAATATATCTCTGTGTGTGTGTGTGTGTGTGTGTGTGTGTGTGTGTGTGTGTGTGTGTGTGTATGGTAAACTCATAAACCCTTCAAAATATAAAAATATACTCTATCGAGGATAGAACCTACCAACTTCCAAGCCGCAGTCGTACACTCTACACGAGAACTAAATTGTAGAAATAATGTTCTAAGGAGAGTCAATGTCAAACCTCGCTTAGGTCGCCACTGTTGGTCACTTTACGAAAAAAACCTCTAGTAGCCTAAGAGTGTCATCTCAAAGAGAAACAGTCAAGGCATTTATTTTTTTTTAACTGTAGTATTTTCCTTATTAATCTGAGCTGGAATGTCATAGAGATGATGAGTTAATTTAAATGGCTGTTCAAACTAATGATGATAACCTGATGATGATAAGCTACTCACAAACTTCGATATCAAATTTTGAATTGGTTTTTAGTCATAGAAATGGGAAAATACCGTCAGCTCATTTATAAGTTTTACGAGTTAAATTTTATATGATGGCTTTCTCTGTATTTTTTATAATGATATTAAAATATAAATCAAAGTCTATATAACGAGAGTTTTTCTCGTTAATTTTTGTATCAAATAAACTTAGTACTGTTGTAAATTAGAAACTTTAGGTTATTTTGTGCCACATAAAGGAGTATGTTAATATAAAATGTAATATCCGCCAGTTAGTACACAGATGATAATGAAAATGAAAATAATAATAATAATAATAATAATAATAATAATAATAACAATAATAATAATAATAATAATAACAACAACAACAATGATTCTTCACAAAGAAAAATTAAACTCTTAAAAATATAAAAATATACTCTATTGAGGATAGATCCTACCAACTTCCAAGCCCCAGTCGTACACTCAATAAGAGAACTAAATCGTAGAAAATAATGTTCTAAGGAAAGTCAATGTCAAACCTCGCTTATGTCGCCACTGTAGGTCACTTTACGAAAAAAAAAGTTAAAATTTAGTAACCTAAAATTGGCATCTCAAAGAGAAACATTTATTTATTTAAAACTGTGTAGTATTTTCCTTATTAATCTGAGCTGGAATGTCATAGAGAAGATGAGTTAATTTAAATGGCTGTTCAACATACAACATACTTTTTTTTTTCTGTAACAGTTTCATGTATTCTAAGTAGCGACAAATTGATGAATTATTATTTGCTGTATATAACTTAATTTCAGTTATGTTTCATGTTTTATAGAACTACTGTAATTTCTCAAATCTTCACAACATTTCTGTCAGTTGTCTTCTTCCTCCATTCAAACAAAAATGAGTTGACACATTCCATCTAGTCTAGACATATCAGTGTCTGTGACTGTTGTGAATACCTGAAAAAAAAAGGAATAATAATTTAGCATAATCATTATCATCATTATCATTATTATTATTATTATTTATAATATCATGATCATTATTATTTTATATTATTATTATCATCATCATCATCATCATCATCATCATCATCATCATTATTATTATTAACTGTTACATAAACAGTAAAATAAATACATGATAGACAGACAGTATATAACAAACAATATTCTTAACGTAATCTCAACAGATGAATCTGTGGTTCCTGTCAACAGCTCTCGTCAGTGTTAGATGATGCTGTCTTTATGGCAAACTGACATACTTACTTTGTAAATGTTACTCATATAACTAAAAACCTTGACACTAACCTTATTATAAGTAATGTCCACCCTCACACCTCCCCCTCTGTGTCACAGCAGTTCATTAGGTAGGCTGGTACTTGAGTCTGTTCTGTTTGCTGAATGGTTTTTATAACAGAATCGACTTTATGTAAACATACGATGTCTTGTTCATAAATGTGTTAAGATATCACTGAAAAATAAAACTGAAACAAAAGTAAGTCACAGAGATTTACAATAAATCATAATTTTCTTTGTTAACCATTTCATTTTAAACTGAGTTGTGTGTTTAAACACAAATGAAATCTATCTATCTCTCTATCTATAATCTCTCTTGCTTCAGTAGAACATTAAAAAATCCCAGGTGAGCTGAAGACTGGGGTATACTGGTAACTGCAGTTTGTCAGTTCACATAAACAGCTTGGTACCATAAGTGATAATTTTTTATAATTAATGTCTTTATTTAATTTCTTTATTTTTTTATTTCTATCTGATTGTTGTAAATTATTATAATATTCATATTCAGTTTGTTAGCTCAATAAATGAATAAAGAAAATAAATATGTATATAATAGTATTTATAACAGATTTTTATTATCATAATTATCATTATTATTATTATTATTATTATTATTTCCTTTTTTATAAATTTTAATTATATACAGAAAAGTCATGAAAGACTGAGTATCCATGCCCCCCCGTCATTACTCATTCATGTTTCTTTCCCCGTCTTCTGACTTCTCAGAACTAGTGGGGGGCTGTTTTCCCCCATTCCAGGTTGTTTCATATTACTGTTATAAAACATTAAAATACATATTTAATTACACTTTATAACAAGTTTATAAATTATGAAACTTTATATTTCTTAATTTTTACAAACGTTATTGTTCCAGTCTTTTTTGTTTTCCTTTTATTATATTTTGATGTTGTAGTAGGAGTAGTAGTATTGAAGAATATTTTATTTTAAGCAATTCACCCTAATCATTACTGTTCTTTTTTTCTTTTTAATTTTATTGCAGTTTTTATTCTATACACGGTATATTTTCATGTCACAAACTTTAAATTTTCTAAAGTCAATTTATTATTTACAATTTTTATGGTATGTTTCTGATAGAATAAAATATTAGTATCTAAATTAAGATTGATCATCAGTTATTGACTTCATCATCCTATTAATCACTGGCATATTTGAAGGGTTCAGGGGTTTGGTTCTCCCCCACCCACCCCAAAGGTTCAATGCTTAACGGCTTCTAACACACACTGGTTGTTTCTTTTTCAATTTCAGTTTACACGTACAAGAGCATTTCCCATCAAGATATTTCATAATTTTCAAATACTCTTAATCTTCAAATCTTTAAATACATTTCAGTTTACATGTACAAGAGCATTTCCCATCAAGATATTTCATAATCTTCAAATACTCTTAATCTTCAAATCTTTAAATACATTTCAGTTATTCATTTCACTGAGGTATTTTAAAATTCTAAAAGATAATCTTACTTTTTATTAACATTTTAATAATAGCGTTTGCTGCATAATATTCTGCTAGCAGTAAGTTATTTTTATATACTTTTCCCATACAGAAGACGTACATACTATGTTGTTTGATAAACAAGTATGAAGACTTTATAAACGATCATACAATACAAGTTTCTTTTATCTTTGTAAATCATTACAACAATGACATTCAGTTTGTAAGTTGGAGAAATGAAAAAACAACAAAATCTTTTAAAAGCAAAACATTATTTTACTTTGATTGGTTATTTACAACAAAATCAAATTTAAACACCATTCAAATATGTACAGACACTTACATCTTTTTTCTTCTTTTCTTTATGGTGTTTGTTTTGTTTTGTTGTTGCTATTCTGAATCAAAATCAGATACAAGAATATTTCAAAACAGTGTATGTACAAACGAGTTACGACTAATATACTGTATAACTTATAAAGAAAGTCTATAAAAATACAGATCTATACAGAATAGTCAGCTGACTCCAGCTATCGTGGTAATCTGGGTATAATTAGAGAGAATATAAGTGATCACAGTTTCATAATTAATATTTGTTTATTTTGTCACTAAAATCTCTTCATATCCATTACAGTCAGTGGTGCTTGTTGTGACAGATCAGTATCAGTGTTTTAGAAGTGAGCTATAGACAGCTATATACAACATATCAAAATTAAATCATTTTCTTTCAGTTATTATTATTATTATTAATTTATTTATTTATTTATTTATAAATTCAAGTTATATACAGAAAAGTCATGACAGACTGAGTATCCATGTCCGTATTCATCACACATTCGTGTTTTTCCAGTTTTCCGACTTCTCAGAACAAGGGGGGGTTGTTTCCCCCATTGCAGGTTGTTTCATATTACTGTTATAAAACATTAAAATACATATTTAATTACACTTTATAACAAGTTTATGAGTTTATGAAACTTTATATTTTTTAATTTTTACAAATGTCATTTTTCCAACCATTTTTTCTTTTATTATTAGCTGTTGTTGTAGTAATAGTAGTCGTAGTACTGAAGAATTTTTATTTTAAGCAATTTACCCTAAGCTTAATATGTTATTTTTTTTTAATGTTATTGCACTTATTAAATGTTATGTGCATGCATGTTAATTACATTTATTTTACTGCAAAACTGAGAATAATTATATATAATCTTCACATGAATTTCTCATTTGTTTGTTTTAATTAGTTTAAAACTAAATTTTAATCCATTAATCGCTGTCATATTTGACGTGGTAGGAGGGTTGTCTCCCACTCTGAAGACTCACTTCATGACAGCTTCAAACACACATTTGTAGTTTATACTTCAATTTCAGAATGCATGTACAAGAGCAAATCCCATTAATATATTTCAAAATCTTCAAATACTTCTAAAGAAAAAGTATAATTTATGACTTAATCTTAAAGTTTTCAGATCTGTAAAACATTTGTATCATTAATTTCAGTGATCATCTTACTTTTAATTAACATTTTTTAATAGGCTTACTATTTTATTAGCAGCAGTAAGTTGTTTTTACATAACCTTCCCACACAGAAGACAGCACATACCATATCCTTTGATTTACAAGTTTTTTATATTTGTAAATTTTTATAATAATAATATAAATTTGTTATTTTACAATTGATTTTTATTATAATTATTTTTGTTTATTTATTTATGTATTTATTTTATTACTATTCACCTAGGTAAAACTTAAATGCAAGAATAAAACATTTTATGTACAGATTAGCTTCAGTTACTTTTCTGCTGCTTCCTTAGTTTTCTGTTTTTGTCAGAGATCTGTAAAACAAATGAATTAATATTTAAACACACCTCAGTGGTTATTAAGTGACACACATTTGTATACTATATCAAAGTAAACATTTTGGTGGTTTTATTAGTGTAAATATACTGTTTTTTATATCAAAGTAATTATTTTGTTTTTTATATTATAATTACATTGAAATAAACATATTGTTTTTGTATATCAGCTACATGAAAGTAAATTTTTTTTATATATAAACTAATTATATCAGAGATTATATTATTTTTAGATAATAATTATTTCCAATTAATTATAATACTGTTATGTATAATAATATCTTACCAAATGTTTTCATAGAGTAATTATATCAGAGTAAACATACAAGTTTTGCATAATACTTATATTTACATATCTGTTATCAGTTAGTGGTTACCTGCTCAGGATGTTTTCAGTTCACTCATATTTAATAAAGATGTGATTGTTAAAATACACATTTACTTTGTTATAACCTTTACATTTTTGTTTCTGTATTTATTTATTAAACAGTTTGAGGAAGAGATACACTTAATATGTGAATTGTTATCAACTATTTTATGATAACATTAAGATTGTTATCAGTTACTTTCTATCTGTTTTATCTTAATGCTAGTATATTACACAATTTCAGCTGGTAACAAGATTTAGAAAAGTACTGGTATTATTTAATCGTCTAAATATGAAAAGAAAAATAAACAACAGCAGTCAATTTACTGATTACTTTTCACTTTTTGCGTCTTTTTAAATTTTATTTTTATTTATTTTTTATTATTTTTATTTTATTTTTAATTAAAACTTTTATTCATCAAAGAAGAGCTTAATAACAAGGGAGACCACTCAACCTACACTAAAGCAAATTTAACAAAGCAGTCAGCAGTTTAAACAACTTCATTCATTCGTCTTGAATCCTATTTAGTATTATTCAGATCATACACTTTCTTTAGTTTAGCCACTGTACTTCAGTTTCACTTACCTAAAAGTTCAGAGTTAATACAGAGGTCATAATGCAAGGTATTCCCCACTATGTAAATAATAAAAATAAGATACACAATTAGAAAATTAGTGTTTAATCTCTGCAGCAAATGAAAGAAATTAAGAAAATAATGATTAATTAAGAATAATTGTATACTTGTATAAACTAAATAAATAAGAAAATAATTAAATAGTGGAAGGAAACTTTTGCATTTCTGTTTTTATTTATAATAGTGTAATGGTTCAACTGATTCATTTCTCATTTCAGTTTTTCTTGCTGTTATTTGAAAACCTGGAAATGATCAATTTTGACAGTCTTAAATACTTCCTTAGTTGATATTTCTGGTTATTTTTAACTGTCAATAATTAAGTTATATTTAGAATAATTAAGCTGTAACATTCTCTGACTCTGCCTTGAACTCCTGTCTTGTGGGAGATTCAATATCAGATTTTGGTTTTTTGAAATTGGCATCTAGGATTCTTTTTCAAATGTGACACATATATATATATATTTATTTATTTATTACCTTTATATATCCAGTTTCTTTTATTTTGTTGGACCATGTAAATCTGTGTTAAAATTATTTTAGTATTTTTTTTCATTAAGCCTATGTTTCTAAATCTATTTTTTTCACAGAATTTGGCTCAACAGATGTAGTTATTTTTTATGTCACTAAAGAATATATTTTTGTGGATATTGAATTCATTGATTAACCAACATGTAAGAAATAAGAACATTAAGAAGAAATGAATAGTTGTATCTAAATGATGTAATAATTAAGTGACCAAAAACAAAGGCAAAAGTAAAAGAAAAATTGATTAGTTTTAATTTTATAATTCCTTCACTATAAACAGATGAGAAATGTAGATAAATCTTATTAATGAGTTATTAAATGAGTAGTATTCACCTTTATTGTTTCAAACTAAATTAGATATATATTGTATATTGTATATAGATTAAATATTTCTAAATGATATGAGATTTCACAGAAATGAAAATTACTAACTAAATACAAATAAAAATTTCAACATGTAAATAAATAAATAAGAATAAGGAAGTATGTAAGTACCTAAATAAATAAATAAATAAAAGTCTTAAAATATGTTCTGATTTCTCCATGTAATATACTCTGAACAAAATTTTGATAGGCATCATTCCTCATAATAAATTTAAACAAGTGAGAATTGTTTGTATCTCAAATGCAGCGACAAGGCATCACCTGGTGAGTGATGACATCCCACTTCAGTGTGGCTAATTCGGGAACTCATACTTGAAAATGAGCTACTGGGGGACTGTTCATCTTAGGTACAGAACAAAATACCTGAAGTGTGTGCATGTGTGTGTAGAGTTGTTTGTAATATTTTCTCTCTTTCTATAATCTTTGTTTTTTCTTCTTTCATTGGAATATATATATATAAATATATATATTATTATTTTTATTTATTTTTTTGTGTCCTATTATTTATAACAATTTATATTAGTTTTGGAAATAATAAAATATTGATTTCCAAAACTAATATAAATTATTATAACTAATATGACACAAATTAAAAAAAAATATATATATATATACATATCAAGTGCAACAACAAAAAGTTACACAGAAATTTAGTTTATATAGACTAAATGAATTAACTGATGGACCACAGACTATTTACCTTATATACAGTTTTTCTATAAATATCCCATCAAAATATTATATAGTATTTTCATAATAAAGAATTCATTTTCTTAGTTTTATTTGTGACAAGACATTATTATTATTATTATCATTATCATAATCATCTATGTATTAATTAGCTCAATTACATTCTTAAGATAATTAACACCAAATAACACACATTTTCAAATTTAGAACAGCCAGAGGTATATTTGTTTTCCAAAATGATTTTATATACATTCAACGTTGTCATTTGAATATGAGTAAGAAAATAGCGACCTTCTTAATAATGCTATGTAATCATTTAAGTTTTTCCTAAGTACTTTAATGAAGTAAATTATAAAAAGAACAATAGCTATTATATATGATTGTATATCAAACTGGCGACAAAAAAAGATAATTTAATCACATGAGAGAAATACTTACATTTTATGTTAAATTGGCAAACAGTAGAATGTTACCAAGGATTATAGCAAGGAGTACAAACTTCTTACTCTGTTTCATAATCATTTTATTAGATGTTGGTAACTTTAGATATGATAACGTAAATAATGTTAAATTTATTTTTCATCATTTTCATTATCATGGTAATGTAAGGTTGTTGGCTTTTGGTGTTTATTTTGCAAACTGGTTTAATAATTTAGGTTCTGCATTAAATTTAATTTTCAGAAACAACTGATTTGTATACATCATTTTTATTCAACGCACTTTAGAATTATTATCAGTTATTCTTCTAATGCTCATGTCCAGTGTAAATAAAATTCGGTTATTTAAATCTTTCTGAACTTGTAGTATGACGGGTGTGTTTGATTAAAACCACAACCTGGATTGTTGAAACTGAGCTTTTTTAATTCAAACTAAATTAAACAGCAATTTAACATTGATTAATTTATCATTGAAAATATTAATGGATCATATTCGGTTCTGTAAACAAAAATAAATTCATCTCTCCTAATAACAACCGCAAGGAAGATGTAAGAACAACTTATTTTCACAATTAATCAGCACTAAAAACATTTAAAAAAATTATAATTACACATTCGAATGCACGCCCACCGTCAGGAAATATAATCGGAAGTGAACGAACGCATGCGCAGTTGTTTGGTGCTATTAACTAAACGAAACTTTCTTTTATTTAATTATTTTTTTTTTTTTTTTTTTTTTTTTCTAATGATAATATACATATATATATCTGGATAGACATACATGGAAAGAGATCTATTATATGAGAAACGGAGGTGGCATATGTTTGTAATTTTCATGATTTTCATTATAAAAAAAAAATGTTCGTTCACCTTTATATTTAAATCTCCATTTCTTTTATTTTCTTTACTCCATGTTTTCATTTATTTTTATCCCCCCCCCCCGGTTCTGTGAAAATATCAATGCAGAAAAATCAACCCAAAAGTGGAGGGAAGTGTACTTGTACTATTTATTTATTTATCGTGCTATCAATAGTGGCAAAATTATGACGACTAGATAAATCTCTACATTTTCGGCCACTGAAGAAAAATGCAACTTGTGTGGACGGAACTATATTTCTTTCGATAAATTACTAATTTTATGTGTGTATAGACATATAGATAGATAGACAGATCAACGTCACTTTTTTAGTCTTTAATTTGGTTTAGACCTGAAATTACCATTTTGAAAAATAACAAAACACTTTTGTTATTTAAGGATTACTTTGTTTAGATGTATAGTTTTTGTAGGCAACGCGTGAATCTACTAATCTCGAGCGGGATGAGTTAAGAAATAAAGCAGTTAATTTCATTTAATTTTTGTATTATTTAGGATTTCCGAAAAAAAGAAATAAATGGTTACTTTTTAAGATACAAGCTCTATCCTGCTCATGTCGAATGGCGTGTCCAGCTTGGAAGACCCTCGCTGCATTCGGCTTTTTAACCTTCGCATACATACACACATACATACACACATACACACATACATTAACAGATACATACATATATACACACATACACACATACATTAACACATACATACATATATACACACATACACACATACATTAACACATGCATAAACACATATTAACATTGATATACACATACTAACATATCTCTCTACTCTCTAATCTTTAACACACTAACACATCTTCTCTACTAATCTTTAACAACTAACAAATCTTCTCAACTCTAACTAATCTTTAACACACTAACATATCTCTCTACTCTCTAACTAAACTTTAACACACTAACATATCTCTCTACTCTCTAACTAATCTTTAACATACTAACATATCTCTCTACTCTAATCTTTAACACACTAACATATCTTCTCTACTCTCTAACTAAGCTTTAACACACTAACATATCTCTCTACTCTCTAACTAATCTTTAACACACTAACACATCTTCTCTACTCTAACTAATCTTTAACACACTAACATATCTCTCTACTCTCTAACTAATCTTTAACATACTAACATATCTCTCTACTCTAACTAATCTTGAACACACTAACGTATCGTCTGTACTCTAACTAATTTTTAACACACTAACATATCTCTCTACTCTCTAACTAAACTTTAACACATTAACACATCTTCTCTACTCTAACTAATCTTTAACACACTAACGTATCCTATCTACTCTAACCTTTAACACACTAACACATCTTCTCTACTCTCTAACTAAACTTTAACACACTAATGTATCGTCTGTACTCTAACTAATCTTTAACATACTAACATATCTCTCTACTCTCTATCTAAACTTTAACACACTAACGTATCCTCTCTACTCTAATCTTTAACACACTAACACATCATCTCTACTCTCTAACTAAACTTTAACACACTAACACATCTTCTCTACTCTCTAACTAAGCTTTAACACACTAACATATCTCTCTACTCTCTAACTAATCTTTAACACACTAACACATCTTCTCTACTCTAACTAATCTTTAACACACTAACATATCTCTCTACTCTCTAACTAATCTTTAACACACTAACACATCTTCTCTACTCTAACTAACCTTTAACACACTAACGTATCGTCTGTACTCTAACTAATTTTTAACACACTAACATATCTCTCTACTCTCTAACTAAACTTTAACACACTAACATATCCTCTCTAGTCTAAGTAATTTTGAACACCGTAGCACGTTCTGTTTACAAGTTAACTTCTAACATAGTAACTCACTCTTGGGCAAACTGAACATACTTCTAACATAGTAACTCACTCTTGGGCAAATTGAACATACTTCTAACATAGTAACTCACTCTTGGGCAAATTGAACATACTTCTAAACAGAATTGAAAATTATAATCATGCATGCACCTAAATCCTCTTTTTGTTAATGTGCTTGGATGTATAAACAAACATGATTAATATACTTCCAGATTATTTTATTTTATTTTAGAAGCCCAACCTTTTATAATGCAAACTTTACTTAGGCAATCATTCCAGAAAATTAGAGTTACATTTTAAAATTAAATATTTGATCCGAACGAAAACAAATTCATTTGTGTGTGTGTGTGTGTGTTATTTCTTTAAGAATCTGGTGATAAAATAAATAATCAACAGAATGAAAAAAATATAGATACAGCCTGTCTAAATGCAACAAATATTATCAGAGGTTTTCCAGAAACAACGATTTCTTTCTGATGGGAACTGTGAATAATGGAACTGGATGAAATGATAAGAAAATAAAAATAAAAATAAAAATAATAATAATGTATACAGATATGATGAAAGCTTCTCTAAAACAGCATTTACAGCGATGTAACAAACCCTTAATGCAACAGTCGAAGGTAATAAGTAATGTTATGTGATGGAATTATCAGTAATGTAAATGTATAGGCATCCGCGTGTTTTTCTTAGAAGATTTTCTTTACTGAACTGTTTCGTGATTCCAGACCAAGTCATTTACGGATCAGTGTGTTCTTTTCTAAGTATTCGTTGATTCGAACCACTGACCTTAAAACACCTAATCTAAAATAAATTAATTAACAAAAATAACAGCAACAATAATAATAATTATTAAATAAAAATCGGGGTTATAACTGATCAGTTATTTATAAGTTTATGAAATACTATACATTCGAATGACTATAATTAGTTTAAATGGAATACAAAATACTGAACCTGTTATGTTAAAAAGTTGAATATCTGGTGAACCAATACCTGTAAACAAACAAACTAACTAATTAACAGATAAATTAGTAAACAAATAAACATTTTAAAATTTTAAAAAAACTCCAACATTTTCTCATATATGCTAGAAGCTGTTTTGTGTTCTGTTCAGACTAACATAACCACCATAACCGAAATGTTTTCTATATATAATTAAATAATAATTACAGAGCAACACAACAACAACTACTACAGCGGCTACGACAACGACATAATAATAAATAAATAAATAAAAAATAAAAAACTAATAATGTAGATGTTGGATATAAATAAATAGATAAACATCTTAATTAAATGATCAACAACAACAACAGCACTGCGTGACCACACTTATCAACGAATGGATGATGATAGTAAAGACGTTTTAGATAAAAAATAAAAATAAAAAAACAACAAAAAAAAAACGTAAAATCAGTTATATATATTTACTATCTTCAGTGGCCGCTTTTTATAGCATTATTCTTCTGTTTATTTATTTATTTATTTATTTATTTAACTTTAATAAACGATGAAAGACGTTTTAGATAAAAACAAAAAAAAAAAAAAAAAAAAAAAATCCCGTAAAATCAGTTATATATATTTACTATCTTCAGTGGCCGCTTTTTATAGCATTATTCTTCTGTTTATTTATTTATTTATTTATTTATTTAACTTTAATATACGATGAAAGGTAATTTTAACTTTCTAATATATTATTATTATCATCAGAATGTTTTTGTGAGGGATTTTTTAAAATAATACTTGCTCAGTAAATCATTAGAAATTATGGTAATGTAACATTAATGTTAATAAATAAAATAAAATTTAAAACAATTAGCTTTCATGTACACCTAACTTAGTGTATCAGTTTTTAAAAACAAATTTTTATTTTGGATTTTTAAGTACACTGCTAATAGTTACCTTTCTACACTGTCAAAATCGTATTGGAAGTAGACCTGACTTAGGCCTCAGGCATTTAATCAGTGGATTGTTCGATTTTCGCTGAGGCGTAACCAACCTTCCCACCTCAAGCGAACTGTTAACAATCAAGTACTGAACATCATAACAAAATATCGCACATGTATATAATACCTCGAATAATATTTAAGTAAATAAATATCAGTTAAGAACAGTAATAATAAAATAAATTTTAAAATGAAAACCGAATTCATTACACAACTGACATTTCAGAAGTGCCAACAGAAGCTGATTCGTCTTTCAATGAGAAGTTCCGGCAGGTAGCATTAGTAATCTAGGACATGCGCAGTAGCAATTTATAGCAATTGCCATTTTGATGAAAGCAAGTTGGATAAGCGATATATCTGTTTGTGTTTTGTACAAATGTTTTCCTGAAGATGACTTTTCTGGGGAGAAAATGACTCTCCTAAATATTAGGAATGAATCCTCGGAGCCCAATGCAATCTTATTGGAGCAACTCCCTGGCAATTCGCCAGGAAATACAGCGGTTTGAAAGTGTGCATCCGAGTATTTATGCTATTTATGATCTGATTGAGGCGATTCCAGACCCCTTGATACAACAGCAAATACGGGAACATGTAGTTTGCATCGAAGGTGAGACATAGTGTGCATAATGTTTTTATATTTCTTGTTTTCAGCAAGAAAATGAATAACAGAATCTGCAGAACAATAAACATTACACTGATGACCTACTATGTATGTCAGTTTGAGATAAATCATAAAAAGTAAAAAACGGCATTTTTTCTTTTATTTTTTTTTTCCCTTCTTTTTATTATTTATTTATTTATTCATTCTTTTTATTATTATTATTATTATTATTATTATTATTATTATTATTAATATATATATATTTTTTTTACTCTTTTGATGTTTTTTGTGATTTCACATAATTATGAACATGAACAGAAGAACAGATTAAACGTAAAACGACGATATATATTTATATAGCAATTTCTATGGAATAAAAACGTAAATACCCCACACCCCACAGTCTGGTCACAAGGTGCTTGCTTTCTTATTAGTAAATTAACTGTGGCAAGTAGGATTTGATGCATTCCTGCTAATATAGAACCTTTGAAGAAAATTATAAATATTAACTATTTGAAGTATTTCCAAATTTAACTGATTAAACATAGGACATTCATAAACAGACATAGAAATTAAATTAGAAATACTTCCTTTATTGTTTACATACTCTTTAGTACTACTTTTCAGTCCAGTCACAAGTAATTTGACCTTAGACTGGATTTTAATACTATGTAATTCCAGTGTATTTTATTCTCAGTTAATGTCTGAAATCTCTTCTTATATATGTTTGATACTTCTGCTAGGCATTATTAAACATTCTTGGTTTTTATTTAATGTTATGTTATATAATTACTTGACACACACACACTCTCTCTCTCTCTCTCTCTAATTTTATGGATTGAATATAGCAGAGTATATTAATACAGTATATATATATATATGTTGTTTAGAATGGATAATTATAACTGTATGGTTGCCATCATTACTATTTTTATAGTTACACATGCAAGGTATATGCTAAGAGTTACAGATTTGCAATACTTGCTTTAAAAAATGTTTTTAACATACAAAATAAATATTATTTAATATTTGTCTTAATCTTATGCTACCAGTAATGGTAGATTATTATGCAGATACAGTTTCTGTTACTGTTACACTAAATAAATCATGGATATTTTAATTAGTTTATAATGGTAAAAAAAACCCATCACAATCATGCATGTTACTTCATGTAAAATTCATTATACAAAATATTTAAGATTAAATTTGTAAAAATGTGTCATGTTTTACCACAAAATGGTGTCAGTGGAGAAAATAAAATCTTTGTTGAATGTTAGATAGATATTCCTATTACATACATTACTCAAACTGGTCCCAGTCCTTTCAGTCTCTTTTGTCCACTCTTTAAAATAAAAAATAATAAAATACAAATAAGGAAAGGTAAACCAATTTTAAAATGAAGAAATATATAAATTTAAAATAAGAAAAATTTGTGATTTTTTTAAATTTATTTTATTTTTATTATTATCTGTAAAGAAAGCAAACAACAAGTTATAAAAGTTCTGTTTAAATGTACATAACATTACATTCCCAAAACATTCAATATACCTGTAATAACTTGATATAATTAATTTTGTAAGCCTATTTACAAATTATGGAACAAGACACTGGTTCTTGTACTCTCTCACTCTCGTGCTCTCTCCTTCATTGTTCCTGTTTAATTTTTCTCTGTCTTTTTATGCTTAGACTCCCTCTCTCTCTTTCTGCCTCTACCATGTTCTTTCCCTGGATACTGAATGTAGATATAATAGTCTTCTTGTTTAATACCACTTACCACTCAGCACAGTTAAGCAGTTATTTTGAAGAGAGCTAGGAAGATCTTTGCATCTGACTTGATTTATTGCACTCTGCATACTTGTAAAGTCTGCTCATGAAGGAATGTCCAGATCTGACCTTATTCTACTTTCTTCTTGTGCTCTTTTCATTCAACAGATGTGCTAAGACAGCAGTGCATGGTAACAGATTTTAGAACTCCTCTCAGGGTCACAAAACTCATTAAACATTTTGCATGTGTTTTATAAACATTACTGTTTAAACAGTAATACTTCTATAATGTATTACTTCTATAGTTCATGAATTATTGACAGATGAGATAAAGATTGTTTCTCTTTTCAGTATTTGAATAAAGCAATAGTGAGATAATATCTTATCAGACAGAACTATTATAATACAGTGCACTAGTAGTGTAGGAAGTAATGTTTTATACAGCTGAGATGGTTTTTCTTTTATAAAGATTGATTAATAAATAAATACTGTAACTTTAAAAAAATATTTGTTTTACAAAATGATCATCTGTTTGAGTTTCTTGTTCTAACAACATTTGTATGAGAACTTCTTGACCCTGCTGTGACTAATAAATACTGTTGATACTAAACATAATGTAGTCTGGATAATACTGAAGTTATTCTGCAGGCTCTACAAGTAACCTCTTTTCATATCTTTAAATAGACAGCCTTTTCTTCATTTTCTGTAAACATGCTCATGCATTTAAAATTATAATATTAAAAATATATTGAAAATTGCAAGTATTTTATTTCACAATTGGATGTGTTCTTCTTATGTAATAGTTTGTGAAGAACTGAACTAAAATGTTTCATGTCTAAAAGCAGTGGAGAACATATTAAAAGTGAAAAGCAAAACACTTAGTGTTTAACGGCTATGTTTGTACTATTTGTAAACAATACATATTTGATAATAGATACAAGAAATTTAAAACAAACAAGGAAGAATTTAAATAGCCAGCTAGAACACACACATATTCACACAGTGATAGATATTCATCCATACAGACATGTATGTATACATATTGTATACATAACTGTTATAAGCAATATTTTTAATCCTGAAACTAATAAAATGTGTAAGAACAGTTTTTTATATTAATTATACACTATATATAAATATAATCACTTAGGACAGTAAACAAGTCACTTGGGAAAATAATATTTATTATTTGCTATATGAGTATGATCACATAAAACATGGATTATCAATTTTCCTACAGAAATTATATTATAATAAAATCATAAAGATATGACTGAAGAGTTTATATAAAAATTGTAAATGTTTTATATTATGTTAACCAAGAAATAATTTTGGTAGATATACCAAATTACAGTTATTAAAATACCTGCTAGTATTCAATCTGCCAACTGACTTTTATATTTTATTTTTATTATTATTATTATTTTGTTATAAATATATATATATATATATATATATATATATATAGCCTAAAGGAGATTTAAACTTATTTTATCACTTTTGCCGACACCATTTAAGTCAGAACTTCATATATCTTGGTATTGATATTTGAATTCAATTACTATTTTTAAATATATATTTTTTGCTGTTAAATAGGATTTATACACAGATTAAACTGTCCTTTTGGGTATAATGAATAAAAGTATGTTGTGCTTTTCTTATTTATCTATTTATTAGTGGTAATTTAACTGTCTATAATAACTTCTAATGGTACAATAAATAAAATATATATATATATATTAAGGATTTAGAGCTGGCGTGCATTTTAATCATCATTTTGTAGTTGTCATGTAAAACAAAAGGGGGAATAAATTGTTTTATACATACCTGTGTGTTATTTATATTATTATTATTATTTAAACTTTAAAATAAAAAATATTACAAAGTTAAATTAGAGTTTTTCTTACACAGTTTGTAATCTGATTGTTCTGGTCAGTCAAAACATGTTTTTGAATTTTAAATTATTTGTTAATACTAAATAACTATTTATTTTAATACCATAATTACCTTACTCAATTTTTTTTTTATTAGTGAACAAAATACCATAACTTTTCCTTATTTTTACAAAATGATCATCTGAGTTTCTTGTAACAGAACATTTGTATGAGAACTTCTTGACCCTGCTGTGACTAATAAATACTGTTGATATTAAACATAATGTAGTCTGGATAATACTGAAGTTATTCTACAGGCTCTACAAGTAACCTCTTTTCATATCTTTAAATAAACAGCCTTTCCTTCATTTTCTGTAAACATGCTCATGCATTTAACATTATAATAGTAAGAATACATTCAAAATTATAAGTATTTTATTTCACAATTGGATGTTCCTCTTTAAAATGGCAACTGTATTAATTTTAATATAGATTTCTGTAGGGTTGTTCCATACAATAATATTTTAAAATCTCACATATTTTTCATTTGTATTAATTTTAAAATAGATTTATGTGCTGTTCCTTCTGTTGCCAACAACAACCACAAAAAAAAAAAAAAAAAAAAAATATAATTAAAAAAAATAGTAATAAAATATTAAAATAAAATAAAATAAAATAAAATAAATCATTGTAATATTTTAGCAGTTTTAAAATAGATTTTGGTTATTAAAATTATTTTGAGAAAATGTCTAAGGTAAAATCATTAATTTAAATATAAGATTTATGTGTAAATATATTATCACTTAAAGCAATAGTTTATATTACTATTATTATTATTATTATTATTATTTTATTTTTTCAACCATTTTGAAAATTATTATTATGCAATGTTTTATAAGTTTGTTTAAAGTTGTATAACTGTGAAGTATATTTTCAGTGAAAAAAAAAATAATAATACAAACATGATTTTGCTCTAGATAAGTTTAAAAAATTTCTAAGTTTGATTCAGGAATACATGTCTGCTTCTCACAGTGAAATCTTCATATTTATTATGCAGAACAAATGTCTGCAATTCTCCGAGATGAGAGTGTCTGGGAGGTATCTGCTGTACCTGTATATCTTACCACAGATCAGACATCTTTAACACCTTCACCTGGCCCTCTCCATATAATATTACATGTGTATCTACATACTGTAATCTGTTCATTCTAATACATTATCTGTAAGTGATATTCATACCAACTTGTCACAGCTTTATTTAAATTATTGCTGTTGTTGATGATGTGATTTCTTTCAAGTGAAACTAGAAAATATATTTGAAAATTTAATACAAAATTATTGTTGTAATCACCATCATTGTTATTTTTTCTTTAATTTTTAATTCTTATTTTGTTTGTTTTCACAAATAGAGAACTTAATTTATTGAACTGAAACATTTTTAACAACTAACAAGTATGTGTGTGTATATGTGACTGTATGTACACGACAAAATATATACATAGCATAACTTAGCTTGTTTGTTATTGATCAGACAATTAACATAGCAATGTCTTATGTCACAGATGGAGTATTGTTAAAACAGACTTTGTGAATCACTCTTTACTCATAACACAAATTACTCAAATTCCTCATCTAGTCTTAGTCTTTCTCTAGTACTGCATCACAATTATTGATTATTATTTTTTTTAATGTTAGTAATGTCGCTGATGTTTTTTATTAATATATCAATAATATTGATACCTTTATTTTTATTAAATATTAATGTCATCATTATTGTTTTTGTGCATTATTATTATTATTATTATATTTAATATGTTTATTGTTATTATGTTTAATATTATTAATATATTAAGGTCACTTTATTTTATTTTTTATTTTTAAATTATTACTATCATCTGAGAGACATAAGTTTCAATTAATAAACTGTTATTCAAGTAATCATGATAAATCCTATGTACAATTGTTACACTCTGTATTGATAAACCTCAGTTTACCACATTGTACAAATACCTGTGAGAATTTTAATAATGAAATGTTTTTGAGAGTGTCTTTCCCATGTTACAGTGGAAGTTGTAAACAGTGTTTATGTTATATCAGTGAGATTTGGGTGTGATTTCCCATTATTTCACTGTAGGAGAATTTGACTGTTCTGAATTATTAGTCTGTTAGTAGTTGTAGTTTTCTTTTCCTTTTACAACTATAGTTATGACACATCTTTGTTCTTGTGTTTATATCTGATTCTAAAATCACTTTTTCCTCTCTGATGTTTGCACTCTAATAAGAAATACTCACTGCCTTTTCACCAAGATATAAAAGATATGTTTGAAATGTCTTTGATATTAAAAGTTCTGATAAATCATTTTTATTTTTTTGCATAAGAAGGATGGATCACATGTGGCAGTCATTTTATTCCTGCAGTTTCTTGGTGCCTGTGAAGTTTTTGATCAGTTACATATCATGATGGATAACAGTGTTATTTTGGCTTTTGCAGTCATCATCAAAGTATTGTAACAATTCAGTTATATGTAGATACCATAAATATATAGAATAAAAATATCTGGGTTTCTTGGGGGGGTTAATAAATATTTTTATGAAATGTCTGAAGATCAATGTATTCTAATAATTTTATTATAATTATGTAGATATTTGTTTTGCTTTATTCATAAACAGTTGCTATTTTTTCTTCTTTTTTTTGGTAAGAATAATATTTCAAATAAGAAAAATATTTTCAGCCCAAGTTATAAAAAATGCCTGTCCAACATAATCTGAAGAAACTAGAGGCATTAGGTACAGATATTTTATTTTATTGTGAAGAGCTGAAATCAGAATGTCTTACAACAGATGAAGACAATAAAAACACAAATATACTTTATTTTATCATCAGGAACTGGAATCAGAGCTGCCTTACAATAGATGAAGAGTGTAATGGAAACAGAAATATGCTGTGATCATGTTAGTTGATAATTGAAATCTTTGTTATTTTAGTAACACAACTGGGCCCAGCCTGTCACCTTGTCTCACACATCTAAAACACAAGTGTGGCCGAGGCTTTACAGGCAGTTCAAAATAACATTAGAGAAAAAACCCATTAAATCAAAAAAAAAAAAACGTACAAAAAAACCCCCCAAAGTATAAAAAAGGAAAAAAGAAAAAGGTTTGAAAGAAAGAAAATCTTCACTATGTAAATATTTGTTTTTTTTAAAGTTTTATTCAAGATTAGTTAAAGAAATGTTTATTTTTATAAAGTTAGGATGTTGGTGTTTGATTTGTTTTTTCATTTTTTTCTTTTTCTTTTACTTTTTGATTGTTTTTGTTTACATTTTTGTTATTTAATTGTTTGTAAGCAGAGGCATATGATCTACAGGTTCAAACATATGAAAATAATTAAAGATTCCTAATTAACATTGAGAAAATAAGTTGGCAGTAGTCTGTGTGCTGTTTTTTATTCTAAATAGAACTGTCATCAAGTACATTTCAACTTCTTTTTCATTTATTTTGCTTTACTTTTACTTATTTTTTTCTTTCTATTTTTGCTACCTCACCAGGATAATTAGTAAATCAGATTTAAAATTAAACATATTCTGTTTCAGAAACTTTAGAAATAGTTTGAACTGCAATGCATTTATTGTTTTATAAAACCATACACATGCATACATATAGACTGCCTTCCTATTTCCATTCTTTCTCGTTGTTACTCTTTCTGTCACTTTATTCAACTCTCTTTCTCACTTGCCTAATGTCTTTGTCAGATATACACACATTCACGGTCAACAGTAACAAATAATTTTATGAATTACATTATCTCTATCATTGTGATTTACACAGCCTGGAGGTAATAATCCAGTTTGTTCTGTGAGGTGTAAATCAAGCCAGTGTTGTTATGTGTATTAGTACTGTTAGGCCTGGTCAGGTTACACTGTTCATCAATCAAATTCCAGCACAGCTTGAGGTCACTTGATATCGTAACCTGCATAACTCAGTCTGTGGTGAGTTTTTATAAAACTGGTGTATTTTCAGTTAGAATAGCTTTCTAAGTAAAGCTTCTGGATATTTCAGGTACATACGTACTCATGTTGTATTCTTCTCGCTCCTTTCTCTATTCCTCATCTTCTTGGGATTACAAATAATGTTTTTGTTACACTTATCATTGCCTTTACTTAATGTTTAATTTTTTTAAAAAATTAGATTTTTTTAATTTAATTATTTGTAACCTTTTGTTCCATATGTGGATAAAAAGTCCAATTAAAAAGAGAAAATAATCAGAGATATTAATTCTTTATGAGTAAAGGATTTCTTCTTCTAAAATATTGTAATATATTCATTGGCCATACAGTCTAGTCTGTATTGCAAACCTCAAACTACCATGCACTTAAACATAAAAGATAAACACACCTTTATTGGATTCATGCCAAGTACATTTCAGTATGAATGGAGTGATCTTTCTTTTTTTCATCAACGTTTTATCCTGTTTTATTTTTTATTTTTTTGAAAATAATAACTCTCTTGTATATACTCTCTTGAATCATAAACAAATCATAAGAAAAGGTGTTTATTTTTTATTTTGTTTTTTAAAACTAAAACGTCAGCTTAGTATTTCATTGTTCATCAGATATTTACTTTTGCACTGTTTGAATGACATTTGCAAATAAATTTATTAATTTGTTCACATATTTATCTTTTCTTATGCAGTTTTATACTGCAGTATCATTAAGCATGTATTCATTTATTTGATACTACTCTATTTATTATTAAGTAAGTTATCTGACATTCTGTTTTCATCACCTGCTGTACATGTGGTTGTAGTTCTTGTCCTGAAAGGTTATGGATCATCACTTCTTAGCTTTTGCACTCAGAGACAAATAAGAAAAATCACTGATTCTGTCAGTGTACAATTCTTTGCCTTCTTTTTCTCTCACTTCAGATTAACATTGCAGAACAGACTCATCACATTTGACGTATTTGTTTAACTCAGTCTGTCATGAATATTTGTTATTTCTACATTAGTGTAATTGCAGAAATAATGTATTTGAATTAATTGTTGTAAAAACTAACCACTGCAGACATTTTAATTTAATTTCCTGAAACATTTTTTATTTTTATTAATTTATTTTATCCATATACTTTTTGCTTTTGTTTTTTGTGATCAAAATATTATTTATAATAAAGTTATTCATAGAATTTAAATAATTTATTAACTATTTTGAATTTGTAATTAAGGCATACAGTTTTAAAATAACAAATAACATTGCAGACTCATTCCATTTGACATTTTTGCTTAACTCAGTCAAAATAATTAATCTATGTTTCAACTGAAATAATTTGTTGGTCTAAGTTATTCATGTTGTGTACACAACATGCTAGTGATGAATGTTTTACATGAAGTAAGAAGGAACTGTTTTTTCACGTCTCTCTGTTTATTCAGTACAACACTTATAAACAGCAGAAATGTGAAGTTTTTCATACACAGTTTGTAGTCAAAAACTGTTTCAATATTTTAAATTTTGTGAATATTAAGTTACTGTTTCCTTACTTATTTGTTTAATTTAAAAAAAAAAAAAAATGTTATTAGTCATGGGGTTTGTATAATATACACTTTTTTATCTTTCTTTTTAAAAAAATATTTTTATATTATTTATTCATTTCACTTTTTTTGACTTTTATAAACATTTTGTTTCTAAGTTTCTAAAGCTCCTAATCTTAAACTGAGTAAATTTTCTTTTTCCTTAATAAATCAAGATTTAAAAACTACACCATACATGTATTTTTAAAACCATCTATATTATAAAATAAAATTACTCATTTCTAGCTACACATTTTTTTCTATAGCTTTGCCTTTTACTTCAACATATTTCTAACATTTATTTTAGTTCACCATTTTTAAAAAGAAATGAGATAAAATACAGAACAAAAATAAATATTAAACAACTGTAACGTTATCATATTTATTTCATTTTTTTTTTTTTCTTTTTTTTTCCCCCATTTTCTATTCTTTTTTAGTTTTTAGCTTTTTAAAAATAATTTTTATGTTTGTATTTAATATTTTGTATGTTTTTAAGAAGCTGTATTTACTCTGATGGTGTTTGTAATCTTACAGTTTACTTTGTTTCACCTGCCAGGCTGTTTACCATGAAAACAAACAAGTGTCAGAAATTGAGTTAGCAGTGTATACTCTCTGTCAAATCATGTTTGATAATTTGCTGCCTAAATTATTTAATATTTTTGTTTGGCATGTAGCTTAGAGGCTAGGGGAGAGATCAGCATGTAATAGGCTGCAGGATCAGTCCATGGTTTGTTTTACCTCTGAAAGCTGGATGATGAAGTAAAGTTCTTAAAAAGTTAGTCATTGTTAAGAACGGTTTATGACATTATGGGGGGGGACCATTAAAATGTTCATTTGACAAGTTATTACTTTCAGTGTTAAAATGTTGCTAAATATTCCTGTGTTACTTCAGTAATATTTTTGTTTTTTCAGATTCGTTTGTAAACAGTCAGGAATGGACACTGAGTCGATCAGTTCCAGATTTGAAGTTGGTAAGTATTAACATTCAGACAACTGAATTAATACACAGCAAAAATTACTTACATAGATATTAATTGTTCATTACTCATAGATGCGTTTACTATTAAACAACTTGGTATAACTGTAATAAAAGATGTGTTATATTATGGTTCTGCTTAACTAAGTATAAAATTGTGTGTTTCATATAAATTATTCAGTGTTTTATAGTAATTTTGTTAAACAAAACATTTTAATCTCAGAATAAGTATGTATGTTACAAATCAGAATTTTGTTGACATCATTTTTGTTTTGATAGTAACTGCTAGAAAAATGCCAAGTGTGCAGAGAGCAGTCACCGAAATGCAGGTTTTCTGTTGATTCAATGCAATTATTTACTAATGTCTTCATTATAAGGGATGCCAATCTTCATTGTCATTTTTGAATTTTTCAGATTTGTTTGATTACAAAACTAATTCAAACACATCGACCAACCTATGGTTTTCATTCAGAATTAAATATATTTATTACTAAAACATTTCAACTAAAACTGATGAAATCTCATTCAGTTCTGTGGTTGTGAAGACAGGTTTTTCACTTGAGTTGCTGTTGGTCAGATGGAGCATCATGGCAAATGAAATTCAGTTAAACAAAAAAGCTCTTCATTCTGAATATGTTTAACTATTATATTTCCATCACATTTTTATAGAACTTCTATAATAAAACCAAAATAACATTTCAGATTATACATGGTGTGAGTTTACTCATCACCGTCTTCTTGCTTACCATTCATTCATGATTTCTGACCAGATTGTTTTTTGTTTAAAATTTAGGTCATGTAATCTAGATGACGTCATTGGACAGTGTCTCTATTTATAAAACAACTCATGATTACAGTTGCTTTTTTTAAACAATATTTATCTCATTATTCTAAATTGTTGATAGTACTCTCTACAGCTGATATCTCAGTATAACTATCCTCAAAACTTTAATCTGATTATCTTAAAAATTAATGGAAATGCAGGACATTTTTTTCCCTTTCTGTCATAGCTAAATCATAGATATTAGATGAATAAATGGTGAAAACAGCAGAAAAAAAGGGGCAATTTTTAACATAATTAAAATGCCTATAACTCATTATTTATTAATATATTTTGAACATCTTGGAATCATTTTGTTATTTGTTTAGTACTCTTTATAATGGAATAGAATGTTTGGAAGTTTGACCAGATTCATATTTTTTTGTGACATATAGAATAAAACAATAATAATAATAATAAAACTTTTATTCTTTTCATTTCCTTTTTTTTTAAAATTATTATTTTTTTTTTTTTTATCAGTGCATTCAGATATTTGTCATAATTATAAAACTGTTTTGTTTTCAGGGAATTCTGGGAAGTGTGCAGAGTGGAAAGTCTGCTCTTGTTCATCGATACCTCACTGGCTCCTTCATGCAGGAGGAGTCACCTGAAGGTTTGACTCTTTTTTTTCATTAACAGAGATCAGGCAGAAAAATTAAATTAGAGATATACCAGATTATAATATGTATTGCAAAGACTTGACCAAAGAAAGAAAAAATTAATGAGATCAAATGTAGAGTTAAGATTACTTAGAGTTTATACCAGTGGACGTGTATCAATCTTTGACATGGAAAATTAGTATGGAGTTTGGATTAATAATATTTTATACCAATATCTTTGAGAAATGGAAAAATTAAACAGTAAGAATAAAATTTGGAAATTGGAAATTAATTTTTAGCAGTAATTTGGAGACACTAAGTAAATGTACATGAGAAATGTGTATGTGTTTCTAGCTGCACATCAGTACTGGATGTCAGTAACCCATCCTGTCCTGTATACACAGGACACACATCTTTATAGACAGGGCACACATCTGTATAGACAGTTATTAACAGTGTCATGAATATTTAATTTGTATTTTTCTTATTTATTTATTTATTCATTCATTTATTTATTTATTGAATTAATTAAGCTGAAAGCAGTTAATATGGTTTATTTATAATGCTAAACAAAACATTTTCTTTGTTTTGATTGAAACAGAACTAATAAAAGTATTAGAATGTATTTGAAGTTCTCCAAGAAATGTTCCCCTAAATGATAAACTAAATCTCAGGGTAGATGACTCTTCAGATATTAATAATAAGTGAAAAACAAACTTCTGGCAATATTTTTGGCAATGTTTCTTTTCTTAACAGGTGGGAGGTTTAAGAAGGAAGTTGTTAGTGATGGCCAGAGTTATCTGCTCTTGATAAGAGATGAGGGAGGAGCGCCGGAAATGCAGGTAGAGATTATTTGTAAATATTTCACATTTAGCATTTTATCCTACATTCTGATAACTGTACTGTAAAGGTGAATGATTTCTTATGTTTCACAGTCAAAATTAAAACCTGTTTAGAATTATTTGTATTTAATAACTGCACTTAGTTGAATTATTTGAATGTTATTTGAATGGTAGAGTAAGGAATGATTGCTTTGATGATGAGTTCTCACAGCACTCACTGATCTATTTCCCATTCCAACCTTAGGTTCACAGCTACTTTTTTAGAGTATGATGTTCTTTCCATGAGATGAAACATGAAAATAATCCCTTACTGCTAAACACAGAGGTGTCATGGAGTGATGAAAAGACATTAACAGAATCTTTGAAATTAACTTAAAGAGATTAAAAGGTGTCCATGGATTTATCACATTAAATGAAGTGATGCAAATAGATTAGAAGTCCATGTAATGTGGACTGACATTTCCACTCTTGTAATTGACAACATTTATGGTGCAGAATGGGTTTAGGTTTCTTTAAAGATTTATTTCATTAAGAAGCAGCCCAAAGTTACAATATGCTGCTTATATTTCTTTCCATGATTTATGGAGAACATTTTATAAAAATGTATGTTTTAGTCTCTACCAAATAAATTTGTGAAAACATGTTTACATATGCCCAGATTTTTTACCTATTGCAGCTATCTTGTGTTGGCTGAACAAGTAGTTCATCATATGACATGACACATTTTCCATATTTTATATCCCATCAGAGATACAATATATATTATCCATATCTCTGATTAAGTTAAATGTTTCAGATAATCACTCAGATTAAGGGACCATGTATTAACTGGTGTTCAGTTGTTTTTCATTTATTTTTTATTTTATTTTTTTCTATTATTATGTATAGTACTAAATGGAAATATTATTTATAAATCTAAATCTTAGTTACATGATTTTAATCAGTACACAACTAAACAAGTTTTATTAACTAGAAAGTATTATGGTAATTTTATGTTTTTATTTTTATACTTTGTCAAGGACACGGGGACTCAGTCTTTGTATTTAATTTGCATTCTTTATTAATTCTTAATTTAATTTTATTTAATTTAATTTTTAAAATTTTTAAATTAAGTTTATTTGATTTTATTATTTTTAGAATAATGTATTTTTTTTTTTTTTTTTTTTGTTAATTATTTAATTTAATAGAATAAAAACCAAATAAATGCATTTTAAAAAGATTTTAAACATTTTCAGAAAAAGAATGTTTATTATTATCTCGTTAGTATCTGGTGAAAGATTACAGACACAGAGAGTAGTGTAATGTTGTTTTTCATACTGACCACTAGGTGTGACTAGATAGTACAAAGTCAAGATCTACTTCAGTTTTATCTCTCTTTCATGTTGGGCTGTAAAATGCTTTGACCTGATTTTAATTTGAGTTTTATCTTAATGGAAATACAGTATGGTCCATAATAACAATCCTTTAACCATTTTACAGCTCTTCCCATTATGACTTTTATTTGATTACTCAAATGAACAGAAGTTAAAATTATGTTCTTAAAAAGTTCTTTCTGATTAATTGCATCAACACAAACTGTAGCACATTTTGAAGGAATGGTATTCACAAGCAGTTTGAACTGAAAGTTTGTGAAAGAAAATCACAGTTTGTTTCTGCCATTACTCATTACTATCAAAAGAAACCACTTCACCATTAAATTTACTGTTACAGTGAAACTTAGCTTCTAACATACCTCTGTCATCAGATTGGCTGTCACTGTGAAACCAATTATTATAATCAACTTCACTGCCAGAATGAGAGATATAGTTTGAGGGGAAAAGAAAGAGATTTGAACAGGGATTGGCATGTAAGAGAAAAACAATTATGAAGATACAGAATGTGATTGTTATGATTTTGTGTTGTCTGTAAAGAACTGTTTTTTAAGATTAATTTTGTTTGTTTCAGTTCACTCACTGGGTGGATGCCATTGTGTTTGTCTTCAGTCTGGAGAATGAACTCAGCTTTCAGGCTGTCTACAGCTATTACGCAAAGATGACACACTACAGAAACGCAGCAGAAATACCTCTTATTCTAGTCGGCACCCAGGGTAAATTTATACCTCTTATTCTAGACATAACTCACAATATTTATACATCTTGTCCTGGTCAGCATAAGGATAAATTTATACTTCATGCTTGTGTTGGATACTGGGTAAATTTATACTTATTCTAGAAGGTATTCATATTCCAGTTGGCTCTTAGGGTAAACTGTACAGTTCTTAAACTTAACAAAATTTAGTTTTTAAACTTGTTAGTTCTAAATGCTTTTTAATTAAACATATTTTAAATTGTTTATCATATGTGGGTTTTTTATTTATTTATTTATATATTTAGTTTTTGTATTACCATTCAAAAAATTAAAAAAGAATAATTTCATAAATTTTATAGTCTAAAAATTATAACAGTTGAAATTTACTATCAATAAAGGGAATGAAATGTGTGTGTGTGTGTGTTAAACACAAATAATTCTGTCACTTACATGAAAGTGTGATTTTATTATCTGCTTCATTCTTCCACTGTTCTCCATACACTTAAACTGTACACTCACTCAGTTGTTTACCCAGCTACACTAGTTTAACAGATAACACTCCATACACTTAAACTGTACACCCACTCAGTTGTTTACCCAGCTACACTAGTTTAACAGATAACACTCCATACACTTAAACTGTACACTCACTCAGTTGTTTACCCAGCTACACTAGTTTAACAGATAACACTCCATACACTTAAACTGTACACTCACTCAGTTGTTTACCCAGCTACACTAGTTTAACAGATAACAGATAACACTCCATACACTTAAACTGTACACTCACTCAGTTGTTTACCCAGCTACACTAGTTTAACAGATAACAGATAACACTCCATACACTTAAACTGTACACTCACTCAGTTGTTTACCCAGCTACTAGTTTAACAGATAACAGATAACACTCCATACACTTAAACTGTACACTCACTCAGTTGTTTACCCAGCTACACTAGTTTAGTTTAACAGATAACACTCCATACACTTAAACTGTACACTCACTCAGTTGTTTACCCAGCTACACTAGTTTTAACAGATAACACTCCATACACTTAAACTGTACACTCACTCAGTTGTTTACCCAGCTACACTAGTTTAACAGATAACAGATAACACTCCATACACTTAAACTGTACACTCACTCAGTTGTTTACCCAGCTACACTAGTTTAACAGATAACACTCCATACACTTAAACTGTACACTCACTCAGTTGTTTACCCAGCTACACTAGTTTAACAGATAACAGATAACACTCCATACACTTAAACTGTACACTCACTCAGTTGTTTACCCAGCTACACTAGTTTAACAGATAACAGATAACACTCCATACACTTAAACTGTACACTCACTCAGTTGTTTACCCAGCTACACTAGTTTAACAGATAACAGATAACACTCCATACACTTAAACTGTACACTCACTCAGTTGTTTACCCAGCTACACTAGTTTAACAGATAACAGATAACACTCCATACACTTAAACTGTACACTCACTCAGTTGTTTACCCAGCTACACTAGTTTAAGTTTAACAGATAACACTCCATACACTTAAACTGTACACTCACTCAGTTGTTTACCCAGCTACACTAGTTTTAACAGATAACACTCCATACACTTAAACTGTACACTCACTCAGTTGTTTACCCAGCTACACTAGTTTAACAGATAACAGACACTCCATACACTTAAACTGTACACTCACTCAGTTGTTTACCCAGCTACACTAGTTTAACAGATAACAGATAACACTCCATACACTTAAACTGTACACTCACTCAGTTGTTTACCCAGCTACACTAGTTTAACAGATAACAGATAACACTCCATACACTTAAACTGTACACTCACTCAGTTGTTTACCCAGCTACACTAGTTTAACAGATAACACTCCATACACTTAAACTGTACACTCACTCAGTTGTTTACCCAGCTACACTAGTTTAACAGATAACAGATAACACTCCATACACTTAAACTGTACACTCACTCAGTTGTTTACCCAGCTACACTAGTTTAACAGATAACACTCCATACACTTAAACTGTACACTCACTCAGTTGTTTACCCAGCTACACTAGTTTAACAGATAACACTCCATACACTTAAACTGTACACTCACTCAGTTGTTTACCCAGCTACACTAGTTTAACAGATAACACTCCATACACTTAAACTGTACACTCACTCAGTTGTTTACCCAGCTACAATAGTTTAACAGATAACAGATAACACTCCATACACTTAAACTGTACACTCACTCAGTTGTTTACCCAGCTACACTAGTTTAACAGATAACACTCCATACACTTAAACTGTACACTCACTCAGTTGTTTACCCCCAATACATATAGTTTAACAGATAACACTCCATACACTTAAACTGTACACTCACTCAGTTGTTTACCCAGCTACAATAGTTTAACAGATAACAGATAACACTCCATACACTTAAACTGTACACTCACTCAGTTGTTTACCCAGCTACACTAGTTTAACAGATAACACTCCATACACTTAAACTGTACACTCACTCAGTTGTTTACCCAGCTACACTAGTTTAACAGATAACAGATAACACTCCATACACTTAAACTGTACACTCACTCAGTTGTTTACCCAGCTACACTAGTTTAACAGATAACAGATAACACTCCATACACTTAAACTGTACACTCACTCAGTTGTTTACCCAGCTACACTAGTTTAACAGATAACAGATAACACTCCATACCACTTAAACTGTACACTCACTCAGTTGTTTACCCAGCTACACTAGTTTTAACAGATAACACTCCATACACTTAAACTGTACACTCACTCAGTTGTTTACCCAGCTACACTAGTTTAACAGATAACAGATAACACTCCATACACTTAAACTGTACACTCACTCAGTTGTTTACCCAGCTACACTAGTTTAACAGATAACAGATAGCACTCCATACACTTAAACTGTACACTCACTCAGTTGTTTACCCAGCTACACTAGTTTAACAGATAACAGATAACACTCCATACACTTAAACTGTACACTCACTCAGTTGTTTACACAGATACACTAGTATAACAGATAACAGATAACACTCCATACACTTAAACTGTACACTCACTCAGTTGTTTACCCAGCTACACTAGTTTTTAACAGATAACACTCCATACACTTAAACTGTACACTCACTCAGTTGTTTACCCAGCTACAATAGTTTAACAGATAACAGATAACACTCCATACACTTAAACTGTACACTCACTCAGTTGTTTACCCAGCTACACTAGTTTAACAGATAACACTCCATACACTTAAACTGTACACTCACTCAGTTGTTTACCCAGCTACACTAGTTTAACAGATAACAGATAACACTCCATACACTTAAACTGTACACTCACTCAGTTGTTTACCCAGCTACAATACACTAGTTTAACAGATAACACTCCATACACTTAAACTGTACACTCACTCAGTTGTTTACCCAGCTACACTAGTTTAACAGATAACACTCCATACACTTAAACTGTACACTCACTCAGTTGTTTACCCAGCTACACTAGTTTAACAGATATAACACTCCATACACTTAAACTGTACACTCACTCAGTTGTTTACCCAGCTACACTAGTTTAACAGATAACACTCCATACACTTAAACTGTACACTCACTCAGTTGTTTACCCAGCTTCAATACATATAACAGATAACAGATAACACTCCATACACTTAAACTGTACACTCACTCAGTTGTTTACCCAGCTACACTAGTTTAACAGATAACAGATAACACTCCATACACTTAAACTGTACACTCACTCAGTTGTTTACCCAGCTACACTAGTTTAACAGATAACAGATAACACTCCATACACTTAAACTGTACACTCACTCAGTTGTTTACCCAGCTACACTAGTTTAACAGATAACACTCCATACACTTAAACTGTACACTCACTCAGTTGTTTACCCAGCTACACTAGTTTAACAGATAACACTCCATACACTTAAACTGTACACTCACTCAGTTGTTTACACAGATACACTAGTATAACAGATAACACTCCATACACTTAAACTGTACACTCACTCAGTTGTTTACCCAGCTACACTAGTTTAACAGATAACAGATAACACTCCATACACTTAAACTGTACACTCACTCAGTTGTTTACCCAGCTACACTAGTTTAACAGATAACAGATAACACTCCATACACTTAAACTGTACACTCACTCAGTTGTTTACCCAGCTACACTAGTTTAACAGATAACAGATAACACTCCATACACTTAAACTGTACACTCACTCAGTTGTTTACACAGATACACTAGTATAACAGATAACAGATAACACTCCATACACTTAAACTGTACACTCACTCAGTTGTTTACCCAGATACACTAGTTTAACAGATAACAGATAACACTCCATACACTTAAACTGTACACTCACTCAGTTGTTTACCCAGATACACTAGTTTAACAGATAACAGATAACACTCCATACACTTAAACTGTACACTCACTCAGTTGTTTACCCAGCTACACTAGTTTAACAGATAACAGATAACACTCCATACACTTAAACTGTACACTCACTCAGTTGTTTACCCAGCTACACTAGTTTAACAGATAACAGATAACATTCTTATATTGTTTGTATCAACAGCAAATCATACATAGTGGAACAAGCAGGATTTCTATTTCTTTTATTTTAATTTTAATATTTTTAAAATGTTATTAGTGATAATTTATTTCATTTTATCTGGATGTTTGTTAGTTTTTTTTATTTTTATTCTTCACATGAATATCAGAAGAAATTTGAATTATTATTATTACTATTATATAATAGTATTTTTTTTTATAATTTATGTATTTTTAATTATTAGTAGTAGGACTAGTAGTATTTTAAATTTAGAAACATGATATAAAAATAGTTCCAGTCAGTATAAAATTTATCTTATTCCCTGTTTTTGTTAAAATAAACAAATAAAAAAACTTCAGCCAGCCAAGAGAGAAATTTGTCTAGCTGAGGCTGACATGTGCATCACCAGAAAGCAACAAAAGTAGCACATTATCACCAGCCTGAAAAAGAAATAATTTATGTTTATAGCAATGCAGTGGAGATTCTCCAATCACTGCCTGGGAAACAGTATGGAAATTTAACAGATTAAAGATGTTTTCTACAAGAGTGTCTTTAAATTTTACAAATACAGATAAGTTTTTCAGAAGAAGCAGTGATGTTGCTGGCTGTGTTGAGATAGCGGCAGCCAGCTTGTCCTAGAAGTGCAGTCTGTGTTTTGACATCCTATCTCCCTCTCGCTCCAAACTTGTCAGTCACATCAGTGGTCTTTAAGAATCACACACAAGTCTTCCTTAGTTTATATTTCTTATTCTAAATGTCTGCCAGGATCCAGTTACATTGGGAGAAATTTTTTTTTTTTTTTTTTTTTTTCTTTTTTAAGTTCTGTGGAATTCATTACAGTGATGTTTTAGCCATATTTTATTAGCTCTTTTGTCACTGTTCGGTTGTGTTTTCATGGAGTTTCTAGAAAAAGGTGATGTTTTATTCCACATTTTCTTAATTTTATTGTCATTTGTTAAATACTTATCAGCTTAGAATATGTTTATTTTATTTGTTCTATTCATGGATACATAAATTATTTCATTAATTGTTTCGAAATAAGTTCATTTTGCTGATGCAAGTATTTATGTTAAACCTGTTCTGCTTATAATTTAAAAATCTGTTTTTCCTTTTTCTCTGAACCTTTTTTACTGCTGTTTTATTTCTCTCTTATCATTCCTCTGTTTCCTTCTCTCACTCTCTCATTCTTTCTCTTTCTATCTTTCACATACCACATATTTATTCTGGATTAAGTTTCTTGTAGAATTTTTTCCTTTAAAACATTCACTTATGCTGTTTTATTGAGTCTGACAAGACATGATTAGAATACAGATTATTATTATCTTGATTCTCTTCCTGTAGTCCACAATACAGTGAATTCTCAGACTGAAACAGTTAACATTTAAATACTTTATTATTTATTTATTTATTTATTATTTTATTTTTATTTTTTAATTTTTTAATTTTTAATTTTTTTTGGATTATCTATTTTTTAAATTGTCTTTTAGTTTTACATTTCTGTTATAAATAAAGTAGTCAGGATGTCGAAATTTTCTAAGTATTCATTGCTGAATTAGTAACATAAAATCTTAAATCTTTTTCTTTTTGTTTCCTCAATGGCATCCACAATGTTTAATGGGTAAACAGTATTAAGTAACATGAAATTAAACATGAAATCATCAGAAATGGTGTCAGTGGTAGTCAGGATCACTGCAACCATGTTCAAAATATTGGAATAATTCCATCACTATTGACAGACTTTTCAAGTGAAAGATAACTTAAAATATTTTTATCAGCTTTTTTTATTTATTTATTTATTTATTATTCTTAAATTTTTAAATTAACAATTTTACAGTCATAATATTAAACCTCTTCAGTGTTAATTTGGATATTACCTACAAGAAAAAATTGAGCTGAGATAAAAATAGAAAAATACTGGAGATTCTGTTACAACCATGTGTATTATTATAGTAGAGAGATTGTTGAAATTGAGAAAATTTCCAGAATGAAGAATAATGTTGATTTGGTTTTTAAATCTGTTTCTATTTTATTTAGTTTTAATGTGAAGCAACAACCCAAATTTCATTATGATTCATTATAATTAACTACTAGAGTAAATACAGTAATACAGTTTATTATGTTTTATGTTGCTGTTTGTGTGTATGTGATAAACATGTTTATCTTTTTATTTTCAGATGCCATTAGTGAATCGAACCCACGTCTGATAGATGACACACGAGCCAGGAAACTGGCCTCAGATCTCAAACGATGTGCGTACTATGAGACCTGTGCTACCTACGGCCTCAACGTTGAAAGGGTTTTTCAGGATGGTTTGTATTCACTTTTTATTTCATTTTTTAATCAGTGAAAGGTTTGATTATTAAAAAAACAAAGTCAGAAGAGTTTTTCAAGATGGTTTGTATTATTATTAAGGTTTTTTAATGTTTTTTTAATCACTAAAATAATTGATTATTAATCTCTTATGTTATTCCCTCAACATTGAAATGTTTTTTCAGAATGGTTCATATTAAAAAAACCCGAGTAAGATTTGATTATTAAAAGCAAACATAATTTTATTATGTGTTATTCAGTTTAGTATCTGACATGTCAGTGACCAGCTGGCAGTGAGGAAGATTTATTAGTAACTAAAAGATTGCTGGAAAACACCTCGCCAACTGATAATGTAATCATGATAGTATATCTGGTGTATATACACACAGTATCATCTCGTAACATACAGGCCGTAATTCAAATCATCTTGACATGTACATCAAAACTCACACTGATAAACAGCTTAGAAATTCTTCAATCAAAAGAAATGGCTGTAATCAGTAGTTTTAACTTTTTAATTTAAGTATCCTCCAAATCTGTTCTTTTTACATTATAAAATATCCTTTAAATGTGCATTTCTTAACATTATAGAATATCCTCCAAATATGCAATTTTACATTATAAAATATCCTTCAGATGTGCAGTTTTACATTATAAAATACTTCAGATGTGTTCTTTTAACATTATAAAATATCCTCCAAATGTATATTTACATTATAAAATCCTTCAGATGTGCAGTTTTACATTATAAAATATCCTTCAAATATATTTTTACATTATAAAATATCCTCCTGTGTGCAGTTTTTACATTATAAAATATTCTCAAACAGTTTAATTTCTTTTTTATAAGAAAACCAGATGTGTAAAATAACTCTTTCATTATGAGAAATGTGCAGTTTGTTTATATTCCTCTTGTTCCTGTCATAATTCACTGTGAGAAAACAAAAGCAGGTTCCCTCAATACTTGTTAGATGGTGTCATTGAACACTTGTATCACATTACACTGGAAAATGTCAGCTATCACTCTGAGCTTTATGTAGTGAAATTTAATATATGTAATATATATATATGAGAGTGTGAACAGAATTACAGTTGTCACCGAGTGTGGCTTACCAGGTTTTCAACTTGTGCAGTAATAAGCTGGGTTTCAGTTTCAATTAACAAGGACCAGCAGAGAACCTTCTTCCCACAGAGAAAGTCAAGAGAATGAAAAACTTTATTAGGTATAAATATAATGAATACATCATCAACCAACATAGTTTGATACAGGCTGAATAATAATATTTAAAACTTCATCTCAAATCACTTTTTGTCTAAAGAGACTTTAATTGTCAAAGTAACTAATATGTAATTTCAAGACTTAAAAGTAAATCACGGATCTTTCTCTCTCTATAAAATATTCAAAAAACACACACACACACACTGTCACTTCTTTTTTAAGTGGGACTTCTTGTAGATTATTTTAAAAATATACTATAAAACATGAGAAATATACTGTTTATTGCTTTTTGCTTTCATAATCAAATTTATATATCAGACCCTTTTTTTTTTCTTTTAATATCATTAAAAACAATAAAATTATTTAAAATTAAGATCTACTGTTACATAGCTATTTTCTTATCTTATTAAGTTAATGTTTGATCATTTATTACTTAGTTTATGTTACTGCAGTATTTTTAATATATGTAACTCCACCTTTCTCTCTTACATCACATGTTTTCAATAGAAAATAATACCATGGGAACAGCTTGAGTGTTTGAAATCATTTTTAAAATATTTGTAAATTTGGGTGTATGCATGTGTAATTTTTTAAATACATTTCAAACTAAATAAACCTCAGATACACTGGAGTTTTAATCAAGATGTAATTAATGGAAATCATATTGGGTTTTATTATTATTATTTGTTTTATTATGTAAAATTGATTACAAATACTTTACATGAATTTTTATTATTTCTGTATAGTTTATTTAAAAGGAAATATGTTAATTAATTTGATTCTCTTTCTTCTTGTTTTTACTTTTTCAAATAGCATATCAAAATCTAACCACAATTTTCCATTTAATAACATATTTGTATGAAAGATGGTTTTAATTAAAAGCTAAATTAGTATTTCTTAACTTTAAATGAATTTCAGGACTGCATGCTATAATAAACTCCTGAAACAAAGAAAATACTCTCAGGGAGTATCAGTAATAAATATTTTCATTAACACTTTTAAAGTACAAAATAGCCATCAAAAACAGGATACCATTTGCACTGGACCCAATAAAAAGTGTGTGTGGTTTGGGTTTTTTGTGTATGAGATATTTTTAGTGTTGAGGAAGTAGGGTGTTTGTGTCAGAATATGTACCTAATCTTTGTTTCCTTTTTCTCATTACTACTAACTGTTGCCTGTTTTAGGAGGGAAATACCGGAAATATTTGGAGACGCAATATTTTCTTTGCTTGATTGCAAGTGTGTTTAAATGATGTGCAGCTGGCGGAGTTGAAGCATTAAACCCCCCAGTCACACATGTTCTCAATCCTGTCCCTGGGGTCAGCGTGTAGACTTACCCTGGGCTCTTCTGTCTCCACTGTGTTTAACACACATTCACTTCTCCAGCTATGTGAAGTATTTCCAAACTAATTTAAAACTCACATGTTAATTCTCTGGCTTCCCATCACTGAAACTGTTCTGTACTTTTGTTCCTGTTATGTTAACACATTAGTGATTTGATGTTTGTGTTGTTTCTCATTCAAATAGCTGTGTACAAGTTCAGTGAAGTAAAAGCTGTAGGAAATAGATGTTTCAGTGATTCAGCATGCAGTCTTTTATAATCTTTGACACGTTAGAAGATTTAGTTGTATTGGGTGTACAAAATGGTCATGCATATTGATGCAGCAGTAAATGAGCTGAAAAATATTAAGTAACTATCCATAAATGTGCAAGTATGTGTGTGTGAATGTGTGTAATATCATTTGTGTTGTATGTTTTGAGTGTTGAAGTGTTTCAATACTAGTCTTTGTGTTGTATATGTATGTATGAATGTGTTTTCTGTGTGTGTGTGTGTGTGTGTGTGGTCAGTATTTCTGTATGTCTGTGAGTATATGGAGGTGTTTTTATATATTTCTATATGTTTGTAGGAATGTTTTCTGTGTGTGTGTGTGTGTGTGTGTGTGTGTGTAATATGTTCTGTGTTACGTTTTATATGAATGTTAAACTTTGTATGTATTTCTATGTGTATGAATCTGTTTCTCTGTGTATGTGTATCTGAGTGTGTTAGTGTGTGTTTCTGTAATAAGTTTGTATATATTAATGTATATATCTGTGTTAAGCTCTATGTATTGATGTGAAAGTATCCAGGTCTGGGTGTGGGAGTAAATCTGTGTATTTGAATATTTCTATATGTACGTATTAACATATATTTCTGTATCTGTCTAGATCTAAGTCTGCATATGTGTATATTTATCTTTTTCTGAGTGTGGGTGTGAAATTGACAAGTATTAATATCACTGGACATTTAATCTGATTTTTATCTTTTGTTGATTACACATGTAAACAGTGAGGTGAAACTTGTCCAACTGCTCTGATAACATATATATCACACACGAAAATATAAAAAATATTTATTTCATTTAACCACACTCTCAACACATTTTTAATCTGTTACATATGGTGTCATGCATATGATATAGTACAGGACACTAAATGTAAAAATTGTAATATGAACAAAAGGACCATGATATATGGAAGAGCTGATACCAGTAGACGTATTACAGTTATGAAATTGGTATTAGATATACAGAAGTGCTGTGATCTGTATAGAAGTGTCATTGTCTGTACAATGGTTTTCTGATTTGAACCATGATTTGTAATCTGTAAAGTAGTGCTGTGATCTGTTAAAGAAGTGGTGTAATCTATATATATATAGAAGTATGTAATCTGTATATATATATATATATATATATATATATAGAAGTGTTGTATAGTTGTGTAACTGAGCTAGACACAGAAGCAGTGTGAATGTCTGGGAGTTAATCTGCAGCCAGTTGTTGAGTTGTTACACTGTATTGATTCATCCTGCTACATGACTGGTCTTAATGATTCAGTAGTTCAGCCACCGCTGCCTCAGCACCACATTGTGTTAGTTAATGTTGTGACTGTTTGCTTCACTGGAATTACCCTGTGTGATTCAGCTCTAAGACACACACCTAGCTGAATACCATTCCTTAGTTTGTTTATTTCTGTCATGTATTATTAATGGAATGATGTTTCTTGAAGAAGGTCTGTATTGTTTTTAATTATTATTATTATTATTATTCTTGTTGTTATTTTCATCATCATCATCATTATTATGATTATTATTGTAGTTGTTAGTAAAGCACCTGCTGGCACATGCTTTTCATAGACATGTGTGTTTTGAGTGTGTGTGTGTGTGTGTGTGTGTGTTATATAAATCATTGAACGTTCACTAGGTAATCTCTGAAATGATATTTTAAATAAAAGTATTTTTTTATTCTGTCCATAAGTGACTGAAAAATATTTTAAAAGAAGATACATCTTTTTATCACAGCAGTGATTTATGTTTTTGAAACAAACAGTTAATGTAGTTTAAAAACAACCATTGTTTAACACTGTGGACCCCTGCCTGTCACTGTTAATGTCATCAGACCTTCTTCTTCTTTATTAATATTACATTAAACATTATTTTCACAATCAAAGTCAGAATAATTTCATATCTTTCTAAAATTGTTAAATATTTAAATATTCTGGTGGCCTTGATTAATAATATAATAATTTTTTATTAATTTTCAATTAAAAGTTTTAACTCATCAGCAAAATCTCTGTGTGTGATACCAGCAACTGTGAGAATGTGGGTGTTTTACACGTTTCTAATTGTGAGTGTTTTTACTTTTATGTTTATGCTACTTAAACCTGCTGCTTAAGTAGATTTCATTTCATATCTATTACAGATAATATTTCTAAATTGTAATTGCATATTTATCACACATTTTCCCTGACACTGTACTTTGTTTACGAGAGCTAATCAGTGACTCTTTGATGTGGTGGGTTGAACAAAAGGTCATCTATTTTTCTATCAGCCTCTGCAGAACTGATTTGTAGAATCACTCTCACATCAGTCAATCCATTAATTGATTTTTGTGATAAATGTTGCAGAGGTCAAAACCATTAACATGGACCAGAAATAGAAAACTAAATTAATTAGTTCTAACATGAAGTGTGTTTTAAGTATAACATGCTGCTAACAGTGTTGTCATATTGTTCAATAAGAAAAATATTATTTCCAATCAAAGGATTTTCACATCCAGACATAAATGATTTTGATACTAAAATAGTATGGACCAGTATGATGCACCCACACATATTATAAACTTTAAAAATAATAAAATAAAAATGTCAGTTTAGCCTTTTTCCTCATTTACCATTATATGTAGTTCAGAGTTAAATCCAAATCCACCAGTCAGAAATGAACCATCCCTCTTTCTGATTTTTTGTATCCATCCTCCAAATTACCATGTCTTTGTGAAATATATTATAATCAACATATAAAAAAAATACTACTAATAATAACAGTTTATTAAAAATTAAACAATTTTTGCTTTGTTTTTATTTTTATTTATTTTTATTTTTTAATGTTTCTACAAAACATTAAAATGGCAGCTATATGATACAAATGTAATCTGTTCTTGTGAAGAATTTGTTTAGAAAGCAGACACAGAACAATACAAATTACAATGTACATCAAACTAAATTTTAATTTCATATTTGTCTGGCTTTGTCTCACCCCTCATTTCTCACCATTATCTGTAAGCATGTTCTTAATTAGGTTTATAAATGTACGCCTTGATAGATGCCTAATTAATGATCTGCATCATTAAATTGAATTAGCTTTTTCAGCAAGCATGTTTCAGATCAGTCACTGGTGTCCTGTTTCGCTGTTTGATGTTCCCCAGTCTTCAAAAGGATGAGTTCAGAGATTAGTTAATAAATCCTGAGACAGAAATGATTTAACTTAATGTAACCAACACACAAAACATATCACATTTCCTTTAGTCTTCTCTGTTAATCAGGCTTATAGTATTGCTGTGTTTCTCATTCGCTTTGTTTCAGTGGTTTTTTTAATATCCTTTTTTGTTTGTTTTAGTCCTTGTTTTTAATATTTTAATTTTATTTATTTATTATTGTTGTTGTTATTCGCTTGTTTAATGACAGTACATAAAAATCATCCATCTAACATTGGGTTCTTTGGATAATCTATTTAATGTTCATGTTTGTCTCCTTGATCAGAAATTTATTAGTTCCATCAGAAAAATACAGAAAATATCCCTAGGATTTTTTACTGAAGTTGTTTTTTTAATATTTATTTATTTACATTTTAACTTTAGATCACAGGCAAATTATGCCATATAAGAGAAAAATCTCTCTTTTTTGTTAGGGATAACAGTGATTACAACTATGGTGTATATTTTTATGTGCTATCATGTACCCATTGTTTTAATTTAAATATTATTAACAGATTCATGTATGTACCTGTTTGGTGTATTTTTGTTCTGAGGTGCTCTCAGGCATTTATTCATTTGTAGATTCATTCAAATTATAAACAGGAAGCACCATACCTTGTGTATCAGTGTAGTAAGCCATCAGTTATTTGAATCTGATCTTTGAAATATCTGTATGCTCAGTTAAATTAACCTTCTGATGTAGTCTTCTGTTTCTGATGTAGTCTTAAAATGAAGTGAATTCACGCACACGTTTCAACTGATGATGTGTTTTTCTTATTTCAGCATGTCAGAGGATAGTCCAGTCGCGGTATCCATCACTGCCTTCCACCATCCCAGTGCCAAGCACACCCAACCACTCCCAGCGCTCGTTCTTTGGCAGCCAGTCAAACAAACCATATGACACACACAGCAACAGCAGTCAGTCAACATCCAGCTCAGGGACTCTAGTTACAGGCTCCAGCGCTACCCCGTGTAACACCAGCCAGAACTGTTCTCAGGTAAAAACATTTTCACAGTAGGTCAAAACTGTCAACAGGTTCAGTAGGTCAAAACTCAACATGTCCAGTAGGTCAAAACTCAACATGTCCAGCATTCCAGTATGACAAGCTGTCAGCAGATTCAGTAGTCTAGTATGTCAAAATTGTCAACAGGTTCACTATTCCAGTATGTCAAAACTGTCAACAGGTTCAGTAGTCTAGTATGTCAAAACTGTCAACAGGTTCAGTGTTCTAGAATGTCAAAACTGTCAACAGGTTCAGTGTTCTAGTATGTCAAAACTGTCAACAGGTTCAGTGTTCAAGAATGTCAAAACTGTCAACAGGTTCAGTAGTCTAATATGTCAAAACTCTCAACGGGTTCAGTGTTCCAGTATGTCAAAATTGTCAACAGGTTCAGTGTTCAAGTATGTCAAAACTGTCAACAGGTTCAGTGTTCCAGTATGTCAAAACTGTCATCAGGTTCAGTGTTCTAGTATATCAAAACTGTCAACATTTCCAGTATGACAAAACTGTCAACAGGTTCAGTAGTCTAGTATGTCAAAACTGTCAACAGGTTCAGTGTTCTAGTATATCAAAACTGTCAACAGGTTCAGTGTTCCAGTATGTCAAAACTGTCAACAGGTTCAGTGTTCTAGTATATCAAAACTGTCAACAGGTTCAGTATGTCAAAACTGTCAACAGGTTCAGTGTTCTAGTATATCAAAACTGTCAACAGGTTCAGTATGTCAAAACTGTCAACAGGTTCAGTTTGTCAAAACTGTCAACATTTCCAGTATGACAAAACTGTCAACAGGTTCAGTGTTCCAGTATGTCAAAACTGTCAACAGGTTCAGTAGTCTAATATGTCAAAACTGTCAACAGGTTCAGTGTTCCAGTATGTCAAAACTGTCAACAGGTTCAGTATTCCAGTATGACAAAACTGTCAACAGGTTCAGTGTTCCAGTATGTCAAAACTGTCAACAGGTCCAACAAGTCAAAACTTTGACAGTAATGTATGTTAAAAGTGTTCACAAATGAAGTTAGTCAAAACTGTCAACAGGTCTAGTGTCAAAATTATCTAATATGCCAGAATTGTTAATAGATTTATATTTGTGAAACTTTTCACAGAAATAGTATATTCTACAGGTCCAAAATATGAAAAATATTATTAACAGCTAGAAAATGGTAGTCAAAACTTCAAACAGCATATCAAGTTAACAGTATTCATAGATAAAATGTATCAAAACTAATACAATATGATGGTCAAAGTTGTTGACAGATATGGTATTCAGAATGATCAAAGTTTTCAATAATTCTGTTTCAGTTGTTCACAAGTTTCAGAATTATTCATTATATTGTGAGAAAGCAGTAACTTTTTCCTAGGATTAAACACTAATTACTCTTATTTAAAATTAGTTATGGTGTCTAGTTAAAACTGATACTGTATCACAACATTAATTTTCATTTGGATTAAACATTCTAATTATATATTTACCTACATATATCAGTGTACAGGCAATAATAATTATCTGCTGTTTCAGTGTTTGTATTTTTATTAAACAGTATTTTTACAATTTCAAAACATAACCTGTTTGCTGTAATACATTACCAGTAGTTATTTAAATGTATACCATTGAAGTACTGCATGCATGTTCTCACTGACTGAAGATTTGACTAATGTTAACTGTTTTGTTATTTAATGAATTTTCTGTGTTCAACATGTGCAGCCTCACTCTGCAGTGATGACTAAAGAGAAAGAACACAGAGAACCAAAAGAAAAGTCAGAAAGAAAAAAAGAAAAACATCAGCATCTGCCTCCACCTCAACAGCTACCCCCACCCCTCCCACCAGATCCACCTGAGACACAGGTAAGTCTTGTCAGAGAGTTTGTCACTTACCACTTGAATCTTAATCATTTTTACAGATGTTGTTCATTGTCATTATTGTGCGGTTTTTTGTTTGTTTTTTTTTTTTAAATATTTATATATTTGTTTATCTAATATAATTATTTTTATTGTATTTGAAAATTTTATTTACAGTTATCAGATATTTCAGAATCTATGTTTAATGTTGATATATGATTTATTAGTTAAATAAAGGGCTGAGAATCAGTTTGTCTGAAACCTAAGAAACAGAAAAAGCATCTGGATAATGTAGTAGATAACATCCATCAGTGCTTGAATCTTCTAACTCGTGGATATCACATGTTCCCATGAACAACTTTAACTTTTTATATACTTTAATAATTTCACACCAGTTATCTAAAAAAACAAAAACAGAAACCCTCAGTGTTTTCATGGGTTAGATCACACTGGTTCTAAACCCTTCAGATACACTGTATAGCTATCAGTTTATATGGATCACTGGAGTTGTATATTTTTTATATATATTATTTCCACTTTCCACGCAGTGTTTTATAGCTGTATGTAAATTCATACATACAAGAGTATCACAAAAAATTTGAGGTGGTTCAGAATATATTGTTATCTTAAATTTATATTTTACTTTGGAATTCTAAAGTATATTTAATTTGACTGTATTGTAAGATACTTAATATATAATATATAATACAAATAATGTGTTTGAAATGCTAGTTTATATTTCGTATGAAATGCTACAGAGCATATTTAAGTTACCTGTATTTTTACATCATACCTAATTTATCCTAAGAACTATTTGATGCATATAGTTTAAGGTGCTACAGAAATATTGTTTCAAACTTGTATAATTTACATAGTTCAGGGTGCTACATAATCATACAGATATATTATTTGATAAGCTACATAATGTGCTACAGAATGTCTGTCTTTGTCTGTGGTGCTATAAAACAAATTGTTTGAAATGCTACTTAATATGTACAGTTTGATGTTAAAACAAAATATGTATTCTGATTGCAGTTAATTAGTTTAAAATACATTACAATACTTTTTGGACATTCTGCATAATACATAATTTTACTATTGTACAGAATATCCATAATAATTTGTCTGAAAAGCTAAATAATGTATGTATTTTGAAAAGCTTCGGAATGTTTAGAAGTATCTCAAAAAATATATATATATATAGCTTGCCTGAAATGCTGGAAAGTGTATATAATAATATTTACTGGAGGTGCTGCAGAATAAATATAATTTGTCCTGGATGCTATAAAGTATATATTATTTGTTTCAGTTGCAACAAAAGTATAATACAGAATATATTATTAGCTATTAAATAATATAATATTGCCTAATATAGGAGAATATTATTGTTGTTTGATATGTAACGTGATATATATAATTTTTATTTTTTATTTATTGTGGGGTTTTTTAAATTGAAAATAAAAAATAAGATTTTATGAAGTTAGAAGATTTCAAAAACATTCAGCTATCTAAAAACTGATTTAATTCAATTTCAATAAAAAAAAAATAGTTGAAAGATAAATGACATGATAATAATAATAATAATAATGTTATACACTTGACAGTATAAGTAAATAGAACAGTAAACAAATGCACATTTCCTATAATAAAAGCCCATCATCCATGCAAATTAACCTTATCTAAACTCACAGTAAAATATTTATGATTAAAAAAATTGAAAATACCCATAATGGGAATGGTGTACATCATGTTTTTCTTGATAGAAAATCATTTTTGTTAACATATATATGTAATTGTCATCAAACACAAACTGGATTGTAATAACAAAATGCAAGTTCGTGTTAAAATGAAATGTACTTTTGTTATTGTAAATTAACAAAGTATTTGAGTTACTGTTGCCTAATCTACAGTTATTGTTGTTGTTTAGCTGTATATCATTAATGCATGTTTTGTTGTTCAGTTCAGTTACTCTGTCAGTTAATGTTTTAACAGCAGTTAACAAATTTGAATGTTCTAAAATATTTTATTTAACCTGAATTTAAATCAGCTCATCTGCATGTCATTTTATGTCTTCTGGTTCTGCTAATTTGTTAATTTATTGACAGTTAAATTCTACTTACCCATTCAAACATTTCTTATTAACATAAATACTTGCTAATGTAATATTTTGTTTAACATAAACTTTACATTCATTTGGTTAAAGTCATTGTCATGCTTACAATTAATTTTATTTTACGTTTTAATTTTGTTGTTTTATTTACTTTACATTTTTGTTTTGTTGTGGTTATTTTTGGTTGCGATTATCTTGCATGGCTTTGTTTGTTTTAGGAAGATAGAGTGGATTTTAGGGATGTGATGGCCTCTACACCTTTGGCTGTCCGTAAAAATAAAAAGTCAGCAGCGATACAGAAATCCAATTCATTTGGCGTGAGTTTCTACTTTGTTTGATCTCAGGTTTGCCAGCTAAACTGCTCATACACTTACCTTTCCATTAGTCAAAATTAATCAACAGTTTTATAAGATTTGGACAAAACAAGCTTTAAGCTTACAACTTCATTAGTTACTTTATTAAATATCTGGCGAGTATTACTCCTAATGAATGAATGAATGAATGAATGAATGAATAAACATTTGGGACTTTCACGTTGATACTGAAGCATTAGGTCTAAACAACCTAAAGATTCATTTTTATTTTTTTAAATTTATATTTTAATTTTTTTTTTTTTTTTTTTTTTTTTTTTTGACCTATAATCAAAATCTTACTAAGTTTCTTTTTTTCTTGGGTTTACATGTTTTTGCCCCCTTTTTTTTTTTATGAGCTTGGGTCTTTATAAATTTATAATTTAGAAATGGTAACATTAACCTGTGAATGAAAGATGAAATTTTGTTTTCAGTATATGATTGCACTTCAACAAACAAATTTCTAAAATCATAATCATTAGCTAATTATTGTAATTTTAAAAACTAATTTCCACTGGTAGACCTGATTTCTCTAAAGATGTGATTTGTTTTGCCGTGAAGACATTATTGCTGTTATTTTTTATTTTTTACATCTTTGTTTCCACGTTATTTTCTGTTTTCTCATTTTTCTCATTGTTTTTTTTGTTGTCGTTTGGTTGTTTTTTTGTTGTTTCTTTTGTAAATTATCTGCATAAAAAGATTATATACCTTTAAAAGTCTTTGCCAACAGACAAATCACATCTTAAATTATTTTTGATCAATCTCTTATTTCTTTTATTTTTGTTTCTTTAGCTTCTTTTAGCTTTGCAGATTTGTAGATTGGTTTTGGTTCTTTTTCATGCATAAATTATTACTAAGAAAACGTCTAGGGATCAAGAGTACAAATGTTTTAATCTTAACTGTAGGTGTTCAGTTTAAAATTTGTTAATAAATGTTATTAATGTGACAAAAATGAAACAGAAATGTTGTTTAGAAAATGAAATGAACATTTAAAATATTTGGTAAAGAAAAGTCAAACAGATCATTTCCTTACAATTAGAATAATTAAAAAAAAAATTCTGTCCCTATCCCAAACAGAAACTAAAACAGAAAAAATTAAAAATAAAATCTGCTTTAGTTGCACTTTTGTTTGGATCAAAATTATCAATAAATAAAAATTTATAACAGTAATAATAATAATAAATAAATAATATCTATCTGCATGTGTGTGTGTGTGCATGTGTATGTGTATGTGTTGTGTGTTTGTCTGTTTGTATGTGTGTGTGAAAAAGAAAAGTAAACTCTTTATTATTATTTTTTAAATATGCTTAAAGTAGTAGGAGTAATAATAATAATATTAGGTTTAAATATAATTTATAACTGAAATTTTTGCTAGGTTTTAAATAATTCTTTTACAAGCACCGACAGCAAGGTAAACAGTGCTGTTTTCTTATTTCTTTTTTGTTAGCTTTTTGTTTCTCTCTCTTTTTAAATTTGTTTTAAATTTCTTTTTATACAGCTTTGCATTTTAATTTTGTAGTTATTTAATTTCTGCAGTTACTTAACTTTCTGCTATCGCTTTATTAGTGTTTTTCACATATCACTCAAATAATCAATCAGTATAATAATATCATCAAAGAAATTTTGCATAAATACATAACAGTTTCCCATGTAACAGTAAAACTATTTTGTGTACTTAGTTATCTTGTACTGCTATTTTTTAAATTCAGTTTTATTTACTTATTTATAAAGAAAATAAAAATAAGTAAAATTTAAATAAATAATAGTATTCAGTTTGAGATATTTTAATTTTTCTTTCTTTACTTCTTCATTTATTTAGATAATAATAATACTTTATAGTTTAAAACTTTTTAAATATCTTAATTTTAATTTATTTAATTAGTTAAACAAAAATAAAAAATATAAATAAATAAGCAATATATAATTGTCATATAGTTAGCTATTGTTTAAATATTTAGAGTTTTATTCTGGTATGACATTTCCACTTGTGCATGTTAAAATGAAATAAACCAAAATCATTTTGAATTATTAACTTCTTTCAAAAAATAAAAAATTTAAATTAAATATTAAATTGTACTGGGTGAAACTTGTCAGTAATTATAATTTTTGTATATTGGGTAAGTATAATTATAATTGTGAGATAAAAAAAGAATATTTGTGAAAAACATAAAGCATATTTATTGTTAGTTTTAGTTTTGCATGAAGTTTGTAATATTTTTTATTTTATTAATCATATCTTCAGTATATATATTATATATACCTTTTTTTTCTTATCTTTTTAGATTCTTACTAAACTTCATTTTTTTACAAATTTGTCTTCCGTTTTTCTTTTTTTCTTTGTATTTTTCTTTGTAGTTGGAGTTTTAACAAAATTTGAATGTGTTAACTTAGTTGTTTATTTCTTTATTATCATTTAGTTTGATATAATATATAGACAATAATTTACTTTGATTTATACCTAAATATAGCTTTAATACCCTTTGTATATATCCAAGTAATTATTTTGTTTGTTACTGGCAACCAGTTTTTGCTAATAATAAAGAAAATAAATAAAGGAGGAGGATTAAGTAACATCTCTCTTTTTTAATGAAATCATTCTGCAAAAAAAAAATAAAAAAAAATAATTACATAAACTGGTAATAATGAAGCATATACTTAGTTTGTGAGGGACGTTTTTCACTCTGTGCATGAACTGACATTGCAGAAAACGAACTTCATCTTCATGAAACTGATATTTTTATTGTTTCTTTTTAATAAAAATTTATTCTTACAATATACAAACAAAAAACTTGGATGTAAACATCAATAATATAGGTTGTTTATTTGAATCACCAAAGTGTAAGTAAGAAAGAATATATAAGAAAGTGTGAACAGTTGAAAAGTAATTCATGAGTCCTGCACAGACATATTCATTATTTTTTACATTTGTACACATTTTTCTTCAATTAACCCTGTCCGTTGTTAAATACCTTTTATTAAATATTTTTTACCACCATCATTAAAACCAATTTTGACTACATAATAAATTAAATCCAGCATTGTTCATTTCCTCAACATTTAATACAAATTTGACAGTAAAAAGTTTACATTTTTAAAAGATAGTCATACTCTCTTTTTTTTCTTTTTTCTTTTTGGAAATATGTCAGTCCTAAACAATGAGCAATATTTGTTCATTTTCAATTTCAATTTACGCAATTATATTGAGAATAACCTACTTAAACTTTGTTTAAAAATAAAATAATTAGAAAACTTGTTATTTTAATTATGAATTCATTTTCATCACATTTAATATTTATTTTGATTTATTTTGATTTTAATCATATTAGCAAACTAATTATGATTAAAGTATAAATAAATGTAAAATAAATTAATTAATATGGATCAGATTAGCTGTGAATCATTTTTATTAAAAAATTATAAAGCTATAATAATTGTGACATTAATTACATTTTTAATTTTTATTCATTTTCTTTAACTTAAATCAACAAATAAATAACAACAACAACATTAATAATAATTAATAAAAATAATAAAAATAATAAAATAAATAAATAGGTAAAACTATATATAAGCAGGTTCAGACAATGTAAATATGTTATTAAGGTGTATTCAAAACAAAAGAGGTTTAATAAATTCTACTGTTTTAAAATTTTAATAAGTGGACATACATGATGTATGTTTTTTATTTAAGGCATATCAGTCCTATGTAGATCATTCTGAAATGAACAGTGTGGTAATAAAATAAATCTCTTCTTAAATTTTGCTTTGGTATTCTAGGCCATTTTGCTAATTTTTCATGTGTTCACAAAGATAATTATTACCAGTGAATAATTTCACTTGTTAACAATATTAAAAATAATTGTTTTTTAAATTCTGATTAAAATATATATAGATATTTATTGAGATAATGCATTTAAAACATTAGAGATATTAAACATTATTTGTTCAAAAATAAAAACCTTTTCAAAAATTAAAAAATCAGAAATCATGTTTTATGCTTGATACGAGGAACACCTGTTTTGAAATATAATATTAAGTAAATAATGTTAATGAAATAAAATAATCTATTATTCTAAAATATTTCTTTAATTAACATTACTGAACTGAGAAAATTATACCTTAAAAAAAAAGAAAAAAGGCTATTTTTTATGTTTTGAATCACTATTACAAATTGGTCAGTGCATAATTAGTGTTTCACCTGTAACTGAATGAAATGTGAAAATAATATTTACTTATCTAAGATAAGAAAATCAACAAAACTGAAGAATAATGCTAAAAATTTAAATTTTGAAGAAAAATAAAATAAATGTTGAATTTTCATTGTGAATACATGAACACAGATCTTTAATCAGTAGATGTTTTTTGTTGTTGCATTTGATGTAGATGTTGTGTAGAATAGCTTGATGCTTTTACTTTTGTTTTGCATGTGTGGCACATTTCATTGACAGGGGGCATCAGACCTGCGACACCAGGCTCATCTTTCTGCCAATTTACTGGCTCGGAAAAACAAACAAATTTTCAAGGCCAATTTTTTTACTGTAAGTTAAAGGAGATGAAGAAGAAAAGCTTAGTGATGTATTGACATAGTTAGTATACCTAACCAACCATGACAGTGTGTTTACTCGTGTGTGAACCTCTTCTTTCAAATTCTAATAATGAAATTTCAAAATTATTTCAATTTAATTATTGTAATCCTTTGTCAGGAATTATTAATTACATTTTTGTAACTGATAAAATTTTGTCCATATCTTAAAAAATAATTCCATTTGACAGGTTTGTTTTTATTTTTTTTTTTTTTTTTTTTGTTAAATATTATTTTACCAATATTATCAATTTAAAAAGTTTAAAAGAACGTGTGTGCACGAGTGCATACACACGCACGCACATACTCACACACCAAATTTATTACTTTAAATCTAATAACAAATTTGAATTTAATCAAATCATTTTAATAAGTTCACTTCAATAGGTGTAAACAGATTATAAAATGTTATTTTCATTTGTAATTGAAGATGAAAAATAATAGTAACAGAAAAAAAAATTTCATTTTACAGTAACCATTTTTAATTTGTTTGTATGTTTACTCAGTAAATAAAATCTACAGACACATATGAAATCTGAATTTAAAAAAAAATTTTTTACTAAAATATATAATAGTATATTTCTAAAAACAATAACTGGATGCACAAATGAAACTAATAGTGACTTCAAAACAATTATTTGGAATATTATTTTAAACAAATAGCCATAAATGTTTTTGCAAATTAACTAAAAATTAACTGTAATGTGATAAATTATTTTTATTGCAGTATTTCTTTTTCAAATTCAAATTAGACTTTCGTCTTAACATAAAAATTGATAATAACCCTTTAAAGAAGTCTTATAATTAAAAATTTATGATGTAATTAAGTTTGAAATAAAAACTATATGAATTTAGTTTTTCAAAACTATAAATAAATAAATAAAATTAATGATGTTATTTGGCATGAATTTATTAGTGACATATATATATATATATATATATATATATATTTAGTAGTTGTATAATCTTAGTTGCTTTTGTTTTGTATACACCTCTCAGATCTAATGCTTTGTCAAATGATATAAATACCACCAGTAGTAATCATTATTTATTCAAGAGCTTAACAGAGACAATATTTTTATAGCAGTATATTTTATGAAAACAAATGTTTGTTTAAAAAAAGACAGGGGTTTTCATTAAATCATGTCTAATGATTTATTTTAGTATATAAAGTGAACACATTAATTTAATCTGAAACTCTGAACATTTTTATTATAATTAATAAAACAAGAATTCTCTTTCAACTGTTTCACAGTATTTTTAAAACAGAAATTAATACATTATTTGAAACATAAATAATTTCAGTATGCTAATTTGTTATATTGTGTGAAATCTGTAGTGTACATACTCAACATAGCTGCTTCCACAGAACACAGTCACACAGCCTGACTGACTGCACTTTATTTATATTTATGTAGAGACTAACTGGTTATGGTTCTGTTTTTCTCTCTATTCAAAAGGGGATGTGGTAAAAAGAAATGTTACAGTGAACCAGTTAGCTTGAGAAACCTGAAATGTTTGTCTGAATGAAAATCATTTTCATAACCTTTCTGTTCAGACATTTAAATATAATTTCATAAACAATTACATGATGAAAATTAAACACACTTATTAATGTGCACCTGTGATGTTCCTGAAAAATATATTGTTTTACATACTTCCAAGTAATTAGTTTATTTCTGTGCAGGCACCATCCTTTGTTAATAATAAATTATTAGTGTTGAACCTGTTTTAGATACAACTTAGTTATTATTTAATGTGACAGTGATACAGCTGTTTGTTCTTGATACAGCTTAGTTAATACTAAATATGACAATAATACATTTGTTTGTGCTAGATACAGTTGTTAATACTAAATATGACAATGATACAGCTGTTTGTTCTTGATACAGCTTAATTAATACTAAATGTGACAGTGATACAGCTGTTTGTTCTAGATACAGTTGTTAATACTAAATATGACAGTGATACAGCTGTTTGTTCTCAATACAGCTTAGTTAATACTAAATGTCACAGTGATACAGCTGTTTGTTCTAGATACAGTTGTTAATACTAAATATGACAATGATACAGCTGTTCTAGATACAGTTGTTAATACTAAATGTCACAGTGATACAGCTGTTTGTTCTCAGTACAGCTTAGTTAATACTAAATGTCACAGTGATACAGCTGTTTTTGCTAGATACAGTTGTTAATACTAAATATGACAATGCTACAGCTGTTTGTTCTAGATACAGTTGTTAATACTAAATATGACAGTGATACAGCTGTTTGTTCTAGATACAGTTGTTAATACTAAATGTCACAGTGATACAGCTGTTTGTTCTAGATACAGTTGTTAATACTAAATATGACTGATACAGCTGTTTGTTCTAGATACAGTTAATACTAAATGTCACAGTGAAACAGCTGTTTTGCTAGATACAGTTGTTAATACTAAATACGACAGTGATACAGCTGTTTGTTCTCAATACAGCTTAGTTAATACTTAATATGATAGTGATACAGCAGTTTGTGCTAGATACAGTTGTTAATACTAAATGTGACAGTGATACAGCTGTTTGTTCTCAATACAGCTTAGTTAATACTAAATATGACAGTGATACAGCTGTTTGTTCTAGATACAGTTGTTAATACTAAATGTGACAGTGATACAGCTGTTTGTTCTCAATACAGCTTAGTTAATATTTAATATGACAGTGATACAGCTGTTTGTTCTCAATACAGCTTAGTTAATACTAAATGTGACAGTGATACAGCTGTTTGTTCTAGATACAGTTGTTAATGCTAGATACAACATATTTTAAGAACAAAATAACAAATGATATAACTGTCAAAATAATACTTATTCATGCAGTCTGCCATGTCTGTTTTATGATGTTACATCCTTTATAAACAAAAATCAGAATAAATAAAAATGATAGAGAATTTTTACAGTATTTTGCTCAGTGGTGAATTAATAAGCAGCTAGACATAGGTGTGTCTGTTCACAAGCACGTATGTGTGTGTGTGTGTTGTCTTGGTCTTATTTGTCAACATATGCAAGATGTCATGTGCTAGTATATAAAAAAAAAAAAAAAAAAAAGTATATAATTATTCATTAAATTACCAGTGACTGTAATCTTGGTCATTGTTTGAATTTACTTGAAAATTAAAACAATTATTTGGAAGTATAGAAAATATATTTAGACTTTTTGCACTATTAGTACAAACAAAATAAGGAATTGAAAGTATATTGAAAATTGATTTACACTGTTAATATGTCGCCCAACATGTACATCAAGTAACAAAATTTGAATTATTCAAAATATACATTCTTAATTTAAGAATGTATATCTGGTCACATTTTAATTGTTATTGGTCAGCAGACCAATTTTACTGAGCAGACCTGTCAACATGATAAAAATTCATATGTAGATTACTTTTTTTAAAGTTTTTTCATTCGTTTTTATTTAGTTTTTATCATTTTTATATGATTTTTTATGTGTTTTGTTTTTGTTTTCATTTCTTGTTTGTATTATAGTGTTGTCAACATAGAATTTCATAGCTAAATGTATCATTTTGTTTATTTTTTTAATTTGATATTTTTTCTGTTTAGGATAAAGCATTTGATGACAAATATTTTTGTTTTGTAAGAAAAATGGATGGGTATATGATGAATATTTTTGTTTTATAGGATAAAATGGATGGGTATATGATGAATATTTTTGTTTTATAGGATAAAATGGATAGGTATATGATGGATATTTTTGTTTTATAGATTTGTTTGATAAAATGGATTTTTGTTTTATAGGATAAAATGGATAGGTATATGATGAATATTTTTGTTTTATAGGATAAAATGGATAGGTATATGATGGAGTTACAAATACATGATGCTAGCCCATTCACTCCACTTCTCACTAGAATGAATAGGGTACGCTCAAGCCTTGTTCTCGTAAGTGTAACGGGCCTTGTGAAACTCCACTCACATGCTGGGCTTCCAACTCTTCTTCTTAGAAATAACACAAGCACGGCATGCAATAATTAACCAACCATTTAAATCTTCGAGGCTAGGAGTTCAATCAGAATATGAAAATATATTTTTTAAAAACCAAGATATTAATTTTTAAAAAATAAAAAAATTAATATCAAAAAGAAAATAATTTAATAAAAAAAAATTAAAAAAAATAATGTTAATACATTTAAGCAGAAACTACAACTGGTGAAGTTAATTAAAAACTATTTTGTTTTTCATTTAAGAGTTGTAAAGTTGACTGTTAAAATTAAGATATTTTTATTTTTGGGTAGTTTTAATTGTATGAAATTACTCCTCTCCTCTCAGAAAGTTAACTGTTAACTGTTAAATGTTCTATATTTTAACATTTTTGTTTACAGATAATTCATGCATGAAATTACTCTTTTCATTTTTATTTTATTTTATTTTTTTTTTGCATGGCAGTTTATTAATATTTTAATTAACAAAAACATATTGCATACAGTAATGCAATGGATGATGGGTAAAAATTTTGTTTATGATTTGTTCCAGATGACAGGTATACAGTTATACACGTTCAATCTAATGTGTTATTGTGTTTGACATCAAAATTATTAGCTAAAACAAACATGTTTACCTTCAGAAAAAGTGAAGGAAATATACAGATGGTTTAAAAGGAAAAGAAAAATGCTCATTGTTAAAATATATATAATTGAAAGTATTTTTAGTTAAAAAGAAATACTTTTAAGAATTAGAAGACAAATAAATAAATAAAAAGTAGAGAAATTTTTAAATACTTACAAAGTGACCTATGCTTTTCGTTTTTCAGTTAGAAAGCTGGTCTTTTATCTGTAATATTATTATATGATAGATCAGTTTATTTTAAAATATTCCCAGCTGTGTCTTCGTCTTAGTGAAATATATGTATTGAAAATATGAAATAGTTACTTAGTATGAATAAAGTGTTTCTATTTTCCTATTTTATATTACTTTTTATTTTTTGCATAAATGACAAATATTCTTAAGATTTTAACTTTGAAGAAAATGAAATTTTGATTTGATGTGCTGTGTGATAGATTTTACCCACCTATTTCTTTCTTTCTTTCTTTATTTATTTATTTATTTATTTATTTATTTATTTATTTTTAATTAAGTTTTATTTTTATATTATTTTGTATTATTAATTTATTTTTTAATAGTATTTGTTTATTTTTAATAAAGGTTTTATTTTTATAATTTTTGTATTATTATTTTAATTTTTAATATTATTTGTTTAATTTAATTTATCTTTTTATTTATTTGCAATCATAATCATACATAAATATTAAATCATCTAAAAATGAATAATAGATCATCATTCTCATTTACAACCAAATTGAATTCATAAAATGACTCTTAAACAGAAAAACCTTTCAGTAGTGTTGAACACCTGTTTGCCACTGTACAGATTTGTGCATGCATTGCCCTTGTTGATGCTTGACTTTTTACACCTACTTGCTTGACTAACGTGACTTGCCAATGTTATATATGTGTGTACCTTACAGGACAGTAAGAGTGAGGGGAAAGACCTGCCCACGCCAACATCCACACCAACACAGAGTAGAAAAAACAGACGAAGATCAAATCTGTTCAATGTAAGCTCTACGTGTAACACTGACACTCATATGCTCCATTCTCTCTCAAATGTACTTTTTATATTTTATCATTTCAAGCAAGAATTAAAAAACAAATTTAAAACAATCAAATTTTACATATTCAAAAATTTAGTGATTAATATTTATATATTTTAATTTTAACAAATGTTAAAAACTTTAAACATGATTTTATGCTTTCATTTAATATTTTAAACTTAATATACTTATAAAATATTACTTATATACAGTAATGGTTTTTTTTTGTTTTTTTTGAGGGAGGGTGATGATTATAAAGAATGAAGTACATAGTTACTACATTTTTCAAAAGATTCAGATTTCTGTACAATTCTAATTTGAAGTAAATTTTGTTTTAAATATATAAAAATTTAAAGATTAACATTTATGTTTAGATTTGTTTTTATTTTAAACCACTATCTACTGATTTTTTAATTTTGATTATGGAAATTACAAAAATATCTCCATTAAAAATATAAATTCTGAATAACATTGTTATCTAATTATGTTGTAGATAGTGTATTTTATTTCATTTTGTTTTATTTTATTGCTTTCATTCTTTTTTCTTTTTTTTCTTTTTTTTTTTTCTTTTTTTTTTTTAATCTTTTAACTATAAAAAAAATAATAAATAGCAGACAAATCTTAATATTCAAAATATAACAAATTATTTAATAAAATATTTCAAGAAAGTTATTTCATTCAAAAATGACAGTTGAATGTGTGCAGGTTGTCATGGTTACACATGAAAACATTACTAGTAGCTGGTAATTGCTGTGCAGTTATCTCCCTTCCTCTAGTGGCATGTTTGAGAAGTCAAACTGGTTGAGTTTGAATCACTATAACATTCTCTTGTGTTTCTTGTTTACACATTTTTACTTGTATGTAGCTTGACATATAGCTATCACAATAGATTATAAATTACATTTAACAGCATGGAAATCAAAGCATTAAACTATAAAAAAAATAATTTTATAATTATAAAAATAATAATAATAAACCATCTTGATTATGTAGAAAAAGTTGGAAATTGGTAAATTTTTGAGAAAGGGAAAAGAAAAGACATAATAAGATGAAAATAATTTATAATTTAATAAAATTGGAATTAAATATTTTTTATTTTTATTATTATGTTTATTTTAATTTATTTTATAATTAGTATCCTTACTATTGTTTTGTTGTTATTATTATGTTTATTATTGTTTTATTATGATGATTATATTTCAGAGGTAAGGGAGGCAAATTCATAATGTTTATTTTTACCATTTAAATTTTTTTTTTTTTTTTTTTTGGTTGCCTATAAGATACAACGTATAAACTTATAACATTTGTAATTTTCATCAAACGTTTGAAAAAAAACACCATACTAAAAATGACTAAAATATAACAAGATTTGAAAGTATTGGTTTCTAACAAACGCATGGTGTGTTTTGGTTACGGTAGTCAGGTTTTTATATACCAGCTCTTTTCTAACATCTAATTTTAAAATGATGAAGAAATTTTATGTCCTGTTTTTTCATAATAGTAAATTTTATTTCTCTCTAGTATATATAATTGTCATATTCTAATAATTATTTCAATAGCTATATATGGAATCATTCTGTTGAGATGAAACAGTAATAATGTTTTATAAACAAAGTTGTATGTATATATAAGTTAATGATATTACTCAATTTATACATTACTTAAAATGACAGTTGTTTAATATATTCATAGTAATCTTTTAAACTATTTTATATAACTTCATATTGATACTTTTTGTTTGCATTTAAGGTAAAGTATTGATACAACATATTTAGCATAGACAGAAATGTGATCTGATATGATGGTACTATAAAATCAATACAGGAAATAAAGCATTTAGCATAGACAGTGGCATTATTACAGTATGGCTGCTACTTACTAGCCAAAAAAGTATCATTACTGTACACTGATATATATATATATATATATATATATACTGCACAGATAGTAACTATATAAAACAAAGATTCATAAAAACTTGTAATGTTGATAGCACTTTTATGCTACATACATATTTAATTTACAAAACACCTGGCTAGATCTCCAGAATGTCTTAGATGTCCAGTTGAATAAAACCAAATATTTGAGAGACAGTGCTTTTATTGCCATTGAAAATTTGGCAGCACTAGTCAAGATCTGTTCAGAAAACAAAGCTTGATGTAGAAAGTTGCCACATGGTTACACAGTTGGTTCAAAACCAGCCTATGTCTATACACACAAAATGTTACTGATCCTTAGAATCCTTCATATGTCACTTACACATGCAGGGTTCTTTCAGAAACAATGTCTCCAAAGTATAACTTACTAAAATCTTGGGATTTCATGCTTATAATTTTTTATATATATATTATTATTATTATTTGTTTATATTTTATTTTATATTTTTCTTCTTTTTTTGCTGAATAAAAAGAATACATATAAACAAAATAGAATAAAACAAATAATTATGATAATTATTTTTAAACAAAATATTATCTATAAACTAAAGTGTAAAAAGTCTGAAGAAACAGAAAAAGTTGAGAATAAAGTTGTGTATTTAAAAATTAAAGATGTGCTGGATGTGATCATGTTTGTACTTACAGCCGAAGAAAGAAGATGAGAAGAAACCTGATGGAGAAAAGTTGGGCAGTGGCCGAGTTATTCCTCTTAGACAGGTAATAAACACTTCACCAGCTTTTTAACAGTTTTACACTGTGCTCCTAAATAATTATCTTTCATTACAGCAGGGTTATTCATATAGGTATGTTACTAAAGTTTACTGCAGTGTTATTTTTATAGGTATGTTATTTATTATTTATATGTATTATATTGCAGGGTTACTTTGATATGTATGTTGTTTGTTACTTGCAGGGTTACTTTGATATGTCTGTTGTTTGTTACTTGCAGGATTACTTTGATATGTATGTTGTTTGTTACTTGCAGGGATTACTTTGATATGTCTGTTGTTTGTTACTTGCAGGGTTACTTTGATATGTATGTTGTTTGTTACTTGCAGGATTACTTTGATATGTATGTTGTTTGTTACTTGCAGGATTACTTTGATATGTCTGTTGTTTGTTACTTGCAGGGTTACTTTGATATGTATGTTGTTTGTTACTTGCAGGATTACTTTGATATGTATGTTGTTTGTTACTTGCAGGGTTACTTTGATATGTATGTTGTTTGTTACTTGCAGGGTTACTTTGATATGTATGTTGTTTGTTACTTGCAGGGTTACTTTGATATGTGTGTTGTTTGTTACTTGCAGGGTTATTTGTACAAAAAGAGTCATGGGCTGAACAAAGAATGGAAAAAGAAATACTGTTGTTTACAGGACGACGGAGTCTTAACATATCACCGCAGTCTTCATGTGAGTTTTAGAATTACCTCAAGTAAATAAATACACTTTATATAAAAGCAGGGGATTCTTTTATTTGTGACTGGAGACCAAGTTTGGATAATAATAAATAACAAGCAAGTACAGAGGCTGACATTTACCTTGTTTTCTTACCTAATTTTGTAGACAGATAAACAAATCTTTGTTGAAGTAGTCAACTGATTGGTCAGCCATTTCATCTTTTTTTAATTATTATTATTAATGTGTGTGTGTGTGTGTGTGTGTGTGTTAAAATTGAAACAGAAATAAAGAACAAGAGTATTGTTATACTGACTAATAACTTGCAAATACACTGTTTAAAGCTTTCAGACATTAAGTGTGTGACAATTCTATATATCATTATTAAGTTGAATACATCTGTTTGCAGGACTACATGGATGACATTCATCGTAAGGAAATACCGCTGGTTCACACGACAGTGAAGATTCCTGGCATGCGGCCTCGCGGTTCTCGGACAGCCTCAACCAGCAGTGCGGCCAACGGAGAAATAAACAACCTGTCAGCCAGCACAGGTCTCGTAACACCTGTTTGTAGACATTTAGTTACCTGTGTGTCAATAACACAGTCATTCATTTTAACAACACCTGTTTGTAGACACTTAGTTACCTGTGTGTCAATAACACAGTCATTCATTTTAACAACACCTGTTTGTAGACACTTAGTTACCTGTGTGTCAATAACACAGTCATTCGTTTTAACAACACCTGCTTGTAGACACTTAGTTACCTGTGTGTCAATAACACAGTCATTCGTTTTAACAACACCTGTTTGTAGACACTTAGTTACCTGTGTGTCAATAACACAGTCATTCGTTTTAACAACACCTGTTTGTAGACACTTAGTTACCTGTGTGTCAATAACACAGTCATTCCTTTTAACAACACCTGTTTGTAGACACTTAGTTACCTGTGTGTCAATAACACAGTCATTCATTTTAACAACACCTGTTTGTAGACACTTAGTTACCTGTGTGTCAATAACACAGTCATTCATTTTAACAACACCTGTTTGTAGACACTTAGTTACCTGTGTGTCAATAACACAGTCATTCGTTTTAACAACATCTGTTTGTAGACACTTAGTTACCTGTGTGTGAATAATAACACAGTCATTCATTTTAACAACATCTGTTTGTAGACACTTAGTTACCTGTGTGTGAATAATAACACAGTCATTCATTTTAACAACATCTGTTTGTAGACACTTAGTTACCTGTGTGTGAATAATAACACAGTCATTCATTTTAACAACATCTGTTTGTAGACACTTAGTTACCTGTGTGTGAATAATAACACAGTCATTCATTTTAACAACACCTGTTTGTAGACACTTAGTTACCTGTGTGTGAATAATAACACAGTCATTCATTTTAACAACACCTGTTTGTAGACACTTAGTTACCTGTGTGTGAATAATAACACAGTCATTCATTTTAACAACACCTGTTTGTAGACACTTAGTTACCTGTGTGTGAATAATAACACAGTCATTCATTTTAACAACATCTGTTTGTAGACACTTAGTTACCTGTGTGTGAATAATAACACAGTCATTCATTTTAACAACATCTGTTTGTAGACACTTAGTTACCTGTGTGTGAATAATAACACAGTCATTCATTTTAACAACATCTGTTTGTAGACACTTAGTTACCTGTGTGTGAATAATAACACAGTCATTCATTTTAACAACACCTGTTTGTAGACACTTAGTTACCTGTGTGTGAATAATAACAGTCATTCATTTTAACAACATCTGTTTGTAGACATTTAGTTACCTGTGTGTGAATAATAACACAGTCATTCATTTTAACAACATCTGTTTGTAGACACTTAGTTACCTGTGTGTGAATAATAACACAGTCATTCATTTTAACAACATCTGTTTGTAGACACTTAGTTACCTGTGTGTGAATAATAACAGTCATTCGTTTTAGCTCATGAATCAGCAGAAATTCCACCTAAAGTTATATTTGAATAAAAACACTTTCTCTCTCAGTGTGTGTGTGTGTGTGTGTTTTGTTTTTTTAGATCTCACACAAATGTTAAAACATTATGAAATTATTTAAATTAAGAATTATTGTTTGTTCTGTGTCTTGAATATTAATTATATTTTCAGGTATGGATGGTATAACAGACACACAGCTGGACACATCACTGGTCATTCAGAATTCCTCCATTACTCCAGGTACAAGACAAAATACTATTGTCAAAATATGGGTCTAGGTGGACTCAGTCTGTGGTGACTTTTTTAAATAAATAGATATAATTTGTTTTAAAATAAAAATATTATAATTTATTATTCAGAAATGTAAAGAATTATAATCTTTAAAATAGAACATTGTTCAAGACTGTCTTTATTTACTTGTTTATTTATATATTTATGTTTTTCTACTCTGAATTTTAATTATTTGTGAATTTGAAAAATACATGTTTGGGGTTTTGGGGGAGTATATTTAAATACATTACAAACTTTGAAATGATACAAGTTCATAGTTGTTTGATGATATGAATTGAAATTAAAGTGGTCTTTTTATTAAAAGTATAAATTTAACTCAAACAGAATGTTTTGACTTTCATGTACTTTTCACATACTGCACATTAAATAACATTGCTCTACGTCTGTCATTCTTACTGATCACATGAATTTATTTTAAATGATTTCTACTTTTCCTTTTCTTATTTTTTTATTACTTAATGAATTTCTGTCTCTCTCTCTCTCACAAAGAACTTCATAGTAATACTTTTTGTTCTGTTTTTCTTTCTTCTCTTCCTCTGTCTGTGTGGGTGATCTTCATCACCGATGTTGTTGGTGTCTCCACACATGTCGGTAAGCCTCCCACCCTGGGGCAAAACCATAATCAGTTTAACCTACCCCTACAGCAGTTCAAGTCAATATAACCTACAAAATGTTTGAAAATGGTTAACTCTCCTTGATTAACTTTGAATTAACAACAGTAATACACCTTCATAATATTTATTTACCTTGCTTCTACTAGCTGGTGTTAAAAAGAGTATATACTATATTAATAAAATGTAAATTAATTTACAAATAATATTCTAACATGTTTTTTTAATTTTTATGCATAAACTGTATCCATTTATTGATACACTTTAATATGACTTTTAAAATATTTATTTTAGTTAATCTTTAACAGCTTTTATCATTTTTTAAAACCTACTTCCACATAATCCCATGTATCTTAATATTCACACAGCTAACCAGAGGATATTTCTTATTAATATCCATTAATGACTGGATTAATATGTTAAATAAAATCATTTTAATTGCAGATTAATATTTAAGTTTCATTTGAAGTGCATATTTTAACTGATGTCTAAAATATAAATTTAAAAGAGTAGAAAATCACATGATAGGTGGGTGTTCAAGAAATGCTGTGTTACAAATATAGGCATATAATACTCACTTGGTTAGTAAAACAGAATCAGCAACTTTAAATATTAGTGGGACATACAAGAGACAGACACAGGTTTTGATGACACACAACAATCTTGTCAAAAGTGACTGGTAGAGAAATTCTTCATTTTAATCTAAATTTTGAAATTAATTAAATGTGTACTTTGTTTTTATGAAAACTTAGATTACATGTTTTTAATTAATTCTTACGTCTGGTTCTTATTTAAGATTTTAGATATTCATATTAAAATGATATAACAGGGAAAAACCCATTAATTTACTGTAACATACATTTTGGAATTCAGAAACATCTCTGTAATCAGTATTAAATTGTTTTTATAAATATTCTGATAGCAAAATTAAATTCTAAATTTTAGATCTTTAAAACTTTTATTTAAATTATGATTTCAAGTTTTGCCTTTAAAATTCTTTTGATTCTGGTTTTTGTTAAACCTCAAAAGTGTTAACTTTTTTTCTTTTTTTTTCATTATTACTTACCTGTAATTACAGGTTTTCTCTTTTCTTCAACAGGTGTTATTGATGGTTCGGAATCTCCCCGCCCCTCTGTACGACCTCCCCCTCGACCAAAAACTTCAGCCGTGCCCCGTCTTGGAATAAACAATTCCACCATGGGCTCCAAGGCAGAGACGCCCAATGTGAAAAAACGACACAGGAGAGCGAAGAGTGGAGGGGTTAAAAATGTAGATCCTAGTCAAGGAGATGGTAAATATTCTTTTTAAATACATGTTTCTTTGTGTTCCCAAGTTACGTGTTACTTGTTCTTACTGTCAAGAGTTAATAGAGTTAACATGGAAGCATAATTTTAAACATGATCATAGATAGGTAACAACATTTTACATATATATAATAAAGCACCAAAATGTGTTATCTGAAGACAGAAATAAGGCTTTTTTTATTAGTTATGTTATTTGAAGATTATAAATTTTATCTGTAGTATTACTTATGGTATAATTTATATAAGGCATTTAAAAGAAAAATTAAAGATACTTCATAAATGTATTGTTGTTAATGTTCCAGATTAATGAAATGTAAAATTTGTTTATGTTCTAATAATATTTGTGAAAATAACAAAAGAATATAATGAATGATTGTAAACAAATTGTTGTTGGGAGGGATAAGTAATTTAGTGCTGATATATGTGGTAAATTTATTTATGTTTTATTTTTTTTAAATTAAAACTCTTTTTTTTATTATTATATGTTTTAATTAAAGGTTAAATATATTAATAACAATGATAATGTACTGAATTGAAGTTGTAACAATGTACCTGATACAGACAAACACTGTTACATTTAACAGAGTATTTTTTGTTAAACTTTAATTTCTTTCTCCTCAACAATATTTCATTGCATCATAAATTAATGTTAGATATATTTTATGCATTTTATTTATTTTAGATTCTGATGGATATGAGTTCATCATAGTTTCTCTAGATAATAAACAGTGGCATTTTGAAGCTCAAAATAATGATGTAAGTGTGAATGTGTATGTATATGTCTTCATATGCATCCCTTGCTTACACTATGTTACTTGGAAAGAATAATCATAATAGATCATATTCTTTATGTTTTTCTCTGTTGTTACAATATTTCTGTTTTCCCACTTATTAACTTTGTAACATCATAACAGAATAAAAACTTACAATAAAAAACACAAAATAAACTTTTGTTATTAATTTGTTTAAATTTTTTAGCATTAAATAATAAAAATGTTATAAAGAAATTTGGTATTATAATACTTTAAATAGTTTTGATTTTTACCTCAGAAATATTTCAAATTTTGGTTTAACTGTTTTTTTGCATTTTCACTTTACAGACATTTAAATAAGTTGAAAATTTCTTGTTTTAATTATAATTAATTTTATTTTTTTTATAAAAAAAATTTCAGGAGAGAGATCAGTGGGTGTCGGCCATTGAACAGCAGATCCTCACCAGCTTACAGATGAACGACAGTTCTAAGTCAAAGGTTTTATTTTACTTCTATATATTTCTAAACTAATTTAGTTTTTACTTTAAATATTTAATATAGTCTATTTTAATTTTAAAACACATTTTTAACTACTTCAGGTTTCAAAACTAAAATATACTATTTTAGATGTTAAGTATTTAAAATTGAAACTTAATTAATACTAAAGTTATTAACATATTGTAACTATTTTAATTTCAATTCAGTTCTAAACGTTTCAAAACTAAATAATTTATAAACTTTAATTTTAAAAATTTACAAACTTAATTTAGTTTCCACTTCAGTTTTAAACATTTAGAAACTAATTTTAATTTTAACTTTAATTTTAAACATTTTAAAATTAATTTAGTTATTACTTTAGTTTTAAATATTTCAAAACTAATTTCATTTTAAAAAATTTTACTTTTATAATATTGATAAAACAAATTCCATTAGATACAGCAGTTACATAGTTGTTTTTTTTTCATTATTTGTAAATTATTTTAATAATTTTATTGTTACTAGAAATTGTCAGCGACTGATGTAGCAGGAATTCAAGCAATTCGCAATGTCCGGGGAAACAATGTGTGTGCAGACTGTGGTGCTCCAAGTACGTTTTTATCATCTGTGATTTAATTAGTGTCTGTGTTTTTAATTGTCATCTGTGTTTTAATTAGTGTCTGTGTTTTTAACTATCATCTGTGTTTTTAATTGTCATCTGTGATTTAATTAGTGTCTGTGTTTTTAATTGTCATCTGTGATTTAATTAGTGTCTGTGTTTTTAATTGTCATCTGTGTTTGTAATTAGTGTCTGTGTTTTTAATTGTCATCTGTGATTTAATTAGTGTCTGTGTTTTTAATTGTCATCTGTGTTTGTAATTAGTGTCTGTGTTTTTAATTATCATCTATGTTTGTAATTAGTGTCTGTGTTTTTAATTATCATCTATGTTTGTAATTAGTGTCTGTAAATTGTTCTGTTAAATATATTACATTTTTTTTTACATGCAACTTGATTCATGAAAACTGATTTAAAAACTAAAATTAAATAATTTTGTTTATATATTAAGAATGATGGAATTCTGTTGTGACAGAAAATATTTATTTCTTTAGAATTCAGTTATTGTTTTATTTTATTTTTGCAAGCAAATTTAAGATTTAAATATAAAAGTTTTTACCTGGCTTTTTGAGAAAACAAAATGTTTGGAATATTTTTATTTTTTTTTTTTTTTATTATTGAAAAAAAGAAAAGAAGAATAAATTTCTTACTTAGTTATTTTTTATTGTTTTAATATTTTATTTTTTTAAGTGGGGGGTACTTTGTTTTTTCTCTGTTTTACATAAACAAAATGTAATGAATATAAATAATTTTTAATTATTATTATTTTTTTATTTTTTTTTTATTGTTGGTGTTTGTTTTTTCCTGTATGCACAGATTATAAAAATGTACTTTTACTGTTGACAGACCCAGACTGGTCAAGTATAAACCTGGGTGCTTTAGTCTGCATAGAGTGTTCTGGAATACACAGAAACCTGGGCACACACATCTCTAAAGTCAGGTCACTAGACCTCGACGAGTGGCCGTAAGTGTGGTTGTCACTTTATTGTTAGTTAACTATAACATTTCTTATCTTGTTTTCCTGTAACTTTATTATTAGTCAAGTAGAACAAAATGTATATATAATGCATGATTAAAATTGATTGAAAAATGTTGTTACTTGGTTAATAATGACTTAAATTTATTTTACAAATTTATGTATTATGAATTTAAAAAGTAAATATTTTCCTTAATAAATGTTTCAATTTATTTAGAAATTAAGAATTAAATTTCAGTTAAATATTTTATTTAAATATTAAATGTTTGTAAAATATTTAAAAAATGCATGTTTTTGTTAATGAAAAATTTAATTTATTAATATTCATTAAACAATAAACAGAATGTTAAATTTTGGTTAATATTTTATGTTAAAAGTATTATTTAAAAAGTCCACACTTTTGTGTATATATATTATTTTTTAATTAATGCATGTTAAAAATTATTTTTTTAAATAAAATATTTTGTTTACTAAATTTGTTTAAATTAATATAAAATTTAAATATTTTGATTAAATCACATTCACATTTATTGACAAATTATGTTTGAATATTTTATTAAAGTATGTGATTAAAAAAAGATTTGTGGGGTTTTTTTTTCCTTTTCTACATAGTTTTTTGTTTGTTTGTTGTTGTTTTTTTTAAATCAATAGAACTTTTTATTAAATTAATAATTGTTTAAATTGTTATTAATAAACATTTTTAAATCTTTAAATTGAATATTTCAGTCGAGAGTTTATCAAGGTAATGACAGGAATTGGTAATTCTGTCTGTAATTCCGTCTGGGAAGGAAACACAAAAGGTCACCAGAAACCATCACCAAACTCACCGAGGTATTTACATTTGTATTTTGTTACTTTTACATTTTGTTTCATTTTATCTCTGTATTATATATCAGATAATAAAAATAATCTAAAACTTCCAAAATATTGTTAAACTGATAATTTTTGATTTAAGTGAAATTAATATTTAAAGATAGTTTAATTGTTGTATTTTAGGAAATAAATAGGGCTGTTTTTTCCTTGAAAACAATGTCATATATTGATTTATTTTTTCTAAATTATCTGTCTTGAATAACCTAACAACAAAAGAGTTATTCCAGGAACAAATTTCTTTGAATTTTAAAATTATTATTGGGTAAAATATCGAAAACATTAACATTACTTTAATTTTTATTTTTATTTTTATTTTTTTGTTTTTTTCAGGGAAGATAAAGAAAGGTGGATAAGGGCAAAATATGAACAAAAAGAATTTTTGCCTCAGTTACCTTACGTTGATATACCTCTGAATCAGGTGTGTACTGCTGCAAGAATACTGATTGACACTATGCAGAGGTTTCTGTCAGTTGAAATGTGTTTTTTTTTTTTTTTTTTTTTTTTTTTTTTTTTAATAATTAAGTTTTAAATAGTAGAGAAGTTAATTTCAGATTATAACATAAAAGAAATACACTTTATAATTGTTATTCCTGAAGTGAATAAATTAACATGATAATTTATAGTGCAAATAACAGTCTATCGTACAATATCAGTTTCATTATCATTTGATAATAAAATGCTGGGTTTTTTTGAGGAAAGAATTATCAGTATTTCTCTTCTCTTTTCTTTGTTTTTTTACACTTTCTTTTATCACAATAAATGATTCATAAGATAAAAAGGCTGTTTAATTTTATTTCACAATGAACAGTACACTAATATTTACAGTTCTGAAATATTTATATTTTTGTGTATTTCAGCAATTAATTGATGCTCTAGTGAGAGAAGACATTCGTAATATTATCATCATCCTCGGCCACGGCCAGCCAGAAGACATCAACGCACCTTACAGCAAGGATGACGGCAGAACAGCGTTACACATCGCAGCAGCGCTTGGCAACGTAGTCTTCGTTCAGATGTTGTTGTGGGTGAGTGTTTTGTTTCACGGTTATTTCAGATGACACGTGTTTAGGTAAACATTATTTGTATTTGTATTGTTTTTCATTCATTTATCTTTAAAATATTTAGAGGTTGTTTTTTTTGGGGGGGTTATAAATAATTTTATAATGCACAAAAAAAATTCACTAAATTATTCCATTATGTCAGAGTGCATTTCTTAAAGATGTTTAAAATATTAAATTTCTTATTAATTTTAAATCCCATTTCATCTTTTAGAGAAAAAAAAGTTAAAAAAAACTTATTTTAACAATATTTTCACAAATAACTCAGTCATTTCAATTATTAATTTATTAATTTTGGTTTTCATATGTAACTACCAAGTAATGATAATACTATAATTTTCTGTTTCAGAACAATGCTAGTGTCAAGGTTGTTGACCATGAAGGAAGAAATGCTCTGTGGTATGCAAAAAGCTCTGGCTCTACCGAGTGCTGTGAACTGTTGCTTAGTAACGGTTGTTTAGAACACCCGACGTTGCCACGGAGACGCGGCAGTTCACAGCCTGCTAAAACAGACATGTTTGACAGCTTGCCTGCCAGTGTGATCTGATGTTTCTCAAACATTTCACTGTTTATGTTGAGGGGTCCCATTTCTTCACCAAGTCAGGAAGAGTTTACAATTCACGTGATGATCGGAACTGGAAAATAGAACTAGTGCTTTAACTAACAGTATTATCAAATAATACAGCGCATGGCCACACCCATGTTCTGCGACTCTTAAAATTTGTTTTCTTTACAGAATTAAATTTTTTAATCTTTTTTAAGGAATGAACTACAGGAAACAGATGTTTTTTTTCAGTTATAAAAAATACTTTTTTTTCTGAAAGATTCCAAACACTATTTTATAGTCAACAAAAAACCAATAATAATAAAAAGCTTTTCACACAAACAAATATAAAGAATATATATATTATTTTTCAAACCATGAAGATATAAAGAATACTTGTGAAGTAAACATTTTCTTAAATAGCTTTCTCTCATTTATCTTCTGTGTGATGGTGACAGAAAATTGCTTGCATAGTAAGATTCACTGTCACAGTAGGCTGACAAAGTGTTTTCGTTTTTGTATTTTTTCAACTTCATCTGAGTATTTTGACAGTTAAAATATTTGTACTATGAAACAAAATGAAATACTGGATTTTGTCTTTATTATGATTATTATTATTATTCTGATGTTCGGTTCAAAAATTTATATTTTAAACAAAACGGAAAAAAAAAAGACTGACTTAAGGCACATTTAGTGGAGATAACAAATTTGTTTTTGCAAATAATTATTTCACTGAAAATAATGACAGTAATAAAAAAATATTTTAAAAAAAAGCAATGGTAGATTTGCTCCATTTTTTTAAACTTGTTTTTACTTTATAACAAATGTTTTATTCTGTCATGCAAAACAATAAAAATTAAAATTAGGGGTTGGCTTAATTCAAATTGAAAAATAATATATCACAGTATTTAGATGGAAATTTTTCATTTATTTTTTTAATTTTTATTATTACTACTACTACTGTTATTTTATTTTTTATTTTTTAAAAAGTAAAAACATAATTTACAAGCCATGAACTAAAGTGTAAACAGAAAGGACTGTATTAGAAAGAGTCACATTACATTACCCTGAAATCCAGTGTGAACTGTTCAAAATGTGTTTGTTGCTGAAGCTGGAAGAGAAATGATTCAGGAGACAAAACTGACATCTCCATACTTGTGAACATTACTTGTTGTGATAGTTTATTTCTTCATTTGTTTTCATTTAGTTCTTAAATGTGCACACAATTCCCACAAAGATCTCTTTTAGACTGGCAGTAATTAATTCCACCAAAACATCTTTTGTTCAGGCCACATACTGAATAAACATTAGTTTCATTCTTTAAAATTAAATTAAATTGAAAATTACTGGCATGAACTTATTGTGTAACAGATAAAAATGTGAAATGAAATATCTCAATTCTTTTGTTGTCTGATGACAGAACAGTTTTAAATAAAATATCAACTGTTTAATAACAATTTTGAATTTTGGTTAATTTCAAAGATTAAATATATGTTTTTTCAGTATGATCCATTTTTTAGATAAATGTTTTTGGTAGAAATAATACTTTGTTTAGACGCATTGGTCTAAAATAGATCTGTTTAGGAAATTGTGACACGAATGTCTTTAAAGTTAGTCTTAGCTTCTCAGTAACATCAGTGTACTTACCAGGTGAATTTAGTTCTCTAGGATGTTTTAGCATTTCTCTAAAACTTCATTACAATGTACTCATTTCATTCTTAAATTATTTTTAATTATGTTCTTAGGATCATCCCTGTAATCTTTCACATTGTGAGGGTTACAACTGATACATGATGTTATTCACGTTAATATTTATGTGGTCTACACAAGTAGATACAAGTCCTTTTTGTTAATATTAGCAGGTTTTTTGTTGTGTTTTTTAAACATAACAAAGTTGTTATTTAAAAATATATATTTTAACAATGCATTTACTGATTTTGTTTTAGAGAAATATTTGAAATGTAACTCAGTAAAATAGTTATCAGAAAAAAATTAAAACAACAATAGCATTTACCACATTTGCTTTTTTTATTATAATTACCATTACTATGATTATTATTATTATTACTATTACTATTATTATTATTATTGTTATTATCATCATCATCATTAGAATACAGTGTAATGATAAAATTTATGTAGATTATTTGTATTAACAATGAAATAGTATTGACAACAATCTATTAAAAAAAAATCACCTTTTAGACAATTTTATCCAATATTTTATGTATCATAAATTTATTTATACAAAAGTTATTCCTTTATTTTCTTCATCATATTTGCAATCAAGACAAAATTGTGTATAAAATGTAAACATTAGCTAATTTTACAGTTTAATTAACACTTCATATTAAGACAGAAAAGAAAAAAAAAAGTCTAAAAAAATAGTTAAAACTTCATATAACTATGTGACAACAGTTACAAGAATATTGTTAACAAATGTCAACAAAATGGATTTTTTTAGCAAGATTTCCTTTTTAAATAATGGTTTACACCAGTACCAAAAGTGGGCAAATATATAATACTCTAAAAATTTAAAATAATTTGTTTTTAATATTCATTTGCTAGTTTGGTGATGAAATGTTACCCACTTACCAAAGACAAATGAAATTTAGTCTAAACCTGTAACTTACAGAAACGTTTTTACAAAAGATTTGATCTTTTAACAGTTTTTAGAAGAATGTTTCTAGCGAAGCAGTCTGTTTGAAAGATGCTTGTATGAATGATTATTATGAATTATACTGTGTGAGAGTTGTATTTATTAATGTTACTTGTGAAAACTGGAAGTGCAATCTGAAACAGAAAAACATCATTGTAAATATACCATAGTGTTTTATCAGTGTAAATAGTCTGTACAGAATGTGTATACCTCAGCTCTGCTGCTTGCACAATATTTACACAGCTGTACTACAACTACACAACTAAGTTATTAACATCTCATTGCTAATGTAACATTAAAAGTCATGGCAGTTACAATAAAATACTAAGAATCTTTGAAAGGTGTTTTCATAGTCAAAATATATATTTTATATATATATATATATATATTTTTTTTTTTTCCTTCAGGTAATTATGGTGTAGTTAAAATGTTTTTGTTTTTCTTCATCAAATAATTAAACTTGAATAGCTGAAATGTTATCTTTTGTGATTACCTAGTTGAAATGTTTTGTTTCCAACAAGTAATAATGACCAGAATAAATATTTATATTTTCAATTACTGTATTTGAAATGCATTGTAAAAATGTATGTGACCTCATGAAGTTTGGGTGTGTCAGCTTTCTGCAGATTTGTCAGTTATAGACTGATAAATAATTAGAAAAATCAATTCTAATACAATATTTAGATGATTTATCTTGTTGAAGTTGAAAAATATTGTCATAATTTTCAAAACATAATCATGTTGAGTATCCCAGCTTCATTTTTACAGAATGTAGAATGGGGGTTTTTCAGTTTCCTAAAGGTATGCCTGATAATTTTAGGTCACAATTTTGGGGGGGGTAGGTTTGTGGGGGGTTTAAATAATAATTATAGCAATAAATTGAAGTCTAAATAATAAAAAGTGCATTCTTAACTTTGTAACTCAAATAATGAAATTGCTAACAAGTAAAAGTAATTTCTGCTACACTAAATGTCAGTGAGTTGTACAAGTGAATCAGGGATTTCAGAAACAGCAACACAATGATGTGGTAAATATAATTTACATGTTAATTTTATTATAAAGGCTTAAAAAAAGCTAATTTTCACAAAACATATATGAAGGAGAATATTGACAATGTGGTAATCAATATAGAAAATCACTTTACAATGTTATTGCTTTCTTAGAGCTGTATGTGCCTAGCACAAATCTCAAATTCATTACTTTTCTATGTCATCATACAAACTTTGATGAACACAGTTTCAGTAATAATCCTTTTAGAACTGACCAGATACTTGCTCGAATTAACACAAGGTAATTTTTAATCCTTTTATTGCAAAAATGTTCAGACATTTGTCAGTGTTAAACTTTTACTTCTTTAGAGTTCTGTTAAAAGATAGAATTATTTTGGTTAATTGTTTTTGTATCCATGTTTAGAACAGATGGGTTTCACATCCCAGCCAGTGAGAAGCATTGTTACAAATCATCAGTGATATGACATTAACACTTTACATCCAGCAATGTGTGCAGTAATTTGACAGAAGTGCTAAAAGGGTTAATGCTGTTTGAAATTAAAGTTATCAGATCAGTTTCAGCAGAATTCACAAAGCTTGATGCTATGTATTCTTCACTGTGCTCGACGTAGAATTTATAAAAAAAATGCAAACTCATCTTGTCATTACAAATTATTATCCATTAAAAATCATACTTATTGTAAACTTTTTTTTTCGTTTTCTTTCCTATTTTGAAGCTATCCATTTTTAAAAATTTAGGTAAATCACATTTTCAGTAAATGATGTGTTTAATTAATTTTATTTATTTATAAGTGTAATGAAATTACTTTATCTTTGGGTGGGTGTATGATTTATTTGTGCTGATTTTTGTTAATCATGGAAAGAAAACTTTAAAACATTTCAGTCAACATTTTTAATAAATAATGTTTTGAAATTAATTGAACTTTTGTCTTATTTTTAATCAATAACTGAACAGCAGACATTTCATTTCATAAAAATATATTTAATTTTTTTTTTTTTTTTTTTTTTTTTTTTTTTTTTTCTGTATTTCTGTCAATTGTAAAAATAAAAGTGAGAAATGGAGACCACATTTTCTTTTTTGAGGGAGGTTAACATATTTATTAGTATTATTAATAATCTTGTATATAGAATAACTATTCTGCCAGCAACAAAAGAAGTTTAAAATCATATTTAAATTCAAGGAAGGCCTAACAAATCTATTGTCTAAATTCTATGTGCCAAAATGTTACTTGAGTAATTAAAATTTACTTTGTGTAATTTAAACTGCAATACACAAGATTTGTTTTGGCTGATTGTTTAACTTTGAAGTGTTTAAAATGAGGTGTAAACTGTAAAGTTACAGCTTCACTGTATTTGCAGTGAGTGTTTTTTGCAGATGCAGTGTACTGTCAAGATACCATGTAGATAAGAATTTTATCTTGACTGAAGCGCAAGTATTCAATAAATATGTGAACATTGAAAATCTTCTGTTGTTTCTTTTTGGAAATTAGCTTAGAATGTATTATTAAGGAAGTATTAATTGTCAGGTAATCCAAAACACATCAGATGTTCAACCTTCTCTGAAAAATGGAATATGGAAACATTTACCCAGTTTTGTGGGTCTAAAATTCTTTATCACAGAGACCAGAAAAAAATCATACTGATGATGGGAATACCCTTAAATTTTCACAAAAGCTGTGTTTAAATCTTCTTCCTTGAACAAGGAACATCCTTCATCAATCTAAGAAATGTTCCTGCCCTTTTTTAAAGGAACATTTTCATCCTTTATTATTAGTAATAGCAGTAGAAACAATAGTAAGTGGCAGCAGTAGTACAGTAGCATAAATAGTAGGAGTAGTTGATGTAGTGGTAGTACAGTAGCATAAATAGTAGGAGTAGTTGATGTAGTGGTAGTACAGTAGCATAAATAGTAGTGGTAGTACAGTAGCATAAATAGGAGTAGTTGTAGTAGTGGTAGTACAGTAGCATAAATAGTAGGAGTAGTTGTAGTAGTGGTAGTACAGTAGCATAAATAGTAGGAGTAGTTGTAGTAGTGGTAGTACAGTAGCATAAACAGTAAGAATAGTTGTAGTAGTGGTGGTGCTGCTAATAGTAGTAACATTTTTGTTATTGAAAACTTGTTTTTGAATCAGTCAATCATTCCTTTTAGATGTTTAATCTTACAATCTTGTCTGTCCTTTAACATTTCTAGTGCTGATTCCACAAATGATTTTAGTGATCTTCAGTTAGTCTATATGTTTCACAGTTTACATAGTCATGATCACTGAAACTGGAATATGAATCATTCACATAGTTGCTTTCATCATTGTTTTGACAAAATGAGTTATTAACACAGTTACCATTGTTGGGGCAAAGTGAATCATTTTCATAGTTACCACTTTCATGGCAAATTGAACTGTTTTCATAGTTACCACTTTCATGGCAATTTGAATTGTTTTCCTTGTTACCACTTTCATGGCAAATTGAATCATTCACACAATTGATATCATTTTGGTTTAGTAAGTTATCATTAATTTTGCATGTTGAATCATCAACAAAGCTGACATTAGTATTATTACAAACTGAGTTACAATTTTCATTATCTTTGTCTTGACAATTTGAATCAGAAACATTCTTATCAGAATGATGAAAATTTGAGTCAGAAACATTATTCTTATTGTCAGAATGATGACAGTTTGAAAGATTTTTATTAGCAGGATTAGTTCGATGTCCATACATTTTGCAATTAACATAGTCATGAACATTATCTTCATCCACAAAAGTGACCCAGTTTGAGTCATTCATATAATCACCTGTGTTTGAATTATCACTGTCACGGTTAGAATCATCATCTGTGTGGTGATCATTTGAGTCCCGGACATAATCATTACTAACAACATGTTCTTCATACAGTGTGCTGGAACACTGTGATGGAATGGTTTTGTTCAGGACATTGTCATTACAACTACAACAACACATGTTGTCACTGGCGTCATGTAGAACTGATTTGTTAGATAAAATTTTGCCAACATCACGTTTGTTTTTAACTGGTGACATTGCAGCATTTCTGTTCACCTGTGGAGTGTTGTTAGTTTTTGTTTTGCTGAAAACTGTGTTTTCACACTTCAGGTCTGACTTGTGTTTTACAGCTTCAGCTGGATTCACCAGAATAAAATTAAACTTTGACTGTATTTTTTCACAAATTTTGTCACAAACATTTCCAGGCTGGAATTTGGGTTCATTCAGTAATTCATGGCAATCTTCTTTTTCTACCAAATTTTCTCCTGATTCAGCTTTATAGTCATCTTGTTCTGTTAAACTTTCTCTGCTTATGCCAGGTAACTGTTCAAGTTCGTAAGGATCTGGAACCAGTTCCAGGTAGCCATGGCTGGAATCTGAACTGAGTGTTGATGTTTTGTCACTCTGAGTGACATATGAGTGACATCTGTAGGCTGGTTGAACTGTGGAGAGGTTTTCCTCACTTAAATCAGTTATGTAAAAAACACTGGAAGACAGACTTAAAATTACATCAGCTTGTTGAGATTTTCTGGGCATTGTTACCGGTTTTGTTTTGAAACATAACCTTTTTTTTCTGTTAAATAAAAACAAATTATAATAGTGACATCCACAAAAAAAAGGATGATGTAATTATTTTCTGTTGGTTTGTGTGTGTATGTGTGTGTGTCTGTGTGTGTCTGTGTGTGTGTGTGTGTGCGTTTGTATCTGTGTCTGACTGTGTGTGTGTCTGTGTGTGTGTGTGTGTGTGTGTGTGTGTGTGTGTGACTGTGTGTGTGTCTGTGTGTGTGTGTGCGTTTGTATCTGTGTCTGACTGTGTGTGTGTCTGTGTGTGTGTGTGCGTTTGTATCTGTGTCTGACTGTGTGTGTGTGTGTGTGTGTGTGTGTGTGTGTGTGTGTGTGTGTGTGTGTGTGTGTGTGTGTGACAGGCAAAATGTTTGAGAGATTAACAAACTACCCAGCTCTTTTATCATTAGTTGTTTAATGAATGTTTGTTTCACTTTGTTGTTACCTTTTCATCCACAACATGCCAAGAATTACAAGAATGACAATGAAACAGGCGACGCAGATACATGCAACTGAAACAAATGAAACAATAAGCTAATTTTACACATTTTAGTTACTTTAGATATCAAATCTTTGTTCTTTTTTCGATGTATGAATTCCTGTTAACTGTTTAGTTTGGACCTTAAATTAACTTCATACTGTGTTTACCATGTCTGAAATCTCAACTGTTTATCATTTTATGAGATAAATTTTGATAGACTGAAAAGTTAGCCCATTACAATGTATTCAGAGACACATATGTGTACACAGATACACATGCACATACACATACATACACAGATTATGGTAAATTTATGTTAGTATGTATTACATAAAATATATATATGTTTGTTTGTAATTACATTTGTTTTCATTAAATATTTAATAGTTGTAAACAGAACAAAAAATAACATTCTATTAATTTTCACAATTTTTAAACATAAAAAATATTTAAAATGTCATACATTTATTAATTTTATATTTATTTGAAAAGCACTTTTGTTAATTCCTTCTTGAATCTGGTTTTTATATATATATTTTTTTTTTTTTTTTTTTTTTTTTTTTTTTTTTTTTTTTTTTCTTACTTATTTACTTATTTATTTAGTTAGTTTTATGGATGTGATTTTAATAAGCACGTTAACTGGCAAACGTGTTCAACAGGAACAGGATCTCAGTATTAAAATGTTGTAATTTAAAAATTTGCTTATGAGGCACAGTATGGGATTATGTAAAATTTAAATAGCAAAGCATACAAATGATACAAAATGAGATTTTAACAAAGATTTAAACTTTGGAATAAAATTGCTAAATGACAAAAACTTCCAGGACTGCAATGTGTAAATGGGCAAATAATAAATAAATAAACAAATAAAAAATAAATTTGGAAGTTGCAGTTTGTTTTATTTGCAGCAAGTAATATGTTTTGTATTTCATATAAGCCTCGAAACAGATTTATTAAATGGAATCAGACGATTACTAATATGATTTCGTTTCATTAAATGCAAGACAAATAACGATTTATCACTCAAAAATGTATCAGTGACTGATAACGAGAAAACTGAAAATAGCAAATCATGTTTACATGTTTCTTCAACATCTACGTGAAAAAAACCTGGCGTTTCGGAAGGGACATAACTCAAAGCCAAACATTTCCTATCACAGCTATAAAGAGTTAGGGATTAGTAATGATTTCAGAAAATCAGAGATTAAGTGTTAACAGTTGTTTAAGTCTTACCCGAATGATCCTTCATTTACGTCAACTGACGAACTGAGCTCGATAGTATGGCTGAAGATGTTAAAATTTTAATCTGTTTATATAATGAAAATAATTTCTTATTAATATATCTAAGTAACATATTTTTTATAACCAAATACATATGCATATATATATATATATATATATACACACACGTATATAGAAAATAAACAAATATATATATATATCACACACAAAATGTACACAGGACACTGAAATGCACCTATTCATATGCAGTCATCCCACTGAAAATAAACATAAAATAGTTTATACAGAACCTAGAAAGATTATAATCTGTTTATATAATGAAAATAATTTCTTATTAATATATCTAAGTAACATATTTTTTATAACCAAATACATACGCATATATATATATATATATATATACACACACGTATATAGAAAATAAACAAATATATAACCTACGTTCGAATACTCACACATCAAAATGTACACAGGACACTGAAATGCACCTATTCATATGCAGTCATCCCACTGACACACAATACACAAACATAATTAGATGAACACAAGTTTATATGCGCAGATACCTAGAAAGATTATACACTGATCTGAGATTAACTGAAGAATTATTTTTCCTTAATAGACAGGTACAAATACTTTTTCTTATTAAACCAAGAAGAAGAAATATAATCCATAACAAACTTATGTTAATAACAGTCATTAAAACTGCAAAATGATTATGCAGGGTACATACAGATTTATATGAGTCATATAACCTCTACATCTTCAGTTATATTTTTGTATATTCGAGTGGTGTACATTTTTCTATTTGTGAAAACTTATAACCTGTATACAAAATTTAAACTTAGTCTGCTCCAGAGGTCACGATAAGATATTTATGTGAGCAGTGAAATTGGGATTTATTTATTGACATCGTAATGTTTTATTTCCAAATCGTTAATGTATACACATAGCACAAATAAATGAAAAAACAAATAAAAAAGCAAACAAAATAATATTAAATGGAAGACAGGTATGGAGCCATATTTAAGTAAATAACGATTTTCAGATATTTAGAGCTAAAAGTTTTCCAAAATGGCAGCTTATCACAGTTTTACATTAATAAAAAGGCGTCTGCCAGTTGTTGTTGTTTTATTTTTATTATTATTATTATTATTATTATTATTATTATTATTATCAGTATTATTATTATCAGTATTGTGATGAATAATAATGTTGTTGTTGTTGCTGTTAGTGGTAGTAGTAGCAGTAGCAGCAGAATTCGCTTGAATTAGCTCACATTAACATCCGGATTCACTATGACAAATTTCCTAAAATAAAGTTTGTAAATTTGACGTAAAAAAAAAATTCCCCAGAATTATTTCGTGTAGTGTGTTTAATCAACTGAAAACTATTTCTTTAACAGGCACCTCGGGGAAGAGAATATAACAATACGTCTTTTTCTACCACACACCGCTCGCTTTTCTAAAACTTGCTCATGTCATGGCGCCCCAAGATGATAAGATAAAATATACCAAGAAGCCTGTTTAATATTCGTGCACACGCGTTAATTTATCATTTACCGTAAATTTATGCGCATTTCAAAACGCGTAAGTGAGAATAAATTGTACTTTTCTAAACATTCAAACAAATGAAAATATATATATATATATATATATATATATATATATTAATACAGTGGAATAATCATACGCAGTCATAACCAGAAAGTATTTGTTTTTATTTTATAATTTAGTGTGGAGATTGGTTTATTTATCGTGTAATTTACATCTCGAAACTAACGTCTTTAATTATTTTTTATCACCATTCTAAACATGTCATTTATTTAATAGTTAATTATGCTAAAAAAAATCATGTTACCTAAAAACACATAACACAAACTCTGCAGCCTGACCGCCCGAGACAGCAAGTAAGAATGTGAACATTTGAAAAGAAAGGGTTTCAAAACTGACGTTTGTGAGAAGTTTAACACTAAAAACAAGATCGTCTTAATGAATAGAGAACACAGAGACAGGCACAGCTCAGAGGAGAATTTATGTTTTCTATTAGTTTCTATAAACGTATCCCTGTATCAAAAATACATTACATGAACTCGTGCATCTGAAAAGCCAGATGAGGACAGAGTCACAGTAGAGGATTCTGGAAAACGAGGATAGATACAGAAGAAGAGAGATTTGAGAACGTTTGAAACACTAGAAATAGTGAGACATGAGGGTATGGAGATTCAGAAAGATAGAGATAGGAAGAACGAGAGACAGAGTCAGACATAGCTAATGGTATGGGAGAAAGAGATTGAGACAACTGAAGAAATAAAGAAATAAACACACAGAGACGTTACATATGAAAAAAAGGATTAAAAAAGAAAAAAGATGTTAGAGGCAACGAAGACTGACTTAAGACAATCAAAATACAGTTAGACTGATAATTAAAATATTTCATGTATTCAAAAAGAAAATCGATATAAATAATCATATTAATCCAATCATGCGCGTTCGATTGTAATAGCCGGAGAGAGAGAGAGAGAGAGAGAGAGAGAGAGAGAGAGAGAGAGAGAGAGAGAGAGAGAGAGAGAGAGAGAGAGAGAGAGAGAGAGAGAGATGTCAATTAGGAAAAATTAACAAATATATAAAGAAATCAAAAATTCACTCTCTAACAAAACTAAGGAAATTTAAAACCAGTCTGCTTACCTTCCTGAAGCAACCTGCTGATCGAGACAGCAGGAAAATAGCTACGTAGGCAGGCAAGTATGTACACGACCTTCCGATAAACGACACCTGCCACATTAACTCATGAAAAAAATATTTAAATCACGCTGAATTAATTTGAAATCGGTCACAGTGAAGGAACAATACACAGTAATAAAAGTATTTGTCACACAAAATATTTGTTAGATTGTAATAGCCGGAGAGAGAGAGAGAGAGAGAGAGAGAGAGAGAGAGAGAGAGAGAGAGAGAGAGAGAGAGAGAGAGAGAGAGAGAGAGAGAGAGAGAGAGAGAGAGAGAGAGAGACGATACTTGAGACATTAACTCATGAAAAAAATATTTAAATCACGCTGAATTAATTTGATATCGGCCACATTGAAGGAACAATACATAGTAATAAAAGTATTTGTCACACAAACAACACATAAATATATGAATAGAAAGATTTTGGAGCAAAATTCAACATTTAAAATAGACCAATTCATGAATCACCTCTTATTCTTCTTTTATGTCAGTTTAGTTCTGTATATATTATTTTCTCAAATCATATTACACATCCTTTGCAATGCTACTCTTTTGAAGATAACAAAGAACGGCGGGTATTTTATCATCCTTCATTTGTTTAATAGCTGTGACATTTCAGCACATTTTGGTATTACTGGCTATTAAATGTTTTAAGTTACTTATTTATTGTATAATAAAACTGAAAGAGAGAACCCGCTTCGTGCACTGACTATTCTTCTACATTAATGTGTAAGGAGGGGGCAGATAATGTGAAATCGTAATGTATATATATATATATATATATTATAGGCGACTCACTAATTACTCATTGTATAAATTACTCATAAAATCATGTCCTAGGAACAAATAACCAAACCGGTTTCAAATCAATGGGCTTTAATCACAGGTAATCACTGATAGAGAAATATTAAAGTGTACAACATTGTATCTCTGGCGTCTCCAAAGAGGACAAACTGACCAGATTCATAAAACTGTATTTAATTAATATGAAGCATAATAAAGATTCTCTAGTTGTAAAATCAGAACAAATCAAGTAAAAAAATTTAAAAACGAAAGGACATAAGACCAACGTCAACACCTTCACTAACAACTGTTTAAGGTTCTACAATGTCAGTGGCTAGAATGCACGCCTTGCTCTCTGAGCGAGTGAAAAAATGAATGTGCTCAGCAGAGCGAGCTGTTGTGAAGCACGTCTGCGACAGGCACGCTCTCTGAGCATTTCCCCCCTTAAATTTTAGGCAGCTGACGAAAGCTCCAAATAGAAGGTAGTCATCTTAACGTATCTTGCTAGCACTTACTCCCTTCCGATTACTTTTATGAACCAGTTACTTCGAATACATTAAATATTATCCTTTATAGAATAGAGAACAATGGTTATTATTTCTCTATTCTACATTAGCATTAGTGGATGTTTTATATGCACTTACCTATAAACAGGAACATTGTTTTTACATATATAAATTGTGGTTACTGGCTAAAACACCTGAGATGATAAAAACTATAAGTCACATATAGAAAGTTGGGTGGCTGAATGTAAGTGGTGAAATTATTTTTGTATATGTCGTAAAATCCTATATAATAATAGGAAACCTTGCGCTTTACAGAACTTACATATAGGTTGTTCGTCAACTTCATGCACATTTTTGGAACATCAGTTACAATAGATGCATGTAGAGCTCTGGCCTTATTGGTGTTCTTATTGGTCCGTTTATCCGTTCAACCACTGCGTCACGACTGGTTTGGTCACAGCAGTGTGAACAGTTTTGAAAACAATATTTTATTTTTAATATATAGGAATACTTACGATACACATTCATAATATTTATTTTTTTTTTTTTTTTTTTTTTTTTACTTGTTATTTATTATTACTTTGAACGGCTGATTACATTTAATTTTTAATGTGTTTATTTGTATTTATTTATTTTATTTATGTTATCACAAAGCAAATAATAACTCCATAAGCTACCTTCGTATTACAAGCGGATGTTGATGTTTAAACGCGCTGCTGTTTCTACTATCACAAGTTGACTGGTTTCCTGTCATATGTTATTAACAACAAAAGCGAAAAAATAAACTTTGCTGTTATATTCTAAGATGGCGTCTAAAGACCGGTTGTCCGTAATATCGGCACATTTACTTGGTAGGAATTCTGTCGTTACGTCAACTTGCGCATCTGATGGGAAAATAGCTGTTGACGAAGAACCACCAACCATTCCCAAAAGAAGGTGACTAATTAATGGTTGCAATAAATACGTTTCAATAAAGATGCATAATTATTCAATCCTTTAGCCAAACCCCAGAGGCAAAACTGTCACTATATCATCATAGCTTGTTTAATAATTAATGATATTTAACTTTACGGTTGATTCTGTTTATTAATATTATCGCGTAAAAATCAAAGATCGGTTAGTTATTCTGTCTGATCTATTTATATCCGGCAAGGTTTTACTGATCCGCTCACTTGTTACATCGTCGAAACGAATGTTGATGATGTTCTGCTTACATCTTAATGCAGAAACATCACAGGAACTAACACCTTGTCATCAAAATACTTTCACTGATATATTTTACTATATATTGTCTGCAGACAAAGTTACATTTACAGCAACTAACAGATATCTAAATTTCACAGTGAAAATGACTTTTATTTCACTGAAAAAGATGACGTATGTCACGCCCCCCCCCCAAAATGATAATAACAATAATAATAATGATAAACATTTTCAGCATCACATGACCTAAATGAGAGGTAATAATATTTTAAATTTTAAAATGGATAAACTGCTACAAGTTGTGCATGTCAGCTGAACACAAGCACTAGCAGATATTTTCAACTTTGGTAATGATGAAAAAATATGATCGATTTTGTCATATAAATACAAAAATAAATATTTTATTATATTTTTTTTAATTTCATAAATATTTAAGTCACACAGTTACTGCATTAAATCTCATCATGGCAGGAATGAATTGTGATAAAGTTAAAAACATGTTTCATATAAAGAAGAAGAAAAAAATGTTTTAAGTACAGACAGAAATGCTGCTTTAAAAAATTAAATGTATATTTGTCAAAATTCTAAACATAGAACAGTTTGGCTGACACAAAAGAATACATTTTCAAGCAATATATTTATCAGTTGGAGATAAACTACTTTGATAACAGAATACTTGATGTGCCAGAGGGCAAGATTAAAATGATAATAATTCATGATCACAGACGTGTATACAGGCAGTTGAAATGAAGCAAGAATTTATACATTTATACTGTTACCCGCATAAATAACCCAGATATAAATTTTATGATTTTCTCACAGAACATGGAATATAAAGTAAAAATATTATTTTTGTTAGCGATTTTTCATTAGATGTAAAAAATGTATTCACAATCAGTATATTTTTAATTTTTGACACTTGATGAAATATGTATTTACACCATGTCAGAAAGAGATGCCAGGTTTCATTAGATGATAAAATAAATTTGAATTCATAGATGATTTTGAAGTAATATGAAGTGGAAAATTCTTTCATTCTGATACTTAATAAAGCATAAAAAAATGTTTGTATATTTTCTTAAATATATATATGGTATCAGAATGTTGTAATATACAATTATTTTACATATGATATACAAAATATACCTAATATACTCATAAATGTTTTCATTTTCAGTCTGATTGGTGTGTGTGTGTGTATATATATATATATATAATTCAATATATCAAGGAGCTCTCACTAATTTCTCTGTGAAATTAACATTTATTCTCAATATTGTCTGTTTTATTAGAGAGAATTAAAAATAAATAAATAAAAATAAAGTTTTGGCTGTTAATATCATTGTAGTTGTAATCTTGTATTATGAAATGACATTTTATTATTTTATCTTTTCTATATATATATATATATATATATTTTAATATTTTAATTTTTTTTTGAGAAGAACCTTTCCATTCTGTAAATTTTGAATCTTCTTTATAAGCAATTTTATCAAATCAGACAGGACATACTCAAGTGGAATGGCTGGGGGTACAAAGATTCCAAATTTCTCATCACTAAAGATGGACATGTGGAGTTTTCTGGAGAAAGGTAAATCTGTCATGCAAGAAAATATAGTTTATCAGAAAAAGTAATAAAGCAGATTAAATAAAATATAATAATATAAAGCAACACAATATACTACAATACAGTACAGTACAATACAACAAACAATACGATATTATAAAATGAAAATTAAAGGAATAAATGAAAAGTTTAGTGCACAAACACTGTGGGAAGCATTCTTGTTTAATTCAGTTTAATTCTTACTGCCAGGTACCGGCTGAGTAACTGCAGAATGCCACTGTTACGAGACTGGATGAAATCAACAATAGGAATCAGTTTAGAACACAAAACACCTGCACAGGTATTCTCTTTATTAACACATCTTTAATACTAAAATAAAGTAAATCTTTAATTTTGAAAGCTACTGAAATGAAGAAAACTTTCTGTGATTTAAATGGATATTTCATTCTGTTTGAGTTTAATTAATAATTTATAACTGTTTATAGATTTTAAAATATTGTTTAGAATAATTCTCTTTAAACTTGATTATTTATTTCTCTATTATTAATATTATTTGGATATCAAATTTTATTATTTTTTATATTTCTGATATTTAAATAGATAATTTATCAGTGTTTAATAATGAATACTAAAAGTCTTGTTTAAAGATTTAATCTATTTAAACTAATTATTTTTGGAATGTATTTTAATTATTATTATTTCTGATATTTATTTCCATATTGCTGTTTAATAATAATAAATATTTTGTTTGGAATAATTATTATTTATTTCTTTGTTGTTGGTTTTTGTTTGTTCAGCCTGAAATCACATCAGCTGATATTCCTACCCCAGTAGTAAATTCAGATTTTATGAGTGACCTTCGACCTACAGGCATTTCTTACTCAGATGACTGTCAGGATCGACTGTTCAGAGCACATGGTGAGAGAAACATCTTACAAATTTATTTTTATTTGTAACATACGTAGAAAAATGTGAAGAAAAAAACAATAAATAAATAAATAAATAAATAAAAATATTAATGATTAGAGTAATTGTTTTTACTGAATGGAACATTTAACAGATATCAAGTTTTTCATCTTAACAATGAAACATAAAAAAAAGAGATCATTTATGTGACTGAATTTATAATTTATTAGTAACAGAACCCTTACACACACCAAAATGCATGTAAAAAGAATGTTATTTTCACAAATAGACAATACATATGTAAATGAAGTTGTCTTGTTAATTGTAACATCAAACAAAACTATTCAAGTTCAAAGATATTCAAAAGAATTATCTCAGCTTAATAAAATGACATATTTATTTTTTATAAAGAGAGAGGTTTTTATTTTACTTTATTAAAAATACCTACTGTTGTAATTAATAAATAAAAGCTGTCAGTCATTTCTGATTGTAGTGTACACACCCACACACCCACACACATGTACAAAACAAAATAATTGAAGTTATTATCATAAAAAGATTGTTTTCCAGCTGTTGGGATATTTCATTTTGCAGATGTGATATTAATTTTGTAACATATTATTTTGATTAACAATTTATCTTAATGCTTTTAGTTAAGGTTCATGTAGTTTATTGTAGTGTTTTCTTTCTTGAATGGTAGTAGAGCTGTTCTAAATTTTGTATCATTAAACTCTGTTATTATTATTTAAATTTTTAGTCATTATTATTAAATGTTAATGAAAACAAAATTCTATATGAAAGCTCTATATTGAAAGGAATGAACCCTATTTATTTATTTTCATAATGCATGTACAAGACAAATTATTAGTAAATATGTTAATTCTTTAGTCTGTTGTTGTTGTTGTTGTAGGTCACATGCTGCAAGAAGTGTTTGTACTCAGAGAGGGAATGTTTAAACGGTTGCCTGACCTTGTCATTTGGCCAAGTTTGTAACCATGTTCTTTAGTTTACCATGTAACCATGTCCTAAAACATTAAAATTTGTGTAATTTTATTTTTAAAATTTAACTTGCAAACCATATTTTATATTAACTTCATTTTTAAAAATTTAATTTACCACATTGTGTAACAACATCATCTTCAGTCTTTGAAATTTAATTTACCACTGTATATATGTAATCACATTCTGTTGCATTAATTTCATTCATTAAAACTTAATTTACCACTTTTATATGTAACTTGAGTTTCATATTATAATGTTACATGTCAAAATATTCTCTTAAATGAATTCATAACTTCATACTTAAAGTAATTCACTACTGTTTTAAATAACCTAATATTTAAAAGACTATTGTAGACCTAATCCTGATATATTTTAGGGCTGTTCAATGTTTTTTATATGATAACACTGATTTAAAAAATTCATAGTGTTGTTGTTGCTGTTGCAGGTTGTCACAAAGATGTTGTTAAAATTGTAGACTTGGCACTCCGTCACAATGTTGTCATAATTCCATTTGGAGGTGAGATTTTATTTTATAATTAGACTTTAATCCATAAATTAGTAACAAAAATTACAGAGTAGAATGTATATTTTGATTTCATAACATTATATATTTCACAAAATTGATAATAGGATATGAACTGTTTCTTTCTGTGTAAAATTGTTGTAGTTAAAGCATTGTTGTATAGTCAGTTGATAAGTGTTGTATTTTCTGTGTAAAATTGTTGTAGTTAAAGCGTTGTTGCATAGTCAGTTGACAAGTGTTGTATTTTCTATGTAAAATTGTTGTAGTTAAAGCATTGTTGTATAGTGAGTTGACAAGTGTTGTATTTTCTGTGTAAAAGTGTTGTTGTATAGTGAGTAGACAAGTGTTGTATTTTCTGTGTAAAATTGTTGTATAGTGAGTTGACAAGTGTTGTATTTTCTGTGTAAAATTGTTGTTGTATAGTGAGTTGACAAGTGTTGTATTTTCTGTGTAAAATTGTTGTAGTTAAAAGTGTTGTATAGTGAGTTGACAAGTGTTGTATTTTCTGTGTAAAATTGTTGTAGTTAAAGCATTGTTGTATAGTCAGTTGATAAGTGTTGTATTTTCTGTGTAAAATTGTTGTAGTTAAAGCATTGTTGTATAGTCAGTTGATAAGTGTTGTATTTTCTGTGTAAAATTGTTGTAGTTAAAGCATTGTTGTATAGTCAGTTGACAAGTGTTGTATTTTCTGTGTAAAATTGTTGTAGTTAAAGCGTTGTTGTATAGTCAGTTGACAAGTGTTGTATTTTCTGTGTAAAATTGTTGTATAGTGAGTTGACAAGTGTTGTATTTTCTGTGTAAAATTGTTTGTTAAAGGTTGTTTAAAGTTGTGTTGTATTTTCTTGTAAAAGTGTTGTTGTACAGTGAGTTGAGTTGTGTTGTATTTTCTGTGTATAATTGTTGTAGTTAAAGTGTTGTATAGTGAGTTGACAAGTGTTGTATTTTCTGTGTAAAATTGTTGTAGTTAAAGCGTTGTTGTATAGTCAGTTGACAAGTGTTGTATTTTCTGTGTAAAATTGTTGTATAGTGAGTTGACAAGTGTTGTATTTTCTATGTAAAATTGTTGTTGTTAAAGGTTGTTGTATAGTGAGTTGTGTTGTATTTTCTGTGTAAAAGTGTTGTTGTATAGTGAGTTGACAAGTGTTGTATTTTCTGTATAAAATTGTTGTAGTTAAAGTGTTGTTGTATAGTGAGTTGACAAGTGTTGTATTTTCTGTGTAAAATTGTTGTAGTTAAAGCATTGTTGTATAGTGAGTTGACAAGTGTTGTATTTTCTGTGTAAAATTGTTGTAGTTAAAGCGTTGTTGTATAGTGAGTTGACAAGTGTTGTATTTTCTGTGTAAAATTGTTGTAGTTAAAGTGTTGTTGTATAGTGAGTTGAGTTGTGTTGTATTTTCTGTGTTTCAGGTGGGACCAGTGTGTCAGGAGCTCTCGAATGTCCTGAAAATGAAACAAGAATGATTGTCTCCCTTGACACATCACAGATGGTAAACAAAATAAGTACTTAATTTAAAACTAATCCAGTAGTTTGTCTAATTCTTCTCTTTTTATATATTAATTCAGAAATATTTCAATCAGACTGCATTTTTTTCATAAAAATAATCTAAATATGTTTACACTATACATTTTCTGAGAAAAGTTTCTTTGGAAATACTTGTAATGTCTGAAGATTTTTTCAAGAATTTATTTATAAAACAAATTTCTGTTTCAGAACAAAATCTTGTGGATTGATGAGCAGAACATGACAGTTCACGCTGAAGCCGGGATTATTGGCCAGGATTTGGAAAGAAGGGTTTGTCAGTTTCTTTTTTTCCTAGAAACATATCTATCTTTTAATTATCTTATTTATCTTACCATTAAAACTTGTCTTTCAAATTTTTGTCTTAGTTTTCTGTTCCAAAAAAATATTGTATCTGCCATAAACCCTAAACTGTATTAGACTTGTATTTTTCTTAAGCCAAATTATTTTAGTGTTTTGAAGGAACATGTGCACAAATTTGGGAGCTTATTCTAAAATATTTAATGTCCATTGTTTTAACTATGAAAAGTATACTGATACACATTTTTAAATAAAAGATTAACAATACAGTGTGTTTTATTAATATTGGATGCAGTAAGTTTTCTTATTTGCATATATTTATTTATCTATTATTCTTAATCATGTATATATTATATTATATTATATTATATTATATTATATTATATTATATTATATTATATTATATTATATTATATTATATTATATTATATTTCATTTCACTTTATTTTACTTTGTGTTTTATTTTATTTTACATTACTTTATTTTTTTATTGTTTTATTTAATTTTACTTTATTTTATTTTTAGTGTATTTTATTTTACTTTATTTTTATTTTTTATTTATTTACATTACTTTTTTTTATTTCCTTTACATTATTTTAAGTTATTTTGTTTTATTTTTATTTTTTTTTTTGTTTTTTATTTTGTTTCTTTACTTTTGTTTGCTTTATTTTACTTTACTTTTGTTTTTTCATTTATTTTATTTTATTTTATTTTTAAAAAATTGTAAAATTATTTTATTTTACTTTATTTTAATTTTATTATATTTCACTTTATTTTTGTTTTATTTTATTTTGTTTTACTTTAATTTACATTCTTTTTGTTTCATTTTGTTTTAATTTTATTTTATTTTAATTTATTTTTTAATTTACTTTATTTTTACTTTACTTTTGTGTGTTTTATTTTTGTTTAGTTTACTTTACTTTATTTTATTTTACTTTAGTTTAATAAAACAGTATACAAATAAATAAATAAAAACAAGCAGACAAACAAATAATAACAATAATAATAATGATGCTTTATGATATTTTATTTGCAGCTTGCTTCTAAAGGGTTTTGTACAGGTCATGAACCTGACTCTATGGAGTTCAGCTCTCTAGGGGGCTGGGTGGCAACAAGAGCTTCAGGGATGAAGAAAAATATTTATGGCAACATTGAAGACCTTGTAAGCCTCTGATATTTACATGGTTGTGAATTAATTAATACTTGTATAATAGTAGCAACTGCATTATTATTGCTTATAATTGTTATTTCAAAACCTAATTATTTTGTTAGCCTGTTGGAATGTAAACAAATAGAATTTATTTTTTTATAATTATGTTTTGTTACAGTTGTTTTAATGACAGATCATGCTTTAATTAATTTATCATCAAATGTGTGACATAACAGCATTTTCTATTTTTTTTTTAATAACTTAGGTTTTGGGGGATTTTTCCTTTTTGATATGAGATTTTTAAAAGTTTTTTTTTCATGTGATTGATAAAATTTATGCTGGTTTATTTCATGTAGCTAGTTCATGTGACATTTGTAACTCCAAAAGGAGTGATGCAGAAAAGCTGCCAGGTTCCGAGGATGTCTTCAGGACTTGACACTCATCACTTCATCCTCGGCTCAGAAGGTCAGTCTTTCACTCGTCTGACAGTTTGTGCTTGAGTACATTTTTGTCTAAGTTAATCATTTAATTAATTATCGTCAGGTGTCATTTTGTTTTCAGAATTGTAATTGATGATATGACTACAGTTTAATTACTAGTCATACATGCAGTAAATTATGTGATATATTTTAGAAGTGTTTAATGATTTTTGCTTTTCAATTATAATAGAGGCAAATATCAGAAACCAGAGGCAGTTTGAACATAATGTGCGCTGCTTAAAAAAAATCTTTATGAAAAATGAGTGAAAAAACTAAGATTTCTATGTATTTTGAGCCAAATTTGAGTTTCAGTTAGTTCTGTGTACTTTTATACAGATACCATTCTTACATTTATACATATGTTAATATAGAGACATTTAGTCTGAGAATAAGTCAGAATATTAATGTTGTTGTAATTTCAGGAACACTTGGTGTGGTCACCGAGGTAACACTGAAGATTCGTCCATTGCCTCCATGTAAAAAATACGGTTCCATTGTCTTTCCAAATTTTGAAAATGGTGTAAACTGCTTGAGAGAAATAGCTCGACAGGTGAGAGAACAACAAGTGTTTGTTGTAGTATTCTCCTTTCATCACCAGATGTTAGGAAAATGTTGATATGAACCAAAGAGCAAACAAAAAGAAAACCAAAAAAAAAAGGTTGCTCTGTAAGTTTTCAAGTATAGAAATCGGTTACACTAGTTTATTTTAAAGTATGAACTTAATTAAAAAAATATATATTTTTTTTTTTAAATTTATATTACTACTGGATTGATATTTATCTAAATCTGCTTTTGTTGTTTAATTTCTTATTTTGATTCAGCTTAGTTATTATGACTTTATTTAAAACTTGTAATTTTACAAGACTATTTCTGGTTAGTTTATTTGTATTTTTTTTAAAACTGTTTTTGTCATTTGCTTTTATCCTCGTCAGTTAGTTTGTATTTAAACTAGTTTTTGTCATAAAACAGTGATGTTGTGTTACAGAGATGTGCTCCAGCTTCCATACGTCTGGTTGACAATGAGCAGTTTCAGTTTGGTAAGTTTTATTTTAAAATTAAATTTTTACCAGTTTTCTTTTAAAGTTATGTTTTCAGAGTATATGTACCGTGTCAAAAAACAGCGTATATTTATAGAGAGCAACTTTTATAACTGCTCAGACAGTTTTTTGAAACTGATATATTTAATGTTAACAATATGATATCCATCTGTCACAGTTTAAAAATATAACAGTCATATTTTAATAGTAAAACATTTTGAAGATAAGTTGAAGTTAGAAGAAATATACAAATCTAATCAATTATAATTTGATGTTATATTTTCACCATCTCTGACAAATTCAGCCACTGATACACATTGGTTTCAAGTAAAGTTTTAAATTTATTAAATACTAGAAAACATCCAATTTTCTTCTTTTTCATTTCATATTAATAAATCTGATTTTTATTGTCAAAAATATCCACTTTTAAAGTTGTCAAGTACAAGATTTAACCACATCACTTTCAAAGTTTTTTGGTTTAAATGTTGTCATTTCATATTTTACTTTGTAGGACACGCTTTAAAACCTGAAGTGAACTCCATTCTGACAAGTTTCTTGGATGGTCTGAAGAAACTTTACATCACAAAACTGAAAGGTTTTGATCCTAACAAACTAGCTGTGGCTACTCTTCTCTTTGAAGGAACAAAAGAGGTAAACTTTTATTACTGAAATAAGAGAATTAATTTTTAAAGTTTATCTTTGGTGGTATGATAAAATAGTCTAAATATATTCTGCATTCTTCAAAGTTATATTTTGTTTGAGTAAAATAATTTGTATCCTCAATTTTAAAGTTTAAAGATTATTTTAAACAGATATATTTTACTTATTTATTTTTGTACAGGCTATGTTCACTATACTGATTTATTTAGTAAATAGCTTTAACAACTTAATCATGTATTTACTGTTATATGACATCAAATAACTGGTGTAATTATGGATTTATTTATTTATTAAATTTTCAGGAAGTGGCTGCCCAAGAAAAGAGAGTTTATGAAATAGCTAACAGTTTTGGGTTAGTGGAAACACCATTAACTATATTTTCATGTTTGTGTGTGTGTGACGTTGTGTACTGACACTATTTTATTGTATTGTGTTTGTGTGTTTGTGTGTGTGTGGTGTGATGTTGTGTACTGACACTATTTTATTGTATTGTGTTTGTGTGTTTGTGTGGTGTGTGGTGTGATGTTGTGTACTGACACTATTTTATTGTATTGTGTTTGTGTGTTTCTGTGTAATGCTTCTGTGTAATACAGCTGTCTCTTTATCAGGTTGTTTATATTTTATCTGATTCTAATAATATCCATACACAGAAAATAATGCCAAAAATAAAGCTTACATACACATCCAATGACTGACTATTACTAATTTTTTCTTTATTATTGTTATTCAGAAATTAATTTATAAGTGATAAAAAGGACTGAAGATAAGTTTCCACTCAGATTAATTTGAAATTGACTTTCTGTATCATACTTTATGAAGCAGAAATCAAACTTGTTGTTAGTTTTCTGTTATAATTAATTCAGTTTAAATGTTTCTGATTTACTAATTGCAAGTGGTGTATTTATTTTGTGATTTAAGAGGAATTCCAGGAGGTGCAGACAATGGAGAGAGAGGTTACATGTTGACCTTCGTTATTGCATACATCAGGGTGAGCATTTTGCAAATTATTTTATTCTTTCTGTTTCGGAAAAAAATAAAAGTAAAATAAAATAAAATGGAGTAACAACTAATTTGGATGCTGAAGTTTGACAAATGCTGATTTAAATGCTGAAGTTTGACAAATGCTGATTTAAATGCTGAAGTTTGACAAATGCTGATTTAAATGCTGAAGTTTGACAAATGCTGATTTAAATGCTGAAGTTTGACAAATGCTGATTTAAATGGTGAAGTTTGAGAAATAGTAATTTAGATGTGTAATTAAGTGAAGATGAATTTACAAATGTTATTTTTATTTCAGGATCTTGGGTTTGAGTATTGCATTGTATCAGAGTCATTTGAAACTTCAGTTCCATGGGACAGGTAATTTGTTTTATAGTCAACTAATTATAAGTTTTAATTTCTCAGCTGATTGTCACCGTTGTAAATTGTTGCTTAATGAAAAATGTTTAAAAACAACAATTTAAAAATTAAAAAATAGAAGATTTTTTTCTGTTAAATTATTATAAATTTTTTCATTCTTTTTTTAAATATGTTCATTAGTACATACTTTTCATATGTTATGATTTCATATTTCCCTTTTTTTTTTAAATATGATTAACACATACACACACATATTTCCTCTTATTATCTTATTAATTTTTGAAATAATTATTTTAACTATAATTGTTTTAATTATTTTTGTTGATATTACTATTGCTGTGGCTTCAAATATACAACAATTGCTGTTACAGTTAATACTATTTTATTATTTTTGTTGTTATTATTACTTTATTGGGTATTCTAATGTTAGCATTTAAATAAATTATAATTAAGTTGTATTTGTATTTAGGTGTCTAGATTTGTGTCAGAATGTTAAGGAAAGATTGTATCGTGAATCCAAAGAAAGGAAAATCCAGTTCCCACCTTACATTACCTGCAGGTAGTTTTCTTTGTGAACACTGTACAGACAGAACACTGTACAGACAGAATACAGATCTGTAATTCATAGCTAATTCTAATTTTACAGACATATACTACAAGATGTACAGGGTAATGCCTTTTTTAATGTGTGTTTTTATCATTTTAAACTATATAACTTTCTGTATATTATTTTGTTTTATCTTACATAATTTTGTATGTAGTTTATAAAAATATTTAAATTTTTCTTAAAATAAAAATATATAAAATTATATATTTCATTCATTGAAAGAAAATAAATGCCCACTTTTTCTACCCCCTTTATTTTACAAGCTATTTAATTTTAAATAAATAAGTTATTTTATATTTTTACAAAAAGTATTAAATATATCTCATATTGAGTGAGGAATAGAGTATTATAAACTATTTAGTTTTAATTTACAGAGATACAACTTTCATCCAAATTATTGACATTATATTATGTGTCTAAATCACATTAATTTTAATCAATTATTGTTGACTTAGAAAAGTTATTTATAAAAGACATGTATGTCTTAAATGGCTTCATGTCTTTAGATTTAAGATATTTATGGATATGGTCTGTACATTTCATTTTGTTTGTACAGGATTGTAACTGTGCAATGTTTATTAAAGTAAAAATTAACATAATCAGTTAAAAGAGTATGTTGTTTTACTAAGTGTTTGTTTTTTTATTTGGTTTACAGAGTAACTCAGACATATGACTCTGGAGCATGTGTGTATTTTTACTTTGCTTTCAACTACAGAGGTTTATCAAACCCAGTCCAGATTTATGAAGAAATAGAGGTAACAATTTATAACATGTATATTACTATTATTATTAGTGTTGTTGTTGTTGTTGAATTAAAGCATTAAAGAACAAAAAAATATATATATATACACATGATAAAAATAAAATAAAATAATGTAAAATATCATAAAATAAAATAATAATATAGAAATAACAATAAATTACTTTAAATTAAATTTAAAAAATATACTATATAGTATGTAATGTAATGTTGTACAATAAAATTAAAAGTAAAAAATAATTTAGAGACCAGCAAAATAAGACGTTACTCTATACAAATTACACAGTTTACATATTACTTCTTCATGTTTCAGAACTGTGCCAGAGATGAAATTCTTGCTAATGGTGGAAGCATCTCACATCATCATGGAGGTTGACATATTTAATTTTAAACTTAATTTACTCTGAAATATTATACTTAAAATGAATATAATTTATGTTCAATCTATCATAGAAATATATATTTTTTTAAATATGTTTTAAACATTATTACCAAATTATGAAAGTTCCCAACATATGTGATATTTTTTACATCAGTAGTCCCATTTTTATTATTATTAATGTTTAAATATTATTAATAATAATTAGTGTTATTATTGTTTCATTATCATCATTATTATTATTATTCATTTATTAGTCATTTATTTATTTATTATTAGAATTTATTAGAATTATTATTATTTTTGTATTATTAATGTTTTATAGTTGTTGTGTGTTGTTTCAGTTGGAAAGTGTAGAAAACGCTGGCTGGAGAAGACGGTGGGAGAGGTTGGTCTTGGTGCTATGCGTGCAGTCAAGCATTACATTGACCCACAGAACATCTTCGCAAACAACAACCTCATGATGGAAGAATCATCAAATTAAATCATTATTTTTCCACAATCTCTGTCACCATTTTTAATATGATGTGTGTATCTGACATTTTATCAGTCGTCAATTAAAACTTAATTTATATATGTATGCTTTATCTCATTGTTAATTTTAAAATAATTAATAATTTATACATCTGACAGTTTATCTGAAGTCATTAATATTAATAATTTATGTATGTGAAATTTTTTCTCAATTTGCTAATTAAACAATAAAATGAAGAAAAAAAATAATTTATACATCTGACAAAATGGTTTTTTTTTTAAAATTTTGATGCAAATAATAACATTTCTGATACTCAAAGGCTAAACTAGGGGTTTTGGGGGGTTTGTTCTAGAGTTAATTTAATATTTTATATTTTTTCTTATGAAAACCATAACCTTAAAACCAGTAATAACAATTACATATTACCAAAATAAATAATGTATGTCTAATATAATAACATTTTAAACATAATTTTGTTATATTGAGCAATCATGTTCTACTGTCAAATAAAATAAAAAACAGAAATATATATTTAATTGAAAGTAATCTATTTATTAATAGTTAAACCTTTATTTATTTATTTTTATATTTTTTTTCAACATGGCCTAGTTTTAGTGTTGGTTATGAATGAACAGATGATGTGTCTGGTATGTTAAATTTTAAGTGATGTATCATTTATCACTTAAACTGTTCTGTTAGAATTATCTGAATTGATTTGTCTAAAAGACTATGACAAACTGACTCTATTTTATTTTAATCTTTTTCATTTTTGTATGAGATATGATTAACATTCAAGTGACTATTGAGTTAAATGATTAATATATTTCTAATATTTACTTTTTTTATTGAATTTTGTTACAATTCTTTTTTCTTACTTTAATGAAGGTAAATATTTTTAAAAATATTTAATACCATGTTTTATACATAAGTAATTCTGTCCATCTGAATTATTCAGTTTTATTTCAGCTGTTGAGCTGGACTGACTTCATTATTTTGCACAAGTTTTTGGAATATGTAAATATAAATACTGAATTCAAATTAATCTCTTCAGAACTGAAAGTAATTTATCATTAACTGGGTTAAGATTATGATGTTCAGATTTGAGCCAGCCCTTTAACTGTTTGAATATGTACATTACATTGTTTTTATTTTTGTTTCAACATCAGCAATAACAGTTAATGCTTCATTGCAGTATTGCACCATTTTTATTTATCAATTTTTTTTTTTAAATTTTAGAATATTAATAACCAATTGTGAATATTTCAGAAATGATAATTGTACCAAAAATATATTTTTTCTTCTTAAAATTAAATACTTTTTTTATTTAAAATGTACCAAATGGAATAGTAAATTTGTATTTAAAATAAAATCTGCAAAGACCACATCCACAGAAAGACAGGTTTCATTGATATAAAAATGTAATTTTTCATTTATTGAAAATACTTTTATTCATTTCAGTGCTTACTTTGTGTTTTTACAACATCTCTGATAAATGTGCGACATTTTCATCAATCGTGACATTAATAGTTAAATATGTTGCATTGTGATACACAATCAGTTTATGAAAAAATTATGAAAAATAATGTTATTTGTAAAAAATATTTAAAATAAAGATACTTCATGATAAAACTCGGTTAACAACAGATGTGATAGTTTTAAATTAAGCTTAATGAAGTATTTTGTTTGTTAAAATTTATAGATTGCAAATAATACAAGAAAACTGTTAAACAGAGTAAAATTATTGGGTTGTCATTGTCATTGAATTCTTCAAGTTATATGCCACAGACATGTTTAAACCAAAAACATAGTCACAACACTGTACTAAAATAAGATTTTTTTGATTTTTTTACTTTCACCAAAGACAATGCTGCCTTTAACATCCTGAAATATAAAGTTTGTTTCAGTCATTTTATGTGTAAACTAAAATAATATATTTATATCCTATCATAAAAAATGCAGTTGTTTATTGCATCTTGTCAGTTTTATATAACTTATTATCACTTATTTTTCTTTTTATCATTTGCTCATATATAAATATGAACTAATTTCTTGATTAAAATCTTCTTAAATTATTTGCTGTTTTCTTTTTTAGCTGGAATTCAGTCCCCAAATGTATTGATGTGCATGAAATTTTGAAATCCTGGACTTTTTGATATCTCAGTTTTTTGATAGTTCAGCATACACAAACTATTTTATGAATGGAATTTTTGTTTAAACTTAAATCATGTTCTCTGGGTAATATCCTTATATTGCAAAATCTTTAAAAAATCTGAAATTTCAAATGAGGCCTGTCATGCTTGACACTGAGCTGGCACGTTTGATGTTTAGAATTATGCCCACCCCCTTTTCAAAATAACTTAATCTGCACTTTGTATCATAATTTAGTTTAATTTTTCAAATGTGCTAAAACATGTCAAAAATTATTTATTTATGATGATATTGGACCTAAAGACAAGTTTGTGGCCACACTGTCAGTTAGCAGAATTTTTGTTTCAGATATTCCATCCCACATACAGGAAGATACAAAAGTTACAAAAGTACTTTCAAGAGGAGGTCTCTCATGATAAAAATTCTGTTTATGCAACATTAAAAATACATTTTATAATTTGACATGAAGTCTCAAAAAAAAAAAAAAATTCTGATAATAACATTACAAAGCATTTTGCAAACATAACATTTATTTGTAAAAAATAAAATACAAGATTGAATATAAAAATTCACAATTCATAATCAATAATTTTTCAAACTTAACTCAAAGTACTAAATAATGATAAATTACAAAATTAATGCATCCATAAATTTACATTTCACAATATTTCTCACAATGTAACTGCAAGCTTAAAACCAAACAGCACAATTTCTACCTCTAAATAATTTATATATAAAAAAAGTAAAACTGTTAGTAAAATACAAAAAATCTTACCTTCTATTAACATAACAAAAATATGTACATACGTATACATATGGTACACAGTAAATATAAATGTAAGCAGATTATTAAAAATGTACAACACGACAAACTAGAAATAAATTTTCTATCTAACAGACATTAATGTGACAAAGTAAAAACAAGGAAATCTGAGATTATAACATGATAATTCACTTTAAGAGGTATAAAAATATCAATATACATAATTATGCAGTTAAAAGAAAATTCATCTGTGGTTTTATTTTAAAACAAACAGAAATTTGATACAGGCAATTTTTAAATATCATTTAACAGCCAACAGTAAATAATTAAACTATTTTTTTGAATATAACAAATTTTTAAAATAAAAATAATCCATCATATTTTTCCTTTTTACATAAAATTCTTAAATTTTAAAAAAGTCACTAAATTCAAATTAAATTCTAAGTTTAAAATCATAAAGGCTATGATAGGGAAAAAAATAAATCAAGAAATGCTATAAACACAATCTGATTAAAATGCCTTTACTAAACCACGTTTGAATGCAAAAACAAACAAAAGGACTTATAAAATCCAGCCCAGTATCAACAAAATGTTATTAAAAAATATTTTCTACAGCATCATAAATTTTACAGGTAAAATTAAATAAATGACACTAAATAGCAGTGAGCATAAATTTTATGATTTTATTTTCTTTATTAATGAAAAAAAAAGAAGAAAAAGATTTTATCACCTCAACAGTTAAAACAATTTAGTGTACAAATAATTTATGAAAAAAAATATATAAATAAAAACATTGTCAAGAGAAAATTAATATTTTGTTTTTGCATAAATTTTTTATATTTCATCATTGGTTTTTTGCACACAAACACACAACAAAAACTAACATTAAATAAACAATTGGGAAATCCTAAAACATATTCAAGGATTTTATTCCCATCCACATTTTTTTTTTTTTTTTAAATTTAATTTTATATCTTTTTTTTTTTTGTGCGTTTGCATTTTTACTTTTTTTTGGACTGCATCTGATTAGCATTGTAATAGATATTATCAGTCATTTTTATTGTGAAATATTCTCTCAGCTTTTATTTTTAGCTCTATAATTCATGAAAAAAAATAAAATGTGGTGAAGGAAACATTATTTACATCTTACTTCCCTGCTAACTTGGCCACAAGAGTGGCTTTCATTTCTTTAGCAAGTTTCTCAAGCTCAACAATTCTGGTTTTCAACTTTTCGTTGTCGATTTTGAGTTGTTCAGCCTGAACCTCCATCTCAGTAAATTTCTGTTTCTTCGATTCACGCGATCTGCGTGAAGCAATGTTGTTTTTGTCTCGCCGCTGTCGATATTTCACCTCTGGGACTGATGGTGAGATGAACGTTGATGATGCTGTCTCTTCTGCTGATCCGCTGTCTGACATTTCTTGGAGAGAAGACAACCGGGACTTTTTTGAGACATAGTCGTGGTCAGAGGTGTTCACTACCTCATCCTCCACGTCGACTACCTCAAAGCGTTCAAAAGAGCGTTTCTGTAGTGAAGTGTTTGAAGTTGTTGCAACAGCAACTGCAACTTCACTGACATCAGTTACAACTGCACAATCATCAGCAGCAGCAATTTTACTGAAGTCAGTGACAATTTCTCCATCATCAGCTACAACGTGACCAGCTGTAGCTGCAATATCAGTAGTGCTGGTTGTGTTCTGAAACATAAGTAAATACTTTTCATTTAAAAGTGACAAGAAAAAAGGAATATAATTTTCAAATTTCTGTATTAAATAAGATATCAGCTTCTTTACCGTAGAAACGGCCTTAACAAAAAACACATTTAAGAACTCTCCAAAGTATCAATATCTCTGTAAATGTGAAATTATAAAGATGGCTACCTCCATCAGGTATGTGGACAGATCGACAAAGCTGTCAAGACTTGCTTCGCCCATGGGGTCCATGTCGGATCCTAGCATGTCACCCAGAGAGATGTCGTCAAGACCCCACATCAAGACTTCATTCCCGTTGTCAGTGGCAGCTAGAAAATCCTCAACCAAATCTTTTGTGTTATCACTGGCAATGACAGGCCTGTCATCACCAGCTTGGCCTAGGACAGCAAGTGTATTTAAATTAGAAAATAAAAATTCAAAGTGCGAATGCAAACTTGCTATAAACATAACTAATTTCACGAAAAAAAGAGAAAAAAAATGTTATTTAATTAGAAGTTTGTATGAAAGTTTTAACATTTTAATTTCATTTTCATAAAACTATTAAAGAAAGAAAGAAAAAAGTGATTGCAAATAAAAAAAATATATATTTACTTCACATAAAATAAAAATACCTATGTAAAATTCC